>CM045734.1:51906063-51973563 GCA_024760905.1 Plotosus lineatus
CAAGATACCCAGTGTAATAATAAAAACTACCCCCCCACACCCCCTCCCGTAAAAAAGAAAATTTTACAACTTCTTTATGACTTACTTAGTGGACACGGGTCTGGGCTAATAATCAGAAGGTTGGGAGTTCAAACCCAGGTTCCACTACTGGGCCCTTGATCAACTACACAGTTATATAAAAATAAGGATTAGAAATGACATTCTCGATCAAGGAATCCGTCAAATACTACAAATATTATAAGAATACAGGACGAGCAGCAGCAGTGGCTCAGTGGTGAAATATTGTTACTGATCAGAAGGTTGGGGGATTCAATCCCCAGTGCTACCACCATTGTGCCCTGGAGCAAAACCCCTAATCTTAAACTGCTCAGTTTCATATAAACAGCACTGGACAAGAGTGTCTTTTGCTGTAAATGTAAACAAGTCACACACAAAAAAAAATTCTGATAATTATAACAACTGAAAACACACACAAGGACCAAAACAAAGTGGTAAATAATGATGTCTATTAATAGTTACAGGAAACAGGTGTGTGTGTGTGTGTGTGTGTGTGTGTGTGTGTGTGTGACTAGCCGTTTGGTGACTGTAAATGGAGTGGTGAGCAGTGTGAGTGTTGTAGTTCATGGCGGCCATGTTTATAGGCTGTGGTGTGGAAAACAAGGTCCGGTAGCATTGTTAGGAAGTGCAGTCATGACATCACCATTATCCTTGTGATTGTCATCAAATTAATAGTTGTATGCAACAGTCTTTGGTGTCTAGGCCTGCTTTGCAAATACTGTAGTGACTTTCAGTGGTCAGTTATTGTCAAATAGGAAAGAAAGAGAGAGAGAGAGAGAGAGAGAGAGAGAGAGAGAGAGAGAGAGAGCAAGAAAGCATGAATGAATGAATGAGTGCATGAAAGGTAAAGTTTATGGTGTCAACCACCTTTTATAAAGTGCACCCTGAGTTGTGCCTCAAATGGTGCTAATCAGCATTTTCAAGTTACACTTCATAATCATCATCATCGTCGCCATCTTCTTCTCTTTCTCCCTAAGAATACCAAAGCAAGCACAGGAAGAGCATGCAAGTGCCACACCCTAACTGAGCCCTGGATTTGAACCCAGGACCTTCTTGTTGTGAGGCAGGATGTAATAACCACTATGCCACCATACTGACCATCAATAATAATGATGATGATGATGATATTATTATTATTATTATTATTATTATTATTATTATTATTATTATTATTATTATTCTACTAATAATAATACACATACATACTGTACATAAAGCATACATTCTTGGATCAGTGTTTTGATGACATCACAGAATTCATTCTGATAATTCCAACAGGTCCTAAGTTCTTACATGAGTTCTTTTGCTGCTCAGACCAAAAACTCGAATTCCTCCACTCATACAACTCAGAGTAACAAACAAAAAATTACACGGGACATCTCGGTATCAAAAGAGCACCATTAGTGCAGTGTGAGGCTGAAAATAGAGCCTCTTTAAAACATGGCCTTGAAAAGGCGCAGGCACAGAACTTTACTCTGTGACATGTTCTTCAATGGATTAGGGTCAATCAGCATGTCAAGGTTATTAAATACTACATATGGATGCATCATCATCATCATCATCATCATCATCAGCGGCAGCAGCAGCAGCAGCAGCATTTGCAATCACCTGAGAGTGTCTGTTCATCATTCAGCTTTAATTTGTGCCATCTGATGATTTTCCCCATCTAACAATTCATGAGTAATGTAGAGTATAATTACATAATAATAATAATAATAATAATAATAATAATAATAATAATAATAATTATTATTATTATTATTATTATTTATATATATATATATATATATATATATATATATATATATATATATATATATATATATATATATATTACGATTATTATTATTATTATTATTATGTAATTATACTCTACATTACTCATGAATTATATTATATAATAATAATAAGAAGAAGAAGAAGAAGAAGAAGAATTATATATATATATATATATATATATATATATATATATATATATATATATATATATATATATATATTATTATTATTATTATTATTATTATTATTATTTTTATTACTATTTAATTTTATTCATTTGTACCCTGGGAAAAGTCACTGTGATTTATTCATTTGCTGGGCTGCTCAATTCTACTCGGATCTCCACCATCTCTGGGCAAAGGCGGGGTGCAACCCAAACAGCTCAGCAGTCCATCACAGGTCTAACTCATGCACACAACCATTCACTGACACCAAGAGGCAATTTACAACAGCAAATTATCCTGAAGTGTATGTTTTTGGACTATAGGAAGAAACAACAATACCCGGAGGAAACCCACGCAAGCACGTGAGAATAATATATGTATATAGGAAAAAAGACTGAACTGAATGATGCTTCTTATTTGCATTCTGGTGAGAAGACAGTACAAAACAGTGTAAGGCCAGTGGTGTAGTCGTATGTTACAGTCAGTGACTTGCTAAGATCCCCTGGAAGGGTTTCAACCACAAGTGTGTCTCTGCCCACCCAGCGGTATACAGAGGTACTGTACCAGTAAAAATATTGGGAAGGTAGCCTGCGCTGAGCTAGTGCCCCCATCTGGGAGGAGCTGAACTCCGAGTCACTTCAGAAACTGGGATAAGCTTCAACTGTGAATAGTTACGAGACTCGGGTGTAAAACAGCCCAACAGACGAAGAAACAATAAAAATCACTGGCCCCGCCCCTTTTCCTCAAGAGTTGTGTTTTGATTCGCACTATATTCAGTTCCATAAACTAGTCAGATATAGGCCAATGTACTTAAACTACTTGCAAAATATATACAGTGATCCCGCACTTTTCGCAGTTAATGGGGACCAAGACCCCGCCTCCTGCATGCAACTGCTAAATTTCTGCAAAGTAGGATCGACGCCCCCGGTTGACGTATACATACATGCATATGGTGTATATAATATCAATAAATACATATTCAATGCTACAAATGCTTATAATAACAATTAAACATTCAAAAATAATGCATAAGATGTAAATAAAATATAAATACACACATAAAATGCGCACATCACATAAAAATGTATTTGTTGGGCGGTTTGGGGTGCATTTTTTGTTTTTGTTTGGATTGGGTTTTTTTGTTTGTTTTTGTTTTGCATAATTGGCCTTGTTTTGTGGCATTTTCCTTCATTTTCCCTATTTTCCTTAATTTCCTTTTTTTTTTTTTTCGATGAATGTTTTTGAAAAACCCGCGATGCTCTGAAGACGCAGGAACTGAAGTGCAAAGTAGCGAGGGATCACTGTATTGTTATCGATTGGTTTCTTGTTCGTCCTCATATTATTATGATTATTTATTTATTTTTTTGTTTATTTATTTTCAAAGCCATTTATGCCTAACTAGGGTCGCAGAGAGCCTGACATCCATCTCAGCTGACTTTGGGCTAACGCACAACCATTCGCATTCACATCTAGGGGCAATTTTAAACAGCCAATTTGCCTTCTGTACATATTTTTGGACTGTCAGAGGAACCCGGAGTACCTGAAGGAAACGCACGTGAGCACGGGGAGATCATCCAAACTCCACACAGAAATGACCCCAGTCTAGGAATTGAACCCAGGCCTTGTTTCTGAAAGGTCAAAGTGGTACCCTCTGTGCCACCGTACCACCCTTTTATTATTATCATTATTGTTCTTCTTTAAACAATAATAACATTAAAAAATACTTAAGTCTGTGGTTGGTGAATTTTTCGCTGTATGCACAAACTATAACACTGTTTGAAATGGTCTTTACACGCTGAGAACAATCAATAACTCAGATATGAAATCTGTCTTCAGTCACCAGTGTAATCTTGTAAAAGTGCCGACCAATCATTGCCTTGCGTTCAGATAGGAAATATTCAATCAAATGTTTAGAGTGTTTTCCTACAGGTCACAACTCCACAATGCGTTTTTTTCAAAATACAGAAGGCCTTTATTATTCGCGGAGGTTATGTTCCGCCCCCACCTGCGGATCCTGAAAATCCGTGAATTATTGATGCGTTTTTAAACCCTATGTATGACATTACATGCGCGAAAATATGCTTGTTAAACACATTCTATAGACAGTCTTACTCATTAATACAGTAATAATGCAGTAAAATGTAGTAATGATGAAGTAAAAACTTTATCATTTTGTACTGTGATAATATTTATTAATGAATAAAGCACTTAGGCTCCTTACCAGAAGCGAGAGAAGATGCAGGGCGTTTGAATGACATCATAGCGCTTAAATAATCATTAAAAACACACGAAAAAAAATTACTTTGTAATTCAGGCAATCATGTTGATGACTTGTGCGCGATGGAGAAAAAAAGAAGTGCACACATCATCTGCAACCAATCAGCAGGAGGGAGAAACAAAAGCTCTCAGCTACTGGCTAAATTTGAATCACGTGCCAGTAATTTCTGGGGCTGCCGCTAATCCCGCTAATGCCGCTAATCCCGCTAATGCCGCTAATCGAGTATGCGGGGCCGCGACCGGTGAACTGTGAATGTGCGGGGGCCTACTGTAATGCCTCTAAAAATTTTACAAGGCATGTTCTGGGCAATAGTACTACACACACCACACTTTTTATACTTCTATCAGTCCTGCTTCCTGTTTTGGAGACCCCATTTTCCTCGTATTGATTTCACTTTATTTTTAAAAACTGTTCCTTGAGAGTAAACACTAGAAGTACTGAAGCTGTTTAATGTTGTTACTTTGTCATACCTTACATAAATGCAGAATATTTTTATCCTTCCATCCTTGAATTAGCACACAATGATTTTTATGACATTTTCACTCCTACATCTGAGCCCTAAAAGGTGGTGTATGGATCAACTGCAGAAGTACTAGTGATGCATGCAACTGCTTTTCTTACAGATGACACTCATCTTTCTCACACCTCTGTCCTCTGTTCTGTCATTCATCCCTCAATCCTTCCTTAGCAGGTAATTGATTTTACTACTTCTTCAAAGTATAGTATATGGGTCTGATCACGAAACTGGTACTGAAAACACTGACCTTTTACATTCTCTGCACTTTTAGAAATCTCATTTTTCCTATTTTTTAATGCATGAGGCTAATATGCATTAAATCCTGGTGGACGTGAGATAATATTCTTTGGAGAAGTTTTTTGGCTTTTTACACCCAAGCCATAGTGGCTCATCAGGCCGGTGCTTATCCCCGATTTCCATAGCGTGACGCGACTAGGAGTTCAACTCCTCCTGGATGGCACGCTAGTCCATCGCAGGTTACCTTCCCAGGATATTTTTACTGGTACCCATTTATACTGCTGGGTTTAGACAACACTGTAGTCTAATACAGGCCTCTAACTGTTCAACTGTTTTGGGAATTTTGTTGCAGCTTCCGCTTTATGATGCACCAAATGTTCTCTATAGGTGAAAGATCTGGACTGCAGGTTCCCAGTTTTCCATACAGAACTTTGAATCGCAATTCGTCAGACCACAGAACAATTTTCCACTTTGCCACACTCCATTTTAAATGACCCCTGGTCCAGAGAAAATGCCTGTGCTTCTGGGTCCTCTTTAGAAGTGGCTTATTTTTTGTACTGTAAAAGTTCAGCTGGCAGCGGCAGATGACACGGTGGATTGTGTTCACTGACAATGGTTTCTGGAAGTATTGCTGAGCCCATTTTGTGATTTTCATGACAATAGCATTCCTTTTTGTGATGCAGTGCCGTTTAAGGTCCCAAAGATCATGGGCATCCAGTATGCTTTTTCAGCCTTGACCCTTACGCACAGAGCTTGTTCCAGATTCTCTGAATCTTCAGATGATGTTATGCACCGTGGATGGTGATAACTTCAAACTCTTTGCAATTTTTCACTGGGAAACAGCTTCCTGACATTGCTCCACTATCTTTCTGCTCAACATTGGGGTAATTGGTGATCTTCTAAATATCTTCACTTCTGAGAGACACTGCCACTCTGAGAAGCTCTTTTTATACTCAGTCATGTTGCCAATGAACCTCATTAGTGGTAATTGGTCTTCCAGCTGTTCGTTATAAGTGCAATTGAATTTTCCAGTCTCTTATTGTTACCTGTCCCAACTTTTTTGAGATTGGTTGACACCATGGAATTTAAAATTAACATATTTTTTCCCTTAAAACTGATACATTTTCTCAGTTTAAATTTTTGACCCTGTCATCTATGTTCTATTCGGAAGAAAATATTGAAATTTGGCACTTCCACATCATTGCATTCAGTTTTTATTCACAATTTGTATAGAATGCCAACTTTTTTGGAATCCGGTTTGTATGTCCCAGGCATGCACTAACGATTTTGATGCACTGCTTCACAAATAAACTTGGACATGGAAATATTTATTCAAGTTTAAATTGGGGATTCAGAAAATGTGCCAGTTTCTTAACCAGACCCAGAAACAGAACCAGTCAAAAAATGTCAGTACATTTGTAATTCTATTTGAATGAGTCGGTGTGTTCAGACTCCTGACTGGAACACACACACACACACATATATATA
This sequence comes from Plotosus lineatus, assembly GCA_024760905.1. Classification (NCBI taxonomy): domain Eukaryota; kingdom Metazoa; phylum Chordata; class Actinopteri; order Siluriformes; family Plotosidae; genus Plotosus; species Plotosus lineatus. The sequence continues at coordinate 51,912,584 of CM045734.1, forward strand.
TATATATATATATATATATATATATATATATATATATATATATATATATATATATATACTACTACTACTAGTATATATACTACTATATATACTACTAGTATATACATACATACAAATACAAAAACAAATTCTTCAATCAAAGTTTTTAATGGTAGAACGATGAGACATTCATTCTATTCAAAATCTGGGAAATCAGGAATATGGACAACATTCAACTTGTCTGATACTTTTGAACTAACGTAAGCTAGGATAATTTTATATGTGTTATATGATATACAGGGATAATGCAGCCGTGAGGGACGGGCACAAGCCAGTGTCTCTCCCTCACACCGGTCCCAAGCCCGGATAAATGCAGAGGGTTGCGTCAGGAAGGGCATCCGGCGTAAAACAAATGCCAAATAAAAGATGCGAGTCACAACAAAAAATTTCATACCGGATTGGTCGAGGCCCAGGTTAACAATGACCGCCATCAGTGCTGTCAACCAACAGGGTGTTGGTGGAAATTGGACTACTGTTGGTCGAAGACGTTGAAGAAGGAGAGGCGGGAGGCATGTCGGTAGGCAGAGAGAGAAGAGGAAAGGCATGAGTCTAGGACTGAAAGTAGGGACTTTGAATGTTGGAACTATGAGAGGAAAAGGTAGAGAGCTGGCTGACATGATGCAGAGGAGGAAGGTGGACATACTGTGTGTTCAGGAGACCAGGTGGAAAGGTAGCAAGGCTAGAAGCTTAGGAGGGGGTTTAAGCTGTTTATTCATGGTGTGAATGGGAAGAGAAATCGAGTGGGAGTCATCTTGAAGGAGGGATTTGTCAGGAATGTTCTAGAAGTGAAAAGACTGTCAGACAGAGTGATGAGCCTCAAGTTAGAAATTGAAGGCGTGATGTTCAATGTTGTTAGTGCTTATGCCACACAGGCAGGATGTGAGCTAGAAGAGAAGGAGAGATTCTGGAGTGAGTTAGATGAAGTGATGCAGAGAACTCCCAGAGGTGAAAGAGTGGTCATTAGTGCAGACTTCAATGGACATGTTGGTGCAGGCAACAGAGGGGACGAGGAGTGGTGGGCAGGTTTGGTATCCAGGACAGGAACGCAGAAGGACAGATGTTGGTAGATTTTGCAAAAAGGATGGAAATGGCTGTGGTAAATACTTTCTTCCAGAAGAGACAGGAGCATATGATAACTTATAAAAGCAGAGGTAGGAGCACACAGGTAGGCTACATCTTGTGTAGGCGATGTAATCTGAATGAAGTCAGTGACTGAAAATTAGTAGCGTGTGACCGTGTTGCCAAACAGCATAGGATGGTGGTGTGCGGGATGACGCTGATGGTGAGGAAGGTGAAGAAGGCAAAGGCAGAGCAGAAGACAAAGTGGTGGACGCTGAAAAAGGAAGAGTGTCACATTGTCTTCAAGGTGGAGTTAAAGCAGGCTTTGGGTGGACAGGAAGTGCTTCCAGATGACTGGAAAACTACAGCAAATGTGATCAGGGAGACAGGTAGGAGAATACTTGGTGTGTCATCTGGAAGGAGAGGAGATAGGAGACTTGGTGGTGAAATGAGGAATTGCAGGAGTGTGTACAAAGGTTAGCTAAGAAGAAGTGGGAAACAGAAAGGACTGAAGAGAGTAAACAGGAGCACATGGAGACACAGTGTAAGGCGAAGGTAGCGGTGTCAAAGGCCAAAGAGAGGGCATATGATGACTTGTTTGCTCGGTTGGAAAGTAAAGAAGGAGAAAATGATCTATACAGGTTGGCACAGCAGAGAAATAGAGATGGGAAGGACATGCAGCAAGTTAGAGTGATTAAGGACAGAGAGGGAAATGTATTGACTGATGACAGAAGTGTGCTGGGAAGATGGAAAGAGTACTTTGAAGAGCTGATGAATGAGGAAAAGGAGAGAAAAAAAGAGTAGAAGAGGTGACTGTTGAGGACCAGGAAGTAGCAAAGATGAGAACGGGTGAAGTGAGGAGGGCATTGAAGAGGATGAAGAGTGGAAAGGCAGTTGGTCTTGATGACATACCGATGGAGGTATGGAAGTGTCTAGAGGAGGAAGCAGTAGATTTCCTGACAAGAACATTCAACAAGGTCTTGGAGAGTGAGAGGATGCCAGAGGAATGGAGGAGAAGTGTGATGGTGCCCATTTTTAAGAACAAGGGAGATGTGCAGAGTTGTGGCAACTACAGAGGGATAAATTTGATGAGCCATACAATAAAGTTATGGGAAAAAATAGTGGAAGCTAGACTAAGGGCAGAGGGCAGCATTTGTGAACAACAGTTTGGTTTCATGCCAAGAAAGAGCACCACATATGCAGTGTTTGCCTTGAGGATGTTAATAGAGAAGTACAGAGAAGGTCAGAAGGAGCTGCATTGTGCCTTTGTGGATCTGGAGAAAGCATATGACAGGGTGCCGAGAGAGGAACTGTGGTATTGCATGAGGAAGTCTGGAGTGGCAGAGAAGTATGTTAGAGTGTTGCAGGACATGTATGAGAGATGTAAGACAGTGGTGAGGTGTGCTGTCGGTGTGACAGAAGAGTTCAAGGTGGAGGTAGGATTACATCAAGGGTCAGCTCTCAGCCCCTTCTTGTTTGCTATAGTGATGGACAGACTGACAGATGAGGTTAGACAGGAATCTCCATGGACTATGATGTGGTGGTCCTCTTCATCTCTTTGGAAGTAATGAGGATAGGATCAGGAACGAGCACATCAGAGGGACAGCACATGTAAGATGGTTTGGAGACAAAGTCAGAGAGGCTAGATTGAGATGGTTTGGACATGTACAGAGGAGGGACAGTGAGTATATTGGTAGTAGGATGCTGAGGTTGGAACTACCAGGCAGAAGGCCCAGAGGAAGACTAAAGAGATGATTCATGGACATGGTGAAGGACGATATAAAGGCAGTTGGTGTAAGAGAAGAAGATGCAGAGGATAGGGTGAGATGGAGGCAGATGATTCACTGTGGTGACCCCTGAAGGGAACAGCCGAAAGAAAAAGAAGAAAATATGATGTACAGGGATCCCTCACTTTCCATGGTTAATTGGACCGAGATCCCCACGCAACCATCGAAATCTGCGAAGTAGGATCACCCCCCGACACACTGACGTATACGAACATGTATATGTGTATATAATATCAATAAATACACATATATTCTCTAAATTCTTAAAATAACAATTAAACATAAAAAATAAATAAAATGTAAATAAAATACAAATACACACACATACAGATGGAACTGCATCAGAAGAAGACGACACACATACATATGCCTGCGAGCAGATGGGCGTGCACATACAGATGCAACAATGTAACTCAGTTTGATGGGAGATTTTGGGTTGTTTTTTGTTGGTTATGTTTTTTTTTTGTTTGTTTGTTTATTTGGGGGGGTTTGCATAATTTGGCCTTGTTTTTGTGTTTCTCTTTAACTTTTCCCCTTTTCTTTCTTCATTTCCTTATTTTTTAATTCGATGAATATTTAAAAAAGAAAAAATTCGCAATGCACTGAAGCCGCATTAATTGAAGCGCGAAGTAGCGAAGGATCCCTGTATACAATATCAAATTATATATACACTCACACAACACACACACACACACACATATATATATATATATATATATATATATATATATATATATATATATATATATATATACACACACACACACACACATACAGCATACAGTACTTATGCTCATTTAGAGGATTTTTTCTTGAGAATGAAACCCACCAGTTGTTTTGGGTTTTTTTTTTTTTTTTTTTTTCATTTTATAAGCATCTATAAAAAGCTATACAGTATTTACTCAAGAATTAGAATTATTCAGTGATTCAGTTCATTATTATCTAAAAACTGCTTAATCCCAATTAGGCTTGCAGGAAGGTTGGCAATCATTTCAGGTGACTCTCAGCTTGCCAGACCATTGCAGGGCAAACACACACACACACACACACACACACACACACACACACACACTGCACATCTGCCTACTCATTCATTCATTTTCTCTAACAGTTTAATCCTAATTAGGGACACAGGGAGGCTGGCGCTCATACCAGCAGACTCCGGGCGAGGGCAGAGTACACCCTGGACAGCTCGCCAGGCCATCGCAGGGCAGAAACACGGTTATGCAGCTACTCTTGTCGAAAGTCAGCAATGGTTCTTTTCCATGAATCTCACACCACAGAGACATGACCAACCTTTGATAACCCAGATAGCGCCACTGGGGGCAATCTATCTGCTGTGCATGTTTTTATATTGAGAGGGATCACTGGAGTACTCCAAGGAAACCAGAACAAGACTGGGGAGAACATACAAACCCAGCAATCGAAACCGTGACCTTCTTGCCACCCAGAATTAGAATTAATTTTGCAAATTATTTTTCAAAAAATACAAAACATGATCAGTGAACATTGATAATGCTAGATGAGGAAAATTCAGAAGACGCTTGCTACAGAGAGTGTGTGTTTGAATAGTAGGCCACTGACCCAGAAAACAGTGAGATAAATATTCACCAGCAATAGCACAATGGGGTGGAACAGGAAATGTTGCTTTTATTATAAAACAAATAAATAAATAAATACATTTTAGCCTTCCAGATGCTGATGATTTCTCTGCAAGTTAGAACCAGAAGGAGAAAATATTCAAAGCCAAAACATTGCTATATATTTTGGAATTAAAAATATCAGATCAATACTTGGATCCAAAATGCATGATCTCGACCTCACGGCCTTGGCTCAAGTTATGTTTTTTCAATAAGCATCAGGACAGAATAGAAGCTTTGGAAATGTGTGCAAGAGGGAAGCGGAGATGGAGAAAGTGTTGAGTTGATATTCTGAATGAGTGCTGGCCGAGCTATACGGCTGATCTCCGGGGATGACAGGAGACAAAAAAAGAAGCAAAAGGCACAAATCTGTGTCGATGGCAAGCAAGCAAGTTATCTATCCTGGTGTGACATTTCATGATGGAGTTAGAATGATGGTGTTCGTCTCTCCATTCTAAAACATGTGAGACATGTCCAGACATTCAAATGATTCCCGTCTATGTCATTACATGCTCCTGGAGAAATTAATTAAAGATAATGAGAAACAGATAAAGCATCCAAGTGTATGGCTTTCATGGTTTGATGAGAGTTTGATGAGAGTGTGATTTCAGATATGATTGTCTTGAGAATGTACTGAGCAAATGTAAACATCCATGTCTAATCAAACCTACCCGCTGTGTTCTGATCCGAGCATATGGCAGGTATAATTCAAGTGAAACAGTATCAAAGTCCTTCGTTCTTAAACATAACATGAGAGGTACACACTTTTGAGACAACATTCTTTAACAGATCCAAAAAAATTAAAAAAGAAAAGAAAAGAAAAGACCCTGAGGTGGTCATAGAGTGGATGGTACCTCCAATCAGCAGCATGGGTAATGTCACAACTAAGATCTTTATAGGCCCTGGGTTGAATTAGCCATGTGATCAGCTTGTAATATGTCCTACAGTATAGGGAATAGCAAAAATAAAGCAATGAATTCATTAAAACACACACACACACACACACACACACACACACACACACACACACACACACACACAAAAAAAAAAAAAAAAAAAAAAATCAAGGTCCTTCAAGGTCAAAGGTAATTTTCTCACTGGAAAGTCTGTATATGGTTTCCAGCAGTGTTACAGTGTAACAGCATGTCTTCTTACTTTCCTTTCAGCCGTTCCCTCGAGAGGTCGCCACAGTGGATCATCTGCCTCCATCTCCATGGAAGTCATATTAATGATTCGCGTGTTTGATTTGGCGTAGGTTTTTATGTCGGATGCCCTTCCTGACACAACCCTTTAGCAAGGGGTGGAAACACACTGACAGCTTTGCAGCTCCTCTTGTCGAAAGTCAGCAATGGTTCTTTTACTTGAACCTCTCACCTCACCATAGACAGTGGGAGACATGGCCGGCCTTTGATAACCCAGTTAGCTGCACTGGGGTGGACAGTTACAACCTTGTGGTGAGTGGGACTCGAACCCCCAACCCTAGGATCAGCGATCCAGCGCCCTTTACCTCCAGGACACCACTACCCTTATAACAGCATGAGTTGTTAATTATAATCACTCCATCACCAAAATTTTTGTGACCTTCACCATTGATCCAGAAGTTCTAAAATCAGATCATGTCTAGTAGTCAGGTTGGGTATTGTTTCCACCAAATTTAGAGAAAACCAGCAGAGTTTGCTCACCCGTAAAGGCTCTGGATTACTGAGCTGAAGGTTAAGGGTTCAAGCTCCAGTACAGTACCACCAAGGTTCTACTGTTTGCTCCTTGAGCATGGTTCTCAAGCCTCAAATGCTCAGTTGTATATATGTGATAGAAATGTAAACTCCTCTGGATCAGGGTGTCTGTCAAATGCCGTAGCTGGAAATGCAAACCATTGCATGGGTATGATCTGGATTTTGTTCTCAGAAAAAGTGATGAACAAACGCTGGTGATTACAATACCTCCAAAAACCCACTGATTTGGGAATCGATAATAACTCCTTTCACACGGACTTGAACAGCAGACACGTGAGCAGCTGGAGAAAGCATTCGCACGATGAGGTCTTCAGGTCAGCTGGCTTTGCTTAGCACCCACTAGAACCGAATTATTTCTGTTTTTGTTCTTTCAATTGTTTCCAAATTGCAAATTACCTCATCAACTCTAATTATTTTCTCTTCCCATTTTTTATGGTAATGCATCTTATATTTGATGTGATAGTCGGGTGAAATTTGATTTTTTTTTTTTTTTTTTTTTTTTTTTGGCTCAGAGGCTGCAGTTTTATACAACACAGCTTCACAATCAGATATTTAAAAATTTTGAGAACGGTTATAAGGAGAATGGAACGGATAATATCTTCATCCGTTCATTTTCTGAACCGCTTAATCCTAATTCGGGTCACAGGGAGGCTGGCGCCCATCCCAGCCGACTCTGCGTAAAAGCAGAGTACACCCTGGGTATCTCTCCAGGCCATCACAGGTCAGGAACACACTGACAGCTATGCGGCTCCTCTTGTTGAAAGTCAGCAATGATTCTTTTACATGAACCTCCCACGGTAGACAGCGAGAGACATGGCCCGCCTTTGATAACCCAGTTTGCAGCACTGGGGGGGACAGTAACAACCTGTTGAGAGTGGGGCTTGATTCCCCCAACTTTAGGATCAGTGATCCAGCAACTTTACCACCAGGCCAGCACTACCTGGGATAATATCTATACCTCAGAAATGCAGCATGGTGATCTTATTCCCTTCACATATGTTAAAGAATTTATTTTTTTTCATTTATAGCATTTGGCAAGGGGGGCAGGGGGTGGCCTGGTGGTTAAAGGTGCAGGATCGCTGATCCTAAGGTTGGGGGTTCGAGTCTCACTCTCCACATTGTTGTCACTGTCACACACACACACACACACACCCCCCCCCCCCCCCCCCCCAGTGCAGCTAACTGGGTCATCAAAGGCCGGCCATGTCTCTCACTGTCTATGGTGAGAGGTTCATGTAAAAGAACAATTGCTGACTTTTGTAAAAAGGAGCTGCAAAGCCGTCAGCGTGTTTCCGCCTCTCGCTAAAAGGGTTGTATCAGGAAGGGCATCCGACATAAAAACCTATGCAAAATCAAACATGCGAATCATTAATATGACTTCCATGAAGATGGAGGCAGATGATTTGCTGTGGCGACCCCTGAAGGGAACCGCCGAAAGGAAAAGAAGAAGAAGATTTACAGCATTTGGCGGATTCCCTTATCCAGAGCGACTCGCTTACCGAGAAAATGAGGGTTAAAGGCCTTGCTCAAGGGCCCAACAGTGGCAGTTTGATGTTAAAGGGGTTTGAACCCAAAATCTTTGGATCACCAATCCAGAGCCTTAACCGCTGCTATCTATTTATTTATTCATTGATTATTTTTAGCATTCTTTTTTATGTTTTTCAGATGAAATTAGACTTGAAACTTCACTGAAACCTGGCAACCCTGATTAATGATACATGAATTAACCCATCTGCGTACACTTCAGGCACTGTGGCAGGAAACACATCTGCTGGTGAACAGATTTATAAAACTAATTTTAAAAATGGCTGCTATAAATTATATACAGGATGACTGTACGCTGTTAAAGCTACTCTAAAATATTCACTAGGTAATAGCCTGGAACATAAATCAAGTGGGGAACTCGCTGGACTTAATTTGAAGCTATGTCACTATTAATGTTACCCTGCCAAGCAATATCCATGTTCGCGACACAGCGTTAGCTAAAAACATCATCTTATTCATTAATAAATAAAAACTGTTGGCAGATTCCTTCATTATAAACTCAATGAAATGTTTCAGTAGACTACATCCACTGGGTTTTTTTTTTTTTTTTTTTTTCCTGTATCAGTAAAAGCCAGTTTATCTCAGTACATTAAATAACGTTCACAGTGTAGTTACTGATATAACATTTGGATTTAAGTTGCTATGTCTTAATTATTATTTCTGACTTTAATTTAAATTTGTATTATTTAGCCTACGAGGGGATCACAGCCTCATAGGTCCGATAAATTGTTTCTTCAGCTAAGCTAACGCTATGTAATATCATTATGTGAGGAAAAAAATGTTTTAATAGAAAAACTTTACTTATGGACTTTGGCCTGCACAGTTACCATCAATACAAAGCCTGCAGGCAAGAACGCAAGCAGCACAACAGAACATCTGTTTATTGCAACCCAGCACTAAAAAGCAATCATGTCGTGTTTTGGGAGGTTTAATAATCACCCACTGCACAACCCAAACACTACAGAAAACAAGCTCTTTGTTTGACTTAAGCTGAGCTCCATGAAAGTTAAAAAGCCAGAAAGGAACCGTATATTTCAATGTGTGCGCTGTACCTTCTTAATTAAACGCTGTTATGAATGATTTAGTTCCTGATGAGAAACAGAATAGAGCCGATGAATAACTGAGCGCAGCGGTTCCCAACAGAAGCAGCGCTCGACACTTTTATTAAATTAGTGCAGCAACCCAATTAGACAGAAACAATTCGACTAAGAGGCAGCGGGGCTGGAGGCAGACAGGAGTCTACTTCCACCCAGATAAGCCTATTTTGGTTGGGATTAAGTTAAAAACTTAAAGAAGGGTTCGGTAAGTAAGTCAATTTAATCATCTGTTCATGCTAATAAATTGTTGTCCTCCTGATGTACACTAAACTTACAAAAAGGATTTTAGCAACACAGACTCTCTCTTTATGTGGGGGAGTAATAATTTAGTCACTACTATTACACAAGCTCATGCAGTTTAATAATCCTATTATGTTATTTTATTTACTTTACGTAGTTCATTTTACACATAGCCGCGTAGCTAGTTAGTTGATTTCGCTAATTACATTCAGCCACATTATTAACCGCCGCTTGTAGTGGCCTTTACTCAGTCATTTTCTAAGCCTCGTAATCCTAATAAGGTCGCGGGGAGAACGCAAGCGCGGGAAGAACATGTAAATGCCGCACAGAAACGCCCGAGTCTGGGAATTAAACCCGGGCGTTTATGCAATGAGGTGCACATGCTAACCGCTGCAACACTATGATTCTCTCGTTTTTGATAACAATATTCAATTAATCAACTTTTTAAACTCTTTAATTACATCACTTGTTCATTCATTTTCTGAACTGCTTAATCCCATTTAGGATCGCGGAGCGGCTGGTGCCCATCTCAGCTGACTCCAGGCAATGTCAGGGTACACCCTGGACAGCTCACCAGGCCATCTCAGGACGGAAACAAACTAACAGCTATGCAGCTACACTTGACGAAAGTCAGCAATGGTTCTTTTTCAGCCTCCCACCATAGACAGTGAGAGACATGGTCGGCATTTGATAACCCAGTTAGATGCATTGTGTGTGTGTGTGTGGGGGGGGGGGCAGTGACAACCCTTTAATCGTGGGGCTTGAATCCCCAACCTTAGGATTGATGATCCAGCCCCTTACCACCAGGCCATCACATTATTATCAGTTCAGTTCATTTTCTGTAACCGCTTAATCCTAATTAGGGTCGCGGGGAGGCTGGCGCCCATCCCAGCCAACTTCGGGCGAGGGCAGAGTACACCCTGGACAGCTCGCCAGGCCATCGCAGGGCGGAAACACGCCGACGGCTTTGCAGCTACTCTTGTCGAAAGTCAGCAATGGTTCTTTTACATGAACCTCACACCATGGACAGTGAGAGACATGGCCGGCCTTTGATAACCCAGTTAGCTGCACTGGGGGGGACATTGACAACCTTGTGGAGAGTGGGACTCGCACCCCCAACCTTTGGATCAGCGATCCGGTGCCTTATACCACTCGATCTGCTAAAAATTGTGAACAGGAAGTTGCTAACAAACAGACAGACAGACAGACATATAAAGCAACGCAGTGAAAATATAATCTCATTGGTGGGGGTCGAGTCACAAGGCGGTACTTTGTGTACTTGTTGTTGTAGCTACTGAAAGGCCATGAATGAGTTCAAAAGCTCCATCTTGGTTGGTTTTGGCTTTAGGAGCTCGCAGCTAAGCGCAACAGTTAGAACCTATGATTTGAGTAATGATCAGTAATATTGTCGCTGTTTGATTTTTTTTAATTGTTTTCATATCCTCTGAATATCTGTACATGAGTAATTGTACACTCTTGGCTAAGCTACAACCAGGATACAAGTTCGTATACGATGAATAACTATGTTGCTCAGGAAAAAAATAACAGAAGGAGTCGCGACACCATACAGAGTGAAAAAAAATGACCCTTTTATTATTATTTTTAAAAGAATGACTTTTATCTGCCTGCTCTGAGGACCAGACCTCCAGTGTTCAGCTGGGAAGAGTCATGCATTGTATACAGAATCCTTTATACTATATACAGGAGGCAGAATCAAAGTAGTCTGGCCAGCCCTAAACAGAAAGGTTGAGGCAAATAGGAAAAAAAAATAAATAAATAAAATTAATTAATTAAATATGAATATATAAAAATGCATTAATATGTTTCCGAGAAAAGAAGTAATTTCTTGAGGCCAAGAAATAAAGTTCCCAGTCTGAGATCAAATTGGTATTTATGTCAAATTTGTATTTATTTCAATAAAAATGTGATTAATTTTCATTGAAAGTGATTTTTATGTACATCATGAGCCAAGCTATTAGTAATCAGCTGCATTGGCACAAAGCATTTCGCTAATTGGCGTATTCCGTACAGCAATAGGGGTTTCTTACTTTGCGCAGGCTGAGGACTGAGGTCTGACTGTGCGGTGGTGAGATTGGCATTACTTACACACACATGGAAACAAAGCCAGAAAGAGAGAGAGAGAAAGAGAGCGAGAGAGAGAGAGAGAGAGAGAGAGAGAGAGAGAGAGAGAGAGAGAGAGAGAGAGAGAAAATTTTCAGTATAATGTCAATTCAGTGTTCGAAACAGGCACATCGCTACCAGCCCACACACACCGAAAAAAAACAGAGAGAGAGAGACGAAGTGAGAAGGGATGAGATGCTGATCATTATTTCCCTCTTGAACACCTTACTATCTCTAACAGTTATATAATCACACTCTGCTTTAAGCTTGCATAAACATCTCACATTAAACACAAGATCACATTCCATTATACATAGAAGGACAAAATATCGACAGTCATGTGATTCTTCCAGATGATGTCATCTCAGAAACTCAGGCTGGGACAAGATTTCGTCTTTACAATTGGTTTACGAGCCAACAAATCAAATGTCCACCACAGAAATCATTTATTTTATTTATTTATTTATTCATTTTTTGTTGTTTAATCCTACTATGGTCACGGGGAGGCTGAATCCGAGCTCACCCTGACCAGCTCAGCAGTCCATCGTTGGGCAAACACACAGCCCATTGCTTACTGTCTCATTTTCCAAATCATTTTGATCCTACCTAGGGTAGCTGAAGCCTTTGTCAGCCATTACTGGGCAAAAGCGTGGTACACCCAGAACAGCTCACCCGACCCTCATAGAGCAACACACATACAGTACATCCATTCTCATCGACACTCACATCTAGGATCAATCTGGAACAACCAACCAGTTAGCTAATATGAGGTACCGAGAGGTAACCCAAGCAAACATGGGGAGGACACTCGGATGCCAAACAAAAGCACCTGAGCTCAGGAATCAAATCTAGGACCTTCTCCCTATGAGAAGAACATGATAACCACTACACCACTGCACCGCCCAAACACACAACTGTGGGTGGAAACTAGAATATCTGGAGAAAACCCGTACACACACACACACACACACACACACACACACACACACACACACACACACACACACACACACACACACACACACAGAGCATGCAACTCAAACTCGAACCCATAACATTCTTCCTGTGAAGCAGACAAGCAAACCACTACATCTCCATGCCACCTACATAGAAATCAGTTGCCATGCCTCTGCAAAAGATGACACTCAACTCTTCGTAACCACCTGATATACGAGTGCTTCATATATTTTCGAGTTCTGGTGCATTTTTACATTGATAGCAAACTTACTGTATTTCTCCACTGCAAAAACGAACAGTAGTACAGGGATCACTCACTTTCTGCAAGTTAATGGGGATCTGATCCCCCGCGACCGCCAATTTCCGCAAATTAGGATCAACCCCCCCGACTGATGTATATGTACATGTATGTGTATATAATATCAATAAATACATATTTAACAGTATAAATGCTTATAATAACAATTAAACATTCAAAAATAATGCATAAGATGTAAATAAAATATAAATACACACACTCAGATGCGCACCTCATATAAAAATGTGAGTAGTTTTGTTGGGGGGTTTTGGGTTGTTTTTTTTTTTGTTTGTTTGTTTGAAGTTTTTTTGGGGTTTTTTTTTTTTTTGCATAATTGGTCTTGTTTTGTGGCATTTTCCGTAACTTTTTCCCTATTTTTCCTTAATTTCCTTAATTTTTTGCACTGAAGCCGCAGGAACAGAAGTGAGAAGTAGCGAGGGATCACTGTACAAGCTTTCCTAATATGAGAAACACGTCCAAAGCACACAAAAATACACGCCACACCCACATTATTGCAGAAATATGTTCATATTTTTTAGACCTGTTGGTTATATTAAAAAGACATCTTTCTTCAAAATGCAAGGTAATAGTACTGAATGTTATCTTCAGCATCAATTCACACAAACATCACAGTGAGTGCGTCCTGCAGGTTGTATATCTAAATAATTTTTTGTCTTTTTTTTCCCCCCACTGCTTTCACTCTACTCACTGGCACGATCCATTAACACGAAAGACCGCTACACTCAGCCGCCTGCTTTAGCACACACTGGATTTTTCTTTTTTTTTTTCCCCCATGTCTTTTCTTTTCTGGGTAAAATAAGTCCCTGGAATGTTCATCATTAATGCTGGTCCTTTAACCGAGAGTAGAAAGAAACTACAAAAGCTCTTGCCTTGGTTAGTGATTCAGAAATGTTAGAGCTTCATTAAAATGCTGTCCCCAAAGCTGTGCTATATGGCCTTCATGTTTTCAGAACTTTATATGATTTTTAAAAGACATCATACTTCAGCACATGTCTATTGTTATGCTTTAAAAATAGAAAAAAAAATCATAGTAGTGAGCTTTTCTCGTGTTCTTCTTTTTCTTTCGGCTGTTCCCTTCAGGGGTCGCCACAGCAAATGATCTGCCTCCATCTCTCCCTATCCTCTGCATCTTCTACTCTTACTCCAACAACCTTCATGTCCGCCTTCACCACATCCATAAATCTTCTCTTTGGTCTTCCTCTGGGCCTTCTGCCTGGTAGTTCCAACCTCAGCATCCTACTACCAATATACTCATTATCCCTCCTCTGTACATGTCCAAACCATCTCAATCTAGCCTCTCTGACTTTGTCTCCAAAATATCCAACATGTGCTGTCCCTCTGATGTACTCGTTTCTGATCCTATCCATCCTCGTTACTCCCAAAGAGAACCTCAACATTTTCATCTCTGCTATCTCCAACTCTGACTCCTGTCTTTTCCCCAGGGCCACTGTCTCTAAACCATACAACATCGCTGGCCTCATCACCATCTTGTACACTTTTCCCTTCATTCTTGCCGATACCCTCCTATCACACATCACACCGGACACTTTTCTCCATCCCTTCCAACCTGCCTGCACGCGCTTCTTCACCTCTTTTCCACACTCTCCATTGCTCTGGATTGTTGAGCCTAAGTACTTAAAATCCTCCACCTTCCTTATCTCTGCCCTCTGTAACGTCACCGTTCCTCTTGGGTCCTTGTCGTTCACACACATGTATTCTGTCTTACTGAGACGAACCTTCATTCCCCTCCTTTCCAGAGCATATCTCCACCTCTCTAGATTTTCCTCCACTTGTTCTCTGCTCTCACGACAGATCACAATGTCATCTGCAAACATCATAGTCCATGGAGATTCTTGTCTCAGCTCGCCTGTCAGCCTGTCCATCACCATAGCAAACAAGAAGGGGCTGAGAGCTGACCCTTGATGCAGTCCCACCTCCACCTTGAGCTCTTCTGTCACACCGACAGCACAGCTCACCACTGTCTTACATCTCTCATACATGTCCTGCACTACTCTAACATACTTCTCTGCCACTCCAGACTTCCTCATGCAATATGTTCTTCTCTTGGCACCTTCTGCTCCTTCTGACCTTCTCTGTACTTCTCTATTAACATCCGCAAAGCAAACATTGCATCTGTGGTGCTCTTTCTTGGCATGAAACCAAACATGTTGTTCACAAATGTTGACCTCTGTCCTTAGTCTAGCTTCCACTAGTCTTTCCCATAACTTCATCGTATGTCTCATCAACTTTGTCCCTCTGTAGTTGTTACAACTCTGTACATCTCCCTTGTTCTTAAAAATGGGCACAAGCACACTTCTCCTCCATTCCTCTGGCATCTGCTCACTTTCTAAGACCTTGTTGAATATTCTTGTCAGAAAATCTACTGCTACCTCCCCTAGACACTTCCATACCTCAACTGGTATGTCATCAGGGCCAACTGCCTTTCCACTCTTCATCCTCTTCAATGCCCTCCTCACTTCTCCCTTACTAATCTTTGCTACTTCCTGGTACTCAACGGTCACCCATCCTACTCTTTTTTCTCTCTCATTTTCCTCATTCATCAGCTCTTCAAAGTACTCTTCCCATCTTCCCAGCACACTTCTGTCATCAGTCAATACATTTCCCTCTCTGTCCTTTATCAATCTAACTTGCTGCACGTCTTTCCCATCTCTATTTCTCTGCTGTGCTAACCTGTATAAGTCATTTTCTCCCTCCTTACTGTCCACCCTATCATACAAGTCATCATACGCCCTCTGTTTGGCCTTTGACACTGCTACCTTCACCTTACGCTGTGTCTCCCTGTACTCCTGTTTACTCTCTTCGGTCCTCTCAATGTCCCACTTCTTCTTGGCTAACCTCTTCTTTTGTACACACTCCTGCACTTCCTCATTCTACCACCAAGTCTCCTTATCTACTTTCCTTCCAGAGGACACACCAAGTACTCTCCTACCTGTGTCCCTGATCACATTGGCTGTGGTTGTCCAGTCATCTGGAAGCACTTCCTGACTACCCAAAGCCTGTTTCAACTCCTCCTTGAAGACAACACGACACTCTTCCTTTTTCAGCTTCTACCACTTTGTCTTCTGCTCTGCCTTTGCCTTTTTCCCCTTTCTCACCATCAGCATCATCCTGCACACCACCATCTTATGCTGTTTGGCAACACTCTCACCCACTACTACTTTGCAGTCTTCTGACTTCTTTCAAATTTCATCGCCTACACAAGATGTAGTCCACCTGTGTGCTCTTACCTCCACTTTCATAAGTCACCCTATGCTCCTGTTTCTTTTTGAAGAAAGTATTCACTACAGCCATTTCCATCCTTTTTGCAAAATCGATCAACATCTGTCCTTCTGTGTTCCTGTCCTGGATACCAAACCTGCCATCACTTCCTCGTCCCCTCTGTTGCCTGCACCAACATGTCCATTGAAGTCTGCCCCAATGACCACTCTTTCACCTCTGGGGGTACTCTGCATCACTTCATCTAACTCACTCCAGAATCTCTCCTTCTCTTCTAGCTTACATCCTGCCTGTGGGGCATAAGCACTAACAACATTGACCATCACGCCTTCAATTTCTAACTTGAGACTCATCACTCTGTCTGACACTCTTTTCACTTCTAGAACATTCCTGACAAACTCCTCCTTCAAGATGACTCCTACTCCATTTCTCTTCCCATCCATACCATGATAAAACAGCTTAAACCCTGCTCCTAAGCTTCTAGCCTTGCTACCTTTCCACCTGGTCTCCTGAACACACAGTATGTCCACTTTCATCCTCTGCATCATGTCAGCCAGCTCTCTGCCTTATCTTTGCATAGTTCCAACATTCAAAGTCCCTACTCTCAGTCCTAAGCTCACGCCTTTCCTCTTCTCTCTCTGCCTACGGACACGCCTCTCACCTCTCCTTCTTCGACGTCTTCGACCAACAGTAGTCCACTTTCCATCAGCACCCTGTTGGTTGACAGCACTGATGGAGGTCGTTGTTAACCCGGGCCTCGACCGATCCGGTATGAATTTTGTTTTGACCATTTGCATTTTTAATGTGGCAGAAGTTTTACGCCAGATGCCCTTCCTGTCGCAACCCTCTGCATTTATCCAGGCTTGGGACCGGCATAAGGGGGAGAGACACTGGTTAGTGCCCCCCCCCCCCCCCCCGCCTCATGGCTGCATTCGTTAGCTTTTCTCGTGTTCATGTGTATTATTTACTCATCAGAATATACAGAGGTGCTTGAACGCCTGTGAACCTTTCAGAAATTTATACTTTTTTTATATACACCCGAGCCTAGTGGCTAATCAGGCCAGTGCTTATCCCCGGTTTCCATAATGTGACGCACCCAGGAATTCAATCGCAGGTTGCCTTCCCAGTATATTTTTACTGGTTCCCATTTATACTGCTGGGTGAACAGAGGCACACTTGTGGTAAAGACCTTGCCCAAGGGTCTTAGCACAGTGAGGGTCTAACTTGGATTCGAACACACAGCCTCCCGATCATGAGCACAGCATCCTAACTGCTACCCCACCGGCCCCTAAAGGAAATTAGAAATAGAAGCATAATTAAAAACATAATAAATTTATACATTTCTGCATAAATATCATCATCAAATTTTTACATAATTTCCCCCAACATCTCAGAGATTAAGTTGTTCCGTATGGAGAAACCGGCTAAAATTTCTCCAAGTCAGTGTGCAGGACTGATCAACAGTTACGGGAAACCTTAAGTTGCAGTTATCGCTGCAAAAGGGGGTCCACACAAGGCTAATTGGCTGTTTCAAATTGCCCCAGTTATAATGTGAATGGCTGCTTGTGTGTTGGCCCTGCAGTTGCCTGGCGAGCCATACAGGGTGTACCCTGCCTGTACTTGGAGTTTTCTGAGCAGCTCCAAATTTCCCACAACCCGACTAGAAGTAAGTGGTTCTGCACATGGATGGGTGGATACCCGATTAAACTAGAATCCTCAGGCAAAATCTGTTTGAATCCATGTGAATCTGCATCCACTCAGTCTCCTGTGCTCAGATTCAAAATGCAAGGCAATGATGGCCCAGTGGTAAGGTTCTGGATTACCGATCCCAAGATTGGGGGTTCAAGCCACGTCTCTCACTGTCTCTGGCGAGAAGAACCATTGCTGACTTTCGTAGCTGCATAGCCGTCAGCATGTTTCTGCTCTGTGATGGCCTGGCAAGCTGCCCAGGGTGTACTCTGCCCTCACCCCGAGTAGGTGGAAATGAGCGCCAGCCTCCCTGTAACCCTAATTAACATAACCAGTTCAGAAAATTAATGACTGAATGAATGAATTAGAATCAAAATGCAAATCTTGAAATTATGAGGCAGCGATAAATGATGGACCCCGCCTTCCGTAATACAAACTTGATTTATTTGCAAATGCTGTGATGTGATTGGGTATCATTCGATCTTGTAATTATATGAGCCAGATACTGTCTTCTTCTTTTCCTTTCAGCTGTTCCCTTCAGGGGTCGCCACAGCGAATCATCTGCCTCCATCTCACCCTATTCTCTGCATCTTCTACTCTTACTCCAACGACCTTCATGTCCTCCTTCACCACGTCCATAAATCTTCTCTTTGGTCTTCCTCTGGGCCTTCTGCCTGGAAGTTCAAACCTCAGCATCCTACTACCAATATACTCACTATCCCTTCACTGTACATGTCCAAACCATCTCAATCTAGCCTCTCTGACTTTGTCTCCAAAACCTCTTACATGTGCTGTCCCTCTGATAGACTCATTCCTGACCCTATCCACCCTCGTTACTCCCAAAGAGAACCTCAACATTTTCATCTCCGCTACCTCCAGCTCCGCCTCCTGTCTGTCCGTGCTGTATAAGATACATAATATTGCAAAAGCTATTCACTCACCCATGCAAATAATTGAATGTGGGTATTCCAATCAGGTGTATAAATTCAAGCATCTAGGCATACAGACTGCTTCTACAAACATTTATGAAAGAATGGGTCACTCCCAGGAGCTCAGTGAATTCCAACATGGAACAATGGTACGATGCCACCTGTGCAACAGGTACGGTCGTGAAATTTCCTCACCTTTCACTGGTGTTATTGCAAAATAGAATTTTGAAGAAATGATTGGGGATGACAACAACAAAGCCATGAAGTGGTAGGCCACGTATAATGACTTCGCAAGGTAAGCGGATGCTTATGTGCATAATGCACAGTTTGCCAACTTTCAGCAGAGTCCTGCTACCAACCTCCAAACTTCATGTGGCCTTCAGATTATCTCAAGAACAGTAAGGAGAGCTTCATGGAATTGGGATTCCATAGCCAAGCAGCTGCATCCAAGCCATCCTCCACCAAGTGTAATGCAAAGCATCGGATGCAGTGCTTGTAAAGCCACCCAATAGAAAGTCAACCCAATAGACACCTTTGGGATGATTTAGAGCGGAGACTGCGAGCCAGGCTCTCTCATTCCACATCAGTGTCTGACCTCACAAATGCTGTTGTGGAAGAATGGTCAAAAATAGAATAAACACACTTGTAAACCTTGTGGGAAGGTTCTTATTGCCGAGAATAGCTGAAGCTGTTGTTGCAGCTGCAAAGGGTGGGCGACATCATATTAAACCCTATCGATTAAGAATGAGACTTCACTGAAGTTTATATGTGTGTCTGAAAGCAGATGGGTGAATATTCCTGACAACACAGTGTATGTCACTAAATCACAGGAGGTGCCCAGTTGCAATCAAGCTTTTTAGAGCCCAGTCTGACCAAACCAGTCTCTACCTGGATGATTCCCAAATTCCAAGAAGATCTCCCTACCCAGACACCCTTTAGGCTAATACAGTGGTACCTCACCTTACGATAGTCCCAGCAAACGAAAAATCAAGGTTACGAAAAACATTTTCCAAAATTTTTTGTCTCTGCATATGAAACAAGTTCTCCTCACTAAATGCGCCAAATGTGCCATTCAAACATTCAAACATTCAAACAATGCACGAGCTGCTGTCCCATTAAATCTTCAAACATCCCGCCCCGCTGGCCTCCCTTTGGCTAGGATGGATGATGCAGCCACCTCCCATTGGCTATCTTCCAACATCCCGACCCACTGGCCTCCCATTGGCTAGGAGGGATGATGCAGCTCCCTCCCATTGGCTATTATGGAACTGCATCTCCCATAACGCTTTTTGTGTAAAGAACAGAGTTACTGTTGTTTCATGAATTTCTTGCTTTATTTTTTGACTCAGGCTTTTAATCTTCCTTAAACATTTGTAAGATTATAACTCTGCTAAGAAGACATGGTCAACACACGCGTGCACACAAACATGCACGCACGCACGCACACACGCACACACACACACACACGGTCAACACACATGGTCAACAAATGGTCAACACACGCGTGCACACAAACATGCACGTACGCACGCACGTACACATGCATGCACGCACACACACACACACACACACACACACACACACACACACACACACACACACACATGGTCAACACACATGGTCAACAAATGGTCAACACACACACACACACACACACACACAAACATGCACGTATGCACGCACGCACACACGTACACACGCACACATGCACGCACGCACACACACACACGCACACGCGCGTGTGATTTCCGGTGCGAGAGAAAAGAAGAAGTGGGAATGCAGCCATGAGGTGGGGGGGGCACTAACCAGTGTCTCTCCCCCTCATGCCGGTCCCAAGCCCAGAGAAATGCAGAGGGTTGTGTCAGGAAGGGCATCCGACGTAAAACCAATGCCAAATATTTATGATGCAAATCAGAAGTATTACCCCCATACCGGATCGGTTGAGGCCCGGGTTAACAACGACCGCCATCAGTGCTGTCAATCAACAGGGTACTGATGGAAATTGGACTACTCTTGGTCGAAGACGTCGAAGAAGGAGAGGTGCGAGGCGTGTCCGTAGGCAGAGAGAGAAGAGGAAAGGCATGAGTCTAGGACTGAGAGTGGGGACTTTGAATGTTGGACCTATGCAAAGAAAAGGTAGAGAGCTGGCTGACATGATGCAGAGGAGAAAGGTGGACATACTGTGTGTTCAGGAGACCAGGTGGAAAGGTAGCAAAGCTAAAAGCTTAGGAGTAGGGTTTAAGCTATTTTATCACGGTGTGGATGGGAAGAGAAATTGAGTAGGAGTCATCTTGAAGGAGGAGTTTGTCAGGAATGTTCTAAAAGTGAAAAGAGTGTCAGACAGAGTGATGAGTCTCAAGTTAGAAATTGAAGGTGTAATGCTCAATGTTGTTAGTGCTTATGCCCCACAGGCAGGATGTGAGCTAGAAGAGAAGGAGAGATTCTGGAGTGACTTAAATGAAGTGATGCAGAGTACCCCCAGAGGTGAAAGAGTGGTCATTGGTGCAGACTTCAATGGACATGTTGGTACAGGCAACAGAGGGGACGAGGAAGTGATGGGTAGGTTTGCTATCCAGGACAGGAACGCAGAAGGACAGATGTTGATAGATTTTGCAAAATGGATGGAAATGGCTGTGGTGAATACTTTCTTCCAGAAGAAACAGGAGCATAGGGTGACTTATAAAAGCGGAGGTAGGAGCACACAGGTAGACTACAGCTTGTGTAGGCGATGTAATTTGAAGGAAGTCAGTGACTGCAAAGTCATAGTGGGTGAGAGTGTTGCCAAACAGCATAGGATGGTGGTGTGCAGGATGACTCTGATGGTGAGAAAGGGGAAAAAGGCAAAGGCAGAGCAGAAGACAAAGTGGTGGAAGCTGAAAAAGGAAGAGTGTCGTGTTGTCTTCAAGGAGGAGTTGAAACAGGCTTTGGGTGGCCAGGAAGTGCTTCCAAATGACTGGACAACCACAGCAAATGTGATCAGGGACACAGGTAGGAGAGTACTTGGTGTGTCCTCTGGAAGGAAAGTAGATAAGGAGACTTGGTGGTGGAATGAGGAAGTGCAGGAGTGTGTACAAAGGAAGAGGTTAGCTAAGAAGAAGTGGGACATTGAGAGGACCGAAGAGAGTAAACAGGAGTACAGGGAGACACAGCGTAAGGCGAAAGTAGCAGTGGCTAAGGCCAAACAGAGGGTGTATGATGACTTGTATGATAGGTTGGATAGTAAAGAGGGAGTAAATGATCTATACAGGTTGGCACAGCAGAGAAATAGAGATGGGAAGGACGTGCAGCAAGTTAGATTGATAAAGGACAGAGAGGGAAATGTATTGACTGATGACAGAAGTGTGCTGGGAAGATGGAAAGAGTACTTTGAAGAGCTGATGAATGAGGAAAATGAGAGAGAAAAAAGAGTAGAAGAGGTAACCATTGAGGAGCAGGATGTAGCAAAGATCAGTAAGGATGAAGTGAGAAGGGCATTGAAGAGGATGAAGAATGGAAAGGCAGTTGGTCCTGATGATATACCTGTGGAGGTATGGAAGTGTCTAGGAGAGGTAGCAGTAGATTTTCTGACAAGAACATTCAACAAGGTACTAGAGAGTGAGCAGATGCCGGAGGAGTGGAGGAGAAGTGTGCTGGTGCCCATTTTTAAGAACAAGGGAGACGTGCAGAGTTGCAGCAACTACAGAGGGATAAAGTTGATGAGCCATACGATGAAGTTATGGGGAAGAATAGTGGAAGCTAGACTAAGGGCAGAGGTCAGCATTTGTGAACAACAGTTTGGTTTCATGCCAAGAAAGAGCACCACAGATGCAATGTTTGCTTTGAGGATGTTAATAGAGAAGTACAGAGAAGGTCAGAGGGAGCTACATTGTGCCTTTGTGGATCTGGAAAAAACATATGACAGGGTGCCAAGAGAAGAACTGTGGTATTGCATGAGGAAGTCTGGAGTGGCAGAGAAGTATGTTAGAGTAGTGCAGGACATGTATGAGAGATGTAAGACAGCGGTGAGGTGAGCTGTCGGTGTGACCGACGAATTCAAGGTGGAGGTGGGACTGCATCAAGGGTCAGCTCTGAGCCCCTTCTTGTTTGCTATGGTGATGGACAGGCTGACAGACGAGGTGAGACAAGAATCTCCATGGACTATGATGTTTGCAGATGACATCGTGATCTGTAGTGAGAGCAGAGAACAAGTGCAGGAAAATCTCGAGAGGTGGAGGTATGCCCTGGAAAGGAGAGGAATGAAGGTTAGCCTCAGAAAATCAGAATATATGTGTGTGAATGAGAAGGACCCAGGAGGAACGGTGATGTTACAGGGAGCAGAGATAACGAAGGTGGAGGCTTTTAAGTACTTAGGCTCAACACTCCATTGCTCTGTGTGTGCAGGCAGGCTGGAATGGTTGGAGAAAAGTGTCCGGTGTGATGTGCGATAGGAGAGTGTCAGCAAAAATGAAGGGAAAAGTGTACAAGACGGTGGTGAGGCCAGCAATGCTGTATGGATTAGAAACAGTGGCGCTGAGGAAAAGGCAGGAGGCAGAGCTGGAGGTCGCGGAGATGAAAATGTTGAGGTTCTCTCTGGGAGTAACGAGGATGGCTAGGATCAGAAATGAGTATATCAGAGGGACAGCCCATGTAAGATGTTTTGGAGACAAAGTCAGAGAGGCTAGATTGAAATGGTTTGGACATGTACAGAGGAGGGATAGTGAGTATATTGGCAGTAGGATGCTGAGGTTGGAACTACCAGGCAGAAGGCCTCGAGGAAGACCGAAGAAGAGATTTATGGATGTGGTGAAGGAAGACATGAAGGTCGTTGGAGTCAGAAAAGAAGATGCGGAGGACAGGGTGAGGTGGAGGCGGATGATTTGCTGTGGCGACCCCTGAAGGGAGCAGCCGAAAGTAAAAGAAGAAAGAAGAAGAAGAAAAGAAGAAGCGGGCTCGTGGCTTGAGTGATATTGAAAAGGAATATGGCCAAACCCATCTACCATCGGTACGATATTGAAGCAGAAGGCGGTCTTAAAAGGTATACTTTTATCATTTTAAAGGGTTTAGGGAGTAGTATTGGGAGCCTTGGAACGAATCACGCGTTTTACATGTAAAATGCGGTTCAATTTACGAAAAATGCAGGTTATGAAAAAGGCTCTGGAACAGATTAATTTCATAAGGTGAGCTACCACTGTATCTTCATTTCACTGGACTACGGCATGCAAGGATTGTGTAGTGGAAAGGCATGGGAACGCAGTCTACAGAAGAGCTTCGGCATTTTTACACGGAAAATGGGTGAAAATCCTACGGAAAAGTGGAAATTCTTACACTCTCCGAACGTTCACAGCATGTGCAGAACAGGTATGGCAAAGTATGGAAAAGTGACCTCACGGAACAATGTGCAAAAGCACGTTCACGGAATATTTTGGCCCGCCGGAAGCATACGGAAGTGACAGAAGACTTGAGGAATAATTACGGAATCACACGGAATGACACGGAAGATGAGGGAATAATTGCGGAACTTTTGCGGATGACAAAATTTTTGCTTCGTAAGTCTGCGGTGCTCCAGTGAAATGGGGGTATATAAAAGTTTGCTCTGGGGGCAACTCAAGGGTTATATATCTTGTGATTATTATACACACATAAGGTCTATAGGTATCAGGGAGGGGTTTAATCCTTCGTTGAGCTCTGTGTATGAACTGAACATTTGCATTGGGTTTTGAAGCTGATTAAATTTCTTGTGTGACACAAACAGGTCACTTCTGTGCAACAGCCCGTTTGAATTTAATTATTCATTTATCTGAAATTAGCTGCACAAACAGAAGGAGGGAATATAAGCCAGTAAAATACTACAACTACGAGAAAGCTATGTGGGAGAGCTGCCAATCACTGAGCATCTGCCGGTTGCCGCACAATAGTTCCTCAGGTGTTCTGGGCCTGTGCAGGTCACCCAAAGGAACAGTGGACCTGCATCCTCCAACCAGTCAAGTGAATATGACCTTTTCCATGTTGTTCACACAATGCAGGAATCCAGTGTGGGCAGAGAAGAAGTTCTTTCAGGAATAATGGGAGGGCTGTATACACCGAGTCCATGATGAAGGATGAAGAAATAACAGACCACTTTTTCCTCTCGCCGCTGCGTCTCTTTTTGTTCTGCACACATGTTCTTTCTGGGAAATGTTTACAGCTGCTGCACAAATTTCAAGGAAGGAAAACAAGTTTAGAAAGCTTATGGGGATAAAAACACAACAAAACAAAATAAAATTTAAAAAATCAGGCACAGCCTGAAAAGATGAAAAAACGAATACAGGGTACAGACTGGGTGCAGAGTAATAAGTGATGTGTTTAGGTAAAAGCCATTTCGTACACTTTAGCTGTCCACCCATCCATTTTTGAAGCTGCTTAGTCCTACTCGGGTCATGGGGAGGCTGGAGCCTTTCTCAGCCTTCTCTGGACAAAAGCAGGCTACACATACACACACAAATATATGCAATATATGTGCACACACACACACACACACACACACACACACACACACACACACACACACACACACACACACACACACATGTTGGAGTCAGCAAAGCCTTCTCTGTTGCTGTAAACACCATCAGAAGCACTGACCTACATTTCCGACTTAAAAGCTAGTATTTGTGCCATGAAATTATATTAATTTATTCCCGACAGTAAAGGTAAAGTCCTTTGGGCTTTTTAGACCCGAGCCTCGTGGCTCATCAGGCCGGTTTCCGTATCGTGAAGCTACCAGGAGTTCAACTCCTCCTGGATGGGACGCGAGTCCATCGCAGATTACCTTCCCAGTATATTTTTTACTGGTACCCATTTATTCTGCTGGGTGAACAGAGGCACACTTGTGGTTGAGACCTTGCCCAGGGGTCTCAGCACAGTGGGGGTCTAACTGGGATTCGAACACACAACCTCCTGGTCATGAGTGCCACACCCTAACCACTACACCACCGGCCCCACCAAATTCCCAACAGTCTCTTTATTTTATAATGCATCTCTTGGCTGCACTGCTTCCAGTACCTGTATGTGGACGCAAGATTTTTTTTTGTCCAATCAGATTTCAGCTTCTATCTGC
The DNA here is from genome assembly GCA_024760905.1 of Plotosus lineatus. Classification (NCBI taxonomy): domain Eukaryota; kingdom Metazoa; phylum Chordata; class Actinopteri; order Siluriformes; family Plotosidae; genus Plotosus; species Plotosus lineatus. Next base: position 51,938,051 of record CM045734.1, read on the forward strand.
TGCCATGTCAAGCTAATCTGCCCAGGGCCTTCAGAATCAGCAGTGCTGGCCGATGTCACTTAAATCATATTAGCAATGGAGCCGTTTCTTAAACCAATCAGATTTCAGCTTTTCCTCTTATGGCCAGGTAGCTGGCCTACAATAACGTCGGTATTTTTCCATCCTCTGATTGTTTGTTTGGAGCAATTTTTTTGTTTTTCAATTTGTTTGAATGGGTTGCGGTGATCGACATACAATGTTTCTTTCACTTGGAATTTTTTACTCCCACCAATGGCTGACGGGGGATGAGAAATTGACTTGGTGTTGGACAGTTTTAAAAATCCATTTTCAAGGTGGAATTTTCCAGAAAAGCGAGACATCATCAGGAGAGGTTGAGTAAGTAAAAGGTTTACGCTGCTACATTTGCCCGAGCATCAGATTTACCTTCAATTTCCACAGGTGATCATCGGTGGAAGACACATGATGCTCAGGGATACTAGCAGAAATGCGCACAATGCCTCTCTCTCTCTCTCTCTCTCTCTCTCTCTCTCTCTCTCTCTCTCTCTCTCTCTCTCTGTGCAATGCCACGCCTTGTTACATTGTGTTTCAGTGTATTATTGATGGTTTGTATAATTGCAGCATGATTGCGTTGGTATGAAGTGGTGGATTAAGTTCATTAATATCATAAATTCATAAGTCTCACTGAAGGCCCAGGTACCAAATGCAAGCGACCTCATCAAGCCACAGCAATGGTGCTATAGAATCCTAGCATTAGAGGTTTATTACTGTCCTAATTAACATTACTTTCACTGAATGTTGATCTATAGTGCTAATATTTTCTGCATAAAAGCTAATCAGACTGTTCAATTCCTCACACACTTACAACCTCACAACGTGTCACACTTCTAGTTCTCTGATCAGATCTTCACAGTAATTATAAAACTTTCATTGAACATCATCTATAATTGCTATGGAAATTATAAAAGAAACATTTTATCAATCACATGCTGTCTGAACCATTTAGCTGTAAAAAATAATCTAAAAAATACAGTGGTCCCTCACCTTACAAAATTAATCCGTTCCATTAATCCGTTCCAGAGCCTTTTTCTTTACCTGGATTTTTGTAAATTGAACCGCATTTTACATGTAAAACATGTGATTCGTTCCAAGGATCCCAATACTACCCCTAAACCCTTTAAAAATTATAAAAGTATACCTTTTAAAACCTCCTTCTGCTTCAATATCGTACCGATGGTGGACGGGTTTGGCCATATTCCTTTGTGATATCACTCAACCACATGCCACGAACCCACTTCTTTTCACTTGCATTGGAAATCACACGTGTGTGTGTGTGTGTGTGTGTGTGTGTGTGTGTGTGTGTGTGTGTGTGTGTGTGTGTGTGTGTGTATGTGTGCATGCACATGTGTTGACCAAGTCTTCTTAGAAGAGTTATAATCTTACAAATGTTTATGGAAGGCTAAAAGCCTGAGTCAAAAAATAAAGTTGCAATGAGCACACTCAAAAAAACTCATGAACCAACAGTAACTGTGTCATTTACATGAAAAGCATTATGGGAGATGCTTAATTGCCAATGGGAGGGAGCTGCATTATTCCTCCTAGCCAATGGGAGGCAAATGGGGCGGGATGTTGGGAGATAGCCAATGGGAGGCAGCTGAATCATCCCTCCTAGCTAATGGGAGGCCAGTGGAGCAGGATGTTGGAAGATAGCCAATGGGAGCGCAGATTGTGCATTGTTTGAATTGTGCATTTTAATGTTTGAATGGAGCATTTCGTAAGGAGAACTTGTTCGTATCCAGAGACAAAACATTTTGGAAAATGTTTTTCGTGACCTGGATTTTTCATTTGGTGGGACTATTGTAAGGTGAGGTACCACTGTACCTCAGAAACAAACAGTACGTATAAATACAACCAAGTTAAACAAAAAAACGAGCGGTGTGTTTGTGCAGCTTATAATTCATTACCTTCATTAAATTCCCACACAGAGAAAAATAATTATATAATGTCATTCTTATGGCCAGCATGATGAAGCAGTGCTCAGCATGTTTTCTCCGTGTTTGTGTGGGTTTCTTCTGGGTACTCTGGTTTTCTCCCACAGTTCCAAACCATGCACAGTACGCTAATTGGCTGTTTCAATTCGCCCCTGGGTGTGATTGAGAATGGTTGTATGTGTGTTGGCCCTGCAATGGCCTGGCTGTTCAAAACCCCCCCCCCCTCTTCCAGAGTCAGCTGAGATGGGTGTCAACCTCCCCGCAACCCTAATAAAAAAATTCAGAAAGTGAATAAACGAATGAAAATTAATAAATATCATTATTATATTAAATACTCTCAACAAGTTGTCACTGCCCCCCCACAGTGCAGATAACTGGCTTATCAAAGGTCAGCCATGTCTCTCACTGTCTATGGTGTGAGGTTCATCATTGCTGACTTTCGTCAAGAGTAGCTGCGTCGCCGTCAGCGTGTTTCTAATCGGGAGTTGGAGTCCTCTGAGGCAGTTTGTTCAGAGCAATGTTCTGGCAACTCCTGCAGCAGCACCAGAATCCAGTCATATCGGTTTCTGCCCTTCCATTGGATCCTCCCAGTGGTGCTGAGAGGGGGGGGGTCTTGCTGCTTGGGTAACAGCCTGTCCTCCATACTTCTTACCCAGGCGCTGCACACTGGAGAGTTTCACCAGCGGGGGATACCAGCTAGAGGCTCCGTAGTCCTCTGAGACTGAGAGAGGCCTACTACTATAATATAAGGAACATGTTGGTGGAGGTCATTAGGAGTCCTGTAATAAAGCAGGACTTCCTGTATGTAGTATTTACCCAACAAGGCTGCTGAATACTCCAGTCTAATTGGTCAGAAAGTGTTGATTTGTTGTTGTTGTTGTTGGTTTTTTTATAACAGCAGCTTTGACTCTTGTCCCAGTTGCAAAACAAATGATTATGAATGCATTTTTATGTTACTGTTGCTATAGTGACAGCTCATTCAAAAGGATGTAGAAGCGCCATATAATGCAACACTAATAAATAGTGTTCATGTTCAGTATTTGTTTACTTTTTTGAAAGATGATATTGAACAGTCTGTCAGCTTTTTGTGAGAACTTCATATGGGTGCCATAACTTATGTTGATTAAAAAAAAAGCATGACAAGTCATTTAAATGTTAAATAGAAAATGTTATTCTTTGTACGTTGCTGTTTTGAATGTGCTATTACTGGGGGGGGGGAGAATCAATTTTGGAATGTTAATGCAGTGTGGCATAGTCTAGTGTTCACGCTCAAAACTATAGGTTTGAGACAGAAAGATACCTGCACTTACAGGTACACTGAGAAACATCCCCCAGTAGTGCAGTGTTGTCCTTTAGGAGACCAGAAGTGCACCTTCCAATGAGTACAAATGGTACAAAGATGGTGGTGTAGTGGTTAGCAAATTCACTTAACATCAAGAAGGTCCAGTTTGCATGTCATCCCCATGCTTGCATGGGTTTTCTCTTGGTACACCAGTTTCCTCCCACATATCAAACAAACAAACAAACACACACACACACACACACACACACACACACACACACACACACACACACATTAGACCAGTAGGCCAGTAGGTCTTTGGCCAGTGTCAGCTGACATGGGCTGAGGCCTCCTGACAACAATAGCATCATTAACTGGTTCAGTAAAGAAGTTTGTGAGTGAGCGAGAAATGGTGCAAAGTGATGTAGAACATATTTGTGTGTGTATATTAAGGATTGAAGTGAAAAGTGTTTAAAAATCTGTAGCCTTTGAGTATTATTATGAGTATTATTATTATTATTATTATTATTATTATTATGAGTAGTCAGTTCGATAATATGTAAGGGTTTCGCATTGAATGATACACAATTGTCTCTAAAATGGGTAACCATTCCAGGGACAATCAGAGGGACACTTTTACATACATACCAGATCCATTTTTTCAGAGTGTTGATTGCTTTCCTATTCCAACATGTCCCATTGTGTTTTATTCCTCACACATGTTGCACAAAAGTCCCTTATGGCGAGCCAAAGTTTAACAAATTGTACCATCCACAATAAAACCCCATAAAATAGTTATTCATGCATGTCACTCACACACACACACACACACACACACACACACACACACACACACACACACACACACACACACACCCCTGACCTTGACTGCCTCTCCATGGGTGACCCGGTCAAACACCACGTCATTGACTCTAACGATCTGGTCTCCCACGCGGAGTCCCTCTATTTCTGCCAGGGAGCCCGGTTCTACCAGGGACACATAGATCCCCACTCCGTGTTCTGCGCCGCCGCGGATGCTGAACCCGAGGCCCTCGTGGCTCTTGGTGCGTTTCAGGGTCACGTGACGTGTGTCGTCTTGCGCTGTCCCCTCAGCCGCGGTGCTGAAATCCACCGCGCCGGCAAAGTGCACTGACGGCCCGCGCGCGTGGGCGCTCGTCACGGCGTTCGCCTGAGCGACTTCTCCGGGGCGATACGTGTCCACGGCAGACGTAGGTGGTTCCGTTTTCAAGTACAACCCCTCGGAGGTGTACTGGTCGAACAACAGCTGGTCCGCGCGAGGGAGCACGAGGCGCAGCATGGGCAGCAGCTGGCGTTTGCCGGGTGTGTCGAGGATCACTCTGAGAGTCTGAACCAGGTCGTAGACGTTGCGCTTGGCGTGGTAGACGCTCAGGCAATGGGCGAACTGCTCGCGCTCGGTGTCGCCGAGCAACACGTGCAGAGAGTCGTGCAACCGCTGAACGTTAACGGAGAGAGAACGACCGCCCGAGCCCACAGAGTTCGCCCGAGACTTGATCGACACGCACTCCAGCTCCGAGCTCATCGCGTGCTTCCGCCGAAAACAACCAAACTATTCACGATACGGTGCACGATTGAGAGACTTGTCCTGGTTTAGCCTCATCTGGAAGCGTCCTGGCGCGGTCCTGAAGTCACACGATGATCTGTAGAAGCTCAGTGTCCGAATGGTGCAGCTTAATGGAAGTAAAGCCCTCAGGGTGTGCTTTGCAGAGTGTGTAGGGGATAAGAGCACAGTGCGGACAGACTTTTATAATACATTATAATATTATTATTATTATTATTATTATTATTATTATTATTATTATTATTATTATTAACAGTGAAGGAACCTATATTGACATTTCCATATTTCTTCTGGAGTGAATGAATACGGCTGAGCGATATATCAGTTATAACACAACACAGATTAAATTCTAGTGATATCCTGATTAAAATAAAATATTAATTTTAACTCTAAGTTTATTTACTAAACACATCTTTTATTTTAGAATCAGCATCAGGTTATAATGACACACCAGAACACAACCTGAGCTGGACCTGACCACATAATGCTTTGAATATTGTCTTTCAAAATCTACGTCATAACGCTTCTTCTGACATATTATCATCCTGAATATATCATTAACTTATTATAGTCTCAAGTCTTTATTATCGACTCATTAATTGCTGCGATCTAAAGCACCCGAGTCGCAAATATAGACTTCAGGACTGCAGTAAGGACATATATATATTTTTTTTTCCTTACCATTAGACCGCCTCGCGGTTATAGAGAATTAGGAGAGCAGTAATATTCTACAATGCGGCTAATATTCCAAAATAAACAGATAGAGATGATCTGAAGCGTTAAAAGTGACGCACTCTGAGGTCACGTCGATCATAGGTGCCTTTACGCAAAAGTTTCCAAGCACTTTAACGACACAGTGACTTTTGAAAACGGTTAAAAAAAGAAAAGAAAAGAAGAAAAGAAAAAAAAAGAAAGACAAAAAAGAAAAAATATATATCTGTTAATTATTGATCGATGCTCGTGAGCGGTTTAAAACCCGACCGCAGAGCAGTCTGGAGAGGAAAAATCTCAGACCCTGATCCGGACCCGATCAAGTTCCACAAGACCTCCAAGTAGAACGCACGCCATTTCGATCCTTATTGGTGGGATGGAGGGAGATCAAAGAGCCTCCGACGCCGGACAGAAAACTTTCCTCGCGTGTTCAGGACCACGGACAGCGCCGGAGAAAGTAAAGGCGCGCGCGCGCGCGCGCCTGCACATCGCTCATCCACCGCACTCGTCTCTCCATGAAGAAGCTGGAGCGGTAGTGACTCGCGCCGAGCAGCGAGCTTTACACAGGAAATGACGCAGACGGTGCCCGACTACGTCGCCTGGCGACAAACAACACCGTGCCACAGCCAGGACGAACTATATATATCTAGTATAATATATACATACACGGAACCGGTTTCAAGCACACGGATGAAGTCCAAATGGAGTATTGGTCACTATGCAAGTGCACTACATAGTGTATGAGCTCGTGGCTTCAGTGCTTGGCATTGCACCATTAATGTGGAACAGTTAGTCATTTGGGATTCATCCCGAGCTATTTTTAGTCCTCAAGGTTTACTTCGACAGAATGACGCGAATCAGGTCTTAAATGGCCTCATTTGTGCGACTTAGTGATACTTCATACGCTGTCATGGGGAGAGAAACCCACAAGAAATAAATTATGGCCAATGAATAAAAAAAAGGACTTGTAAGAACTTCGAAGTATTTAAAAAAAAAAAAAAAAAAAACGGAAGTGAGACACAGTAAGGAAACAAAAAGGAGAAAGATTCACAAAATATTCTGAAAATATAAACACAGGGTTCTGTGATGGTATGAATATAAAAACCAAACCCGGGAGGATGTGCTATAGGGGTTAGTACATCTGCCTCACAGCGAGAAGGTCCTGGGTTCGAGTCGATGGGGTTCGCATGTCATCTCCATGCTTGCAGGGTTCGCTCTGGGTACTCTGGTTTCCTCCAACAGTCCAAAGACATGCTCATTGGCTGTTGCAAATTGACCCTAGGTTTGAGTGGGAATGGTTGTGTGTGCTGCCCTTCAATGGTCTGGCAAGCTGTTCTGGGTGTACCTTGTCTTCGCCCAGTGTCAAGGCACCAGTCTCCCCATGACCTTTAAAGGATGAAGCACTTCAGAAAATGAGTCTTCTTTTCTTTTCAGATTTTTCCCTTCCTCGGGAGTCGCCACAGCGAATCATCTGAGTCGCACGTTTTGATTTGGCAGACGTTTTTACGTCGGATGTCCTTCCTGTCACAACCCTTTTAGCAAGGGACAGAAACACGCTGACGACTTTGCAGCTACTCTTTACTAAAGTCAGCAATGGTTCTTTTACATGAACCTCTCACCATAGACAGTGAGAACAGTGAGAGCCTTTGATAACCCAGTTCGCTGCACTGGGGGGACAGTGACAACATTTGTGGGGACTCGAACCCCCAACCTTTGGATCAGCGATCCTGCACCCTATATCACTAGACCACCACTGCCCCTCACTTCAGAAAATGAGTGAGTGAATAAAATCCAAACTAACATTTTTAAGTACTATTCACATGATGATGATGATGATGATGATGATGATGATGATGATGATGAGTGAACTGTGTAAATCTGGGGAACAGGCTCCTATATCAGTTGAAATTATCTCAGTGAATCAAAAACTTTGGAGATTTGAAAAAGTCCAAAAAAAAAACATCTGCCATTAGTAGCTAATGTTAACTTGTAAAAAAAAAAAAAAAAAAAAAAAAAAAAAAAATGCTGATCAAACACGTCCTCATTTTCTGCTGGAATATATCCAATCAAATGCAGAGGCTCAAAGTGGAACTGCTGCTGCTCTGGGTTGAGAGGAGCCTGTTCAGGTGGCTTGTGCATTGATTAGAATGCTTCCTGAACACTTCCCTGATGTGGTGTTCCATGGATGTCCAACCAGGATGAGACAACGGGGCCTACCCAGAAGTTGCTGCAAGGTCTATACCCCTCAGCTGGTCCAGGCTGGTCTGGCAGGCCCCCCCAGGAAAGCTGGAACAAGTGGCTTGGGAGAGGGATGATTGGACCTCGTTGCTTAGACTGCTGCCACCACGATCCGACCCCAGACCAAGCGGAAGGAGAAGACGACGCTCCGATGTGTCTTTGCTTGTGAGTGGCACCTGTGGACAGGGCATAGCTTTCAAGGGCGTTCAAGGACAGGGGAAGGTTTAACCGGAGCCATGAAGAGACACAACTTTTAGATATTAAAAGCATTGCTGAATATGAACCCCATCTTAAACTACATAAAGTACGATAACAGATTGGATTATTTGATGACAGGCGTTTCTGTAAAATATGAAATTATGATAAAACGATCCCACAGGGGAAGTGAAGTTTTATTAGTTGTAACTTCTATAAACACAGGTGCTTGTGCCATGTGCTTTCCCAGATGCCTACAGTCCAGGTTTCTTGCTGTGCACTCGTTTTTCGGCAGTGGTGGCTCAAACGGTATGGCTTTGTTTAACTGAAAAAGAGGTTGGGGGTTCAAGTCCCAGCACAACCAAACTGCTACTAATACGCCCCATTGCATTGCATTGCCCTTACCTGTGTCTGCACCAGAGTTCTTAAACCGAGGCAATACCCTGCACTCTGACACCAGAGAAAAGAATTAACTGTGCTGTAAAATGTAAATGTGACCGCACGGGCCGAGCATAAGATTAACTGTCTTTCTAAACTATCCATTTCATAAATTTACAGGAAGTAACAGCCGACAAATTTTTAAAAATATGAAACAAAAACAAATTACAGCCATGTCTCCTGGGGAAGAATAGGGCAGTGGTGGCCTGATGGTAAAATGTGCTGGATTGCTGATTCTAGGGTTGAGGGTTCGAGTCCCACTCTCCACAATGTTGTCACTGCCCCCCACCCCACCCCACCCCACCCCACCCTCCACAAAGGCCGGCCATGTCTCCCACTGTCTATGGTGAGAGGTTCATGTAAAAGAACTGTAGCAACCTATGCGATATCAAACATGCGAATGATGAATATGACTTCCATGAAGATGGACGCAGATGATTCACTGTGGAGACCCCTGGACGGGAACAGATGAAAGGAAAAGAAGAAGAAGTCTCTTGGAGACGAATCAGAACTGAGATCAGGTGTCGTTTTAAGGCATGAAGATCTGCTGGCTGGGGTGTTTTCCAGTAAAATAATCCAACTCAACCCAATGTCAGGGAATAACTTTAAAACACAAATCGGTCCATCATATGTTAGCAATCTAGAAATGTAAACCAGCGGACTGTAGCATGTAGCTCAAGGACAAAATTTGGTATTGACAATAATGCAGGCCTTTTATACGGTCGTGGGGCCGGTGGTGTAGTGATTAAGGTACTGTGCTCATGATCGGGAGGTTGTGTGTTCGAATCCCAGTTAGACCCCCACTGTGCTAAGACCCCTGGGCAAGGTCTCAACCACAAGTGTGCCTCTGTTCACCCAGCAGTATAAATGGGTACCAGTAAAATATATACTGGGAAGGTAAACCTGCGATGGACTAGCGTCCCATCCAGGAGGAGTTGAACTCCTGGTCGCCTCACGCTACGGAAACCGGGGATAAGCACCGGCCTGATGAGCCACTAGGCTCGGGTATAAAAAGCCCAATGGACTTACTTTACTTTTATTACACAGTTGCTTTATGCTGTGATCCCCACTTCTCCACCCTGAGCTGGAGGAGGCCCTGAGTTAATAATCAGCAATGGGAAAGATCCTGTTAGCCTCTGACGTGAGTGTTGCACAAGGAGCTGCATCACTGGCCTTGAATGTGGGCAATGCTCTGAAAGCCATGTCTGCTGTGCGCGTTGTAGTGGGAGCCATTTTATCAGCTTCTGACGTGGACGTTGCACTGGGAGACACGTTGGCAGACAGTGCAACAGACGCTGCAGTGGAAGTCATCTCATAAGTCTCAGGTGTGGGCATGGTTTTAGACTAACAGTGTTTGGCTGTAAATGCCCCCCATTGAATGTAGTACTCAGATTCCTCACAGACTCAAACCAGTGGAGCAAAACTCCAACTAAAGTCCCACTGGCCTTTCTGGAGCTTCCCGAGCTGGACCATAAAAGGTTCAGTTCAGTTCATTTTCTGTAACCGCTTAATCCTAATTAGGGTCGCGGGGAGGCTGGCGCCCATCCCAGCCAACTTCGGGCGAGGGCAGAGTACACCCTGGACAGCTCGCCAGGCCATCGCAGGGCGGAAACACGCTGACGGCTTTGCAGCTACTCTTGTCGAAAGGCAGCAATGGTTCTTATACATGCCTCACACCATAGACAGTGAGAGACATGGCCGGCCTTTGATAACCCAGTTAGCCACACTGGGGAGGACAGTAACAACCTTGTGGAGAGTGGGAATCGAACCCCCAACCTTTGGATCAGCGAGCCAGCGCCCTATACCACTAGGCCACCACTGACTGCCCACCATAAAAGGTGCCCAGTTTAAAAAAAAAAGATAATTCAGAAATGTATGACATTTTATTCATGACATGCTGACTGCCATCCGTTTTAATAGAGTTGGCAAGAAGATGAAACGATTCAGAATGCTCTGGGTGGTAATCTGATAAACGGGTCATCTGTAAAATGGATTTTTATTGTTTGATGGTACGTCCATTTTAGGGACAGTGGTGGTTTGGTGATAGGGTGCAGTATTACTGATCCCAAGTTGGGGGTTCAAGCTCCACCATTAATGGGTTGTCACTGCTGTCCCCTAACTGGGTTATCAAAGGCCAGCCATGCCTCTCCCTGGTTAAAATGTGGTCAATTTTTATTTCTATGCTCACACTGAAAATTGTAGGAAAATGTAACCTTCAACTCAGGTGAATTTTAAAGGGGGAAAAACCCTGACTGAGAAATAATTATTTTTCATAAAACCACCTGTTCTACAATTATGGGCACCCCTCACAATTCCTACGAAATAAATGTAATTGAAGTATTTTTGTCAGAGATGTTTGGGAGGAAACTGGTGTACCAAGAGAAAACCCATTCGTCATGGGGATAACATGCAAACTCCAAAAAAGAAACGCCCTTGCTGAGCCTAGGTCAACCCCATTGAAAGCCTATGGAGTGAGCTGAAGAGGAGTGTGCAGAGGAGAGGACCAGGTCGCTAGATGATTTAGAGAGATTGTACAGAGGAGAAACAGTCCAAGATCCTCTTTCTGTATTCTCCCATCCTGTGGAGCATTATAGCAGAAGATCAGGTGCTGTTTTAAAGGAAAAGGTTGTGCAATGTGATCATATCAGGGGTGCCAATAATTCTGCCACACATGATTTGATGTAAAAGAATTGTTTTTTTTCGTAATGTGGGTTTTTCCCACTGAATAAATGCATTTGAATTCAAGGGTGGATTTTTCCCATTGTGGTCCTGTATTATTTAGAAAAAAAATATTAGAAGCGAAAGAAAGCACGCTAACTGAGCGTTCCAATAATTATGGAGAGAGACATAAAAAAAAAAAAAAACGTTGCTGACTTCGGTCAATAGTAGGCTGCATAGTCGTCAGAGTGTTTCTACCCTGCAAGCCGCCCCACCCCCCCACCCCCCGCTGTCCAGGGCATACTCTGCCAGCGCCCAAAGTCGGTTGAGATGGGCGCCAGCTTCGTGCGACACTAATTAGAATTAAGCAGTTCAGAAAATTAATAAATGTCCAAAATGGAAAAAATCCATTTGAACACCAAACCGTCCCATTTTTTCTGCTCGGTTTCTCTGAACTACGCATAAAAATTGTCTCTTTGGTTGTCAACACACAACAATCCTTATGTCCTATAATAGTGTGCTTCCCTATCAGAAAAGTGGACCCGGTGACGTAGTGGTTAGGGTGCTCCACTCATGAGGGGTCATGGGTTGAAATCCCCATTAGACCCCCACTATGCTAAGACACCTAGGCAATCTTCACCACAAGTGTGCCCCTGTACACTCAGCAGTATAAATGGGTACCAGTAAAAATACTGGGAAGATAACCTGCGATGGACAAGCGTCCTATCCAGGACGAGTTGGACTCCTGGTTGCTTCATGCTACAGAAACCAGGCTCCAGCTCGTTGAGACAGTAGAGTCTTCTTCTTCTTCTTCTTTTCCTTTCGGCTTTTCCCTTCAGGGGTCGCCACAGCGAATCATCTGCTTCCATCTCACCCTATCCTTTGCATCTTCTAGTCTTACACCAACTACCTTCATGTCCTTCTTCACCACATCCATGAATCGTCTCTTTGGTTGAGTAGAGTAGAATCAGGTGTATAAAAACAATCAGCCTTGCTTTATTCTATCAGAGAATACTCCGTATATGCTTTTCCTGGAAGCGAAGAACCATAATATCCATTAGACCCGTATAGAAGTCTGGAGGACATTAGTCCTTAATTTCAATTTGTGTAACGTATGATATTGTTAGGCAGATGTGAAACCGTAACTGGACTGTGTGGAAATCTTCTGAAATGCTGTTGCTGACGGACAAGATTTTGTTAATCTTAGCAAATTTATATTTAAAAAGCCTGCTGTTATTTCCTTTTTATTTAAGTCCCACACTGACAGTGTTACTGAACCTGCACTTTCTCTTTAGATTCGCTGCCGAAGTCAGGCATTATTTCACACTGAATGATGCCATGTTGATTCATGCTTTAATTCTATTTCACTCAGACTGCTGTTCACTGGCTTTCACCAAAATGGCAGAAACAAAGTAAAACTCATAAAAAAATTAAGGATTAAACAGGCAGAGAAAAAGTGTAATTTTTTTTTACTTATTATACATCAGTTAATTTTCTGTAACCGCTTAATCCTAATTAGGGTTACAAGGGAAGCTGGTGCCCATCCCGGCCGACTCCACACGAGGGTAGAGTACACTCAGGACAGCTGAAGGCGGAAACACACTGATGGCTACCAGCTACTCGTGTCGAAACTCAGCAATGGTTCTTTTGCATGAACATCACACCATGGACAGTGAGAGACATGGCCAGCCTTTGATAACCCAGTTAGCTGCACCAGGGGGGTGGGGGGTGACCACCCGTGGAGAGTGAGGCTTGAACCCCCAACCTTAGGATCAGTGATCCAGCACCTTTACCACCAGGCCACCACTACCCTCTTATTATACATCATCGGCATAAAAAGTTTGTGGACATCAAATCATTAGAACCAAATCTGTTCCAGCACGGATGTGTCCCGGCGCCAAAAAAAATTCCATGATGATGTGGTTTACCAGAACTGGCGTGCAGACATGTTCGAGTCCTGCTTAGTGCACTGACCTAAAGTTACTTAGTTGGATCTGTAAAAATATCACATTAAATACTTACATTTAACAGATTTGGCAGACAATGCAGCCGTGAGTGAGGGCACAAACAAGTGCCCGACCTCACGCGGGTCTCAAGCCCAGATAAATGCAGAGGGTTGCATCAGGAAGGGCATCCGGCATAAAACTTTTATTCTGTTTGAAGTATTCACCACAGCGATTTCCATCCTTTTTGCAAAATCGATCAACATCTGTCCTTCTGTGTTCCTGTCCTGGATACAAAACCTGCCCATCACGTCCTCGTCCCCTCTGTTTCCTGTAATAACATGTCCGTTGAAGTCTACACCAATGACCACTATTTCACCTCTGGGTACTCTGCATCGTGCACGGTGCCTCAGTGGTGAGGTTTGCTGTCGGTGTGACAAAAGAGTTCAAGGTGGAGGTTGGACTGCATCAAGGGTCAGCTCTGAGCCCTTTCTTGTTTGCTATGGTGATGGACAGGCTGACAGACGAGGTTAGACAAGATTCCCCATGGACTATGATGTTTGCAGATGACATTGTGATCTGGAGTGAGAGCAGAGCACAAGTGCAGGAAAATCTAGAGAGGTGGAGGTATGCCCTGGAAAGGAGAGGAATGAAGGTTAGCCTCAGTAAAACAGAATACATGTGTGTGAACAACAAGGACCCAAGAGGAATAGTGAGGTTACAGGGAGCAGAGATAAGGAAGGTGGAGGATTTTAAGTAATTAGGCTCAACAATATAGAGCAATTGAGAGTGTGGAAAAGAGGTGAAGAAGCGTGTGCAGGCAGGTTGGAATGGTTGGAGAAAAGTATCCGGTGTGATGTGTGATAGGAAGGTATCGGCAAGAATGAAAGGAAAAGTGTACAAGACGGTGATGAGGCCAGCAATGTTGTATGTTTTAGAAACAGTGGCCCTGGGGAAAAGACAGGAGGCAGAGCTGGAGGTAGCAGAGATGAAAATGTTCAGATTCTCTTTGGGAGTAAGGAGGATGGAGAGGACCAGGAATGAGGACATCAGAGGGACAGCACATGTAAGATGTTTTGGAGACAAAGTCAGAGAGGCTAGACTGAGATAGTTTGGACATGTACAGAGGAGGGATAGTGAGTATATTTGTAGTAGGATGATGAGGTCGGCACTACCAGGCAGAAGGCCGAGAGGAAGACCAAGGAGAAGATTTATAGATGTGGTGAAGGAGGACATGAAGGTAGTTGGAGTAAGAGTAGAAGATGCAGAGGATAGGGTGAGATGGAGGCAGATGGTTTGCTTTGGCGACCCCTGAAGGGAACAGCCGAAAGGAAAAAAAGAAGAAGAGAATGTATTTGGCAGATGGTGTTATCCAAAATGTCATACATTCATCATTTTGTTCAACTGGGTATTTGAAGGGCCCAGCACCGGCACCATCGTGGATGTGGGGCTTGAACCCCTGACTTTTGGATCAGTAATCTCGAATCTTAACTTTTGAATCACCGCTTCCAGTTTTTTACATTACAGTACCATGTTTCTAAATTATTTTTCTGAAATTGTTACTAGTAATATTAGAATTATTTGCGCTATATTTTGACACTCTGGTGGTGTCGTCGTTAGGGTCTAATGACTGAGGGGTCACAGGCTCAAAACCCCACCATATTAAGAAGAAGCTCTTAATCAAAAGTGTGCCAATGTCCACCCAGCAGTATAAATGGGTACGAGTGAAATTCTGGGAAAGTAACCCATGATGGACTTGCATCCCATCCAGGAGAAGTTATACTTCCAGCCACTTCATTTTACGGAAAGTGGCTCTGTTGAACCAGTAGACTTGGTGTGTAAAAAAACCAACAGACTTACCTTGTTTAATATTTAGGAATTATTTTATATTATTAGAATTCTTCTTCTTCTTTTCCTTTCGGCTGTTCCTATTCAGGGGTCGCCACAGCGAATCATCTGCCTCCATCTTCATGGAAGTCATTTTAATGATTCACGTGTTTGATCTGTCATAGGTTTTTACGTCGGATGCCCTTCCTGACACAAAATTTTTAGCAAGGGACAGAAACACGCTGACGGCTATGCAGCTACTCCTTACGAAAGTCAGCAATGGTTCTTTTACATGCCTCACAACATAGACAGTGAGAGACATGGCCGGCCTTTAATAACCCAGTTAGCTGCACTGGGGGGGGCAGTGACAACCTTGAGGAGTGTGGGACTCACACCCACAGTGATCAGTGATCCAGCACCTTTTATCACCAGGCCACCACTGCCCGCATTTTACATTTTGGGGATATTTCATTATTAACTATTTTTACTAAAAATTTCGGTTGCATTTATTATATACTATACAGTAGACGCTTGACCATTCGTGGTTTTGTAATCACGTCCCTGCATATTCGCAGATTGCTGACTGACCTGTTAGTAATGGTCACATGATTCAAATTCAGCCAATGGCTGTTCTCCCTCCTGCTTATTGGTTGAGATGATGTGTACTCCCCTTTTTTCTCATTCTCGGACAAGTTCTCAATGTGCATTTTTTTAGTTTGTTTTAATTACCAGTTAAGTTGTATGATGCCACTCAAACACCGTGTGTCTTCTCTGGCTAAGCGCCAGAAAAAGGTAATGACGTTGGATGTCTCTTCTGAAGAAATAAGACTTTTTTCTGAAGAAACAACAATTTCCTCTGAAGTGCCTGAAGAGGAATACTCATCTGAACTGGTGCAAATCACTGTAGTATTGAAGTCTTTTTCAATTATTATTCCAGTACAGTACCTAAGTTAATGTTTAGAATGTGTGTGTGATTTTATGTACTGTGGTGTAGCATGTTTATCCTTTTGTTTAGCCAATTTATTACATTTCATGTTCCTTTTGTCTATCTTTTTGGAAAATATATATATTTTATTATCAAAATATAACAATACAAAATTAAAAAGCTTTTACTTAATCATTACTGCATTTTACTATTTTAAATTAAAACTGTATTAATGAGCAAGACTCTATAGAATGTGTTTAAGAAACATATTTTAGCGCATGTAATAGATACATAGGGTTTTATTTCCGGGTACAGAACTCGCAGATTATCTTGATTCCCAGGAAGGCCTGGAACCAAAGCCTTGCGAATAATGGGGACCTATTGTATATTCATTTATACCAGTGTTTCTCAATTATTTTATGTTGTGCCTCCTCTTGGAAGAAAAGAACAATTCAGACCCCACACCACCTCACCGCCTCGCAAGCGACTATAAAAAGTACTATTTGTCTATAAAATTGTTATTAGTACACCTCTGCATAAGATTGTATCTTTATTAACATTAAAAACAAAAAAAAGAAATATAGTTCAACTTACAATAAAGAAAAACTTAATTAACATTGTTTTTTATCTGTAATAGAAAAGATTTAAAATGCACCAATGCGCCCGAAATAAAAAAATACATCCTTATTTAAACTCATTCAACTTATTTATGTGTTAATATCTCCGTCTCTCTCCACCTTCTCCCTTCGTTCCTGTTAGAAATGTTTCCGTGTTGATTCTTGAGGGGTTGTTTACTGCGCTATATATCATTTTCTCGTGCGAAAAACTGCTACACCATAGCGCGACAATGAGAGCGCCACTGCCAACTACTGGAGTGGAGATGCAATTACACATAATTCTCATACACTATTCCAGAAAAGAATGTTTCTCAGGGTCATACGCGCTCCCCTGGCATCACCCCGCGCACCACCACCCCAGCATCATACTGCCCTCCCCCAAGGGGGGGGGGTGCATCCTACTATTTGAGAAACACTGATTTATACTGATTATACCTACAGGGGTCATGAGGAGGCTGACTCTGGACTTGTGGTACATCCTGATTAGCTTGAGATTGCAAGGCCAGCACACATACTCAAATTCGCACACACACCCAAACCTAAGGGTAATGTGAAACGGTCAGTAAGCTTACTGTGCATGTGTTGACTGTAGGAGGAACCCAGAGTACCCAGACGAAGCTCACAGAAGCATGGGAGAACATGCAGAACTCCACACAGAAATGCCCTTGCTTAGACCAAGGACCTCCTCAACACAACACTATAAATTTGGTATCAAATATCATTTGTGAAATAGGGAAATCTGTGCATTTTTAAATTATTATTAAAAATTGATATACTCTTATTTCTGTTAAAACGAATTCACATTCATTCATCAAATACACATAAATGTGCTTGTGTTGCTCATTTGGATATTATGTGTTTATGTATGGAGGTTGACCTTGTAAATACAGTAAGCCTATGCTTGTGTGTATTAATTGTGTTTTTTGGTGTTTTTCTTATAAAAATGACAAAATTTTACTTCTATATCCATGGCTTATTTTCCAAATTGAAATAGGCCAACAATATATTTTTGAAAATGTAATCAAACTTGTATCTACCTATAAACACATTACTCATGAAATGACCAATATTTTTGTCAATATTTATTCATTTTCTAAGCCACTGAATCCTTATTCCGGTCGTAGGGAAGCTGGCACCCAGCTCATCCGACTCTAGGCAAGGTCGGGTTTCACCCTGGAAAGCTCGCCAGGCCATCAAAGGGCCAACACTCACACAACCATCCACACCCACACTCACACCTAGGGGTGATTTGGAGCAGCCAGTCAGCCTACTGTGCATGTTTTGAGACTGGGGATGAAACCGGAGCATCGGAGGGAACCCAGGCAGGTGCGAGGAGAACATGCTAACTCCACACAGAAATGGCAGAGCTGGGAATCAAACCCGGGTTATTCTTGCTGTGAGGCAGATGTGCTTCTTTACCAATATATGTCCTATTTAAATATTCTTGTATGGGGGGGGAGCTGAAAAATTACTATTTCAATTGGAAAAAAAACAATTTATTCAAAATGTATAGAGAATTTCATTGAGCTAATTAAACTAAAAAAAATAATTTTCATGCAAGTATTTTTATTCAAATAAAGATACCTCATTTCAGTTGTGTATAATCTTTGAAAGAATAAAGCTATGCATATAATTAAAAAGAAATCAGTTTTATATGACGGCAGCTATATGTCACATGTCCATTATTTTCAAGAATGATGATTTAGTAGCGTTTTAAGATTTGTGGAGAAAGTGGTGTATGTTGTAAGCATTTAGATGAGGTAATGTAAGGTAAAGTCCATTGGGCTTTTTACACCCGAGCCTAGTGGCTCATCAGGCCGGTGCTTATTCCCAGTTTCCATAGCGTGAAGCAACCAGGAGTTCAGCTCCTCCTGGATGGGATGCTAGTCCATCACAGGTTACCGTCCCAGTATATTTTACTGGTACCCATTTATACTGCTGGGTGAACAGAGGCACACTTGTGGTTAAGACCTTGCCCAGGGATCTTAGCACAGTGGGGGTCTAACTGGGATTTGAACACACAACCTCCTGATCATGAGTGCAGAACCCTAAGCACTACACCACCAACCCCATTAATTTAGGTGAGAGATGAACAATTAATGTGCTTACGGCATTTGTTATAGTGAGTCCCCTAATTTTTACTGTCACCAGTTATTTTTCTAGAATCTAGACATCTTGAGATTTCCAATGATGCCACTTTTATAGGAGTTCTGGGGGGGGGGGTTGCACATGGTGCTATTCTGGCCCAAGGCGTAACTACCCTATCGTGTCATTCGTACAGTATATAGTGTCTGAGAAATCTATTCCACTTGAGTTGGGAGGAACACATCCATGACACAGAGCTCTGGCGTATACAGTATAGTTAACAGTATACATTCTATGATAACAAGATTGTAGTCACATTGGTAAGTTTTCAGTTGGCGTCCAATGGCAACTTTTAGAAAGCGCCCTTAAAGTGTCTCCCGAGCACTGCTGCATAAGCCTCAAGATCCGGGAACAACCAGTGCTAGACCGCTAAGCTTGGCGTGATGCAATACACAAAAGGTGTCTATGAAGGGAAGGAATACGCATTGCCATCCAGAGACACCAAATACTCACAGAGACATAATTACGCTAAGCTTCGACTGCTCCAGATACTTCTTCACATATCTGTCCACATTGTCACTGTACATTTCATGCTTGGATTGGTCTCATCCACCATCTGCAGACTCACTACCCTTAAAGTCCTTCTATGAAGGAGGAAACATGATAATAGTATATAAAAATGGTTATAATGATAAAAAAAATAAAAATAAATAATAATAATAATAATTACAAAAAGACTCAAAGTGATGAAATCAGGTGTATTTAAAATGTGTGTGTGTGTGTGTGGGGGGGGGGGGGGGGCACAAAAGCAAGAGTACTCAGAGAACGCAAACCTCCCCCAATGCACAGCAACCCCGCCCCCAATAGAAACTAAAACAAAATGTGCATGCACATTAATAATAATCCTTTAAAAATTCCTGGATCCAAATTTTAACTGAGATCATTCCCAATATATAATTGTCTCTTCCTTGTCCAAAACCCACCTCTAATCAATCCTGACATTATTTAATTCCCTAATCCTGCTAACAAGCCTACATACAAACCAAAGGTAAAACATAACCACCTTTGGCGATGGTAAAAATGAATAAAATGCTTTATTATTAACACATTTCATTTTCTACAATGTAGAAGCTCCTGTGATTCCAAGATGGAGTACGGATTAGCATGTCCCCTTTCAGAAACAGTGGCACTGAGGAAAAGACAGGAGGCAGAGCTGGAGGTAGCAGAGATGAAAATGTTGAGGTTCTCTTTGGGAGTAACGAGGATGGATAGGATCAGGAATGAGTACATCAGAGGGACAGCACATGTAAGACGTTTTGGAGACAAAGTCAGAGAGGCTAGATTGAGATGGTTTGGACATGTACAGAGGAGGGATAGTGAGTACATTGGTAGTAGGATGCTGAGGCTGGAACTACCAGGCAGAAGGTCAAGAGGAAGACCAAAGAGACGATTTATGGATGTGGTGAAGGAGGACATGAGGGTCATTGGAGTAAGAGAAGAAGATGCAGAGGACAGGGTGAGATGGAAGCAGATGATTCGCTGTGGCGACCCCTGAAGGGAACAGCCGGAAGGAAAAGAAGAAGAAGACGACCTCGTAGCAAGAAGGTCCTGGGTTCAATTCTCCACATTTCTGTGTAGTGTTTGCATATCATCTCCATGCTTCTGTGTGTCTGCTCCAGGTACTCCGGTTTCCTCCCACAGTCCAACAACATGCATGTGAAGCTCACTGGCTGTTCCAAATCGCCCCTTGGTGCAAGTGTGTGCGAGAATGGTTGGTTGTGCTGCTCTGCAATGGTCCTGCAAGTTCTTCATGGTGTCAACCACTTTTTCATGTTGGCTGGAAGGGGCACCAGCCTCGCTGTCGTTCTAGTGGAATTAAGCAGTTCGGAATTTTTTTCTCTCTCTCTCTCTCTCCGTTTCTGAAATGAATAATACAAAAATCCACTGCATCACACTACAACCCTCCAAGATTACAAGCAAGTCACAGACCCCTTTCCAAAAAGTTGAATGAATGTCTCTACACAGAAAACCTATATCAAACACGTCTATGTAAATACACAGGCAGTGATGTATTGGAATCAGTGCATTAATATAAACCTGGCAGCTGAATAACTGTCAGAGCTGCTGTTAGATAATTAATCAACATCTTGCACCAGTGCTGCGGGATGACAAAATTAATCTCAGTTAAGTATTAGCTTTATGCAGTGTCACTCATACAATGACTCCAATATAAAACAATCAAGCTCTTTTACTGTTATAGAGATGAAATCGCACCACAAGTACATGTGCTGCTGTCAGGTGGGGTGACTGTGGTGCATTTACCCTCAGGTGATATCCAAGTAGCACACAAACTTTCAAATGTGTTGCATAGTGACTCAATGTCAGCATAAGCAAAAAAAAAAAAAAAAACCCACGCCACCATCCACACAGAAAAACTCGCTCAACTGTGAAGCCAACAGAATGGGTGAAGTGATCTTGCTCCAGTCTGTCAATCATTCGGGAGGGATTAAGCCTGGCTGGGTGCTACTGGATGTGTTAACGGACTTCAGCTGTATAACAGCAGATCTATGTCCCCTTAAGCTCATAAAAAGTATTAGCCAAGGCCTTCGTCAGACGTTTACAGTTGGTCACATGCTTTTCCTTGGACTATTTATACACACGGATTTATTATCACTCTCAGGTGCGATCAGAAGACTTTGTAATTCATACGTCTGTCTTCTTTCCCTGGACAACGCTTATTGGGTCTTTTACAATCTCTACAGTTTATCAATATATATTTAGGGTCGATACCATGTGGAACTGCACTCAACCTTCGTTTACAGTTATTCTCCTCGTGCAGTAAGATTTTTTAAAAAAATTACAGGGATCCCTCACTTTCTGCGGTTAACGAGGACCGAGACCCCCCACGACCGCCAATTTCTGCGAAGTAGGATCGACCTCCTGACAGACATATACGTACATGTATGTGTGTATATAGTCTGTTGGGTTTTTATACCTGAGCCTCGTGGCTCATCAGGCCGGTGCTTATCCCTGGTTTCTGTAGCGTGAAGCGACCAGGAGTTCAACTCCCCCTGGATGGGACGCTAGTCCACCGCAGGTTACCTTCCCAGTATATATTTTACTGGTACCCATTTATACTGCTGGGTGAACAGAGGCACACTTGTGGTTGAGACCTTGCCCAGGGGTCTTAGCACAGTGAGGGACTCACTGGGATTCGAACTCAGAACCTCCCGATCATGAGTGCAGCACCATAACCATTACAATCACCGGCCCATATGTGTATATAATATCAATAAATACATATTCAACACTATAAATGCTTATAATAACAATTACACATTCAAAATAATGCATAAGATGTAAATAAAATATAAATACACACACAGAGAGACGCACGCGCACAAAGATGCGCACCTCACATAAAAATGTAAGTAGTTTTGTTTGTGGGGTTTTGGGTCGTTTTTTGTTTTTGTTTGTTTGGGTATTTTTTATTTTATTTATTTTATTTTTTTTGCATAATTAACCTTGTTTTGTTGCATTTTCCTTAACTTTTCCCCTATTTTTACCTGATTTCATTAATTTTTGATGAATATTTTTGAAAAACCCGCGATGCACTGAAGCCGCAGAACCTGAAGCATGAAGTAGCGAGGGATCACTGTACCAGTACTTCAGGTTTCAGCAAGAAGGTTGTGGGTACAATTACCCGACTCTGTGATTTAATTGTTGCATGTAGTTTGAATACTCTCCCTGTGGTTGTCTGGGTTTCCCCTGGATATTCCTGTTTC
This sequence comes from Plotosus lineatus, assembly GCA_024760905.1. Lineage (NCBI taxonomy): Eukaryota > Metazoa > Chordata > Actinopteri > Siluriformes > Plotosidae > Plotosus > Plotosus lineatus. Next base: position 51,960,343 of record CM045734.1, read on the forward strand.
CTCATAATTCCTAAGATATGCATCTAAGGCTAATTGGCTGTTCCAAATTGCCCTTAGGTGTGAATGATGACGTATTTTTGTTGGCCCTGCAATGGACCGGTGAACTGTGCAGAGTATAACCCTGCTTTGTCTCGAGTCGGCTGAATTAAGCATCAGCATCTATACATCTCTGGTAGAATCAAGTGGTTCGGTGTTATTAATATAAGCACTCAGAGTTCGAAGCTCTTGCAAGCAAAAATAATGACAGAAACTACTTAGCACCCCAGCAGGGCCTGCTGTAATGATACAGGTTAAAAAAAAAAAAATCACAATGTTAAAGAACCCTTTAAAAATTTCTGGATCCAAAATATGGTCTGGGTCCTCTCCCAAGCTTAATGGAGCATTACTTGGACCAGAATTCGGGCCTCCAAAGAAATTAATCAAAATCTGTACATAACATTCTGTTAAAAAATGAAAAGGAGAAGGAGGGGCAGACATATAAATTATTAAAAACAACAGTAATGAAGATGATCTCCTTGGGTGAGGCAATAAAAAGATATAAAGAATTGTTAAGGTTAATAAATCTGTGTGTGTGTGTGTGTGTGAGAGAGAAAGAGAGCGAGAGAGAGAGAGAGAGCGAGAGAGAGAGAGAGAGAGAGATACTAGACTTTCAGTGTAGATTGTGCACAGTTGTCACATGTAAGCACTAAAATAAAAGGGCATCTAGTATGTCCACGAAGCCTATTCATCCACTTTGTCTTTAAAGTCTCCTTGAAAATGACAAAAAAAAAGACAAATTTGTGACCAAACCTGACGAGCTACTCAAGGCTGAGATGATCAACTGAAGTACTTCCCCTTAATGGCACACTTTTAGTCTGGTTCTGATTTGAGGAATCCTACAGAGTTCCTGAGGCTGTAATATGTCCCATTTCTAATTTTATGCTTTAAATGGACGCTCATGGGCACCCCCTATGCGTCCTACATGAATTCAGACCCGGCGAGAATAGTCCAAGGAGTGTTTGGTTTCATCCTGTGTATTTACATGACAAATGTTAAATATGATGAAAGTTTTTGAGGGTTTTTTTTTGTTTGCTACAAATGCTGTCAATCAAAACAATCATGGACTAGAAGCATGGTGGGATCACATGATCAACATGATCGATGTGAGCGTATTAACAGTAATGAGAAATGATTTATTTATAATGTGGAAACCTGAATTGTAGAATTTGCAAATCTGAACATCTCACTAAGGTTGCAGGGAGACTGTTACTAATCTCAGCCAACATTTGGATGAAAATGAGATACACCTTGAACCATTTACACCCACAACAATTCACACTGACACTCACGCCTAGAGGCAGTTTGAAACAACCAGTCAGCATAATCTGCACATCTTTGGACTGTTGGAGGAAACTAGAGTACACAAAGGAAAACCCACGCAAGCATATGCAAACTCCACACGGAAACGCCCGAGCGCAGGGATTGAACCCAGGACCTTCTTGCTATGAGGAGGATGTGTCATCACCATACCACCCTCATCAATATTTAGTTGCTTAGTTGTGTGAAAATTTTCTGCTTTGGTGAACAGACAACTGAAATGGTAAGCAGTTTAATTCAGCTCTAAATTTACTGTCAAACCTATACTTGTTTTCATGACCCAGCCTTCTTCAGTAATCCCACCCATCCCGATGCAATGCAATTGCAAGGACACGGAGTTGAGGATGAGTCTGAGCATAATAATAAGATGGTGTTTAGAATCATACTGTGGTCTTAGAGAAGGTATTTGTACAAATCCCTTTCTCAAGAACTGTTCTCAGGCCACTGTCATATTATACTGGCACAAGTTGTGACATTAAATCATTTGGTTTGCACACAGGGTGTATAGTGAATTCTAAAAGTCTAGTATACACTTGGACTTTTGTATGTTTTAAAAGTCATATTCTTCTTTGCACATTAAAACACCCTACTATTATTACAAACTTCTTCATGAAAAGGAAAAGAAATGGACTCTGAGGGGGATTTTGTGATAAGAAAATTCACACATGATTTATGTGTATCCCACAGTAAATTTGCATATGAATAAACCCTAGGTCATACCATTTGTTCATGCAAATGAGCCAATGTCTGTATGATGTATGCAAATGAAAGCTCATGTAGAGACCATGTGTAGATGGGCTTGTTTGTGTTTTATTCACAAGTGCAGCATTTTATATTCGACTAGTGAATTTAATATCTGTATACTGTTATTTTTACCGTTATCTTGAATTATATGAACTGACATGTTCTATTCTCACAAATTTTCACACACACACATTCATTCATTCATTTTCTGAACCGCTTTATTCTAGTTAGGGTTGCAAGGAGGCTGGTACCCATCTCACCTGACCTGGGCAAGGGCAGAGAACACCCTGGACAGCTCATCGAGGCCATCACAGGGCAGAAACATGCTGGCAGCTATGCAGCTACTGTTGTCAAAAGTCAGTGGTGGTTCTTTTACATGCCTCACAGCATAGACAGGTAGAGACATAGCTTTGATAACTCAGTTAGGTGCACTGGGGGTAGGGAGACAGCAATGACAACCACTGACAGTGGGGCTTGAACCCCTAACCTAAGAATCAGTAATCTAGCACCTTCCCACCAGGCCTTTTAAACACACATGATACTGAAATAAACTGCAAATAGCAACCTTTTCAAACTCGCTAATGCAAACTATGAAATGGTTGCAACAATATATACAACCTGAAAAAAAAAAAGATCTGATAATAAATAAATAAATAAGTCCATGTGTAACAGAAGAGTTCAACCCTTCATTGTTAGAAATAGACCGAGCGCTACTGATCAAACTGTTAACTGATCACTGTTTATTTTCAGAAATCGGGTCAGGGTTGCCAAATGGATCATGGGCCAATACAAGGAATTTGGAATGCACCCTGGATGGTCACCAGCCTACATAGTTACACCCCACACACACACACACACACACAAAGTCACACCTCTTCTTCTTTTCCTTTTAGATTTTGCCCTTTTTCAGGGGTCGTCACAGTGAATCATCTGATTCGCATGTTTGATTTGGCATAGGTTTTTACATCGGATGCCCTTCCTGACACAACCCTTTAGCAAGGGTCAGAAACACGCTAACGGCTTTGCAGCTACTCTTGTCGAAAGTCAGCAATGGTTCTTTTACATGGACCGCTCCCAATTTATTTATACACCAATCAGAATATTTCTGAGAAATGGAAGGAAATCAAGGAACCCATACTTAGACCAGCATTCCTGGAATCACAAATATTACCTTTTAGACAGTCCAGGTATAACCTCAGACTTTTTCATTCTATGTACGGAACGTATATTCAAAAAATTACTTCTATCTTAGAAATTAGCCCACAGTCTTGCACATACATAAATATCTACATAGTGTTATTCCTCTGTGGGAAGCAGGTTAATTATTTTCTTTTTAAAAATACAGTAGTGACTTGTTGGCCTGACGAGTTGTGCTGTCCTCATCCAGAGTCAGCTGAGACGGGTGCAAGCCTCCCAGTGACCCTAATTCTGATTAAACAGTTCAAATAATGAATGGATGACAGTTAATTGTTTTTCATTCCTTACGTGTATGAATATCCATGGAATATATGTGGAACAGCAATGCATCATCTCCACCAACTATCGACCAGAATCACGGGGAACACCGGAATCAATTCCAACACTTATGAGCAGTTTAGAAGTGTCAGTTGACCCACTGTGCATGACTTTGAACAGTGAGAGGAAACTGCAGCACCCAGAGGAAACTTATACAAGCATTGAGGGAACGTGTACACCAAACTCCACATAGAAATGCCTTGACTTGACACTAAACCTTCTTGCTGCAAGGTACGAGCGCCACGGAGTCATCTATGCAGAACATAAAACCCAACTCCCAGTCCAGAAAGCTTGCTCATGTTCAGATCTGGGATTTTATAGGCACTACATGGGCCACTGTAGATCCTGGGAAGCAGAATGTGTAATTGTTAGCACGTCCACCTCACAAAAAGAAGGCCCTGGGTTCAATTTCCAACCAATGTTGGGCCCGGGTTTGAATCCCAAGCTTGGGCATTTCAGTGTGGAAATGATATTTCATCCTGTGTTTGCGTGGGCTCGTTATGGTACTCCAGTTTCCTCCCATAGGCTAAAGACGTACACATTAGTCTGATTGGCTGTTCCAAATTAACCATTTACAGTATTTGGCAGACACTCTTATCCAGAACGACTTACAATTATCATTTTTATGCAGCTGAGAAATTGAGGGTTAAGGGCCATGCTCAAGGGCCCAACAGTGGTGCGAGTTGGGATTAAACTGCTGACCAGTTGATCAGTAACACATAAAATTAACCCCTAAGCCACCACTGCACAACCATAGCTGTGAATCTGTGCATTAGTGTGTTGCCCTGCAATTTTCTGGCAAACTGTTCAGGGTGTATGTCACCTTTTCCAATTAGCTGGGACCCTGGTAGGATTATGCATTTTGTAAATTGAGTAATTAACAGAATATAATTTAGATATGCAACTAGCTATACCATTGCCTGATTTTCACTGAGGGAATATTGTGAGACATTGCAGAAAACCTACTGTTGCTGCAGTCAGCTGATTGATTGTACAATTCACCAATACAGGCAAAGCATCGGCATCTTCCCATTCAGGTCGTTCTGGGCTCTCTGACAGGTGTCAACAGGTGACAGTCGCAAAGCAACTGATGTTGCAGAGAAACTCCAAGTGAGTCAGATTACTGCTGTGAGGAATCTCCATCAACTCAGATACGATATGAATGTGTATTTATGAATAAATCTCTCACTAATGATCATTTATTTTGTGTTTGATGTCAATGTCCACACTGGAACTTTCTACTTTGTGAGAAGATATTCTTCTTAATCGCCAAGCTGTGGACCGATCTGTTGTTTTTATACCTTCCACATCTTTTTACTATTGTTAATCAAGTAGCTTCATTCTAAAGCACCACTTTCGAGTTCAAGATCAGGACTACCCAAGCTCAAGTCAATAGCGAGTCTTAATGAGGTCGAGGCGCAATCAAGATTGAACCGAAAAGTATGTTAAAGTGTGTCAAGTGTGAGTTGGAGAAGAAGAAAAAAAATTAGAAGTTTGTTTGCAGTTTGGATGAACTCGAGGACCCAGACACGAGAAACCTAATTTCTTAACCTTTATCTTATATTTTCAAGTAATTACCAAACTATCATGGCGTGTGTGTGTTGTGTGTGTGTGTGTGTGTCTTATCTCTCATAGTAGAATTAATTCTCAGCATCAAAGTCCAAATTTGCTCCTCTTTACTGCTTCATCACTGCATCTCCTCAGGGCCTGAGTCTTTTCTTATTGGTCTTTTCCAGAGAAGGAGCAGAGGAAATATCAGGAGTAGAGAGTGTGAGGGGAATAGGTTAGTGTGTAAGAAATATAACAGAGAAAATAAAGACGGGAAAAGAGAGCCTGGCGCCTCACGCCTGGTGCATTTTTGAAGAAATAAAAAAACACAAATTATATATATATATATATATATACACACACACACCTTTTCCTTTCAGCATTTTCCCTTTTTAAGGGGTCACCACAGTGAATCATCTGATTTGCACATTGGATTTGGCATAGGTTTTTACGTCGGATGCCCTTCGTGACACAACCCGTTCGTAAGGGACAGAAACACACTGACACATATGCAGCTCCTCTTTACGAAAGTCAGCAATGGTTATTTTACATGAACCTCACACCATGGACAGTGAGAGACATGCCAGGCCTTTGATAACCCAGTTAGCTGCAGTGGGGGGGGGGGGGGGCAGTGATCACTTTTTGGAGAGTGGGACTCAGTAATGTAATGAATCTAAAATATATGAAAGTCTAATGTTTATCAGTACATTACAGAAAACAATGACCTTGATCACATTATGCTAATTTTTTGAGAAGGACCAGTACATTATTTATATATATTATACCCTTATATATATATATATATATATCTTCTTTTCCTTTCGGCTGTTCCCTTCAGGGATCGCCACAGCGAATCATCTGCCTCCATCTCACCCTGTCCTCTGCATCTTCTTCTCTTACACCAACAACCTTCATGTCCTCCTTCACCACATCCATGAATCTTCTCTTTGGTCTTCCTCTGGACCTTCTGCCTGGTAGTTCCAACCTCAGCATCCTACTACCAATATACTCACTATCCCTCCTCTGTACATGTCCAAACCATCTCAATCTAGCCTCTCTGACTTTGTCTCCAAAACCTCTTACATGTGCTGTCCCTCTGATGTACTCATTCCTGATCCTATCCATCCTCGTTACTCCCAAAGAGAACCTCAACATTTTCATCTCTGCTACCTCCAGCTCTGCCTCCTGTCTTTTCCCCAGGGCCACTGTCTCTAAACCATACAACATCGCTGGCCTCATCACCGTCTTGTACACTTTTCCTTTCATCGTATATATATATATATATATATATATATATATATATACATACATATATACATACATATATATATACATACATATATATATATATATATATATATATATATATATATATATATATATATATATACATATACATATATACATATACATATATATATATACATATACATACATATATATACATATATATACATACATATACATACATATATATACATACATACATACACACCGTATTTAACGTGATAAGCGCTTACAAAATTGGAGTGGGCGCTTATTAAAATGTTACCAGTGGAGTAGAACAGTAAGTGCTTATTACCATAGAGGTGGAAAACATGAATAATAACAGAACAATAAAAGAGTTTTACTGGTATTTGTGTTAGTCATTTTGTGGTATTAACTAAACTACTTAAATGGAAGCTGAAAATAAACAGAAAACAGCATAAATTAAAAAAAAAAAAAAGACCCCTTACTTTTCCCTCCTGGTGCTGTTCCTTTTAATATTTTCCAGGAAGTAAAATCGAGCCAATCAACATGAATGTTGAATTTGTCACATGGCACATTGAACCAATCACCACAAACATAAACAAAAGCACATGGCCAGGAATGTCTTTAAATTTATGAAGTTAGTGAGCAGGAGAATCGGGTGAAAAATCCTTTTCATCACTTTCTGATAGGTCCATATCTGGATCATCGCTCCATTCATTCAGAGCATCCCATAATTTTACTGTAGCAGTTTCTAATGGTTCATCTTGCTGGACATTTACCAAGCGAACACAGCAAAATATTTTCCTGTTTTTTAAAGCACGGCGGAACAATCGTTACTGATGAACATTCTAGACATTCCCCAGTAGCAGGGGGTCTTGAAATACCGTGTAAACTCACTTTTACAGGCACTGAACGCCTCATTTTATCGTTACAGAGATTGATCAAATAAAATTGGTAAGTTTGATCTGCCATTTTGGTCCCAGTACATGAGGTGCTTATTGGAGCAGGGCGCTTATTACATCATATATATGTACGTACGTATGAATGTATAGTTTTCAATGCTGCATCATTAAACTGTTAAGCATGAATATAATGTTTCTCTACACCCTTTAAGGAGCAATACACCACCATAGAAGTAAATGTTAATCGTGAAATCCTCACCTTTGCGTAAAGATATCAGGGGTGATTTCGAACCACCAGCTACCCAATTTTGCTCATTTTTGGACTGTAGGAGGAAACCTGATTACCCAGAGGAAACCCACACAAGCATAGTGAGAATATGCAAATTCCACACAGAAAGGGTCAAGCCCATAAATCCAACCCAGACCAGGACATTTTAAACCTTGCATCACCATGACAACCCCTGGAGGATTTTTTTTTTTTTTTGCACTATTGTCTAATGCAGAAATATTGCTTCTCATTAAATTGTCACTGACATTTAAACCTTTATGACATTTCTTACCATAAAGTTGTACCATATATTCACACTAAATGAGTACTTATTGTACTTTAATTCTTTTATTTAATCTTGACATCCCATCATAAGCTCTAGTAAATTGTCACTACCTTATACTCGTGTTAAATTACAGAGGAAGATTGCTGGAAGTAACTGATTTACAGGCTGGGATGAGGAAGAGGCTGCGGTTTGATTAACGACAGCGTGTTTAATGGAAGTAAGGGAGGAAAGTGTATTACAGTGGGCTCTGCCAACTCTATGAATCCTGTACATTTAAAAAAAAAAAAAAAAAAAAAAAAAAAAGACATCATGCTGCATTCTCTGTCCAAAAGCAAAGTATCACAGAGGACTGAAGCTGGTTGAGGATTTCACATCATTTGATACAGTAGTGCTGCTATATCTCCCCACCTACGTTCAGGCCCATTTCAAATTAGTATAAAACAGTAATGACCAAAATATGGAACACGTGATGAGGTGCAATGGCTGAACAAATGAAGATAAGTGTACACAGATCTGGTTTAGCGGCGACATATAGGCAGAATGCTGTCCGTTGCAAGTTAAGGACAAAAGTTGGCACATCCATGAGTGTAAATGAAGTACGAGCTTAGACTGACGTCATAATGAGAGTTTAATCCAGCTGTTCCTTCCGCCAATTAAGTTATTTTTAACTCTTTGTTTGTGTTTGCTTGCAGGATTACATAAAAAGCTATATGTGGATTTTCATGAAATTTGGACCAGGCCGGGGGAAGAGTCCATAAGACTTTGGAGATGACGGTAATTCTTGAAATTTATATTTAAATACAGCTAGTCAAAATGAGATATATACAAGTCGGTTTATATGCTGCAGTATTACTGAATATTAAAAATTCATATACCTCGGGTGGGGCAGCGGTGGTCTATTGGTATAGGGCGCTGGATCGCTGATCCTAAAGGTTGGGTGTTCGGGTCCCACTCTAGACAATGTTGTCACTGCCCCCCTTCCCCCAGTGCAGCAAACTGGGTTATCAAAGGCCGGCCGTGCCTCTCACTGTCTGTGGTGTGAGGTGCATGTAAAAGAACCATTGCTGATTTTCAACAAGAGGACCTGCATAGCCGTCAGCGTGTTTCCGCCATGCAATGGCCTGGCGAGCTGTCGAGGGTGTACTCTGCCCGGAGTCGGCTGGGATGGGCGCCAGCCTCCCTGTGACCTTTTAAAAAAATTAAGTGGGTACAGAAAATTAATGATGAATGAATGATACCTTTGGTGACATCATGACATAGTCCACTGAGAGGCAGTGAAAACTTTGAGACCATCATTTTTGACATCATTTTTGTTCCGGTACTCAAAAATAGATTGATTTTTGTAATATGGATAATTTGTTTAGCATGCTGGCTTCAAAAATCAACAAACAAAAGAGTCAAGAATAGATTATGCACATCAAACACAAATAAAATGACACCTGCCAGAATGAAAGTCACTGTCGTCAGGCATGGTTTGCATTTGCAGTGACACGAGTGGTGATTTGTGGTGATGTAGCACAGCCTGAAAATGCTGCAACCTAATGTAGCGATGCTTTTCGGGATTGTCTCCCTCACACTCTGGACGCGGCCTACTGTCAACTGACCCTGTCACGTTTTGGCGGTCAATCAGGTTTCTGTTGGTGGGTTGTGTACAGCACATACACTTTGCTACGTCACTGTAGCTTGACCCAACTGCCACCATATTTGATAAGACATGTTGTTCTCGTGATAGACGTGGCATTAGGACGTGCACGAGATTAATAATAGTGGAGATTTTTGAGTCTTTATATAGGCTCCAAACCAGTCCTCAGCCTGTGCACATACACGGGATGTTTTGCTCAAACTGCATTTTATCCACTTTTGCAAAGTGACCGACACATGTGCAGTGACGTGTGAAAAATGACAACTCACCATTTTCTCAAGTACCCGACCACCATCATTGATAAAGCCACAAGGTATGTACTCGAAACACCCCCCCACGCCCAAACACACACACACACAAATTTCTCTGAGTGTTTAATGACTCTCAGTACGTTGGGCTTCTCCACTTAACAGAGAAAGAGCCCTGGGCTCAGCTCAGAAAAACTGTTCAGGGTGTACCCCACCTTGGTCAAGCATTGACTGAGATATCCCTCACTGCAACACTATGAGGATGAAGTAGTTCGGCAAAATGGGCAGTGGTGGCCTAGTGGTATAGGGTGCTGGATCGCTGATGCAAAGGTTGGGGGTTCGAGTACCACTCTCCATAAGGTTGTCACTGTCCCCCCCAGTGCAGCTAACTGGGTTATCAAAGGCCGGCCATGTCTCTCACTGTCTGTGGTGTGAGGTTCATGGAAAAGAACCATTGCTGACTTTCGACAAGAGTAGCTGCAAAGTCGTCAGCGTGTTTTTGCCCTGCGATGGCCTGGCGAGTGGTCCAGGGTTTACTCTGTCCTCGCCCATAGTCGGCTGGGGTGGGCGCCAGCCTCCCCCCAACCCTAATTAGGAATAAGCGGTTACAAAAATAGTTCGACAAATGAGCGAGTGATGATTAAATATACCTTACAAATAACTTTTGGTGAATTTCCAAGGTGCTCCTGTTGATCCCGGATATTTATGTGGCTTGTTTTAGAATAAGATGTACAGTATGTTTGTATGTCTTTTTTTTGTTTGTTTTTTGCTATGGGGTGAAGACTTTTGCACTCAGCTGTACATGGTGGCAGCGAAAGAATTATGAGTGACTGCTGAAAGTGTGATGTATATCTCAGTGTATTGAGTTACTCTAAATCTCTCCTATTGATTAATGGCGAAGTGGTAAAAAAAAAAAAATTAACATGAACTGGCAGCACAGGGAACACTTCTTTTTCTTAATGCAGCAGTGAGGGAGGGGCACAAGCCAGTGTCTCTCCCTCACGCCGGTCCCAAGCCCAGATAAATGCAGAGGGCTGCGTCAGGAAGGGCACCTGGTGTAAAACAAATGCGAAATAAAAAATGCGAGTCACAGCAAAAAAATTCATACCAAATCAGTCGAGGCCCAGGTTAACAACGACCGCCATCAGTGCTGTTAACCAACAGGGTGCTGGAGGAAATTGGACTACTGTTGGTCAAAGACATCAAAGAAGGAGAGGCGGAAGGCGTTTCAGTAGGCAGAGAGAGAAGAGGAAAGGCATGACTCTCGGACTGAGAGTAGGGACTTTGAATGTTGGAACTATGACAGGAAAAGGTAGAGAGCTGGCTGACATGATGCAGAGAAGGAAGGTGGACATACTGTGTGTTCAGGAGACCACATGGAAAGGTAGCAAGGCTAGAAGCTTAGGAGCAGGGTTTAAGCTGTTTTTTCATGGTGTGGATGGGAAGAGAAATGGAGTAGGAGTCATCTTGAAGGAGGTGTTTGTCAGGAATGTTCGAGAAGTGAAAAGAGTGTCAGACAGAGTGATGAGTCTCAAGTTAGAAATTGAAGGTGTGGTGTTCAATGTTGTTAGTGCTTATGCCCCACAGGCAGGATGTGAGCGAGAAGAGAAGGAGAGATTCTGGAGTGAGTGAGATGAAGTGATGCAGAGTACCCCCAGAAGTGAAAGAATGGTTATTGGGGCAGACTTCAATGGACATGTTGGTGCAGGAAACAGAGGAGACGAGCAAGTGATGGGCAGGTTTGGTATCCAGGACAGGAACGCAGAAGGACAGATGTTGGTAGATTTTGCAAAAAGGATGGAAATGGCTGTGGTGTGGTGAATACTTTCTTCTAGAAGAGACAGGAGCATATATTGACTTATAAAAGTGGAGGTAGGAGCACACAAGTAGACTACATCTTGTGTAGGCGATGTAATTTGAAGGAAGTCAGTGACTGCAAAGTAGTAGCGGGTGAGACTGTTGCCAAACAGCATGGGATGGTGGTGTGCAGGATGATGCTGATGGTGAGGAAGGTGAAGAAGGCAAAGGCAGAGCAGAAGACAAAGTGGTGGAAGCTGAAAAAGGAGGAGTGTCGTGTTGTCTTCAAGGAGGAGTTGAAAATTGCTTTGGGTGGTCAGGAAGTGCTTCCAGATGACTGGACTACAGCTAATGTGATCAGGGAGACAGGTAGGAGAATATTTGGTGTGTCATCTGGAAGGACAGGAGATATGGAGACTTGGTGGTGGAATGAGGAAGTGCAGGAGTGTGTACAAAAGATGAGGCTAGCAAAGAAGTGGGACATAAAGAGGACTGAAGAGAGTAAACAGGAGTACAGGGAGACACAGCGCAAGGTGAAGGTAGCGGTGTCAAAGGCCAAACAGAGGGCATTTGATGACTTGTATGCTCGGTTGGAAAGTAAAGAGGGAGAAAATGATTTATACAGTTTGGCACAGCAGAGAAATAGAGATGGGAAGGACGTGCAGCAAGTTAGAATGATTAAGGACAGACAGGGAAATGTACTGACTGATGTAATTGACTGATGACAGAAGTGTGCTGGGAAGATGGAAAGAGTACTTTGAAGAGCTGATGAATGAAGTAAATGAGACAGAAAAAATAGTAGAAGAGGTGACTGTTGAGGACCAGGAAGTAGCAAAGATTAGTAAGGGTGACGTGAGAAGGGCATTGAAGAGGATGAAGAGTGGAAAGGCAGTTGGTCCTGATGACATACCAGTGGAGGTATGGAAGTGTCTAGGAGAGGTAGCAGTAGATTTCCTCACAAGAACATTCAACAAGGACTTAGAGAGTGAGAGGATGCCAGAGGAATGGAGGAGAAGTGTGATGGTGCCCATTTTTAAGAACAAGGGAGATGTGCAGATTTGTGGCAACTACAGTGGGATAAATTTGATGAGCCACACAATGAAGTTATGGGAAAGAATAGTGGAAGCTAGACTAAGGGCAGAGGTCAGCATTTGTGAACAACAGTTTGGTTTCATGCCAAGAAAGAGTACCACAGATGCAGTGTTTGCTCTGAGGATGTTAATAGAAAAGTACAGAGAAGGTCAGAGGGAGCTACATTGTGCCTTTGTGGATCTGGAAAAAGCATATGACAGGGTGCCAAGAGAAGAACTGTGGTATTGCATGAGGAAGTCTGGAGTGGCAGAGAAGTATGTTAGAGTGGTGCAGGACATGTATAAGAGATGTAAGACAGTGGTGAGGTTTGCTGTCGGTGTGACAGAAGAGTTCAAGGTGGAGGTGGGACTGCATCAAGGGTCAGCTCTGAGCCCCTTCTTGTTTGCTATGGTGATGGACAGACTAACAGACGAGGTTAGACAAGATTCCCCATGGACTATGATGTTTGCAGATGACATTGTGATCTGCAGTGAGAGCAGAGAACAAGTGCAGGAAAATCTAGAGAGATGGAGGTATGCCCTGGAAAGGAGAGGAATGAAGGTTAGCCTCAGTAAGACAGAATACATGTGTAT
>CM045734.1:51978563-52003563 GCA_024760905.1 Plotosus lineatus
GGGTGACAGTTTTTTACATATTTAATATATACAAACAAATTTATTTGACTCATTTAAAATGTATAATATTTTTCTTTTCCAAAAAGAAAAACAAAACCGCTTCAAAACAATTTTTTGTTTTTACATCAGATCATCTGGTTGCTGTCAGTTTGTAAATTATATTTTTCTGCAAAACTGTACAGCAATTTACAAATCAAATCAGAACATCAGTTAAATCTCAGAAATGTGTATTCCGTATAAAGATAATTGATCATGTGTGTGTTTTTTGGATGTTAGTCTTTCCCGAACCTCCTCTCGTCTCACCATCACCGCTCTGTTCCACCTTCCTCCTTGACCCCTTACGCAACCCTCACGCTCTCATTTCGTAATAACGCCCCTGGCCGTCCCATGCACCAGCATGTCTTCCTTTCCAGAGTGCTTCAGTACCACGCAACGATCTGATCCTCAATCCATCTGTGAGTGCTCTTCACCCTCAATTTATACATCGGAATTCAAAGAATGTTCACCTTTATGAAAATTCTTAGTTTATCACTGATTTATAATCTCTTAAATCCTGTTGTTTCTTTATGCAAAACTAATTTCACCAAATTATATGACAGGTGGTTCTTGGATTTGGTTCCGAGTTAAATGTACATGTTGTCAGCCCCTTCTTGTTTGCTATGGTGATGGACAGGCTGACAGACCAGGTGAGACAAGAATCTCCATGGACTATGATGTTTGCAGATGACATCGTGATCTGTAGTGAGAGCAGAGACCAAGTGGAGGAAAATCTAGAGAGGTGGAGGTATGTCCTAGAAAGGAAGGAAATGAAGATTAGTCTCAGTAAGACAGAATACATGTGTGTGAAAGACAAGGACCCGAGAGGAACGGTGATGTTACAGGGAGCAGAAATAAGGAAGGTGGAGGATTTTAAGTACTTAGGCTCAACAATCCAGAGCAATGGAGAGTGTGGAAAAGAGGTGAAGAAGCGTGTGCAGGCAGGTTGGAATGGTTGGAGAAAAGTGTCCGGTGTGATGTGTGATAGGAGGGTATCGGCAAGAATGAAAGGAAAAGTGTACAAGACGGTGATGAGGCCAGTGATGTTGTATGGTTTAGAAACAGTGGCCCTGAGGAAAAGGCAGGAGGCAGAGCTGGAGGTAGCAGAGATGAAAATGTTGAGGTTCTCTTTGGGAGTAACGAGGATGGATAGGATCAGAAACGAGTACATCAGAGGGACAGCACATGTTAGATGTTTTGGAGACAAAGTCAGAGAGGCTAGATTGAGATGGTTTGGACATGTACAGAGGAGGGATAGTGAGTATATTGGTAGTAGGATGCTGAGGTTGGAACTACCAGGCAAAAGGCCTCGAGGAAGATCAAAGAGAAGATTTATGGATGTGGTGAAGGTGGACATGAAGGTCGTTGGAGTAAGAGTAGAAGATGCAGAGGATAGAGTGAGATGGAGGCGGATCATTTGCTGTGGCGACCCCTGAAGGGAACAGCCGAAAGAAAAAGAAGAAGAAGTTGTAAATAACATGCAATCATTTTCTACACCACTTAATTCTAATTAGGGTCACGGGGAGGCTGGCGCCCATCTCAGCCGATTCTGGGTGAAGGCAGGGTACACCCTTGACAGCTGGCCAGGTCATAGCAGGCCCAATACCATACAGCTGTTCACACTCTCTTACAACTAGGGGTGATTTGGAACAGCTGGTTAACCTACTGTGCATGTTTTTGGACTGTGGGAGGAAACTGGAGGGAACCCACGCAAGCACGGGGAGACCATGCACACTCCACACCAACACCTGAGCAATGGCCTGGTGAGCTGTTCAGGGTGTCCCCAGCCTTCACCCAGAGTTGACTGAGATGGGCTCCAGCCCCCTACGACCCAAATTAGAATTAAGATGCTTTGATAATAATAATCATTATTATTATTATTATTATTATTATTATTGGTAGTAGTAGTAGTAGTAGTAATAGTAATAGTATAGTAGAAGTCGTAGTATGTTACTTGCAGCTGTTGTTTTCTTGGAGGCTGGTGGTTCGAAAACAATCAAACCATTTTTGCACAATGAACTCTTCCATCAGAATCAAACACCTCAGATAAAACATGTGGCTTGGAGACCAGTGCTATATTTTAATTATTAAAACACAATTTTATTTGCTTATACATAGAAATGGTGTGCCACCTGCTGGTAAACTCAAGCAGTTCATCTATTTAAACCAGTACCTAAAATTTCTTTTAAATAAAAATTATATCAAAATTTCTAAACATAAAAGATTAAATTGTCTCAGAATAAAGCTAAAAAAAAGTACTTCATTCACACATACATTTGTTTGTATTTGATTTCGGCTTTTAACAGCAATTTAATGGCCTCCCCAGGACCAACTCAAAAGAGGCTCATAAATCAAAATATGAAGTTTAAGAGTTCAGTGAGAGAGCAGCGGTTCTAAAAGAAATGATTCTGTGGTAGTAAAGCTGGATGTGGCACTTCGCTCGTTTATCAGTGTGCTCGTTTCTAAACGGTGTTACTGCTGATCTTCACCCTGGAGTGAATGAGTCCATGCTCCTGGAGAAATTCAGCTGTTGGCCGAGTTTACTCCGTACTCCTCTCCAGGGCCGAGAGGACCGGAGCATCAATGCAGTACACTAATGTTAATTCTTTGCAGTGAGTTGGTACTGATCATGATTTAAAGCTGCTAATTTTTTTCCCCATCCTTTTGGGGTAGCCCATGGACATAATTTGGTCATACAAGGACTCATCTTGAACAACAACAACAAAAAAATCTTCATCGAGAACCTGGAGAAGTCCATTAGCAGTATTAGCCCTGTACAGCACCTTCTCTGTCCAAAGAATTTGTGCAGTTTGAGGATTCCGTGCTGCTGCTGCTGAAGGCAGGAGAATGAGGATAACAATCAGAACATGTGTGTGAAGAACCTGGATTTCTCTATGGATGATGAGCTATGGAGTTCTCAACGATGGTGATCAGGTATGATTGCTCCTCAAGAAGATTTGGGTTCGTGTGCATGACATCATGCGAGGAAACCATGAAGGTCATGAAAGCAAGATAAAGTTACTGGTTAAAAAAAAAAAAAAAAAAAAAAAAGCCAAATTGAAAGTTCAAATCCAGGGCGATGTTGCAGCCATCCATGACCAGGAGTCCATGGGAGATGATTGGCCGAGCTTTTCCAGGAGGGCGGGATAATGTATGTTCTCCTGTCACTCACAGCATTCACCAGTCAGTCAATGGGGGTCTGTGAGGTCATTTATACAAAAAGGGGAAGATAGGTGGGTTGTTTTTTTTTTTTAGATCTGTAAAGCAGTTCATAAAAAGGTGGGCGGCAGCAGACCGGCAGCAGTGAGATGGCATCGGCAACAGTGCACACTGTGAGTGATCCAGCACCAGCTGCTCTTCTCTCTGTGGATAAGCCTTTACTGGCTGGAATTCATTCTTCAGGCTAAAACAAAAGCAGATCCAGCTCCAGGAACAGATGCAGTTATAGCTCCGACTCCATGATAAGCAGCAGAACATTAACACAGTGAGAGGACAAAACAACACAAATCCAGGATGCATAGCCTGCAGTCCTGGCACCGAATTAGACGCTGCTCATCTTATAAATGCCGGAATCAGCTGAAGTGGTCAGACAGATCTGTTTGGGGCATGAGAACATGTGACCACTGGTGGAGAAAATTCACCCAACTTGGGCGAAAGAAATCACCATGGTGATGATACTACAGGGTGAGAACCACGATGACCTTCTGAACGTGATTGGGCAACCTGAGCTTCTCGCTCCAAATTCAAACAAATGCTAAAGTTTATGAAGACAATGTTTGTCCTTGCATATTTTCCGAACCGCTTACTCTAATGAGGGTTGGAGGACACAGGCGCCCAGCCTCAGATGACTCAAGGCCAGGGCAGAGTACACCATGGAGCTCACCAGACCATTACAGGGAAGAAACTCTTGGCAAAAGTCAGCAATGGTTCTTTGACAGCCTCACACCATAGACAGTGAGAGACATGGCAGGCCTTTGATAACCCAGTTAGCTGCACTGAGGGGACAGTGACAACCTGTTGAGAGTGGGACTTGAACAATTGGGATCAGTGGTCCAGCACCATACCACCAGGCCACCACTACCCACAATCCTGTTGTATGTGGAATGAATTCATCCCGTTCCCCACCGACATATAAATAGAGTGCAAAAACCTGCTCAAAATTAAGTCTAATAGACCGATTTAATCTGAGTGGAATATTATGCAATTATGCTCTGAAGGTGAAGTGGAGGGTACTGAACAGTCCTTAAGACAGAATGTTAGGCAGATTAATCAGTTTGCAAAATGCACACAGCCTGAGGTGAAGACTGTTTAGTCCAATACGTACCACAGAGATGAACATAAGAAAAAAAAAAAAAAAAAAAAAATCAAAGAATTTATTTTTCGATATTTCAGGCATGATAGGAACAGGTGGGCTCTGTGGGCACCATGAGCAGCGCATAAGCATTCTTCATAACATAGTCTTGTTCAAAATTTTTGCATACAGTGATCCTTCACTACTTCACACTTCAGTTCATCGCAGGTTCTTCAAAAATATTTATCCAAAAATATAAAAATACTAAATTAAGAATAAAGCCGCAAAACAAGGCCAATTATGCCGGAAAAAACCCCAAAACCCCTCAACAAAACTACTTACATTTTTATGTGAGATGCACATCTGAGTGTGTGCGTGTGCACGTCTATATGTATGTGTGCGTCTGTGTGTGTATTTATATTTTATTGACATCTTTTGCATTATTTTTGAATGTTGAATTGTTATTATAAGCATTTCTAGAGTTGAATATGTATTTATTGATGTTATATACACATATACATGTACGTATACGTCAGTCGGTGGGAGGGGGGGTGTCGATCCTACTTTGCAGAAATTCAGCGTTCGCGGAGGGTCTCGGTCCCCATTAACCGCGAAACGTGAAGATTCACTGTATACGCTACATAAACAAGAAGAGCAAACTAAAATTAGATCGTATAGTTTAGTTTATTTTCCGTTTTTAGGGTGTGGCACTGATCACATGCGCTTCATGGCCGCATTTTTTTGAAACTTAACACAGAGGCCAGTCTTCACGTTTTTGGGGGCTGGTATTTTGGGGGCTGGTATTTTGTTGAATTTTCTCGGATTTCAGAATTGGTGATTGTAACACAGATATCCACTCAGGATGACAAGTCATTAAATGAGACAAAGTTTGATATGGAGAATTATTCACTCGAGGGGTTGTTCTTGGGAAAAGTCAAAGGCCCAATTGTTAGATATGCTCCAGGTGTAACTGGCTCCATCATGTCCGAAACACTGCGGACTGGAACTGAAAACGTCAATTAATTTTCTTAGTATTTACGACATTTTAGCGCACTATCTCGATCTCTGTGCTTGCAACAGCATAAATAGTGGAAATAAAATAAAATTCAGTTCACAGCTCAGAGCTGTAGCGCTTCAGCAATCTGCCACAAGGTGGAGCAAATATCTGTCTGTCTGTCTTCCTTTCGGCTTTTTCCCTTTTACTCGGGAGTCGCCACAGCGAATCATGTGATTCGCACGTTTGATTTGGCAGAGGTTTTTACGTCGGACGCCCTTCCTGTCACAACCCTTTTTAGCAAGGGACAGAAACACGCTGACGACTTTGCAGCTACTCTTTACGAAAGTCAGCAATGGTTCTTTTACATGCCTCTCACCATAGACAGTGACAGACATGGCCCGCCTTTGATAACCCAGTTAGCTGCACTGGGGGGGGGGGGACAGTGACAACCTTGTGGAGAGTGGGACTCGAACCCCCAACCTTTGGATCAGTGATCCAGCGCCCTATACCACTGCCCCTGTGTAGCAAATATCTATAAGAAGGAATATTGGCGCTTGCCAGTTTTGCAAAAATCGTGCCAATCAACCAATCTTGACGATGTAATATCACAAATTATTTCATGGCTTTCCACCAATTAGAAACAAGACAATCTCTTGAATCAATCATAATGTCTTTTAAGCCCTGGATAGCAAACCAATCTGAATGCACGATTGTTGTGTATTATATACCAATAAACAGTATGTAAAGGTTAATGTTAACATAAATTAAAAAAAAAAAAAAAATCATATGACGTGCAATTTTCATTACAAGTTCGGAAAGAAATATCACACACACAATGATCGTGATTGAAACATACAAACATATCTGCAGTCGTGATGCCGTGTAATCAATATGATTTAGAATGTGAGATGCTTTACTCAATGCAGCTCTGCACACTCGTGAATGTTTCTGACTCGATTTTGTTTTTAATTACCCAAAAAAAAAAAAAACACTGGATGTTTCTAATCTATTTACAGTCACCACTTCATGTTTTGTCGTTACAACGCTTCACTGATTGCGACGTTCTCTGGAGAATCTCTGTAGGCAAAAGATCTGGGGAAAATTCCAATGTTTCCAGCTGTGTGTCCTTCGAGCCATTCTTCATTCACTGCAAAAATAAATACAAGATACCGTACATGTGGATGAGCGGAAATGAGCGCGAGAGTGTGTGCGTGTGCATGTGTATGTTAGTAAGTGTAGGAGAATGAATCAGCGAGCGAGCGAGAGACTGAGTGAGTGTATTAGTGTGTTTCTATACCTTCACTGAGGATGTCGATGGTGTCCCCCTCACTGAACTCCAGGTCCTCAGGTCCCTGTGGCGCATAGTCGTATAGTGCCACCATCTGGTAGAGGATTGTCCTGTTGGCCAGTGGATGCTCTACCTGCAGTCACACAGACACACAGCTTTATTGTTATTGTTCTTGTTGGAGTTATTTTAGATCTGAGATGTTGAATTTACAATAAAGTAATGACTATGATTTTAAAATTCCGGATATCAACATATTGCTCCATCATATTACATTCTCAATTTTCTGTGGAAATGTTTTGTGAACAGCCCGTAAATTATTGTGTATGAACTGTTGGAATGTGCGATATATACGTGTGTGTGTGTGTGTGTGTGTGTGTGTGTGTGTGTGTGTGTGTGTGTGTGTGTGATGCAAATACAACTACAGGGATCCCTCAGTTTCCGTGGTTAATGGAGACTGAGACTCCCGCGAACGCCAATTTCCGTGAAGTAGGATCAACTCCCTCCCCCCACCCACCCCCTCACACACACTGACGAATACGTACATGTTTATGTGTCTATAATATCAATAAATACATATTCAACGCTATTAATGCTTATAATAATAATTAAACATTCAAAAATAATGCATAAGATGTAAATAAAATATAAATACACACACACAGATGCACACCTCACATTAAAATGTAAGTAGTTTTGTTGGGGGGTTTTGGGTTGTTTTTTTTTTGGTTTTGTTTGTTTGGTTTTTTTTGCATAATTTTCCTTGTTTTGTGGCATTTCCCTTAACTTTTTCCCTATTTTTCTTCAATTTCCTTATTTTTTATTTTTCGATGAATATTTTTAAAAACCCGTGATGCACCGAAGCCGCAGAAACTGAAGCACGAAGTAGCGAGGGATCACTGTACTACTTAAAAAAATACGTAAATAAAATAAAAAAGCGAGCATCTTTCAATTATTTGCTAAACGCTAAATCTTACTAGGGTCATAAGGAGGCTGGAGCCTATCACAGCCAACGCTGGGTGAAGACGAGGTTCACCTTGAACATTTACAGAATTGAGGCAGACACTCTTATTAAGAGCAACTTACACTGATCATTTTCATACAACTGGGCAATTGAGGGTTAAGGGCCTTGCACATGGGCCCAACAAGTACTGGCAGTGGGGATTGAACCACTAACCTATGGATCAGTAACCCATCACCTTACTACGCCACCATTGCCCCAAACAGCTTCCCAAAACCATTGCAGGGCTAATACACACACACACACACACACACACACACACACACACACACACACACCACACACACACACACTTTCATACTCACCTTAAAACCTAGGGGCAATATGGAACAACCCTTTATCCCTGTATGGTGGGGCCGGTGGTATAGTGGTTAGGGTGGGGTGCTCATGATCCGGAGGTTGTGTGTTCGAATCCCAGGTAGACCCCCCCCCCCCTCCCACACACACACACACACACACACACACACACACACACACACACTGTGCTGAGACCCCTGGGGCAAGGTCTTCACCACAGGTGTGCCTCTGTTCACCCAGCAGTATAAATGGGTACCAGTAAACATATACTGGGAAGGTAACATGTGATGGAATAGCGTCCCATCCAGGAGGAGTTGAACTCCTGGTCGCTCCACGGTACGGAAACTGGGGCTAAGCGCTGGCCTGATGAGCCATTGGGCTCTGGTGTAAAAAGCTCAATAGACTTTTTATCCCTATATTCATATCTTTGGGTTGTGGGAGGAAACCTGAATACCCTGAGGAAACCCACACAAGCACAGAGTACACATGGCAATGCCACTCAGGAACAGTTGAGCCCGGGACTTGCTGCGAGACACATGTGTTAACAACCACACCCTCTGAACATATATTTACGCTCAAAATGGTCCTGGGTTTGAGTCCTAGGTTCAGCAAAAGTTATTCTATGTGGAGTTTACATGTTCTGCCCATGCTTGCATGGGTTTCCTCAGAGTACTCCAGTTTCGTTCGACAGTCCGATTGCATGCACATCAGGCTAACTGGTTGTCAAACTGTGCATGTGTTGGTCCTGCAATAGATTGTTGGGCTGTTTCGGGTACACCCCAGCTTCATCCAGAGTTGGCAGGGATAGGCTTCAGCCTTCCTGTGCCCCTAATACGATGAAGTGGCTTAGAAAAGGAATGAATGTATGTATGAAATAAAGCCATATGCTTTAATATACTTTGATGATGTAGTTTCATTCATGCTTCTTTCACAAAGCAAATACCAGCGGTCGTGAGGTTGTATTGGGAAAAGAATACTCGAGTCATACCTGACACCACAGAGTGGCTCGGCCTGCTTCGGTCACTTCAGCCAGGCTCCTCACACCTCTATCCTCCCCCAGAGGTGTCAGGACAGAGGAGCCATGCTGCTTATGTCTGTATTAGAGGAGAAAGAACACAAGCTAGAAACATTTTTTCCTGTCTTGAGTGGCCTTGATTTCTGTCTACAGCTGGGGGAGGAAAAGCCGGGCGGTACAATCACCTCAGACGAATGAGTTCAGGGGGCTGTCCTACTTTCCGCGCAATTCTATCCTTCAGTTCCTGGTAGGGTGTCTCTAGAGGGACACTCAGAGCAATGGTGTAAGTGTAGTGGACCTTAACTGTGACCGAGTCCTCTCCTGACATCTGTAAGAAGAAAAAGACATGTGACACAATTAATAAAGGATTGATTCAACGTTTTCAAAGATTTTAAAGACGAAGCTGGTTGAACGTGTGTCAACCCTGGGATGGGATAGTAAACTTTTCAGAGTGTACACCAGCTTCACCCAGTGTGGGGAGATCCAATACCCTCATGACCCTATTGGGAGTAAATGGTTTGGCAAACGAGTGTCATTCTAGAGTGTTTTCTGCATGTGAGAAATTGCAGCACCATTGATGACATCATTAAACCATACCTGACTGTGCCAGTTACATGGAGGGAGGGGGTGGGTGGGCAGTGGCTCATGCTTGACTCTGGTTAGGGATGGAGCTAAATTATATATATATATTTTTTATTTATTTATTTATTTTTTTGGGGCAGTGGTGGTCTAGTGGTATAGGGCGCTGGATCGCTGATCCAAAGGTTGGGGGTTCGAGTCCCACTCTCCCCAGGGTTGTCACTGTCCCCCCCCCCAGTGCGGCGAACTGGGTTATCAAAGGCGGGCCATGTCTGTCACTGTCTATGGTGAGAGGTTCATGTAAAAGAACCATTGCTGACTTTCGTAAAGAGTAGCTGCAAAGTCGTCAGCGTGTTTCTGTCCCTTGCTAAAAAGGGTTGTGACAGGAAGGGCATCCGACATAAAAACCTCTGCCAAATCAAACGTGCCAATCAGATGATTCGCTGTGGCGACTCCTGAGTAAAAGGGAAAAAGCCGAAAGGGAGACATTTATTTATTTATTTATTTATTTATTTATTTTCTGATCCATTTAATCCTACTATGGTCTCAGGGAGGCTGGTGCCGATCAGCCGACACTGAATAAACAATTACGAGACACAACATACAAATCCGTTTACACTCACAGTCACTCATAGGAGCCATTTGTAACAGCCAATGAGCCGAATGCACATGATTTTGGACTGAGGTACCCGGAGGAAACCCAGGCAAACATGGAAGAAAACATCAAACTCCACACAGAAAAACCTGAGCCCAGGTATACCAACCATTGTGTCACCAAATAATATAAATACAAACTTATAATTTAGAAAATAATTGTGTAATATTATAATTCATTAACTTTATCTATAGAATTATTCATTCATTTTTAAACTGCTGAATCCTGATTAGGGTCGTGGCGAGACTGGTGCCCTTCTTAGCCGACTCTGAGCAAGGGCAGGTTACATCCTGGACAGCTTACCTGGCCACACACACACACCATGGGCAAATTGTAACAGCCAACATCAGCATAATGTGCATGTGTTTGAACTGTGGAAGGAAACCGGAGCACCCAGAGAAAACCCCTGCAAGCACAGAGAACATGTGAACTCTACACAGAACCGACTGAGCGCAGGAATCGAACCCATGCCTTCTTGCTGTGAAACGGACGTACTGACCACTGCGCCACCATCTGCCATCATGGACCATAAGCCGCACTTAAAAGCCTTTCATCTTCAAACAAATTGCCATTGCGCCTTATAACCCGGTGCGCCTTATATGTGGATGGCGCCACGCTACTCCATTTCACTGACACTGTCAAAACCTAAGTGAAGCAAATTAATTCAGAGCTAACCATCATTCCGGTCGATTAACCAAAGAGCCCCAACCACGAGATATTGGTGCCAACAGGTCGTAAATTAGACGGATCCGGGCTTTATATCCGCTATCGTAGTCAGGTGACTCGCTGAGTAATACGCGAGTGGTTTTTCCACCTAGTCTCAGTCTCTACCCTCAGGACGCTCAGCTGGCTTAATCGGAGTCTCACGTTCATCACAGGATAAAGCACTGCTACAGTTCTCCTCCGAAGACCTGGGATTAACCTTCTTGAATTTAAAGTTACACTGATACAGCTTCTTAAAAGTAATGAGCTCCATTCTGCAATGAACACAATACTCACGCTGCGAATGGGCGCCGCTGTTTCTTACTGTGAATGTGCCCTCGTTTTAAGGGGGTGTGGCTGAGAGAAGTTTAGGTCCCTGAAGACTTCTAATATCCGTCGCAAGGAATTATGTCCAACTTGCGCAACTGTTAAACTTCGACACTGAAGATGAAGAATTTGTGGAAGAAGAATGAACTGAAAAAGTGGGTTTATTGTTACAACTGAACAATTTTGAGAGTTATTGTGAATTAGTTCAATCAAGTTTGGTTTATCGGACTTCTGTTTCGCTTAATGCGCCTTATAATCCGGTGTGTCGTGTGTACGTGTGTGTGTAGCGGCCGTTCGCTCATTTTGTGCCTTATGATCCGGTGCGCCTTATGGCCTGGAAAATGTGGTGGACTGCACCATCTCACTATCCGCTGTAACCTCCCTGGACGTTTCTATACCTGATAAACTTTGAGTATAAACACTCAGTAAAGTGCTGTGAAATATTATCAGATAACATTAAGCTGTATAAGACAGGAAGCCTGCCGTGCACTGGTCTCAAATAGACCGGTTCATATTTTTATCTCCCATCCTTTTCCCTCCCCAAGGCTGCTGCTCTGACTGAATGGGGTCAAAGGACTATTCAAAATACATCGCTGTATGCCTTAAACTCATTTCCTCCACTACTTCCTGGAGCAATCAGGAGGACATGGCAGAGAAATTAAATACAGGAACATTTATTACATTTTAGAATTAAATGATTTCGATCGGAGTGGAATAGTGGCATATTAGAAACGATTAGCATCTACAAAAGAGGAACTGGGCGGCACAATTGCATCATGGTTAGCATGTCCACCTCACAGTAAGAGCTACAGAGATCAAATCCCTGGCTTGGCTTCGGTGTTCCTGGGTAGAGTTCTACCTGTTCTTGCATGGGTTTTCTCTGGGTACTCTGGTTCCCCTCCACAGTTCAAATACATGCACATTAAGCGGACACTGGCTGTTACAATTCGCCCATGGTGTGTGTGTGTGTGTGTGTGTGTGTGTGTGTGTGTGTGTGTGTGTGTGTGTGTGTGTGTGTGTGTGGTGGGTGGGGGGTTCCTCCAGGTACTCTGGTTTTCTCCCACAAACCAAAAAAAAAAAATCATCCCATCCAAGGCAGATCATGGAACACGTTTCAACCAAGTTTCGTCGTTCAAAACTCCATCACCCAAGTCCACCCTCCGTGCTCAACCACAGCCAATGCGAGGATTTTCATCATTTGTTTCTTTCGATACGTGAGATTCCAAGCCTTTCCCCACCAGCGCGTGCCGTCTCTAAATTTACCATGCTGCAGGTGCTTGGTGACTATTTTTGTCGTGGGATCCTTGTTTCATTTGTATTTTGTTTAGCTTTAAGCTGTTAGTATTATTTTGCTTTACTTTGTTCATATTATTAAATTGTATCTCGTTTATGTGGTGGTTTGTCGAGCTTTGCTGGTTTCACGGGGCAACTTCCATCTTCTAAATTCCATACACAAGAAGTATTTAAAACAAAAATCAAAAAACAATACCTGGCTCATTGTAGAACTCCTATTCTCCTATCTTTAAATCGCTATATACCCACATAGGGCGGCATGGTGGTGTAATGGTTAGCACGTCAACCTCACAGCGTGAAGGTTCCGTCTTTGAGTCCCGGGCTCATGGTTTTTCTGTGTGGGGGTTCACATGCTCTCCCTGTGCTTGCCTGGGTTCCCTCCCATAGTCCTAATACAAGGAAATAAGGTGAACTGGCTGTTCCAAATTGCCCGTAGGTGTGATTGTGAATGTGACTCTGTGTGTTGCCATGTAATGGTCTGGTGAGCTGTTCAGGGTATACCCTACCTTTGCCTTGTGTTGGATGAGCCTCCCCACGACCCTTGAACGTTTCAGTATTGAGTGAGGGAGTACATCCTCAAATTAACTTAAGCTACATCGAATCTGTTTTGCTGCGACCCGCCCCTGATATATAGTCATATAGGCTCTCACCTTTTCTTGACTTTTCAAACACCTCGTAGAATATTCAGTCTCGTGAGTTTCAATCGCGATCTATATTTGATCAGTCTTACCTGCGAGTCAGGGCTCTGAGATGAACGGCTGGACTGTGTAGAAGGTGTGGCTTGAGTGCTTCTGGTGTGCAAAGATGGCAATTCTACATCCAGGGATAAATAGTAAACAAAGTAGTTATTAATATTCAGCATTTCTGGTATGAGATTAGAACTGGTTAATTAATGCTCTTGAAAAAGATCCTCCAGGAGACACATGTGCGTGAATGTCCAAAAGGTTCCTTAGAGTTATTGTAGGATTTCCCATGTAATGTGCAGGTCACTTAGCAATGTTCCAGCCGGGGGCACACTTTGAGTTCCTCTGTCTTTTGGTCTCGTTGTTAATATGTAATGAAAGCTTTACGCCCTCATTCAATTTAGTAACTTATACCAGTTCCTCAAGCAGTCAGTCACGTAGGAAGCCAAGCTTAGGTGTGGTATCTGTGCTTGAACGATTTACGCGAGTGACGTTGGACCGAGTCCCAGTGTGTGATGGGATTATTATAAAAGTGGATATAGTAAGTAATGACCAGTATACTACATGTAAAGGAAGGGAATATGGATGGTAACTGATGACCGTTAGACCCTGATACTGTTTCCTCATTGACCTACATGGAAGATACTGCTGATAAGCTTTGATTGTACCTGGAAGAGGAGGAGCAGCAACCTGTGGACGTGTAGGAGGCTTCAAGCTCGGCGGGAGAGGAATCCCGCTGGGGACGCTCTATAAAGTGTACAGAAGAGAAATGAGTGCCACATAAGAAATAGGAATCTCTGATATCTCGGTGTATACAATACTGAATTTCTAGAATTTGTTCTAAGGTGTAAAGCCTTTTGTTTGTTCTAGGCTTTACTGCTATTTAGAAAAAAAAGCGAAAAAAAAAAAAAAAAACCCCTTCCCATTCATTCATAATGACAACCCTTTTTTTTTTTTTGAAATTTCACTTTGGATAAAGAAACCATTGTTTAAATTATTTAAATTATCAAGTTAAATGGTAATCCAACACTGCAATGTCTAGGGCTCAGGTAAAAGCCGTTGCTAAAAATAAAAGAAAAATAGGCTTGTGATGCAGTGTATTCATACCGGCTTCTTTTTCTTGTCTTTGGTCTTCTTTGTTACTTTTTCAAGCAGGAAGTTTGGCAGCAGTCCTCTCTGAAGCATGAGAGCCAAAGAGAAGCAGAAAAGGCATCAGTGGATTGTAGAACAATGAACTTCAATGGTACGTAGCAGAGGAGGGGGAAAAAAAACAAACTCTCACCTTGCTGTCGTATATAACCGTAACAAATCCATCCCTGTCCTCTTCACCGAACACGTACACGTAAGCACCGGCTGGCACGGTGAGCTCAGCTGCATTCCTGCCGGTGTACGCCTTCTTCACCTGCATGTAGCGGGAGTCCCTGTATGACGGGATTGGAACAGTCCTCAGGGTCCACACACCTCATAACAGTAAGATTCATTCACTGAACTGTTTCATCCTACTAGGGAGGCTGGAACCCATTTCATCCAAACCTGGGTGAAGGTGGGCTACACCCTAACCATCTTGGAAATCTATTACAGGGCAACACACACATACACATACAAACACATACACACACACATACACACACACACACATACACACACACATACACACACACACACACACACACACACACACACACACACACACACACACACACACACACACACACACACACATACACACACACACATACACACACACATACACACACACATACACACACACATACACACACATACACACACACACACACACACACACACATACACACACACACACACACACATACACACACACATACACACGCACGCACACACACACACACACACACACATACACACACATACACACACACATACACACACAACCAGGGACATTTTTAAACAGTCAATTAGCCTACTGTGCATGTTTTTGGACTGTGGGAGGAAACTCATGCAACCTCCACATAGAAATGCTCGAAACCAGGACTCAGACCCAGGCCTTCTATCTCAGGCAAATGTGCCAGCTGTACAGTATGAACATTAAGGTTCATGGTACATGCCTGGTCATACACCGCATCAACAACATGGACAATCTACAGCTTTGGGCAGTGGTGGCCTGGTGGACAAAGGTGCTGGATCACTGATCTTAAGGTTAGGGCTTTGAGTCCCACTCTCCACAGGGTTGTCACTGTCCCCCGAGTGCAGCTAACTGGGTTATCAAAGGCCGGCCATGTCTCTCACCGTCTATGGTGTGAGGTTCATGTAAAAGAACCATTGCCGACTTTCGTCAAGAGTAGGCTGCATTAGTTCAACTAATAACCTCATTCTGGACACCAACAAGACCTGAGTCTTGGGTCAACAAGAGGTCATAATGAACTATAGGAGGACCAGGAAGACAGAGCACGCTCCTCTTCATATCGATGGGGAAGTGATGGAGCATGTGGATGGTATTAAGTTCCTGGGCATCCACATTTCATCTGAACTGACCTGGTATGTCAACACCTCACACCTGGTGAAGAAGGCCAGACAAAGGCTTTTCTTCCTCAGGAAACTGAAAAGTACTAGACTCTCCCTCTCAGTTACTCAAGAACTTTTACAGCGCTACAACAGAAAGTTGTCCTACCATATGGTAGGGCAGCTGCACTGCTACAGATAGAAAAGACTTGGCCTGGGTGGTGAGAAGATCACAGGGGATCATGGGCTGCCGTCTACCAGACCTTGACACAATATATGCTGTCCAGGTCCAGAAAAAACCCAGCTGCATTGCGACAAATCCAACACACCCGGGAAGTGGTCTGTTTGTACTAGTTCCTTCAGGTAAACTGTACAGAAACATCAAGACCAGAACAACCAGACTCAAAAACAGTGTTTACCCCAGAGCTGTGAAGGCCATCAACCCCCCCCCCCCCCCCCAACCACATACACACGAACACACACTCTAGCACTGACATCAGTTCTTTGTAAAAAGACATCGAATCCACAAACTCTACGACTGTATTGCACTGCCACACTTTACTTATTCCATTCTATAACGCCTCAATGTACACATTGTATATTTCAGTGTTCATTTCTCATTCATAGGTACTGAGTTTACATTTCCATTTTATATTTTTAATTACAGTTTAGTGGCCAGAATTACTTGTGTTTATATTCTATTGACAGTGTTCATTGCTGTTTATTGTCTCGTTTGCACATTTTAATGGCGAGAGCCTCGTATGAAATTTCATTGTATGAACGTAATGACAATAAAGACACCTCAATCTTGAATTTCAATCATTCATCATTACTCAATCCAGCTACTCCACCGGCCCATCCTCCCCGACTGCTGACGACCTTGCTGACTTCTTTGATGGGAAGATTAAACAAATCTGTCAGAGAGTCACGCCCACCCCAACTCCTACACTACACAGCGTAGATTCCACTTCCGCTTCCCTTGCACAGTTTTCCAATATCCCAAATGAAGACATCCAGCAAGTCATCTCATCATGCAATCCTACCACCTGCTCACCGGATCCAATTCCTTCCTCAATACTCCAGACTATCTCAAGACTTTCTTCCCTTTACCTCCATGGTCATCAATAACGCCGTATCATCTGGTCAGATACCAACAGTGTTCAAAAGAGCCAAGGTTTTACCCACCTGAACGAAACCCCCTCTGGATCCATCAGACATCAGCAACTATGGACCGGTATCACTTCTATCTTTCCTTTCTAAAATTCTACAACGCACTACTTATTTTAACTGTCTTTCTATCTTTTGCAGAATAACCTTCTTGACCCTCATCAATCTATCTTCAAACCAGCAGATTGCACAAAGACTGCACTCTTGGCTGTCACAGAGAAGCTACATGCTGCAAGATGTCATCAGTCCTCATCTTCCTCAACCTTTCAGCAGCATTTGACACGGTCAACCACAAGCCACTCTTGTCCATCCTCAGACATCTAGAAATTTGTGGTGCAGCATGACAGTGGTTTGCCTCCTACCAGGAAGGAGGTCACTCGTATAAGGTTACATGGAGGGGAACCACATCCTCTCCATGCCAACTTTCCACTGGTGTCTACATTTAGTTCCCCAGGGACTATATTAGTCACCACTGTGTGAAGGTGGGGTACATCCTAAACAGCTTTCCAGACCATCAAAGTGGTAAGACAGTCACACTGAGGGGCATTTTGGAAAAATCAATGAGTCTAACGTGTGCATGTGGTTGGACTGTATGAGGAAAGGAGAGTATCTGGAGGAAATTTACACAGACAGAACATGAACTCCACAGAGAAATGCTTTCATCCAAGACTCAAACCCAGGACCTTCTTGCTGTGAGGCAGATGTTCGAACCACAACACCACGGTGTTGCTTTAATAATGAACATTCATTTTCATTTTTTGAACTGCTTAATCCTAATTAGGGTCGTGCACGCCAGGGGGCTGATGCCCATCTCAGCTGACTTTGGGCGAGGGCAGAGTACACTCAGGATGGCTCGCCAGGTCATCACAGGGCAGAAACACACTGATGGCTATGCAGCTACTCTTGACAAAAGTCACATTCTTTTATATGCCTCACACCATAGACAGTGAGAGACATGGCTGGCCTTTGATAACCCAGTTAGCAGCACTGGGAGACATTGGACAACCCATTCAGAGTTGGGCTTGAACCCCCAGCCTTGGGATCAGTAATCCAGCACCTTTACCATCAGGCCACCACTGGCCACTTAATAATGAACAGTTTGGTGCATTTTATAAATAAAACGCATTTTGAGGCGATTCCTTTTTTTTTTTATGATCCCATGAACAGAAATCACATGGTGGGTTACTTGTACCACACCCTAATCTAGAGAAGAATTTCATGAAAATCTTTGCATAACATTTTGTGTTATGCTGCACACAAACAAACTAACAAATAGTAGTAGTAGTTGTAGTAGTAGTAGTAGTAGTAATACTAGGCCTCCATCAGTCTCGAAGGACTTAGGGGGCAGTGTGGAGAGTGGGACTCGAACCCCCAACCTTAGGATCAGTGATCCCATGCCCTATACCACTAGACCACCACTGCCCCTACAATAACCACATCTTCCTGGCAGAAGTAAATGGGGCTCTGAAATCTGCAGGTCTTTAGAACATCCTACACGTGAGAAAATGTTCATGTTCTGTTTCAATAGGTTTAGCTTTAGCTTTCGCTTTCAATATTTTTGCATTGCCTCAGAATATTGTTAGATTCCTTCTCAGCAAAACATCAGTTCATTCATACAAATTGCTGTTCAACACAAAAAGATCTTCTAATGCAATAACTAATTTAACTTCAGTTCATTTTCTGTAACCGCTTCATCCTAATTAGGGTCGCGGGGAGGCTGGTTCCCATCCCAGCCAACTCAGGGCGAGGGCAGAGTACACCCTGGACAGCTCGCCAGGCCATCGCAGGGCGGAAACACGCTGACGGCTTTGCAGCCTACTCTTGTCGAAAGTCAGCAATGGTTCCTTTACATGCCTCACACCATAGACAGTGAGAGACATGGCCGGCCTTTGATAACCCAGTTAGCTGCACTGGGGGGGGGGGGGACAGTGACAACCTTGTGGAGAGTGGGACTCGAACCCCCAACCTTTGGATCAGCGATCCAGCGCCTTATACCACTAGACCACCACTGCCCCCATTTTACTCCACGTTTAATTTAACTTTAATTTTACTAATTAAAGAGCCACGCCTATGGAGCAGAGGTTCCGCAATAACTTATTAACTGCCAATTTCAAAGTGAAATTTAATGAACTGGTCTTGGGAGTGATTGAGTGAACACAGACATGTGGATGGAATTAAAGAATAGTACTGTGATGTAATGGGGCAGTGGTGGCCTGGTGGTATAGGGCGCTGGATCGCTGATCCTAAGGTTGGGGGGTTCGAGTCCCAATCTCCACAAGGTTGTCACTGTCCCCCCCAGTGCAGCCAACTGGGTTATCAAAGGCCGGCCATGTCTCTCACTGTCTATGGTGAGAGGTTCATGTAAAAGAACCATTGCTGACTTTCATAAAGAGGAGCTGCAAAGCCGTCAGCGTGTTTCTGCCCCTTGCTAAAGGGTTGTGACAGGAAGGGGATCCGACGTAAAAACCTACGCCAAATCAAAGTGCAAATCATTCGCTGTGGCGACCCCGATAAAGGGAACCGCCGAAAGGAAATCCGTACTGTGATGTAATGCTAAAGTATTGTGAGAGAACACATGACATTCTGTGCGAGTAGTCAAATTCAAAACTAAATTCTCACTATGACCATTAAGGGGCTTCACGCATCTACTTCTCCATCATTATCAGGTGAGGCCAGACCGAATAATTGTTGGCGAGAGGAAGATTTTTTTTTTTTTTTTTTTTTTAAACAGCTGAAATTGGATGATGTAAGAATTCCTGTTCATGTAAAGCTTAAAACTTGGTGGAATAGTGGTTCGCTTGTCTGCCACACACCAAGAAGGTCCTTGGTTCAAGGCCCAGGCTTGGCAAGGACGTGAATGAAGCTTCCATGTTGAACCCATGGCTGGGTCAGTTTCCTCTGAATACTCCAGTTCAGTTCAGTTTTATTTGTATAGCGCTTTTTATCTCATTGTCGCAAAGCAGCTTTACATAGTAAAACAGTAAAAGTAAAGTCTTACAAGTATAAAAGAATTTAAACATTTCCGATGACCCCTACATATCCCAGTTTCCTCCCATAATCCAAACACATGAACAGCAGGTGAACCGACTGCTGAAAATGACCCCGAGGTGTGAGTGTGACTGAGGGTGTAAATGCCTGCATTCGTGTTGGCTCTGTGATGGACTAATGAGCTAGTCATGGTGTACCCTGCCTTTCTCCAGGGTTGGCTGAGAGAGGCTCCAGTCTCCCCACAACCGAAGTAGGATTAAGAAATTTGGCAAGTTAATAAATTAATTAATGTTTAGTTTTATTCATAATGAGTTCAGATTTCTTTCTCTTTACTTCTCAGTGTTTTTATAACTTTCTGTTTATAAAATATACTAAAGATGATCATCTGTTATTATTATTTTTAATCTTTCCAACACAGGAAGTGCATTTTACATTTGCATTTTGATAAGTATACTCACTGGCCCTCTACAACGTCTGGTTCATAATATCCAGGTTTCTGAAAAGGATAAACAGTAACAGGACAATATTACTATAATTCATTTAAATCATTATCACCTTCTGGACAAGAACTCAAAGACAGAGACATCAGTGTTGACTCCACCCACTTTTTCTTTTTTTTTATCAAATGTTTAAAATGCCAACAGGAAAAATCTGTATTATTCACATCAAACAACAGAAATAGCAAGAACACCACATGGACCTAATGTATTTGGAATTAACTTTTTAAGGTAAAGTCTCTTCGATGCAACCTGGGGTTAATGATTTCTGGTAGATGTTAAACATTAACATGTCAGAGGGAGAGACTGGATTGGTTCAGTCGTGATGATCAGGCATTACTGATCAGATGGATGTGAATTCAGGACTGACACAAAGCACCAGTTAATCCCTATACATATACACTATATATATATATATATATATATATATATATATATATATATATATATATATATATATATATATATATATATATATACATACATACATATACACTATATAAGCTTCCTTGTTCTTAAGGATGGGAGCAATGGTAGACTTAGCGTACTGGTACTGGGACGCTGAGTCACACAAACGCACACCTCGTTCGTGTTTTTCAATGATCTCCGCCTGTGGTGGGGTCTTTTTCGGTCCCATAATAGCAAAAGTACACTCAATATGGTCCAAAATGTCTAGCAAACACAAACCACTTCCGCACTCAAAGAAAGGGGGTGACGAACTGTGACGCCATGAGCGTGCGTCAGCTTCTCGTGGCCGCCACCGTGGCGCTGTTCGACCGCGTGGTTTGATTCGTCCGCCGAAAACTAGTTCGTCAGCAGAGACTATATGCTCGCAAATTTAATGTTCTTGAGGCGAAAAGTTCGTGAGCTTAAGCGTTAGTCAGCGGAGGTTTTACTGTATTTGTATATATATATATATATATATATATATATATATATATATATATATATATATATATATATACACACGTCTGTGTGTGTGTGTGTGTGTATGTGTGCACACACAGGGATAGAAATATGTACTTGTGCTACACCTATATTACTCTATCAGCGTCAGTAACTCAAAATCTGTGACAAGCCAATATGCAAGATGACAGGCAGTCATACAAGTTGCATGTTTTTGTAACTCACAGTTTAACTTCCCTGGAAAATGCGCCTGTCACTGAGCAGCAGAACTTTTTTATTGGCAGCTGGACCCGAGTCTTGCCTCGGTAGGGTTGACAATCCCTGAAGTGGTCGACTTGTAAAACCACTAGCTATGTATTTATATTTACACACACAAAAACATACCTGCAACCTGAGAGGTTCAAAACCCCCAAAGTCATCATTTGGGATGTCAGAAATGATGACCTGGAAGAACAAAACATCCGACACACAATTACCAGCCAACTGAGTTTCCCCCAGAGACATTCTGTGAAATGAATTTCAGTGGAGTGTAAAAAAATAATAAAAGTACCTCTGCTTTACCCAGAAAGTCTCTGGGTTGAATCTCCTGCACATCCTGCTTCCTGGGCCGGAACACAATCCCTTCAGGGATCAGTAGAGGCGCAAACAACTCTTTCTTCTAACACAGCAAATGGGGGGGGGGGGATTATTTGTATGTCTGAAATCATGGCATATTTATTTACAGTGCGCTAGTTAGGGATTACATAACGTATTAAAATATGATGCAAATTACATTCGGGTCGGTTTCTGTAAAAGCCTTTAGATGTGTTTTTTGTTTTTTTTATACGAAACACTGCCTGAGTGCACCTGCCTTTATTTTGGGACTTATGAGAGTCAATACTGTCACGAACACATTTCACGATAGGGTGTGTGAACGCGTGTTAGATGGATCAGAAATTTCACCCTTTCACAGAAATTAAATCTTTATTGTAACAATGGAATAAATGCACTTTATTATATATATGGCACGTATTACACTATAATTATATTTTTCTGACCATTGATTCATCTGTTCATTTTCTAAATCGCTTAATCCTAATTCCATTCATGGGGAGGTTGGCACCCATGTCAAGGCAAGGTTGGGGTTTACCCTGGAGAGCTCACCAGGTCATACAACTATTCACACTTCCACCTCGGGGAGACTTGGAACAGCCAATCAGCCTACTGTGCATGTTTCTTGGACTGTGGGAGGAAACCGGAGTACCTGAAGGAAACCATGCAAGCACGGCGAGAACATGCAATCTCCACACAGAAACAACCAAGCTGGGAATCGAACCCAGGCATTCTTTCTGTGAGGCAGACGTGCTAATCACTGCGCCAGTGTGCCGCCTGTATACTGACCAAGTTAGTACTACTTCCTGTTCACTTTTGTTTCGGGGAAAAAACAGGGAAAAAAAAACGGCTGAAAAAATTTCCCAGTGCTGTGTATCAATTTACAACTTGTAGGAAATGATCCAATCAGACAGACAGTCCTGGCATAAGCAGTGTACGTACATCATTTCATGCAGCCTCAGATCAAGCGTCAGTTAATCTGAACATGAAACTTCTGAATATGGAACATTATGCTCAGAGACTTGCACCGTAGTTATCAATATTAATAATGAAAGTGTTAAGTTTTCAGAAACTTCCTGGAAATTTCAAGCATAACATGCACACACACACACAACAAAGAAAGGCTACGGCAATTCCGTTAGTTACTTTTCACAACTGTGGTGATCAGAAAAGCATGTCGGGTTACATAACATACTGAATCCTGATGGAGAGTGGGTACAACTGTGGCGTTTCCTTCCCCGTGTGCTTAGAACAGAAATCGGAGGCCAGGGAACAGCTGAAGACTTGCTCCAAAGCAGGTGTTCCTAATAAAGTGGCCAAAGTGTATCAGGTCAGTATTCGGGAATTCTTACCTCCACACTTTGTATGGCCGAGTCGACTTGATCTCCTCTTCCTCCTCCTTCCTGTATCGCAGCCTGGAGGATTTCTGCAGCTTTATTCCACTGATTTAATCTACAATGCACAGCTGCTGCATTATAGAGAACCTGTCAATCAAACACACACACACACACACACACACACAACTGTATTATTGCGTGGTATCATTCGCTTGCTGTTCTAGTACAATGTGCAGCTTGTCACGTCTCCTCTAAACACATTCTGCGTTCCACGATGACATCATCAATAATCTCTTTAACCACCAGATTAGTGTGTGTGTGTGTGTTTGTGTGTGAACGGTTGTCAAACCAGGAAGAAGGATATAAACCACAATACTCTCAACACACCTTTCCTTTCATTCATAAACTACAGAATGCAGTCCTTCTGCTTACGACGCAGCAAAGATAAACACCCTCGCATAGTTTTCATCCGGTTGAAGTTGTTCCACCTGTTTGGGCGGAGGAGAGCTCGGGATTGTGAATGAGGAATTTCTGATATGTGCAATCTTTCCCAGCACTGGATTTGACCTTGCATAAGTCAGTGAAGAACTTTGCTGACAGGTGAAACCGAGCCTGGTATTGAAACAGAAGGGGAGAGAATGTCAACAATTCCCACCCAAGTTCAGGACGATGATACGAAACCAAGCGCCGAATATATTCACTTGCTCAACAAAATTTCACACACGAGTCACTTAGGGGATGCTCCAGGGTTATTAGCAAACGTCCTGCATTCATTTTCTAGCATTAATTAATAGGACAAGAAATTGTTAATCTGATTATTTGATATTTCGAATGGAGGTTAGTTGAATTTTAACCAAATATAAATTAATTTTTAACTAAACATGATATAATACTACTTTGATTAATATAGGACACAGGTGTCAGACTCAAGGCCGGCGGGCCAAATCCGGCCCGCCATCTCATTTTATGTGGCCCGTATGAGTTTTCAAAGACTATGATTATCGTACATCCTTGGTATCAACCATTACCATGAAACCTACTTCATCATCCCACAAGGATCGTAGACTCATTCCACTAGGTGGCAGCAGCAGCCTTTTTCAAGTTAAAAGCTAGTCATTCTTCTTCTTTTCCTTTCGGCTGTTCCCTTCAGGGGTCGCCACAGCAAATGATCTGCCTCCATCTCTCCCTGTCCTCTGCATCTTCTACTCTTACTCCAACAACCTTCATGTCCGCCTTCACCGCATCCATAAATCTTCTCTTTGGTCTTCCTCTGGGCCTTTTGCCTGGTAGTTCCAACCTCAGCATCCTACTACCAATATACTCACTATCCCTCCTCTGTACATGTCCAAACCATCTCAATCTAGCCTCTCTGACTTTGTCTCCAAAACATCTAACATGTGCTGTCCCTCTGATGTACTCATTCCTGATCCTATCCATCCTTGTTACTCCCAAAGAGAACCTCAACATTTTCATCTCTGCTACCTCCAACTCTGACTCCTGTCTTTTCCCCAGGGCCACTGTCTCTAAACCATACAACATCGCTGGCCTCATCACCGTCTTGTACACTTTTCCCTTCATTCTTGTTAAAAGCTAGTCATTCACGACTCAAAAAAGATTGTATGCTTTCATGGTTGATTTTTAGAACAGATGTTCTGTGATTTTATTCGGCCCTCGATCACCTTTAAATTTAGTGTAGTAGCCCTCAGTGAAAAGAGTTTGACCCCCCTGTTATGATAACCATAAAATAAAAAATAAATCAATTCAGTGGGAAAAAAGTGCAATGTCTGTCTGTCTTCCTTTCGGCTTTTTCCCCTTTTACTCGGGAGTCGCCACAGCGAATCATCTGATTCGC
>CM045734.1:52011063-52028563 GCA_024760905.1 Plotosus lineatus
ACACGTCTCAGGAAAGCAGGAAACACGGACTGATCACATTCCTGTGTGCGTGCGCACGTGTGTGTGTGTGTGTGTGTGTGTGTGTGTGTGTGTGTGTGTTTACAGAGACAGACAGAGAGAAAGAGAGCGAGACAGAGAGACATACAAACAGAAAGACAGAGAAAGAGAGACATACAGAAAGACAGAAAAAGAAGAGAGAGACATACAGAAAGAGAGAGAGAGAGATACAAAAAAACAGACAGAAAGAGAGAGACATACAGAATGACAGGGAGAGGGAAAGAGAGAGAAAGAGAGAGAGAGAGAGAGACACACACACACACACATACATACAGAAAGACAGACACACATACAGATAGAGAGATACAGAAAGGCAGCCATACTGGCAGAGAGAGACATACAGAGTGAGAGAGAGAGAGAATATACAGAAAGACAGACAGACAGAGGGACACATACAAAAAGACAGCCATACAGAGAGAAAGACATAGAAAAACAGACATACAGAAAGACAGAAATAGAGATATACAGAAAGAGACAAACAGAGAGACAGACAGACAGAAAGGGAGAAAACAAGAAAGAGGTAGAAAGACAGACAGAGAAGAAAAGACATACAGAGAGAGAAAGACAGACAGAGAGAGAGAGCGCGAGACATACAGAAAAAGAGAGAGAGAGAGAGAGAGAGAGAGAGAGAGAGAGAACAGAGCGAGAGGAGGTCATGTTTACAGTTCAATAAAAAGGGCGTGTTTGCTGACTTTCGTGTTAAAATATTAACAAAATGGGAAAATTCTCTTGGTCTTGTTCCACCTGAACCGACTGGCTCATCGGGTCCGGAGCTGATCCCCTGGTTCTGTAGCATGAACCGACTAGGAGTTCAACTTCCCCGGGATGGGACGGCGGTACGTCGCGAGTTCCCTGCGCAGTATTATTAATAGTCGTTTGTTTTTTATTCCGCTGAGTATCGAGGCGCACTTGTGATTAAGACCGTGCCCAGGCCTCTCAGCACAGTGGCATTCCAACACATATCTGAACCCGCTACCTGTCAATCATCCCTCAACACCCACTGCTGCTGCATACATTGAAATAAAAGTGCAAAGAGATGGAGGAGAAAAACCCAATAAAAACCTCCTGAGAAAACAGATGTGTTCACAGGAAACGTATCTTTATGGATGGTGCTGTTTCCATGTCTCATACCTGCTGTGACAGCAGACGGTGGTTGAGTAACAGTTACCTGTATTATGACCTTTCTGTAACTACAGCAGCACTCTGGGATTTTCCCGAGTGTATTTTTAGTACAAACTTTGTTACATCACTTTCCTGCCTACAGTCTGACAGGAACATTGCTCGGCGTGAAGATTCAGGGTCCGAATATTGTGCATGCATGGGCTTCTTCTGGGTTTTCTGGTTCGACTGCAGGAGGAAGAGACATTCAAACAAGGACAACTGGCTACTGTAAAGTGATCAAAACGGGTAAATCTGAATGGTTTTTGTGTCTGATAACCCTGTGATTGATTGGTAACCATCTCAGGATGTATCACACACACACACACACACACACTGAGCAGTGGGCTGCAGTACCTGGTGAGAAGTTGGTGGATTCAGTGCCTTGTTCAAGGACACCTCAGCCATGATGGTGGACAAAGGGAAGGTGCAGCTCACTCCTCCACCGCCACACATCGGCACATTGTCCTGCTGGTTAGCGAATACAAACAGCGAACGTTTGGTCCCAAAGCTGCTTTTATAAACATTTTGCCATGGTTGCCCCTATAAATGTAGCACTTATCCAGAGCAGCTCACACACACACACACATATATATATATATATATATATATATGCAGACGCTCCCCGACTTACGTTCATCCGTTTTATGTTTTTCGATTTTACTTATTTATTTTTTTATGCAATCTACCATGCATACTCAGTTAAGCAAAGTGAGTTGTAAAATGAATGACAACCCGAGTCCAGAAAAGAAAGAGAACTCTCCGCTCTGCTGGTGATTCACATCAGTGCAGGCTGAGTTCTAAACGAGTTCAACAGCGCCCTTGCTCACTTGAAAGACCGGAAGTCCGTGTGACCCACAGCAAGTACACTACTTTCGGTTTTGTGCGCCTCACATATTGTAAGCGTTGATTGGCTGTTTTAAGCTTCATGTAAAGTGACTCGGTATATAAATTTATTTTTTATTATTTTATTATTAGACTTATTTGAAATTAATGTTGATATCATTTGATATATTTGATATTATTTTACAATGTTATGTTTATAATAATTGATTTAGGGGTGTTTTATGAGATACAGTAATGTTACTTATGGATGTATAGTACAGTATGAGCGTCGTACATCACACGTGACACGTCATACGGCACTGTAACAACTTACGTTCACTTTCAACTTACGTTTGGCTGTCTGGAACCAATTAAAAACGTAAGTCAGGGAGCGTCTGTATATATATACATACATATACACACACACACACACATACATACAGTCGGCCCCCAATTTACAAAGACCTCTTTGTACGAAATCCCCGGATTACAAAAAACATTTTCTTGAGTTTCCGTCCCCGAGATACGAAACAACCCCCTCTTACAAAAAGAAATTCAAAATTCAAACGCTGCCAATCAAAATTTCACACAGGCGAGTTGCTCCCTCATTGGCTGTCTCTCAACATCCCGCCCCACTGGCCTCCCAGATAGAGACAGAAGGAAGCTTCACTCTTTAGTTTTTAGTTTCGTTTTTTTAAGTTGTTTAATTCAGTAAATGTTTAATAAATGTGGACACATTTGAGCTCATCTGGAATTCCGATCCCTCAAGGAATCAAATTAAAGTTGAGTTTGTCAAGCAGGGACACTTTGAATTCACGTCTTGTGGGCGTGGCCCATAGCGCGCGAGGGAAGGCGATAAAGAGAGAGAGGTGTGTGTGTGTGTGTGTGTGTGTGTTAATAAAAATGTTTAATAATGGTTTAATTAATAAATATGTGAATAAAATGGTTTAATTAATAATTTTCTTTTTCTTTTAACACATATTTCATACAAAACTGTTGTGCTTTTATTATTTTTAAAGGGTTTATGGGGTTTATTCAGTCCAAGGACTGGAGACTTGGAACGAATTAGGCGTTTAACATGTAAGATGTGGCCCCTACTTACGAAATCCCCGCAATACGAAAAGGGCTCTGATTTCATAAATTGGGGGCCGACTGTATACACACACACACACACACACACACACACACACACAGGGATCCCTTACTTTCCGCGGTTAATTGGGATCGAGACCCCCGCGCGACTGCTGAATTCTGCACGTGTGTGTGTATATAATATCAATAAATATATATTCAATGCTATAAATGCTTATAATAACAATTAAGCATTCAAAAATAATTCATAAGATATAAATAAAATATAAACACACACACATACAGACGTGCACCCCACACATAAATGTAAGTAGTTTTAATGGAAGGTTTTGGGTTGTTTTGTTGTTTGTTTGTTTGGGGGTGTGTGTGCATAATTGGCCTTGTTTTTGCAGGATTTTCCTTAACTTTTCCCGTATTTTTCTTTAATTTCCTTATTTTTTAAATTCGATAAATATTTTTTACAACAAACCGTGATGCGCTGAAGCCGCATGAATTGAAGTACGAAGTAGCGAGGGATCCCTGTGTGTGTATGTATATATATATATATATATATATATATATATATATATATATATATATATATATACATATACACATATACATATATATATATACATATATATATATATATATATATATATATATACACATACACACACACACACACACACACACACTGTATGTATATCATTCATAGTTGAGCTGTTGTGGGTTAAGAGCCCAACAGTGGCAGCTTGATGGTACGGGGCCTTGAATCTCCAACTTTCTGATCAGTAACACTGTGATTTAACAACTAATCCGGGGCCCTTGTACATTATTGGATTCTTTTTAGATTTTGAGAAGAAGTTTCCCCCAGCACAAAATTAAACGTTACAGAAAAAAAGTTTGTATATTAGTAAAGGACGCAGAAAATTATCAGAGTGCACTTTCCACGCAAAAATGAAGGCTTGTCGGGTTTTGCGCAATAATATGAAGCAAGACAAACAATCAAATCTCTGGAGGAAAAAAAGCAAAGAAAAGAGAAAGAAAAGAGAAACAAACCCTGGTCTGGTTCTGTCAGCTGTGCACTAAACCTCCAGCTCATTTCCTGACCGAGCTGCCCAGCCTGTACTGGGAACAGATAAACGACAGCAACTACACCAGTCTTCAGTATCATGTGTAGTAAATAGCAATACATTAAATGGAGTACATGTGTTCTTTTTATTTAATCATTCCCTCTCGCTCATTTGTGAAACTATCTCTACTCGGGTCACGGGCGCCTATCTCAGCCAACACTGGGCAAAGCCTGCCAGATCATCACAGAGTCATCTCTCTCTCTCTCTCTCTCTCTTTCTCACACGCCCACCCACACACATATCCACCTGGGACAATTTGGACGTTTTAAGTCAGTTAGCCTATCGTGTCTGCCTTTGGACTCGAAGGAAATCATATGTGGATCAGTGCAGAGCACTGGGTGCCCAGCAGATGGCGATATTGTCACATGTACGGTTCAAACAGGCTGAACACCCACGTGACATCGAGCCACATGACTGACGTGAAACAATTAACATGTGACCTTGGGACTTCGTTTAAAGCGGCGGTGTTTCTGCTGTGATGAGACTGTGCAGTCCTTCTTTTCTCTCAATGGCTGGGCCTCGGATATTTGGGGTTTTTTTCCTGGGTGTTCTGTGTGTGAATCATGTTTCCGGTTTATATACGGTAAACTTTTAACTTATTAAAAACACAACTCTACTCTCAACTAATCCGGTCACCAGGTGAGAGGAGCGCGGGGCTGAGGAGGACTTTGCGGCTGAGAGGGGTCTGTGCAGAGGCTGAGAGGGGTCTGTGCAGAGGCTGTGTGTGGTCTGTGCGGGGTCTGTTCAGGGGCTGAGAGGGGTCTGTGCAGGGACTGTGCGTGGTCTGTTCAGGGGCTGTGCGGGGTCTGTTCAGGGGCTGTGCGGGGTCTGTGAGGTTGAGAAGGATCTGTTCAGGGGCTGCGCGGGGTCTGTTCAGGGGTTGTGAGGTTGAGAGGGGTCTGTTCAGGGTCTGTCTGGTTGAGTCAGGACTGGGATATGTAGGGTTAATAGGATGTTTGTTTTTTTTATTTATTTTTTAATAATTTGTAAGCCACACTTTCACTGTCTCACTGGGTAAAGCTACTTTGCGAAGTCAATTGTAAAAAGTGTGATAAACAAAATATAACTTAAAACTGAATTGAGTAGAGACTGCAGTTGTATTGGGGCTGTGCAGGATTGTGTGGTTGTGTAGGGGCCGTTTGGTTGTGAGGGGTCTGTGCAGGATTGTGTGGTTGTGTAGGGGCTGTTTGGTAATGATGGGTCCATTTGGTTGTGAGGGGTCTGTGCAGGGGCTGTGCAGGATTGTGTGGTTGTGTAGGGGCCGTTTGGTTGTGAGGGGTCTGTGCAGGGGCTGTGCCGGATTGTGTGGTTGCAGGTGTGTAGCGGTTGTGTTGGGCCTATGCAGGATTGTGTAGTTGTGAGAGATCTGTGCGGTTGTACAGGGACTGTGCGGAGGTTATTCTTTCCTGATCAGTGCAACTTAATCCCGAGGTGATTTTAAAACCA
Organism: Plotosus lineatus; assembly: GCA_024760905.1. Classification (NCBI taxonomy): domain Eukaryota; kingdom Metazoa; phylum Chordata; class Actinopteri; order Siluriformes; family Plotosidae; genus Plotosus; species Plotosus lineatus. The sequence continues at coordinate 52,016,757 of CM045734.1, forward strand.
GGGTTGCTGCTTATTTTATTGGTCCATGTTTGTATGTTTAGAACTGGAAGCAAAATGAAAGAAGACCGAACTTCGGAGTTGAACCTCGGCTGAATGAGAAGTTTTTCACTCAGACTTTGGACCACTTTAACTACAACAGCTGGGGCAATGGAACATACTCCCAGCGTTACCTGATTACAGGTGTGCATCCCATTCTATTCTAATCTCCCCAATCGACCCTCTCCTAATCCCTTTCGCACTTTAATCCTCTTCTAGTCCTATTGTACCTAAACCAATCAGAATGGGATTCTAATCCCTTCATGTTCTGACTCCTCCTCACCTTAATCCTGTCTTTATCCCATCCTGTCTGATTCTATTCTAATACCGTCCTATCCTAAACCCTTCCTATTCTAATCGTATTAAAATCCCATCCTATCCAGATTCTAATCCTATTTTAATGCCGTCCAAATCCCATCACTGCCCATGCCATCACAGTCCATACTGAAGAGTTCCTTCCGGTCATAATGTTTTGTGTGTCCTTAGATCAGTATTGGTTGAAAGACCATGGCCCGATTTTCTTCTACACTGGAAATGAAGGGGACGTGTGGGCCTTTGCCCTGAACTCTGGCTTCATAATGGAACTTGCAGCCCAGCAGCAGGCGCTGGTCATATTTGCTGAGCATGTGAGACAAAGTCATGTGATCATGAGTGTGCTGTTCATCTGATGCTTTATGTAGTCTTGGACTTGCTGACCATCTCCATTACTGTCATGTGATCAATGTAGACTGTTCTCCAGTCTCAGAACAAAAAAGTGTCGAAAATACAGGGGTACCTTAACCTACAAATTTAATCCATTCCGAGGCCAAGCTTGTAAGTCAATAAATTCATTAGATAAAAACAAAAATTCCCGTAGGAAATAATAGAAAACCAATTAATCCGGTCCAACCCCCTCCTCCAAACTCATAACCTGCCAGAAACATGTATATTTGGCCTAATATATTAAAGATAAACATATGGATAGGATCAGAAATTAGTATATCAGAGGGACAGCCCATGTAAGATGTTTTGGAGACAAAGTCAGAGAGGCTCGATTGAGATGGTTTGGACATGTACAGAGGAGGGATAGTGAATATATTGGCAGTAGGATGCTGAGGTTGGAACTACCAGGCAGAAGGCCTCGAGGAAGACCAAAGAAGAGATTTATGGATGTGGTGAAGGAAGACATGAAGGTCATTGGAGTCAGAAAAGAAGATGCGGAGGACAGGGTGAGATGGAGGCGGATGATTTGCCTGAAGGGAGCAGCCGAAAGTAAAAGAAGATATTAAAGATAAACATGTAAAAACAATACAGTTCATAATACATGTACATTAATATTAATAATAACAAAAACAATAAGTCAACTAACCCTTCTGATCATCGACTGCGGCGAAGATGTCACATGGGCAGGCATGAGGTGGTGCGTAACAGAGGAGGAGAATTTTGTGCATGTGCACGCTACAAATGCCAGCGAGGAAACGCTCGTGGTGAACTCCCACAAGGCCAGTGCTTGTCAAATAGTGGGGCGCACCCCCCTTGGGGGGAGCACGTGTGACTCTGAGGAACATGCATTTTTTTAACCATACTGTACTAGAATTAAGTGTAATTGCGCATCCTCTACAGTAGGTGGCCAGTGGCACTCTCACTGTGCTCCCCATGGTGTACGGAAAAAGCACCCAAACAAACGATACGAAGTGCAGTAAACACTATTTATAGTCGTGCGTGGGGTGCTGGAGGTGAAATTTTTTTTTCTCTTCTTCTTCCTATAAGGACATTACAGAAAATTGAGAAGCACTGCACAAGGTGTTCTCGGGGCGCGGAGAAATACACATGGAAGAATACGAGGCTAATCGGCCCGGAAACGCCATTTCCTCAGCATTGCTCGTAAATCAAAATTTTGCTCTTTGGATGGGGCCGACTTTTGGTGGGATTAAAGCTCGTATCATGGAAAATTCATTTTAAAACACGGCCGTAAGTCAAGTTACCATTGTAAATACTGAACACCCTGCTTCACAATAGTCCTGAAGTGGCCCATATGGGAGAATACCGAGACCTTGTGATTAGCATGCAGAACTAGATGTATGTATGGAAAGTGCTTACACGTTTTTCTGATTTGTGAACAAAACATTCTTAATTTCATTCAAATTCCAGCGATATTATGGGAAATCTCTACCCTTTGGTCAAGAGTCATTTGAAGTGCAAAACATTGGGCTCCTGACTGTGGAGCAGGCTTTGGCTGACTACGCGGTCATGATCACGGCGCTAAAGGAGGAACTGGGAGCTCAGAAATGCCCCGTCATTGCTTTTGGTGGGAGGTAAGACACATCTGTCCATCCACAGCTGTTTGGTTTTATTGAGAGATGAAGTTGTACATCAATCTGCATGGCTTCTATTAAATTCGATTCTCATCAAGTTATGACGTAGAACAAAACAAACTGCTATTAAATTTCCTCTGTGTAGTTACGGTGGCATGTTGAGTGTGTACATGAGAATACGTTACCCCAATATTGTAGCTGGGGCTTTAGCTGCCAGCGCTCCGATCTTATCGACAACAGGACTGGGCGATTCTGGGCAGTTCTTCCGAGACGTTACAGCTGTAAGTTACATCATTACGCGGACAAACAGTGTGTACGTATTACTGTACAGTGAGACGGTCATTTAATATCTACAGTATGTTTCTCTTCTCCAATTCTATACAGGATTTTCGGAATTATAAGCCAGCCTGTATGGATGCGATTAAATTGGCTTTCCAGAAGCAACAGACTTTGGCACAACAACAAGGTCAGGAGGATGTGAGACTGAAACTTATTTTGTCCGTTTTCAGCTTCCTGTCCACAGATCAATTTGAATTTTTCTGATGGGTGGGTGAGATCATCCAAGAGGGTTCAAATCACAAAAATTCTATCAAATAAAAGTCCCCATGTCCCATGTCTTAATATGGGTGAGTGGGAAGAAATGGGTGCTGAAAAAACACACCTGATCTGAATGAAAACTGCTCTGTATATTCATCTATCACGGGGGTCCCCAACCACCGGTCCGCGGAAGAAATAATTCATTATTTCCGTGTTTTGGTTTTTAAATGTTTTTTATTATTGTTATCGGAGTCTGAACGATCTTTATTTTTGAAAAGTCTTTTATTTTGAAAAATGACCAGATTCTCTCAGTTACACGTCGGTCATTTGAGCGCTAAAATGTAACCCACAGGAGGACGGCACATGAACAGAGGCGAGTTGGACATGTTTCAAACATTAGCGGGGATTTTGGGTGAGCCTGAGCCTTCATTCTCCCAAATGCTGCACCATCACCTTTTGGGTTTTTTTTTTAGAAAAGTTCAAGCTTTATTTCAGCTGTTGAAATAACATTCATGGATTGCTTAATAATAATAATTATTATGTTATATAAATAAATTATGGTAAGGTAAAGTCTGTTGGGTTTTTACACCGAGGCTTGTGGCTCATCAGGCCGGTGCTTATCCCCGGTTTCCATAGCGTGAAGCGACCAGGAGTTCAACTCCCCCTGGATGGGACGCTAGTAATAAATAAATAAATTGTATTTACAATGTAAACAATCTATGACCCCCAAAAAAAAAAAAAAAAAAAAAAATTGTCAAGCATTGACCGGTCTGCAGTGATAAAAAGGTTGGACACCTGATCTATCAGACCAAGTTTTATCCAGACTGTACTTCTGGAAGGGAAAATTAATACATGAAATCCAGTTTCTTTTTACTGTGGCGGTACAGCCAACACCAGTGGATCCTGTGTACTTATTGTTATGACTTGGTAGTGGTTTGCGCTCTCTGTGCTCTCGTTAAAACAAGCTTTATCTTTTAAATGAAACTGCAGATTATTCCCGCATCCAGTCGGCATTCTCGCTGTGTAAGACTCCATCATCAGACAAGGACATCCACCAGCTGAATGGTTTCCTGCGTAATGCCTTTACCGTACTGGCTATGATGGACTACCCCTATCCCACCAGCTTTTTGTTAAAAATGCCTGCTTTCCCCGTTAAGGTGAATGAAATCCACATCAAATTTTCCTCTTATACTCCAATAGAGACAAAGCCCCCAGTGCGGCTAACTGGGTTATCAAAGGCGGGCCATGTCTCTCACTGTCTATGGTGAGAGGTTCATGTAAAAGAACCATTGCTGACTTTCGTAAAGAGTAGCTGCAAAGTCGTCTGTCCCTTGCGAAAAGGGTTGTGACAGGAAGGGCATCCGACGTAAAAACCTTTGCCAAATCAAACGTGCGAATCAGATGATTCGCCGTGGCGACTTCCGAGTAAAAGGGAAAAAGCCGAAAGGAAGACAGACAGACTCCAATAGAGACAAAGCTACCATGCTGATGGCGTACTCCAGGGTATTAAACAGTCTAAAAAAAAAAAAAACATGCCAAGTAGTTCTCATCCAAAGAATTATGATAAATTCTGTTTGTCACAGAACACAAAGTATAAATACACAAAGGTAATCGAGACATTAAACACACATGAGTTAATTTATTTAGAGTTTGTGCTAGCAGACGCTCTTGTCTGATGTCATGTAAGGCTGATAACCAAGTAAAGAATGATAGCATTTTCCGAATCGCTTAATCCTACTCGGGTCGTGGAACCCTGCCGACTCTGGGAGAAAGCACGGTACCCCAGAAACTGTTTGCCAGACCATTGCAGAGCAACACACACGATCATTCCCAATCATACCGAGGGGCAGTTTGGAACAGTTAGCCTCATGTGGATGTCCATCATGTGGATGTGCCAAGAATTGCACACAGTACCGTATTTTCCGGACTATACGTTGCTCCGGAGTACAAGTCGTATTGGCCAAAAAAATGCATAATAAAGAAGGAAAACAAAACAAACAAACAAAAACCCAAAGTCGCACTGGACTATAAGTCGCAAACTCATGGAAACTGTCTACCTTGGCTTGGAAATCTGCTGATCGAGAAGCGGTTGCGTTGCATGAAGCGGTGACACCACAAAGATCCGAACACAAAGTTATTTATAGTCATCTCCTTGATAACTACCTGGGCGTGGAGACGCAACTGCACTGTTGACAAGCCCCTCCCTGAGGCACGTTGCTCAAGCGCCCATGTGCGAGCTCAGTCCTCTAGCTGTGGCCATCTAGCTTTTAGCCTGCGGTTAGCTTTTTTTTTTTGTTGTTTTCTTCATTGCAGTTCTAATAATCTCCACTTTCCTCCAGACCCACACAAGTTTCTCGTTCACATCAAACTTTTTCTGATGCTCGATTACCATTTTCTGCTGCACATTTCACTACATGCAGCTTGTAATCCACACAAAAGGATTTTCTTTTTGGGACCATTTCTTCAGTGGTACAGGATGAGCAGGTACTGGTACCCAAGCCTGAAGTGCCCTCTTGTGGTTGAGAGTGTAAAAATAACAAATGTGAAATTGTCTTAACGAACAGAATTATATTTAATAATTTCATACAAGTTGCTCAGGAGTATACATCGCACCCAGGAATCGAACCCAGGATCATCTTGCTGTGAGGCGAACATGATTACCATGCCTTGAAAGAGGGGCATGGTGGGGTCGTGGTTATGTTGGACAATTCAACTTGTGCTGACTCGTGCATCTCAAAGTGTAGTTGGAAAGCTTGGAAGTTTACACCCCCAGTTTATAATGTGATGTCACACACTTTCAAATTAAAACAATGGGAAGATTCTCAAAGTGCCAATTAGTGTTCCTGACAAAAACAGGAAGCGTTTAATTCCCGTAATTCATGAACACATCAAGTGATTTCGCACCAACATTCCCCGAAACAGCACTAATTATTATCCAGATGGTAGTTGGACGTGTTTCAGCCGAGTTGTTTTAGCATGGCACAGCACCATGCTTTTTATTTATTTATTTTTATCATTGCCACTGTTATTTGTGCGCTATTTTTGTGCACGCCCCTGCTGTTATTTTCCTCGTCTCCACGAACCCAGTAAATAAGAAACGTTTAATCAGCGGGATTTTTTTTTTTTTTCCTCCCCTTAAACTCTCTCAACATGGAGGAGCAGCGGTTCTACTCCAAGCTCTTCCTGCATGGCTGAGCTTCTCACTTGATCTCTCAGGGACAGCCCCGACACCCGGCGAAGGAGCTCATTTCAGCCATTTGTATCTGCAATCTTGTTCTTTCGGTCTCCACCCAAAGCTCGTGACCATCGTTGAGGGTTGGTAATTGAGAGCTTTGTCTTTTGGCTCAGTTCCCGCTTCACCACGACGTACCGGTACGGGCTCCACTTTACAGCAGAGGCTGCAGCGTTTCGCCTGTCGATCTCCCACTCCATCCTTCCCTCAGTCATGAACAAGACAGGGGTACTTGAATTTCCTCCACTTGGAGCAGGACCTCATTCCCGACCCGGAGGGTGCATTCCACCCTTGTCCAACTGAGAACCATGGCCTCGGACTTGGAGGTGTCGATTCTCATCCCGGACACGAATCGCTCCAATGAGAACTGGAAGTCCCAGACTGAAGAAGCTGGAAGACGGATGTCGTCTGAAAAAAGCAGAGCTCCTTTGGCCAGGACACCAGAACCCCCGAACACCATGGCTGCACCTTTAAACTCTGTTCGGGCAGTGGTGGGCCAGTGGTAAGGTGCTGGATTACCGATTCCAAGGTTGGGGGTTCAAGCCCCACTGCCAACAGTTGTCACTGCTGTCCCCCTAGAGCAGCTAATCGGGTTATCAAGGGCTGGTCATGCCTCCCTCTGACATGTTTAATTAAAAAAAAAAAAAAAAGTTTATCGAGTAGCTGCATAGCCACTAACGTGTTCCTGCCCTGCCCTCGCCCAGAGTCCCTCCCTGCCACCCTAATTAGGATTAAGTGGTTCAGAACACAAATGAATGAAAACATTTCAAATGAAAGATTTATGAACAAAAACTCAATGTTTATATTTTTTAATTCTTCTTTTCGGCTTTTTCACGTTCTCGAGAGACGCCACAGCGAATCATTTGATTTGGCATGGGTTTTTATGTCGGATGTCCTTCTTGGCACAACCCTTTTAGCAAGAGGCAGAAACAGGCTGACGACTTTGCAGCTACCCTTTACGACAGTCAGCAATGGTTCTTTTACATGAACCTCGCACCATAGACAGTGTGAGACATGGCCCGCCTTTCATGACCCAGTTAGCTGCACTGGGGGGACAGTGACAACCCTGTGGGGCTTCGAATCCCCAACCTTAGGATCAGCGATCCTGTGCCCTATCCACTAGACCACCACTGCCCTATGTGTATATTTTTTAATTAATGCACTGAATTACTTTCATTTTTATAAAAAATATGAATGTAATTGTATGCCACTTGTGTGAATTCATTTGTAATCATTTTATATCGATTTAGTTAAGCAACGATGTTTGGACCCCTCCCCGGGCCTGTTTGGGTTGCGCCCTGTACTTCTCCTCCTGCACCATGCCTTCACAGAATCTTAGCTGGAACACTGGCTGCTCTGGGCTTTTTTCTCTCTGTAGTAGGGATGATGGAATTTGAGACGACGAAGTTTCAGGTGTATTTCTGTGCTGTAGGTGGCGTGTGAGGTGATGTTGAATGGAAGTGAAGTGATGTCTGCTCTTAGAGATGCCGTAGGTGAGGAAGCTGCTATTTAAATAAAAAAAAAATAAAAAAAGACTTTCTTTTGTCTCCCAGAGCAGCTGAGCATTTCCAGTTTGCACTTTTGTGACAGAAGAGACCCACTGTGATTGGCTCGGTGTGTGTGTGTGTGTACTAATGTCTGTACCTTGTGCCAGGTATTGTGTACAACTCGTCAGGGACCGAGACGTGCTTCGACCTTTACTCGCTGTACGTGGAGTGCGCAGACCCAACAGGCTGTGGCCTCGGCCTCGACAGCTATGCGTGGGACTACCAGGTGTGCAACTTATTTAAAAAAATTTTTTTTTTTCCCCCCAACCTCTTTTGTTTTTAATATTTGACCCCGATGTTTACATTGATCAGGCATGCACGGAGATCGAGATGTGCTTTGAGAGCAACAACGTGACGGACATGTTTCCCCCAATGCCCTTTACACAGAGCATGAGAGAGGAGTACTGTGCCAAGCGGTGGGCAGTGATACCTCGGCCAGGATGGCTCAAAACCCAGTACTGGGGTGATGGTGAGTTTTAAAGTGTGCAACACTTCGGTGTTCGGGATTCACCTCGGGATATAAACGGGTTAAACCAGACCTTCTCCGATAGCTGGGGTTGTTTACTTTCTGTACCCATTTGTGTGTATCTGCTGTTTACTTACTTACTACTCCCCCACCCCTCAAAAAAACAGAACCGCCAATACAACTTTAATTTCTGCTTCATTTTAGATTAATGTGTTCGAGTCAGAAATTAACAACAAATAAAACTATAATTGGGGGAGTAATGTGTCAGTATTAAACAAATCCTTTTTTAACCAAATCGCAAGGCATTACTTTATTAATTTAACATGTCCTGTTAATTTTTCCCATGATTCCATGCAGATTTGTTAACTGCCAGCAACATCATCTTCTCTAATGGCGATCTGGACCCGTGGGCAAATGGAGGGGTAAGAACCAAGCACGCAAACATTCATTTGCTGAATTGTTTAATTCTGTTAGGCTCCAGCCTCCCCGCAACCCTGTCTCAACGGATACGTGGGAAGGGCAGGGTACACCCTGAACGGCTTACCAGGCCATCACAGATCCGACACACAAGCATTCAGGCTAACCCATTGGGGCAAATTAAACAGCCTGTTGTGCAGCGTAGCTGACAACATACTCATGCACAGGGAGAACATACAAATCCCACACAGCAATGGATCTTCTTACATGGACACCACTGTACTCGTACTGCCCTTGAAACCACGCTTCCTTCCTTTAAACAACAAAAATCCTATAACACCCCCCCCCTAAAAAAAAAAAAAAAAAGTTACATTTAATATTTTGAAAGAAAAAAAAAGACAAATGTCATGCCTTGAACATGCAAGTCCTGCCCCTTCCCTCTGCTCCACCTGACTTGACGATTGGAGCCTTGTTGATATTTTTGTCTTCCAGATCCGGAAGTCACTCAGCGACTCCTTAATTGCCATCAGCATCGCGGACGGCGCGCATCATCTGGATTTAAGGTGAACGCTCCAATTCACTTGGAAGATCCAAATAAACCTGACAATAATTCAAATGGTACAACACCTGATTATGACCCTCACGTCACCATGCAGGGCTTCCAACAAGGACGATCCTCCATCAGTGACGAAGGCACGGCAGCAGGAGGCCACCATCATCTCCCAGTGGGTGAACGCTGCGAGAGCAAGGAGGCACTAGATATCTTCGTAAACATACAGGAATCCAATCACTTTCAGATCAGACGAGAAATACAGCAATTCACAGCCAACATGCAACAAGGAGCTGCTTCTGGCCGTGAAAACGGCACCATGTCCCCGATGCTCACTTTGGGCCGAAGGAAGGGGAGAATTCAGATTATTCCTGGAAGAAACTCAAAAATCCAGCAAACTTGGTTATTATGCCTGTTCTTGTTTCTTAAATGAAGTGAGAAAATTAAAATGCACAAATCTCCCAGTCTTCAACAAATTTCAGAAATATTTATTGACAAAAGATGGTCTTTTGCACAAATTCATGTTCTGTACATTTTGCAAACACTTAAAGCAGTTAACCAGGACAGATTCACATCTGAACACATTTTCTTCAATATAAACCCCATCAGCACTGAACCTGTTCGGAATTATTGGCGTCAGTCAGTGTCCAACTTCCAAAATAATGGAACTCGTCTCCTTTTAAATATCGCCGTCTTTGGTCGAAGTCTAGGACAGTAATAATTTAAGAAATGTACACAAGCCCTTAATCGTGTATGTAAATTATGAACATTGGCAATTTGTACATTAACACCTTACTCAAAAAAAAAAAAAATACATACACGTGAGCTGGCTTCATTGGTCGGAAATTTAACGTAATTGTCATTAGAATCTCATAAATAAGCACACACACAAAAAGAAAACAAATTACCTTACTACAAATCTGTAAACACTAAAAATCACAGCGGGATTATGGGACATTGATACAAAACACGAGTCTCAGGAAACACAATAGGCTTCATCGCCATCATTGCTCAGTAAAGATTGAAAAGGCACAAGCAGAACACACCGAGTCACATGCAGTGGCGTCTACAATGAAGGAGACGTGGTTCTTAAACCAGCCAGGGTCCCTCAAGGTATAAACAAGCTGATGATGTGCTATGCTAATCCAGATGTTACTGCAGATTTTTTAAAAATCCCCACAAATGCCACCTGATTAACCGAGAGAAGGAATAAAACACTTTAGATGTGCTTTTATAGGAAAAACCTCATCATGATTATTCCACTCACGTCGAGTGCGACTCCTAATACCCCAGAACAGAGCACCAACAAGCCAATCACCATTCATCTGGCTACGAACAACAACAACGTCCTCGCAGTTCATGGGTACAATGAAGGGTCAAGGAACAGCCGAGACACGAGTACACCCCGGTTTGTTTACTTTCTAAAATGTGGGTTTGAACAGCTTTTATATCAGAATTAATAACCAATAGTGCAGATTAAACTATAAATTCTACATCAACAAAACAAAACGCTCCATCCTGAATACTTTCGTTCCACGAGATTAATAATTTATCCTTTAAAACAAAAAAGCACTGTTCTCCTGTTACAAACCACCGAAACCACAGACGTTATATAAACCTCACAACAGAAATCTTAAAAATTGTATAGCAGATGTGCCACGAAATCTGGTTTAGTTTTTAACAATACAATAGAAAGAGAAACACACGTGATCCTCCAGCACCAAACCAGCTGCCAGCCACCGGAGCATATTTTGAGACGTAGCAGATTAACGTATTTGCATAAAGTTCAAGATTGCTCCAATTAAACCCTTCATCTTCCTCTGATTGTGAGACATTAAGTAACTCAGAAAATTTGAAGAATCTGAAGTGTGTCCTGGGTCTGATAGAGTCTGTTCAGAGGACGAATAAACCCGAGTAGAGCACCTGCCACCTCGAGAGGAAAAAAATGCAGGCCACCATTCATTTGAATGGAACACGCTATGTTGACATTTCAAATGAAAATACATTAATGAAACTTGAATATGGGAAGATTTTTTTAGGGTTAATTAATTTGTTCCAAATTTCAAGGACCTTTTGTCCAAGGATTACGATTTTTCCAGAAATGCACCAAAAAAAAAAAAAAAAAAAAAAGTACTTTTTTTTAAATAAAAATTGACCTTAGTAGACTCTGAAGTGGTTCATCGACAAGAGTCCATGGCAGCTAATTGGTCAGGATCTCACGGGACAGAGGGAGGGATGGCATACGTTCACAGGGCTGCCAACTTGTACGAATTTAATCCGTATTCATCCGAAAAATAACAAAATACGCCAATACGATTCATTCAGATGTTAATACAAATTTCAAACTTTCAGGAAATCTGCTCCTTTCAATTTTATTTGACAATATTTTATCAATAATTCTAATGAATTGCACCAAATTCGATCTATGTTTACCTTTTTGGCAAAAAAGCTACATGATAATCCCACGGGATGGTACTGTTGCATTTTACTACAAGAGTCGTTAATCAGCAGCAAGGTAGGGAGATTTCCACCAATCAGCAGCTCTCGTCCATACATGGTAACCAGAGCCAATCATTGAACAGTTGCGGGAAACCCAAAATGGCGACCAAAAGAAAGCAACAATTTGAGAATATTCAACAACTCATCCATTTATTAAGAAGCATGACAGATACATAGCGTTTTGCACAATGTGCGATGAGAAATTTAGCTTTGGGCATTTTTGATATTA
>CM045734.1:52033563-52053563 GCA_024760905.1 Plotosus lineatus
TGGACAAACAAACAAAATGATTATGTCCACACCTTGTGGATAGGAGTAGTAATTGGCTCCTCTACTCTGATATCAGCAGATATTCAATACAAAATATATATTATACACTCCCTGCTTTACGTTCTCGTTTTACATATTTTTCGATTTTACATTTTAAAAAAAAATTAAAAATAAAGTCAAATCGAGTTTAGCGTGCTCTCTGTAGTACGAGATGTACCGACGTAGTACGTACCGGACGTAATATGCTTACTTGCGCATGACGCTACGTCCATTGTTTACAAACGACAAACTGAACGTGCCCCGCTTCTTCCCAGTTCACTGCGTGTTACCCTTATGTTAAGACGTCGTCTCTGCTTCGGGTTACAAAAGTCCACAAAACAGTGTAAACACAAAGATCAAATATGGTTGGTCAGAAGCACAAGCCCACTAGTGATGGTGGTAATCATAAAAAGCGGCAAGCCATCTCGTTAGAAATGAAGATGGCTATGATCAAGAAAATTGATGCTGGTGAAAAACATGTGAATGTTGCATGTTTCTTCCAAATCGCTCCGTCAACCATCGGAACCATTCACAAGCAAGAAGATCGCATCATAATGTTAAAGATTATATTTGATACTGTATTTGATGAGTGAATTTGATTAAAATTTATCCATTTGAAAGTATTTTGCTTGAATTTAATTTATTTGAAATTAATGTTGATATTATTTTACAACGTTATGTTTATAATAATTGATTTAGGAGTGTTTTATGAATGTATAGTACAGTATGAACGTCATACGTCACTGGAACATACAGTAACAACTTGGGTTTTAGTTCGGTTCCGGACGGCCGAACGTAAGGTGAAAAACAAAAAAAAACTTAAGTCGGGGAGCGTGTGTGTATATTTTATATAAAAACCATTTTTAATTATGGCATAATACTTACTCTACTTGAAACCGAAACATACTAAAAAGCAACACAATCAGAATGAAAAATTACTTGATCCCAATTTTGAAATTTTCAAAAAAATTCTGAAATGTATTCCCCCTCAAGAAATTGTTGTCCGTTTCTGGTTTGCTTAAGTTTAAGCTAACGTTTTGCATAGCTCACAAAGCAGAAATTATCTTGTGCCAATTAAAATGAGAAAAATACTAACTATCCCATATCTCCTACTGTGGATGTAGATATAATAAAACCGTTACTCTGCCTAATCGTCACAGAAATAAATACGAAATGTTCAACATCTACTTGATCAACTGCGTAAACCTTTTACTACAACTTTCCACAGAACACGTTCCGCATTAAGAACTAAAGAAGAGGCTTTTGATTCGGAGTAAAAAGACTGCTCATGATTTCACTTAAATACACAAACATGCCTCTTTCCATCGCTCCTTTAGAAGATCCGCCCATTCAAATTTGTGGACATGCACTGCTCAGAACACCAGACCATAAATCTAAACAATGATCGTATTCATTTTGTTCTTTCGCTTGGCGATGCAACACTGTCGCTATTATTTTAAATGTTTGTCCATTTTCTGTACCCACTTAATCCTAATTAGGGTCACAGGGAGGCTGGCGCCCATCCCAGCCGACTCCGGGTAAGGATAGAGTACACCCTAGACAGCTCGTCAGGCCATCGCAGGGTGGAAACACGCTGACGGCTTTGCAGCTCCTCTTATCAAAAGTCAGCAATGATTCTTTTACATGAACCTCTCACCATAGACAGTGAGAGACATGGGCCAGCCTTTCATAACCCAGTTAGCTGCACTGGGGTGGGGGGGTGGTGGTGACAACATTGTCTAGAGTGGGACTCGAACCCCCAACATTAGGATCAGCAATCCACCACCCTATACCACTAGACCATCACTGCCCCTTTTAATGATTGTACGGACGGTTATTTGAATACGGAATCGCAGATTGATGATTCTATATAATCGAGACCCAAGCTAACATTGGGGGCGGTGAGGTGGGGCATGGTTTAAATCTACAGCTTTGACACCTCCAACACAAATTTATGAATAAACTGTGGAAATGTATCAAAATCTTACACTTGCAAGTGCTAACTCGGGTACTGACAAAATCATCAAGACTGCTGTTGATCGCATCGTACAAACAGATGTCGTCATCAGTCCAAGTGCTTGCACAAAGAGTGAGCACAGACGTCCGACTCGAGGCTCACTGGCCAAATCCGACTCGCCAACTTATTTTATGGGGCCCATGAGCACTTTTAAAGAATATAGTTACGGTATTGTATTGTCTTTTAAAAACACTAAAAATCGGACTCACTTTAACATCCACATCCTGTGGACTGCCTGGCTGCATGTTGAAATGCACTATCTCGGGACTCAGGCCCGTCTCCATCTGCACGTACATCTGGTAGCAGGTCTCCATCAGTTGCTGTGCCAGCTCCATGTGCTCGGCAGGTAATCCATGGTGCGCCCCCAGGGCCAACGTGCCAGGCAGGAAGCACACTAAATGATCCTGAGTAAATAATGACAATAGTAATATGCCAGAAAGCAAGACAAAACAGACTCTTCACGGCTGCTTCTGTCTGAGGATGTTTATCTAGATTTCCACCCCATATTAAATCTGTGAATTACAGAGGTCAATACGAGTCTGACACAAAAGGAACTCGAAGCAGACGGAGAAACTTCATTTACATTTCAAATTCCCTTCAGAGAGAAAAGTCCCATTTACCATTTTGGGGCTGAAGCGTCCATGAGACAGCTCTCCTACAAACGTAAGGCCGAGAGGAGAAGACTTCTTCAGGAGGTTCTTTTTTACCCCCTCCACCGCCTGCATGTAGTCCTCCAGTAACCTGGACACAGACAGCAACACCATAAACCTGCACCCTGACAGTTCGTTTGTCACAAATGTGGTGCATGATGGGAAAGAATAAAAATACTGAGACACAGGCACCGAGACAGACTAAAAATAATACAATCTGGGTTGAGGATATTTTTGCTGTCGGGAGTCGTGCATCAGACCATTCAGTGTTAAAGACACACGTGACTTCTCTCACAGGGGACACCGACTCTCACTCCAAAACAAATTCATTATTCATTTCTCAATTAATTCAAAATTTAATAAAAAAAAAAAAAGTTACGCATTATTCACTTACGCAACACATGGCGAAATAAGAGTGGAATTCTGTGCACTTTTTTTGACAATATGCATGCGCTCACACATTCATAGGCCCTCGTTAATCGCAGGGGTTTGGTTCCGGCCCCTCCCACGAATGAAGATAATCCGCGAGTTCTGTACCCGGAAGTAAAACCCCATGTACATGCGCAAATGATCAACCTGAAGTAAAATATTATGCATCTATTATATGTGCTAAAATGTGCTTCCTAAACACATTCTATAAAAAGTCATACTCATTACTACATTAATACTGTATTAATATGATATACTAAAAGAACAAAGAGTAAATATAAAAGAACACCTTTAAGTGTATTTTCCTTGAAACATACAGCACTGTAGTTTTCAAAAATGCAAACTAGAGGGAGATATTGCATTACTATTTGTGAGGCACATTTCTGAAGCAGCGTGAAATGGCAGAGTGGATTTATTATTTAAAAGGAGCTTCAACGAAAGTGAGCATGCGGTTTGTGTTTATAGAGAGTAGAGGAGGACAGCTCAGCCACGCCCCTTAACCGGAGTGGGCAGAAAACAGAATTTTAGAGTTAGAGTACAAATGAAGCGATGACATGATGCGAGTTAATCCTCTGGCATAGAGGTGAGCGTGCTTGTATTTATTGGGAATCGATGAGAAGCGTGAATTCAGGTGTGTGCCACCGAGCAGCTTAGCCACGCCCCTCAGCCGAAACAGAGAGAAAACAGTTAGTTAGAGCCGTCAGCCGCCAAAATCAAAGTCCCCCAAAAACACAGACCATAACAAAAAGAACAAGCTGGATAAACAAAAAATGATTAACATGCTACACCACAATACCTGAAATCACACAAATATTCTACACATTAACTTTGGTACTGTACTGGAATAATAATTGAAAAGGAAACCACTCTAGTATTAAAGTCTAACAGTTTAGATGATTATTCCTCTTCAGACATTTCAGAAGAAACTGTTGTTTCTTCAGGACCAAATCTTATTTCTTCAGAAGAGACACCCAACATCATTACCTTTTTCTGGCGTTTAGCCGACTTCGAGTGGTATCATTGAACTTAACTGATAATTAAAACACTAAAAAAAGGCTCATTGACAACTTGTGCGCGAATGAGGAAAAAGGGGTGTATACATCTCAACCAATCAGCAGGAGAGCCATTGGCTGAATTTGAATCATGGGGCAGTTGCTCAGCAGTCCGCAAATATGCGCAAAACCGTGGACATACTGTATAGAGAGAGATAGATAGATAGACAGACAGACGCACGCACACATACATACATACACACACAGGTACCTCACCTTACGAAATTAATTTGTTCCAGAGGCTTTTTTTGGAACCTGGATTTTTTGTAAATTGAACCGCATTTTACATATAAAACGTGTGATTCGTTCCAAGTCCCCCCAAACCCTTTAAAAATTAGAAAAGCATACCTTTTAAGGTCTCCTTCTGCTTCAATATCGTACCGATGGTAGACTGGTTTGGACATATTCCTTTGTGATATCACTCAACTGCATGCCACGAGCCCACTTTTCACTCGCACATGCGTTGACCATGTTTTCTTAGCAGAGTTATAATCTTACAAATGTTTATGCAAGGTTAAAAGCCTGTGCCAAAAGATAATGTTGCAATGAGCACACTCAAAAAAAAAAAAAACCCTCATGAAACAACAGTAACTGTCCTTTACATGAAAAGCATTATGGGTACTCCTTAATAGCCAAAGGGAGGTAGCTGCATCATCCCTCCTAGCCAATGGGAGGCCAGCGGGGTGGGATGTTGGAAGATAGTTTTGCATTGTTTGAATGGCACATTTCGTAAGGAAAACTTGTTTCATATACAGAGAAAAAAAATTTTGGAAAATGTTTTTCGTAACCTGGATTTTTTGATTGCTGGGACTATCGTAAGATGAGGTACCACTGTATATATGAATATCTTTTCAGCTTTTTCCCCGTTCGAGAGTCGCTACAGCGAATCATCCGATTCGTACATTTGATTTGGCATGGGTTGTCAGATGCCCTTCTTGACACAACCCTTTAGCAAGGGACAGAAACACACCAACGGCTTTACAGCCTAACTCTTTAAGAAAGTCAGCAATGGTTCTTTTACATGCCTCTCACCATAGACAGTGAAAGATATGGCCCGCCTTTGGGAGACAGTGACAACTATATACACATACATACACACACACACACACACACACATTGTTACAGGCATGTAAATATAAAAATGGAAGAGAGTCACATGGGGTGACTCAGCTGTTTTGAGTGTGGAATTTTCCATGATCTAGTTGCATGCACCCTGGTAGTGGGTCAGGTGATTGTGGAATTTTGCAGAATGGAAAATTCTCAAACATCAGGGAAATTCTATATTAAGGACCTGTTGCCAACTGGTCTCTTTGTGTGGCTTCGGGCAGATCATCTAAGGGGACTCATCTTGGTGGATCAACTCATCCAAGGTGAACCATGGAACACACGTCACCCAAGTTTCGTTGTTTGGGACTTCATCGTCAAAGTCCATCATCCACGTCCACACACAGCCCACACGAGGATGGTCATCATTTGTTTCGTCCGACACGTGGGATGGCAAGCCTTTCCCCGGCAGCACATGCGCCATCTCTAAATTTACCCTACTGCGGGTGCTTGGTGACTATGGGACCCTTTGTTAATTTGTATGTGGTTTAGCGTTAAGATGTAGGTTATGAATTTTGTCTTATTTTGTTCATATTATTAAACTGTACATAATTTATGTCCTGCTTTGCTGGTTTCACGGGGCAATTTCAATCCTCTAAATTTTCCTATCCGTAACAAGTGGGGGCTCGTCCAATAGAATCCATTAGGCATACATAAATATATATTAAAAAAAAAAAAAAAAAAAAAAAAATTTTATATATATATACACACACACACTGTCATGGTGTGTAAACTGTAAATAAACTATCACTTAAAATCTCAAGCAGCAAAAAAAAAAAAGAAAAGCAGCAGTTCATGACAGCTGACTGGTTGAGCTCCCAGGAGGGAAACAAAGTACAGTGGTACCTCACCTTACGAAAAGTCCCAAAAAACAAACAAAAAAAATCCAGGTTATGAAACGCAGTTACCTAAAATTTCTCTCATAATACGAAACGTGCCATCTCAAAAATTCAAACAATGTGCGAGTTGCTCTCCCATTGGCCATCTCCCAACATCCCGCCCCGCTGGCCATCTCCCAACATGCCGCCCCGCTGGCCTCCCATTGGCTAGAAGGGAGCTGAGTCTCCATAATACTCATGACGCAGCTCCCTCCCATTGGCTATTATGGAGCAGCAGCTCCATAATACCATGATGCTTTTCGTGTAAATGACAGAGTTAGTGCTGTTTCGTGAGTTTTTCGAGTGTGCTCATTGCAACTTTTTTTGGCTCAGGCTTTTAACCTCGCATAAACATTTGTAGGATTATAATTCTGCTAAGAAAACATGGTCAACACATGCGCGCACGCGCGCACACACGGGGCGGGATGTTGGGAGATGGCTAATGGGAGAGAAACTCGCACATTGTTTGAATTTTTGAGATGGCGCGTTTCGTAATGTGAATTTGTTTCATATCCAGAGATGGAAATTTTAGGTAAATGCATTTCATAACCACACGCGCGTGTGATTCCCAAGGAAAGTGATCCCCAGTGCGAGTGAAAAGAAGAAGTGGGCTCATGGCATGCGGTTGAGTGATATCGCAAAGGAATATGGCCGAAACCAGTCTACCATCAATACGATACTGAAGCAGAAGGAGGCCTTAAAATGTATGCTTTTATAATTTTTAAAGGGTTTAGTGGGTAGTATTGGAGGCCTTGGAACGAATCACGCCTTTTAAGTGTAAAATGCGGCTCGACTTACAAAAAAACCAGGATACGAAACCACTTCTGAAACGGATTAATTTCGTAAGGTGAGGTACTACTGTACGTGCCTATCGATTCGGTGATCACAAGTTCCAGTCCGGGTTAATGCCTCAGCTGTCCATGACCGAAATTCCATGGGAGCTAACCGGCTGAGCTCTCATGGGTGGGAGGGATGGTATACGCTCGCTTCCCTGTCACTCACAGCGATTGCCAGCCAATCATAGGTGTCTAGGAGTTCATTAGTACGAGAGAGCGGACAACATTATCCCTCTGAGTGTTAGACCGCCCCCAAATATGCATGCGTCACAGTTCAAAAAAAAGAGGTGGGTGGCGAGCATTGCATGTCACAGAAAGGGCATATGCAAGATTTCCCCTCAGCCGTTGGTGGTGGTTGTGTGATGGAGAAAGCAATATTTGAAGGGATGGAATTGGATAGGATTAAATCACGGGGGGGGGGGGGGGGGGGTCACTTGTAAGTGGTACTCGCCAAATCATGGCTGACTGTGTGCTTAATAATACAAAGAGGCAGATAGTGCTTTCCTCAATGTGCTCGACCTGCAATCCCAAAAAAAATACATTAGTCACAAGCATGGAGTGACTATCAACCAGGCGAGAGTACCACCCTCACACAACAGTAATTTATTTTTAATGGAATGAAAACAGTACGTTATTAAAGTCAGCAGCACACAGTAGCTAAAAATAGACATCACGTGACAATCGTGTACGCACAAAAAGACTTTGTAGGCAAAATAAATGAATGTGAGGAAGTACAGAACGAAAAAAAAAAAACCATTGGCGAAGATTTGTATAGTTTCCCAACGGAGTTAATGCAGTGACAAATGGGATATTTCACAGACAGTGAGATGCAATGAAACAGTCACGGGAAAAATGATTGAACGGAAGTGATGTTGCATTTTGGGACACACTGTCTTCATGCTCCTTCCCAGTCCAATTTCTAACCCAGTCTTCTTCCGTCCCACTCTGTAGGCTCCAGGTTTGTTTAATTAAATAACACAGCCACTGAACGAATACGTGCATGCTATGCATATCGTGCATGCTATTTTCTTTAAATGTGGCATCAGTGTGCTGTGTTTATCATCTTGAACCGTGCTAGTTAACACAGCGTCGTGATTTACGTCACGCAAGACAGCTGGGGTCCCCCCCCCCCCAACTCTACCTTTACTAACATAGCATTGACATCAGAACTGCATAACTGTAAATCTCTATTATTGCAACATTCATGGGAAGCAGGGGAGAGCAAGTACATTTTACACAGCGGACCTAGATGCGCTAATAATGACATTGCTAATATACACCTAAGGGAACATGAACACACCCCCTTGATGTACTGTATATAATCATGTACATTTTAACATATACTGTTAAGTTTCATTGTGCAGTTTCTAACCAAAACATTTAATAAGCCTCACGACAGCCACTCTGTCTCCCACCCACACCCCCCCAGGGAACCGGTTACCCAACAGCACTTGGTGCAGCAGGGCACAAAGGCAGCATGCAGTTTAATCACACTCTGAAATGTCGAGAGTTAGATGAGTGCTGAGTGAATCAGACAGCAAAGAGGGAATGAGAGTTATCAACTCTGAACATGTTGCATAATCTGGATTTATGGTACCTGCTGGGAAAACACACACACTCACTCACTCTCTCTCAGTTTTGCCTCCCTGGATCCACTGCTTCAGCAAGTACTCATAATAGCTGTCAGCTCGGGCGCCCAAAGTGTACACGCCCAGGTGGGTGAACTGTCCGCTGTTGGTGTTGATAAACATGGGCACCAGACCATCATGCTTCCCTTCTAGTTTATGCACCTGCCTCATTACCTCCATCACTGCATCCTAAAAAAATGAAATAAACACACATGTGGATCTCACACACACGAAATATATGTTGTTTATGTATGTCTATATCACTCACACACACACCTCTAAACATTTTCAATGCCAAAAATCTCAGTTCATTCCTTTACGGATTCACTTTACAGGAAATAAGTCGCCATAACCTTGCACAAATCAGTAAGCCATCCACATAGTTACCAGAGCAAGCTATCCATGTGGACTCATCCAGTCCTGCATTGCACATGCATGGTGCTCTGAGCACCGGAGATCAGCTCAGCCCCCCCCCCTCCATATAAGGGGAATCAGACATGTGCAAGGACCCAGAACCTTTGCAGGACCATGTAGGTACTTTTCTCCAGGAAACACATGCTGCAGTCAGCTAAGGAGGCGCTTCATATGTTTAGTGTTTTGCGCAAAGGGTCTGATTTCCATGTTGTTCACAAGATTTTTTCTTCTTTTTTTTTTTTTTTTTTTAAAATAAAGTGGACCCGACAGTTTAGCTGCACACATGCTTCTAATATAATACAAACCTGCATGCACTGTAGCACCGGCAACATGATCAAACTACCACGATAACTTCGCACTAACAAACAGTCCGAATGTTTGAAGAAACATTTTGTGCTCATTGTGGTTTGCTGCTCTTGTCGATTCTCCAAAAATCATATTTCGAAGAGTTGCATGTTCAGAAACGTTCTCTCAGTACCAATGTAGAGATAGATTATATGAATTATATAATTTTCATCCGGGCGCTTCCACACACACAGCTCTTGTTCATTTATTGCTTTGCATCATTCTGTATAAAACCGAGAGACTGAAATGAGGGAGATTTCCTTTCGGCTTTTTCCCCTTTTTCAGGGGTCGCCACAGCGAACGACTCGCATGTTTGATTTGGCATAGTTTTTTACATCAAATGCCCTTCCCGACAACCCTCATCAATAGACAGAAACACGCCGACGGCTTTGCAGCTACTCTTTACGAAAGTCAGCAATGGTTCTTTTACATGAACCGCTCACCATAGACAGTGAGAGACATGGCCCGCCTTTGATAACCCAGTTAGCTGCCTGCACTGGGGGGGTAGACAGTGACAACTCTGTGGAAAGTGGGACTCGAACCCCCAACCTGAGGATCAGTGATCCAGCACCCTATACCACCACTGCCCCAAAAATCGAGACAATACTTGGGGTAAAATTCCCCAAGCGATCAGTACTTCTGGTACTAATGTCCATGCTCCGATCACACTTTTTCCTTTTGTTCCATTTACTAATGAGCTTTTGTAGTGCTGAAACATGATTGGCCGATTAAATAACTGTATGAAATAGGGACCGAGCACCACTCCCCCGCCGATTTCCATGAAGTAGGATCAACCCCCCTGAATGATGCATATGCACATGTATGTATGTGTGTGTATGTTTTATTTATAGAGGGACAGCACATGTTAGTTGTTTTGGAGACAAAGTCAGAGAGGCTAGATTGAGATGGTTTGGACATGTACAGAGGAGGGATAGTGAGTATATTGGTCGTAGGATGCCGAGGTTGGAACTACCAGGCAAAAGGCCCAGAGGAAGACCAAAGAGAAGATTTATGGATGTGGTGAAGGCGGACATGAAGGTCGTTGGAGTAAGAGTAGAAGATGCAGAGGATAGGGAGAGATGGAGGCAGATCACTTGCTGTGGCGACCCCTGAAGGGAACAGCCGAAAGGAAAAGAAGAAGAAAGAAGATACACACACACACACATATATACACGCATATACAAAAATAAAAGGGCAGGACAAAGACTTTCTATTGAAACTCCATTTATCACTACAGATCTGTTTCGAGGGGTGGTGAAACCATCCTCTCTCTTCAGGTGATTATAGAAGAATGATTACAAAGATGATATTGATTTTGATGATATTGAAGAATGATACTTTGTAATCATTCTTCTATAATCACCTGAAGAGAGAGGATGGTTTCACCACCCCTCGAAACAGATCTGTAGTGATAAATGGAGTTTCAATAGAAAGTCTTTGTCCTGCCCTTTTATTTTTGTTTATTTGCTCTACCAAAAAGTATTGAGCACTCTCCTACGGAAGGATCTACTCAGAAAATCCTTTATATATATATATATATATATATATATATATATATATATATATATATATATATATATATATATATATATATCTATATATATATATATATATTCTCAACACTATAAATGCTTATAATAAACATTCAAAAATAACGCACAAGATGTAAATAAAATATAAATACACACAGATGTGTGTGCAAATACACACCTCACAAAAATGTAAGTAGTTTTGCTGGGGGTTTTGGGTTGCTTTTTTGTTCTTGTTTGTCTGCCTAATTGGCCTTGCGGCATTTTCCCTAATTTTTCTATGAATATTCTTAAAAAACCCATGATGCACTGAAGCACGAAGTAATGCAGGGATCACTGTACATTGATTTAAAGCAATATTAAAATTTGACATACTCATCTCGGAGTAATTAACCACAACCCACCAGGAGAAAATCGTGAGTAAAGTATTTAATAATTCGACTTCATCCCCAGGGGTTTTGTTGGCTTTTTGTACATACATTCGTGTGCATGCACATCGTATTAATCCCGAAAGGGAAATTATCACCCAGAGGGTGTAAAAACATTTTTTAAATTGCGATTACTTTAATCCAACACCATGACAAAATATGCCACACATACAAACACACAATGGCTCCACCTGGTATTTGGTGTCCCCGGTGAGTCGGCTCAGCTCTCGGAATTCCAGCTGGATGCTGGTTACCTCGGCGACCGTGCTATCAGAGGTCCAGCGAGGTGGGTGAGCCATTCCACTGCCGATGTTCACATCCGAGTACGGGATCTTTGACGGTGTATTGAAGGCTGGCATCAGCCTTGAGCCGAGGTCTTTCTGCATGATTAATGAGAAAAATTCAACAACATGGACATCGTTAGCAGATGGAGAATCGGAGGTGTTAAAATGACAAAAAGCCTGTTTCATTGCACAAGCTGATGCTCGGCTAAGAGGAGAAGAGGGAATTGAACATGCGCTAACAGAAGTTGTGGAGGAGGCACTTGATAAACGTGGTACACATACAGCTTATTTTCTGTCTCCAACATAAACACACGGCGACTCACAGCTTTATCCAGGAACAGTGCGTCACCGGTCAGATGGTAAGTGCTCAGTAAGCCACCTAATAAGCGAATTGTGCTCTCAAAAAGGTTCACTTCGACATTCTTCCCAAAAGACAGATGTTGAGCCACCCACTGCTTCGCCTCATCAAACTCTGCAACAAAGTGAGAATTTCGACTGTGTTAAATCCAGCACTGATACATCTTGTTTTTCACTGCACGCAACAATTTTTCCACCCATGAAACTGCAATGAAAGCTTCAGTGATGGACAGAAGACATTTCATGATGATATAAACTCCGAGCTCTTTCGACGGCCATTTTCTTGCACCGTCATGGGGAGACTTGTCCTCCGTCCATGTAGATTCAAAAGATAACCAATAAAAGATGTTCACAAGCGTGAACCCTGGCTCTGCCCCCCTCTCATACACAGCATTAGAAGACTTGATTTAATTACATCATTACATCACAACAATCCGACCCTAAGATCTGATCGCATCTTTACAGGGGTTTAAACATCACGTTATAAACAATTCCCTGCACGCTCCAAGCTGAATTGAACAGTCCAACAGGGGAAAAAGGTGCCACACCATTAGTTTGCCAACTTGGCCATTGCATTCAGACTGAAGGCAGAGGTCCATCAGTGCAGACCTCATAATATGGATCATATGCGATATGATAATACTAAAAAAATTTAAATATTCACAAACGCATCTCGTGATTTTTTTTTTTGTTCGCAGCATAAAGAGAATCACAGCCACAGTAATAAACCACTTAAGACACATACCATAATTTCCGGATTACAAGTCACTACTTTTGCACTCGCTTTAAACAAAGATGTGGCTAATCTATATATATATATATATTTTTTTTTTTTTTTTTAATGGGCTATCAGCCTTCAGGGTGTGCTCTAGCAGGAAGAGCGAGACAGACACCTGCGGCTTATAAAGAGGTGTGGCCTCATGTACAAATTCTTTTTAAAATTAGTTCGTGTGACCTGTATTCAGTTGCACTTAATGGTTCATAAATTGTAGTGTACAAGGATCCCTCACTTTCCACAATTAATTGGGACCGAGATCCCCCCCGCATCCACCAAATTCCACAAAGTAGAATCCCGGGAGTGACGTCTACGTACATGTATATAATATCAATAAATAAATATTCAATGCTATAAACGCTTATAACATTGAAAAATAATGCATAACATGTAAATAAAATGCAAATACACACACTGATGGGCACCACACAAATGTAAGTAGTTTTGATGGGAGATTTGGGGGGGGGGGTTTGTATAATTGGCCTTGTTTGTGTGTCATTTTCCTTAACTTTCCCCCATGTGTCCTTAATTTCTTTATTTTTTTAATTCGACAAATATTTATAAAAAAATAAATAAATAGCAATGCACTGAAGCCGCATGAATTGAAGTGCAAAGTAGCGAGGGATCCCTGTACAGTATATTATATATATATATTTAATTTTTTTTAAGGGGTGCTGATATTTGAAGGACTGAGAACCACAGTGATCAAACCCCAAAAAACCTGTAAAATTATATAAAGGTTCATTTTGGTCTGCTGTTAAATGACACCACAAAACAAGCTCAACTCATTGGCAAAAAATAAAATGTTACTTTGAAAGGGTACCTGTACCCAAAATTTATAGCATTCAAAAAACAGCCACTATACTTTATTATTATCTTTTAAACATCGCGTGATGTCGGTAGGTTATGTACTAGTCCATATTTCCTTTTCTTCTACATGACATTCCTTGCTCACGAAGGTTGAGCGAGTGGACATGTTGGCTTTTTTCACCGGGGTTAAAGGTCATTGTGACGTAACATCGTTGACTATCGTATCGCCAATTGCAGAATGTCAGTATATTTTCCTCAAGCAATTCATGTTCTTTACAACAGTAGCATTCCTGATCGGTTTTTTGACGCACACATTTTCCACAAGAGCACCAAATATTTGCTGGTTGTTTGCCACGATTTTCCCGTGTAGGAGCTTCTGCCGACTCTCCAATATCGTCCTCAGAGTCGTCACTTTCCTGGTCCGATTTCACTAAATGTGGATAGTCTTTCTTCAGTGGTTCACATGAATAACCTTCTACGAAATGGTTTTCATCCATGGTTTAAAAAAAAAAAAAAACTACTATAATGTCTGTTTTTTCCATGTTTCCATGAGCTTGTGTTGTACGCGTCAGATATATAGCCTTACGTTTACATTGCAATCTCGCAGTTCCTGTTGAGGCTTTGTCAACGATGTGACGTCACACATACAAATGCGCCGTTTTAAAACTCCTGTGCTCTTAAGCTTGATGTTGGTGAAACCAATAAATCGCTTAAAGCTGGTTTGTGAGAGAATATAATAAACGCCTTAAATGTATGGTCACTAGCTATACACAATACATCAAATTAGGTATATTAGCGCTTTCAATACAGGTACACTTTAACAACCAAATTAAATTGCACTATGGCTCTCTGTTGTCCCCAATAATTCCAATCTACATTCACATGAACCAACTTCAGGCATAACTGTTTTTCTTGGTCATCCAAGACAACTTGAGACAATCTAGCATGTTAAATAATTTCCACCCATATTCCTGAAGCTCCGCCCAGAGAAATTACTTTGGCTAGTTGAGTGTAGTAGCAAAAAGACTGACAGGAGAAACAGCAAAAACGTATTTGGCACCTTAAGTCTGCTTTAACCCCGCCACCCACCCCAGAACTTCAATTTTTTTCTAAAAATGCACCTTAAACCCCTTTCATATGATGTATTAAATTTACCTTCCAGTTTATTTGGATTTAAAAAAAAAAAAATTTTGTTTCAATACGATATACAGTCTGTCGTGCTTTCGGCTTTTTCCCTTTTACTCAGGAGTCGCCACAGCAAATCATCTGATTTGCACGTTTTGATTTGGCAGAGGTTTTTACGTCGGATGCCCTTCCTGTCACAACCCTTTAGCAAGGGACAGAAACACGCCGACTGCTTTGCAGCTACTCTTTACGAAAGTCAGCAATGGTTCTTTTACATGCCTCTCACCATAGACAGTGAGAGACATGGCCAGCCTTTGATAACCCAGTTAGTGCACTTGGGGGGGGGGGGGGGGGGAGTGACAACCTTCTGGAGAGTGGGACTCGAACCCCCAACCTTTGGATCAGTGCTCCAGCACCCTATACCACCACTGCCCCAAAATATGATATACAGTAATCCTCTTTATTTCGCTGGACATCCCCCCCCATCACTTCTTACTTCTGGACTAGAACTATAAAACACTTTTCTTTAATCCATCCCTTGAAACCCAACTCACCTTTTTTCAGCCCCAAGAGCCACATGGTGTCGAGAGCATCGATCAAAGTTAGTCCCAGCCCGAACCATTCATTATACGATTTGGAAATGGGTTTGAGCTCATCATGACCCCAGGAAAAGTCTTTGTAGCCTTTCCAGGCATGTTGGAAAGCCTCCTTCACTGCCTCCAGTCTGCCCACAACTGGAAAAAAGAAAAAAAAAAAAAGGAATGGAGGTATGGAATTTCAAAATGCAGCACTGAATCCACACCCATCTTGTACATACAGCTGCATTATTCACAACACAGGAAATGAAAGGCAACGACCACACACCTGCTGTTGGGTCCTCAGACTTTGGCAACTTCTCTTTATTCTTCACATCAGTGTCTTCATTCATCTTGATCACAGCATCATGCAAACTATATTCAACATAAACAAATCAATAAACACACGACGACATCACACTATGTTCCACCCACATCAAAAATAGTGCTAAAGGAAGGATGAAGATTTTCACATCTGTGCAGTATTTGTAGTAATGCAGTAAGATAAAGGAAGAAAACACGAAGGCAAGCCTCGCCTTTTTTGGTTTAAAGCCAGGAAACAGCTGCTTATGACATTGACAACAAAACCTGACGAGTCCTCCACCAGAAAAACCTCCAGAGCTCTCCAGTGTTTGAAACTTTATTGAAAATATCTTTCCTCAGTCTGATGAGCACATTGCAGAATTACAGCTACAGATGTTAATCTTTGGTGTTTAATTTTTAAACATGTTTTTTTAATCCTGCCCCAAACCCGACCTTTATTGCTCTTCTTTCCTCAGCACCGAAACAGAACACAAACCATTTCTGAAAGTATAGCTTGAACAACTCCAGCTCTGAGAGGTCTGACCTGATTATTGGATTGATCGAATCCTCTGATGCTGCCGCCACCTCCTCTGCTCCCCGGGGTTCCGAGCCGTTTCCTTTACCCCGTAAGCGGCTCACGAGGACAGGTGGTCCTCGCTTACGGATGCCTTTTTTCTGATGAAGAAATGGAACAGACCTTCAGGGGAGTGTGCAGGTTTAAACCGTCCTGTTTTCATCGAAACATTCACAGCATCTGGCAGACACTCCTATCCAGATCTAAACACGACGCCACCACAGCCCCATCAAATAAAATACCAACCGGTGTGTTCAAAATAACAGCAGTGTGTTTACAAAAGCTCAAAATCCTGATAATCGCTTTAATTTCCATACACACACACATGCACTGGGAACACAACACATTCCATTCCAAATAAAAACATGGGGGGGGGGGGAAGGAAAAAAATAAAAAATAAATAAAATCACATTTGTGGTTTTCTTTAAAGAAATTGAAGTTTAGTTCATTTTCTATAACCGCTTAATCCGAATTGGCGTTGTGGGGAGGCTGGCACCCATCCCGGCCAACTCTGGGCGAGAGCAGAGTACACCCTGGACAGCTCGCCGGGCCATCGGAGGGCGGAAACACGCTGACTGATATGCAGCTACTCTTTACGAAAGTCAGCAATGGTTCTTTTACAGCCACACAGCATAGACAGTGAGAGACATGGCCAGCCTTTGATAACCCAGTTCGTGCACTTGGGGCGGGGGGAGGGGGGGGGGGTTGCAGTGACAACCTTCTGGCGAGTGGGACTCAAACCCCCAGCCTTAGGATCAGCGATCCAGCACCCTATACCACTAGGCCACCACTGCCCCTTTATCAGACTGTTCAAAATTTAGCAGCGTCTGCTTCTTCTTTACAAACGTAAACATTCAGTGTATAAACAGAAAAATGTACGATTTTGTTTTCCTTTGAATCTCTGAATTAATATTTATTTGTATCAACACTGTTTCTGAGACCTGCTGTACATCCGTGTTGTGGAGTCGACCAACTTCTGGCACCTGTGAGCAGGTTTTCCAGCTCAGGATGATCGGACTACGGTCCACAGTTCTTCTGTATTTCTTAGTTTTGACTCAGAAGCAGCATTTTTGATGACACCTCACAAGTTTTCTATTGGCTGAAGGTCCAGAGAGGACCAACAGCTCCAGAGAGGACCAGCAGCTCCATAACATCAATCTTGTTGGTCTGGAACCGAGATGTCGTTCGTTTACTGGTGTATTTGGGGGTCGATGTCATGTTGAACTACCTATTTGAAGAGCATTTCCTCCTCAGCACAAGACATCACGACCTCGTCAAGTGTCCGGATGTCTTCAAACTAGTCCATGATCATAATCCATGATAGGCCCAACACCGTAGTATGAGAAACATCCCTCATATCACCTTGTCTTCTGCTATCTGGCACCACCAGGCTTCACTGTCCTCACAGTGTACTGTGGCTGGAATTCAGTGTCTGGGGGTCATCTAGGGGCCACTAGACCCAAAAAGAACAATTTTACTTTCATTAGGCCAGAGAATGTTGCTCTGTTTCTCTCGAGTCCAGTCAATGTGCTTTTTGGGGAAACTGGAACCTCTTCCGAACGTCTTTTTTCCCCCCCGCAGGCGTCTTTGAATTGTAAGAGGACTCACAGGTAACTTTAGATCTTCTCTGATCTTCCTGGAGCTGATTGGTGGCTGTTCTTCTTGGCTTTGCTTCCATCCATTCGAATGGCTGTTTTTTCCACTTTAACTCACGTCTTTCAGGTTTTGGTTTCCATTTTAAAGCGTTTGGATCATTTTATCTGAGCAGCCTCTCATTTTCTGCTCTTCTTTATATCTTCTGTCTCCAACTGTTTAACCAAGATACTCTTCTTCTGAACGATGTCTGGAACGGCCCATTTTCCTCAGAATTTCAGAGAGAAATGTTCTATACCCAGCATCTACAACATTTGCTTCTTCCTTCCTTCAATAACTGGCTCCTGTTTATCAAAGAATGAATGACATCACTAACCGAATTCCACACTGCTATTATTTTGAACACACCCATTTCAATTAGTGATTCAATTACTCAGAATCAGCAGCACGCAGGTCAAGACTGTTGGGTTCTATTCTCAACTACACCTGACAATCAATTATTTACCATGTAGAGATCTCACTTCTACCAAAAACACTGATCAGGTTAATGATGCCGGACTGATATTATTTTAATCAACTGTATATGGCTCTGTTAAATATTCATAAATTTTCATACAATCAGAAACGCCACCTTACTATTCCTGAACAATAACACCTTTCTTTTGTTTATTTTCCCCCTAATTTAATTGCAGTCCATTCCCACCTATGAGGTAATACTTTCCCCATCACACGACGACCGCCACCGACACAGGAGGGACGAGAAAGCATGCCCCCCTCTGTGACATGCAACGCTAGCCACCCGCCTCTTTTCAAGTATGCATATTTCAGGGTGGTCTAACACAGAGGGATAGTCTTTTACTTGACATGTACACAATAATGCTCTACTGACATGCTCGAGTGGAAATTTTGAGTTTTCCTGCTAACGTGGTTGGCAAAGTGATGTAGGAAAAAAAAAAGAAAAAAAAAAAAAAAAGGTCTTTGGGTTCAGGCCCTGGGCTCGACGAGCGCGCTTCCGTGTGGAGCCAGCATGTTCTCCCCATGCTTACATGGGTTTGTGCCACGTCTTCCAGTTTACTCCCAAAAACTCCAAAATGGAAGCTGGCCCTGGATGCTAATGTGAATGTGATGGTTCTATGTGCTGCTCTGTGATGATCTGAGAAGCTGTGAGGGGGTATCCCACTTTTGCCCAGTGTTGGTTAAGATAGGGTCTAGCAACCCTAATAGGACCAAGTAGTTGGGCAAATTAGAGAGTGACACAGCACGGTAGGTTCAAACAAGGTCAAAACCTAAGCAGATTGCAATCATTACTAATATTAAAATCCATCCAGGAAATATTACATTACATAATAGATATGTCCACAAGGTTCAATTACTTTGCTGGTGTAATTATCTTGAAATGAGGACACTTCAACTTTTGCACCGTTTCGCCATCCCTGTAAACGAGGCTACTCACCAAATGATGAACTACAATTGGTCATGTCTCTCTCGCACTGGGACACACTCACCTCTGAAGGGGGTTCAGGCAGAATAGCTTTGCCTCCACTTTTCAGCTCAAAACGCTCCTGCATCCCATCGCCATCATCCTCTTCCACTGTGTCGGACACAGCTGTTTAATTAAAAAGTGTACCAACAATGTGATGAATTAGATCCAAGTGTGTGCTCCCTTTGGATGAGTTAAAGGTGGAGCTAAATTTCCCTTTCGGGATTAATACAGTACATTAAATATATTTCTTAGCAAACATTCATGTTGGAGTAATCTTAAAGTCACATGTACCTCCCCGGAGACCGGGATACATGACGATCCCACTGATCAGGAACAGAACCAAAACAAACAGGATAAGGCTGCGCTGCAGGCTGGACAACTGCTTCCATTTCTGCAGGTTCATGCAAAACATCACGAGGAGAGAGAGCCAGATGCAAAACGGGATCAGTGCATTTCAGTTTCATGAACCTGTGATTAATTATTCCGGCTGCACACGAGCGATAATACTTCATGTGTAATTCAAATGGAATCTCACCCTCCAGTAAGACTGCTTGCGCCGTTTGCCATTCGTATAAGCCCTATTGTCATGAACTACAACAGACACGAAATCCGTTCTGGTTGGAGTGACCATGTCTCTCAGACCCTGACAAAAGAACACAAGAGTATAAAGAAAAGATTAAAAAATAAATTTAAAAAAATAACAATGAGCATAACCATTGAAGAGGTCCGTCATGTGACAACAGCAGCACATTTGCTGAGCCACCCCATCAAG
>CM045734.1:52056063-52083563 GCA_024760905.1 Plotosus lineatus
GCAAACATTTGGTATACAATGGCTGAATGCCACGGTTTTTAATTTAGCCACAAGCGTTGAAAGAGATGATGATGTGTTTAATGTTTGTGTGTTCAAGTTTTCAGTACAGAACAGTAAAACTACATAAATAATTACCAATTATTTGCACCCTGAATACAGTAATTGCCATAGATAAAGGTATAAGGCCACAAAGTTGGACAGATGGAGGAATTCCATCAAGCCTCATTTGTCCATCGGTAAATCCCACGTGTGCGACCTGTTGAACTTTACACTTGTCAACTCATACTTGCTGTAATTCCCAGAGGTAACCAGGCCGGCATTGAACTTCAGCGAAGATCACAGTGCATTCGGTTGTGGGTTGTTTCAACCTGATACGTATAAGAGTGCGTCTTCAAGCAAACCAGGTGATCGAAAGCTTTACAAGGAACCTGGATGGATGATGGCATGCACCAGAACATAAATAAGAAGCACCGACTTAAAACATTTCAAGCGCATTGTAAACACCATATAACAACAACAAAATAGTTCATTTAGACAATTCGTGCAGTAAAACATCACTGCAACTTGGCAACCACGGTAAACTAGAAGGACGCGAAAAGAAAGTGGAAAGTGTCTGCGGGTTGCTTTTATTCTTTTTTTGTTGTCGTTGAGCAAACAACAACAACAACAACAACAACAACGTCCAAAATGGCTAGAACTTGAATTCCTTCTTTCCTTTTGTCTGCAAATTGTGGATGTGTTTAACAAGGGACCAATTAACACCAGCTCAGCAGTCTGCAGGGAATGTGTGTGTGTGTGTGTGTGTGTGTGTGTGTGTGTGTGTGTGTGTTGTGGAAGTTTCTAGCTGAAGCACACAGGTCCTATAGTAAATCCAAAGTCTTCTGCAAGGTCACTGTGGCCAAACCATGCCAAGTCTCTGATGGGTAAAAGCTGCAGGTCTTCAGTTTCAAACTGGAACACTGACTCCTGCGGTCTTGTATCCAGCTCCTCGCTTGCCTGCAGTTAAATCATTAACGATTAATCATGATCATGATCCCCAGGTATTACACAGCTATGTTCACAAAAATAATGTTGAAACATACTACACAATCTTGTAACGTCCCCAAGAAACTCTGTCTCCGAGAATCGGCGAGAAATTTGATTTCTCGCTCTCCTGAACCCTGCCTGCTCCCTCGCCCACAGGAGAACGTAATGTTCTGTGTAGCCTGCTTGCTGTTTAGCCGCAGGAACCTCATCTGCACCACGCTGGTTTCTGTATACTCAAACTATAGAACAATGAAGGAGAGAGTCATAAAATAATAATTCCTTCAAAAAGGGAATCGATCTCCTCAGCTTTATGAGCAGCAAACCTGAAAGCCTTGCTCTGTCCAACTCAGCCAAGTGAACGAATCCTCCTGCGAGTCTTTTAACCAGGCTTTCACTGGAACCTGCAGCACAGGAGTATGTATTAATTCCCAAAGCAAGGCGTAAAGGGTTACAGCACCGTTTCCGGATTAAAAATAAGAGGCTGTTTGTACTTAACCTGGGACCGAAGTGGAGAAAGACATGTCTGGCCTGCTAAACTGAATCTGCAGTAGACTAGAAGAGCATCAGCAGGATTGCCTTGGTTCGGATCGATATAATACATTCCTAAAGTAAACAAACCGACGTTCAATGTTTACCACATCCTGCAAATCAATTTACAGTATGAAGATGGAATCATTAAATAAGGCCCATTTCGTCTTTATTTCAAATTAAGGATGAATCATTACAATTGTAGAAAAATTCAGTTTAACACAGTCTATTATGGGATGGCACGGTATCGTAAGAGTTAGGTTAGCTTGTCTGCCTCATAGCAAGAAGACCCTGGGCTTGATTTCCATGATTAGTAAAGGTGATGGTGGTTCAAGCCCCTGCACCTGAGCAAAATGACCCGGGGGTGACCCGAGGCCGCGACCAGTCGGACATTGGGGGTCATGGTGGTAAAGTGCTGAATCTGTAATCCTGAGGTTGGGGTTTCAAGGTTTCAAGGCCCACTCTCAACAGGTTGTTACTGTCCCACCAGTGCAGCTAACTGGGTTATCAAAGGCGGGCCATGTCTCTCACTGTCTATGGTGTGAGGTTCATGTAAAAGAACCATTGCTGGCTTTCGACAAGCGTAGCTGCAAAGCCGTCAGTGTGTTTCTGCTCCACGATGGCCTGGTCAGCTGTTCAGGGTGTACTCTGCCCTTGCCCAGAGTCGGTTGTGATGGGCGACAGCCTCCCCACGACCCTAATTAGGATTAATTGGTTCAGAAAATGAACAAATTAATGTTTCTGGTTCAAGTTTAAATGTTCACTTCATGCTGATATGAGTTTACTCCAGGTACTCTGGTTTCCTGGTGAGAGGTTCATGTAAAAGAACCATTGCTGACTTTCATAAAGAGTAGCTGCAAAGCCGTCCGATCATTCGTGGTGGCGACCCCTGGAAAAGAGAAAAGCCGAAAGGAAAAGAAGAAGACGACTCTGGTTTCCTCCCCCATTCTGAAGACATATTAGGCTATTTCATATTACCCTGGGTTTGCCTGTGTGTGTGTGTGTGTGTGTGTGTGTGTGTGTGTGTGTGTGTATCCTGTGATGGACTGGCAGACGTACCCTCTTTCATCTACAGTTAGCTAAAATATGCTCCGCCCTCCATGAAATTCTAGTCAGTTCAGTTCAGTTCATTTTCTGTAACCGCTTCATCCTAATTAGGGTCACGGGGAGGCTGGTGCCCATCCCAGCCAACTCAGGGCGAGGGCAGAGTACACCCTGGACAGCTCGCCAGGCCATCGCAGGGCGGAAACACGCTGACGACTTTGCAGCCTACTCTTGTCGAAAGTCAGCAATGGTTCTTTTACATGCCTCACACCATAGACAGTGAGAGACATGGCCGGCCTTTGATAACCCAGTTAGTTGCACTGGGGGAATTCTAGTCAGATTAAGCAGTTTAATAAATCAATGAATGGAAAATAACAGGGCGGAGTAAATATTGTTTAGTGCTATATTTTATGGCTTATATAATATTAGTTTGCCTAATAACACTTTAATTTTTATTAAGTATATACATACACACACACACACACACACACACACACACACACATGTCTATATATACATATATACATATATATATATATATATATATATATATATATATATATATATATATATATACACACACACACACACACACACACACACACATATATATATATATATATATATATATATAAATAACACACATACAGACACACAGGGATCCCTCACTTTCCGTGGTTAATTGGGACCGAGATCCCCACGCAACCACCAAA
Organism: Plotosus lineatus; assembly: GCA_024760905.1. NCBI lineage: Eukaryota > Metazoa > Chordata > Actinopteri > Siluriformes > Plotosidae > Plotosus > Plotosus lineatus. The sequence continues at coordinate 52,059,375 of CM045734.1, forward strand.
GTCCGTGAAGTAGGATCACCCCTCAACGTCCCTGACTGACGATTAATGTCAATTAATACATATTCAATGCTATAACTGCTTATAATAACAATTAAACATTCAAAAATAATGCATAAGATGTAAATAAAATATAAATATACGCATACAGATGCGCGTATATGTGCGGACGCACGCAGATGCGTGTGCATGCAGTCAGATGAGGACCTCACAACAATGTTACGAGTTTTGATTGAGGTTTTGGTTTAGGGTTTTTTTTTTTGCATATACAGTACTATATAAATGTGTACATATACACACACACACACACACACACACACACACACACACACACACACACACACACACACACACACACATCTCCATTCATTCATTTTCTGAATTGCTTAAGCATAATTAGGGTCATAGGGAGGCTGGCTATTAGATCAAGTTGAATATGTATCAGCTGGTAAGGAATGGAAGCAGTGTGAAGAAATGCCAAGAATTACAACACCATGGTTTGCGTTAGTACCCGTGTGCTCATCTTACGATATGTTCTATAGTATGCAACCAAATTAGCAAAATATATGATGTTTGACCTTTCAAGGTCACCCAAGGTCAAACATAATTGTCACATCTGAAAGTCCATGTCTATTAGTGTGCCATATATCTAAACTTTATGACCTTTCTCTCACCTTCATCATTGACCTTGGCATTCCAAAATTGCATTACTTCTGGGGCTTATGTAGTGTAGTGTCCCTACAAAGTTTGGTGAAAATACATGCATGGGTGTTGTCAAGATTTAGTTCAGCGGCACATTGACTCAAGTTCTGGTTAGCAGAAAACAGCAACTAAAACACACCATACTGGGAGAAGGTAATTACTGCCATCATTTAATTTGGTTTATTATTAGCTTTAGATTATATGGAATGCCCATCATACAAGCCACTGTCAGTTTTCAGTTACCATAGCAACTACCATAGCAAGCAATGCAATAAATCGAGTACACTCAGATGTCGAAACCTGACATTTGAATAACAGTCTGTACTACTGTCAGAGCCACTGCTATAAATAATCAGCACCCTCTGTCTGTTTGAGAAATCATTAGTGTGCTGACACCTCCCCTCCCTCCCCCATGCTAGAACTATTACCATACGATTCTGTCATTGGCTCGATCCTAAAAAATCTTCAGTCAGAATCTTCCTGATGTGTTTGAAAATCTGCTTCAGCCTTTGAGTTTGTTTTAAGGCTGCAGATGATGTGTGTGTGTGTGTATGATTTCATCAGAAGAATGAATATTGCTTTCAGACTGCCCTCAAGGCCACCTTACATCAACTATCTGTGGAATAAGATGTGATTCAACACAATATGGCCAAATATATTGTTTAGTTGCAGACACAGAGTCATCTCCATTTATCACCTCTATCCCTCATCGCTGCATTCATCCATCACCCTCCACCTCATTCACGCACATCTCCTCTGTGTTACTCCTGCTAATATAATGCTTTGAATTGGTACCTTTGCTGCAATAACAGTGTCCAGTCTTCTGGGAAGGTTAACGCATTTTGGAATTGATGCTCCTCAATGTACATTGGATTGGGAAGACCAACGACGGAGGTTGGCTTGAAGAAATGGCCTGGTATTCCACTTAATCCAAAAGTTCTAGAATTCAGTGCTCAGATCAATGTACTTCAAGTTTCTTGGAGTCCATATTTCTGATGACATCACCCGGACCACAAACCAATCTTCCACCAGGTGGAGAAAGCACAACAAAGGATGTACTTCATCAGGAAGCTCCAACAAGCCTGTCTACCCTGATCCCTACTGATGTACTCCGTCATAGAGAGCCTCCTGACCTACTGTTATACAGTGTGCTGTTCAGTAGCTGTACTGCAGAGGATAGGAAGACCTTGCAGTGGGTGATGAGGATGGCAGAGCAGGTAACTGGAACTACACTGCCTGCCCGCAGTGACATTTACACTGACAGTCTTCAGAGGAGAGCCAGTGGAATTATCAGGGACCCCACACACCCTGGACACCCCCTCATTTTTCTGATGGAAAATGGTACAGGACACTAAAAAACACAAGCTAACAGGCTTAAGAACAGCTTTTACCCACAAGCTGTTAAACATGTAACCCCAACACCACCACCATCACCACCACCACTACGTGCAGTGACTGAATAACCATCATTCAGACCATCTTCCTGGACAGTGCAATATTACTCTTCTTAGTGCAATACTCATGTTTGGAGCAGGTCTCAAACATCATAACATTTTAGGACCTGAAAAATAAAAGCTCTACCTCTTACATCATTCATCCTTCTCTGCCTGTATGAATATATGTATAAATCTATAAGATGTGTGAATATATGGATAGATATATAGGTATAAATATATGTATACGTGTCTCTGTGTACCTGTAGGTACTGTATTCGAAGTGATGAGCACCCAGGGCGCTTAAAAAAGTTGGAGTGGGTGGGTGCTTACTGAAATGATTACCAGCAGAGTGGAACGATAAATGCTTATTACCATAGAGGTGGAAAACATGAATAATAACAGAACAATAACAGAGTTTTACTGAGATTTGGGTTATTCATTTTGTGGTATCAACCAAAATACTTCCATGAAAGCTAAAAATAAACAGAAAACAGCATAATTTACAAAAAAAAAAAAAAAAAAAAAAAAAGACCCTTTAATTTTCCCTCCTGGTGCTGTTCTTTTAAATATTTTCTCCAGATGTAAAATCGAGCCAATCAACATGAATGTCAACTTTAGCACATGGCACTTTGAACCAATCAACACAAAGATCAACTGTAGCACATGGTTGAAAAGCACATGGCCAGGAATGTCTTTAAATGTATGAAGTTAGTGAGCAGAAGAATGGGGTGAAAAATACTCATCACTTTCTGATAGGTCCATATCTGGCTCATCACTCCATTCATTCAGAGAATCTCATAGGTTTGCTGTAGCAGTTCATAATGGTTCATCTTGGTGGACATTTACCAAGAGAAACACAGCAAAATATTTTCCTGTTTTTTAAAGCACAATGGAACAATCAAATGTGTTGTTACTGATGAATATTATAGACATTCCCCAGTAGCAGGGGGTCTTGAAATACCGTGTAAACTCACTTTTACAGGCAGTGAACGCCTCAGAGATGGATCCAATAAAATTGGTAAGTTTGATCTACCATTTTGCTCCCAGTACACATGGGTGGTTATTAGACGCAAGTTAAAAAAGCATGGGGGGGGGGCCTTATTGGAGCAGGATGCTTATTACGTCAAATACGGTATGTGTATATACAGTTGTGATCCAAATAATATCAGTCAGACATCACTAACCTGATCAATCAGTGTTTTGTGGTAGAAATGATAAACTCATACTGGATCGGTCGAGGCCCGGGTTAACAACAACCGCCATCAGTGCTGTCAACCAACCGGGTGCTGATGGAAATTGGACTACTGTTGGTCGAAGACGTCGAAGAAAGAGAGGTGGGAGGCGTGTCCGTAGGCAGAGAGAGAAGAGGAAAAGCACGAGTCTAGGACTGAGAGTAGGGACTTTGAATGTTAGAACTATGCAAAGAAAAGGTAGAGAGCTGGCTGACATGATGCAGAGGAGGAAGGTGGACATACTGTGTGTTCAGGAGACCAGGTGGAAAGGTAGCAAAGCTAAAAGCTTAGGAGCAGGTTTAAGCTGTTTTATCATGGTGTGGATGGGAAGAGAAATGGAGTAGGAGTCATTTTGAAGGAGGGGTTTGTCAGGAATGTTCTAGAAGTGAAAAGAGTGTCAGACAGAGTGATGAGTCTCAAATTAGAAATTGAAGGTGTGATAGTAAGGACTTTCGCTGCTGCATTCTCGACTAACTGGAGCTTGTTTATGCTCCTATTAAAACATCCAGACAGTACTGCAATAATAATCTAATCTCAAAGTAACAAAAGCAATAAGTTTTTCTACACCATTCAATGACATCATACTTCTTATTTTAGCAACATTCTCGAGACAAAAGAAGGCCACCCGAGTAATATTATCTACATGAGCTTCAAATGAAAGACCAGCATCAATAATCACTCCAAAGTCCTCGACTGCTACACATGATGAGACTGAAACATCTAACTGTGTATCAACAGCATAGCATTCATTAATTTTCTGAACCACCTAGTCCTATTTGGGTTGCGGACAGGCTGGCACCCATCTCAGCTGACTCGCAGCGAGGGCAGTGTACATCCTGGACATGTTGCCAAGCCATTGTTCGGCAGAAACACGATGACAACTATGCAGCCTACTCTAGATGAAAGTCAGCAATATTTCTTTTACATACCTTTTACCATATACAATGAGATAACCCAGTTAGCTGGGGCGACAGCACTGACAATGGGGCTTAAACAGTTAACAGTGGGGTTTGAACCTCCAACCTTGGGATTGGTAATCCAACACCTTACCACCAGGTGACCACTTCCATGAGCATATCAATGAAAGCTACTACCATGATCACGAATGATATTACCAAAAGTCAAAGAGAACAGCAACGGGCCTAGGACAGAACCTTGTGGAACACCAAACTTAATATTAGAACACCAAACTTAACAATAGTGTCAAAGGCTGCACTGAGGTAAAATAGTACAAGCAGGGAGACAAAGCTGTGGTCAGAGGCTACCAGTAAGTCATTAAACACCTTAATGAGTGCGGTCTCTGTGATATGATGAGGCCTAAATCCCGAATTAAACATTTTGTGAATGTTATTCCTACAAAGATATGAACATGACTATCTTTATATTAATCAGCTACATTGAGAGGCTCAGCGTTTTTGAGCCACTATGTTGGTGGAGGGAGCCACGGTATTCCAAAAGCCTTGTGCTCATGGCAAGCAGTGTTCTTGCCATCCCAGCAGCAGCGCAGCAAGCGAGAGAGATTGTTCCACCGCCGAGGTTTGTAAACCAGGAACAGAAATCACAGCTGAAGTAAGAGACAGTGGATGAGATCTGGTTTATGCACAGCAATCTTCAAATTAAATAACCCTCCTCCCAGTGACAAAATAATAAATAATAATATATATATATATATAATAAATAATAATAAATCAGATGATTCGCTGTGGCGACTCCCAAGTAAAAAGGGAAAAAGCCGAAAGGAAGACAGACCAGTGACAAAATAAAAGACTGGGTCTGGTTGAGTCTTCCCTCTGAGAATGGGTCGATCAGTGTAGTATTAAGCATTATTATTATTATTGAACAGAATGTTGAGCAGACTCCTTCTTAAAATAAGTCTTCATGTACTTTTCTGTCATTTTTGTAAATTAAAACTATGACAAAACAACATTAATATAACGAATAAAGAAAAAGAAGATCGCACGAAGGGAGTGATGCTGAGGTAGACTACCCAACCCGTTAACACATCTGGCTACACCCTAGCTATTCTTTTTCTTTATAAAAATACAAATGACTCAAACACATTCATTGATTTTCTGAACCACTTAATTCTAATTAGGGTCACAGGAAGGCTGGAATTGTAATTTAATTGTCTATGTAGTTGTTCAAATCAATGCAACACGTTTTTTTATATTAACACAAATGAAAAAGGGGAAAAACATTATATGCGGTGTTATTTGATTTTAAATGTCAAAAAAGGATTTATGGCTCCCATTGTTTTCTTTACTGTAGAAAACGGGTCCAAATGGCTTTTTGAATGGCAAAGGTTGCCGAGCCCTGGTATAAGCAAACATGGAGGTACTGGATCAAGCACACATGTTGATGATTGATGATGAAATCAATGAGATTAGTCTGGGCTTTTAATTTGATCGCGGTAAATTATTATTTACTGTTTTAGTTATTGGCATTTCTGGCTTTAAATTTAGGGAATCAATTTTTGCCTGATATTTTCAATTCCAACATTAAAAAAGCTCATAAAATTGTCACAGCTACATGTTGATGGTCTACATGTTTTATTCATTGTATTATTTGTAGTTAATCCTGTAAGAATATTAAATAAGTATTTTTGATTATTTTTGTTGTTTCTATTAAATTTTAGAAATATTCTGCTTCAGCAGCACTAAGAGCTTTTCTGTAATTAACGAGACTCTCCTTCCATTCTAATTGGAAAACCCCTAATTTAGTTTGATGCCATTTTTGTTCTAATTTGCATTTGTTCTGTTCTATTGTGTGTGTTTTGTCATTATACCAGGGGGCCATTTTTCCCATCTGAATGAGTCTCTTTTAAGAAGAGCTACATTACGTAGCTTATGTTGTAAATTTGACTCAAAGCACTCAGTGGCTTTATTGAGTTCTGCGGGGTCTGATAGTGATCCCATCCTAGTTTTAGATTAGAAATGAAACTCTGCAGTAGTTGATGTAAAAACAATAACGTGGCGAGGTGTATATATTAGTACTAAGAGGCAGTGTAATCGAGATAAGATTTCAGTTCATTTTCTGTAACCGCTTAATCCTAATTAGGGTCGCGGGGAGGCTGGCGCCCATCCCAGCCAACTTCAGGCGAGGGCAGAGTACACCCTGGACAGCTCGCCAGGCCATCGCAGGGCGGAAACATGCCGACGGCTTTGCAGCCTACTCTTTACGAAAGTCAGCAATGGTTCTTTTACATGCCTCACACCATAGACAGTGAGAGACATGGCTGGCCTTTGATAACCCAGTTGGCTACACTGGGGGGGGGGGGGGGGGCAGTGACAACCTTGTGGAGAGTGGGAATCGAACCCCCAACCTTTGGATCAGCGAACCAGTGCCCTAGACCACCACTGCCCCAGTGCTGGAGATAAGATAAAGATTTGAAATAGTTTCTGCGTCTTGAACTACGACTATATTTCTAATATTTAATCCAAAAGTTATTATTACATGGAGAGTGTGGCTAGCTTTAGGAGTGGATCCTACTAAATTCTGAGTTACTGCTCCTGAATCTCGAATTGATTTGAAAGTACTAAATCTTCAAGAGTCCTCTGGGTTTCAAAATGAATATTAAAGTCACCAATAATTAAAGGTTCATCTAAAGAAACAACCAGGTTTGAAATGGAGTCTGCAAATTCACAGAGGAATTCACAGGAAAATAGGAATTAAAGGCATGTCGACAGATCTACAAAAACAACAACAAAAAACTGAGGCGCTATGGAGGTATTCACTGATCAGTGTATAATATATGGTTAGTTGCTATTCTGTAATTTGACACAAAACTCATTCGTGAAGTAATGCTGGCTGTAATGAATACGAGCTATACCATTGGTGTAGTTTGGGTGACATATCATCAACTCCAAGCAGGAGGTCGCCGGACGCTCTTTTGTGCCATCAGGTGGATCTATGAAGAGCCGCAGGTCTTGCTGTAAAGAATTCAATAGAGTTCTGATGAGGGGGTAGTTGGGCGTGTCTGATTGATACACAAGGTCCTGATTAGAGAGAGAGAGAGAGAGAGAGATTGTATTGATAATATGTATGATATTAATTGCTGATTCTGAAAATGCAATCCAGTTTAAGTTACATGCCTTTAGCTGAGCCATTGTGAAGTTGAGAGATAATCCTGGAGGTCCTGGAGGACCAGGTGGTCCCTGCAGAAAGGGTCAGAGATTTTAAAGTAAGGAAGTAAAGTTTTGGAGCCAATATAATAAGAACAGAAATTTTCAACTCACAGGTAACCCTTTCAATCCGACACGACCACGAAGCCCAGGAAAGCCCTTTAATCCCTGCAAACAGAACAGGCTTTGTGTTTCAGTCACACACTGATACACTATATTGTGCACTATTTCGTAATTTACTCCCTACCTTTTCGCCAAACAGGCCCTGTGGAGGACATAAGTAATCAGAATTAACAATCATTTTATGTTGACTGGAGATCTACACTTCAAGGAGCATCATTTTCTTCTGGGAGTGCTGAGAAGGCTTCATTAACACACCATTAAGTGTCCTGTGAGAGCTCTGTGTGACTACGAGCTCCAATACAAGTCCACCTGATACCAATTATATGCAAGATATTTCAGTAAGATATTAAAAGGAGAAGGCTTACAGGCATTCCTGGTAGTCCTGGGTCTCCTCTTCTCCCCGGTGGTCCAATATCACCCTAAACACAACACATTTTATGTGTAATATCTTTATAATGTTTGAATGGTAACTTTGTTATGTTCTACAGTATTTATAGGATACAAGTTTAGAAGTGTATCACCTGCTCTCCTTTTTGGCCGTCTTTGCCCATTTCTCCAACAAACCCCATTTGCCCCTGAAATACAGATTGAGGTGTCAACACATGTACTATTGATGAGAGTACAATATTGTTGCCAATATACAAATGATACCTTTGCTCCATCGCCCCCGTGTGGCCCATGTGGACCCATTTCTCCCTTTTCTCCCTTAAGAGGAGACCAGCATTTCAGTATGTGTTGAAAAACACAGGACATACAAATAATATTGTTGTTGTTGTTATTATTATTATTATTATTATTATTATTATTATTATTATTATTAATAATAATAATAATAATAATTTACACTTCTATTGCTCAATTATTAATGTAACTAATAAACTGTAAATTACTCTCTCTCTCTCTAATTAAATATATCTACACAGACGTTCCCCAACTTACGTTCATTCGTTTTTTTACGTATTTTTCGATTTTACGTTTAAAAAAAAAATATGTCTAGGAGAGGTAGCAGTCGGTTTTCTGACAAGAACATTCAACAAGGTCTTAGAGAGTGAGAGGATGCCGGAGGAATGGAGGAGAAGTGTGCTGGTGCCTATTTTTAAGAACAAGGGAGACATGCAGAGTTGTGTCAGCTACAGAGGGATAAAGTTGATGAGCCATACGATGAAATTATGGGAAAGAAGTGGAAGCTGGACTAAGGGCAGAGGTCAGCATCTGTGAACAACAGTTTGGTTTCATGCCAAGAAAGAGCACCACAGATGCAGTGTTTGCTTTGAGGATGTTAATAGAGAAGTACAGAGAAGGTCAGAAGGCGCTGCATTGTGCCTTTGTGGATCTGGAGAAAGCATATGACAGGGTGCCGAGAGAGGAACCGTGGTATAGAGGTGAGGTTTTGCAGTCACGTGACACGCCGAGTAGCAACTCAGTTTATGCCGCCATATTGGAGTAAAAACAAATGCAAATGCACGTTGCAATTGAGGTACCTGTTTTAGCTTGGTAGATTATATAAATATGAATGTTGACAGCTGTAATCCAATCCCAGTCCTTTCCGAGCTCCCTGGTAATTATGATAACGATCAGAAACATATTCAAAAACTACGGTTATCAGGGCTAACAAATGACCCATACATTTTGCCCGATGGATTGTTTGTTAACTGCATGGATGAAGCCTCGGACAGGATACCTGGTTTAACATACCCAGATATCTGTAATTATTTGATTAATCGCACATCTGATTATACTCACGAAAAACTGAAAAGTTTCAAAGGCCTTAGAGCGTATGAGTATTTTTTATCTGGATGGGTTTCGGCACTTCGCGAGCGTATTATACCCAGGAAAGCCTCTAATATCGCCCATGGCAAGCTGTGTGAGGACACCAAAGTATTAATCATGGCAAAGGTAATTATGACTCACTTTTTTTTTTATCATTTTGCCTACATTATATATTAAGCACAAACATGTGGATCTAAATTTATGGATGTGGTGAAGGAGGACATGAGGGTAGTTGGTGTAAGAGAAGAAGATGCAGAGGATAGGGTGAGGTGGAGGTGTATATATATATATATATATATATATATATATATATATACACACACACACACACACACACACACACACACACACACACACATACACACATACTCATCGGACTCATAGGCTCACAAGGAGCCTGGAAACTGTCTCAGTTGGAAAAAGACAAAAGCAGAATATACACTGCCTATCACAGGGCAACACAACCATTCACATTCATTTCTAGATCCAGTTTTGGAACAGCCTAGTGTACATGCCTTTGGATTGTGGGAGGAAACCGAAGAAAACCGACACAAGCACAGGGAGAACATGCAAACTCCACACACAATCAAACCCAGGATCGTCTCCGGCATGCCCTCTGATGCACAAGTGTCACTGACACACATCACCAGAGGAAACCCACACCAGCGCAGAAAGAACATGCAAACTTCTCACAGAAACACCTGAGTCAAGCCTGGGATTCGAACCCTGAGATTTCTTTACAAGCATGTGGGTGGTCTTATTCGAAATGTCTAAACTTAGAGGATGCCCCTGGTGGCGTATTATAGATATTCAAAGATTCAACAATGCATAAAAAAAAAAAAAAAAAAAAAAAAAAGAAAAAACAAAATCAGGCAATACAACCCAGAAGCTTAATTCTGCAAAAGGTCTTGCATAGTACCTGTGGTCCTAGTTCACCCTTTCCCCCTTTTTCTCCATTTACTCCAGACAAACCCTGCAGACGAGACAAGAACAGAGAGACACTGCATGAGTTATAAACCAGACATATCGCCAAGTTAATCTAAATGAAGACATTATTTCCTCAAAACAAAAATACAGTACTGCAGAGAAGGGTAATGATGATTCTTAATAATAATAATAATAATAATAATAATAATAATAATAATAAATGTCACACTTCTGGTCTTTCTGTCCTTACTTACTCTGTCCATAAGCCACCCTCATCGCCTTTTTCACTTCATCACTACATCACCAAATTTCAGATTAAGAAGAAAACATCAGGACTTAGAAGGTTACATCACTCACATATAGACCCGGCCTTCCTGGTGGCCCAGTCCACCCCAGAGATCCCTGCCGTCCCTAAAAAAAAACCCAAAACAAAACAAAAAACCTCCTGACATATTGTACACATTCGTCTTAATTGAGACACAAATCAGAGAATGGCAGGAAAGATAATTATTATTCTGAGGTTTACCTTTTCTCCTCTGATACCTCTCGGGCCCTTCTGTCCCACTTTTCCTCTTTTTCCCTAGGAGGAGCTCAGTATATTAGTTTGAATTTGCATTTATGGTATTTGGCAAATGCTCTCATACAGAAGCTTATACTGGGATGTATCATTTTTCTTTCATACGACCGAACAATTGAGGGTTAAGGGTCTTCAACAAGAGCCCAACAGTGGCAGCTTAGTGGTGCTGGGGGGGCTCGACTCCCTGACCGACCGAGAGCCTTATCCGCTGCCCATTCTTAAGATTAGAGGTTTGTAACCCTGGTTCTGGAGAACCCCTGCCCTGCTCGTTTTGCTGCTTTCCCCGCGCCGTCACACCCACTTAAATTATGGTGTGATAGGAACATGGAAAACACAAATATGAGCAAGACAGAAGGTCCTCCTGGACCAGGGTGGGGAGCCTCTTGTTTAGATGGATTTCATGCAAATCCAAGTGTAGTGTTGACCTGATTTTCTTACCAGTCGTCCATTTTTGCCAGTTCTTCCAGGCTGCCCATCACGACCATCCTTTCCCTGAACCAGACAAGAGCTTCTGGTCAGTGCACAAAACTGGTTTGGATTCACCATTGGATACATAATAAAATAATAATAGATAAAAGGGAAATCCTTCAAATGAGAAATAAAAACTGTCCTGACCTTCTGACCTTTCTGTCCATCTCGTCCATCAAGGCCAGGTTTTCCCATTATACCCTGGAAAAAATGTAGCAAAAAATACACGTGCATAGAAAATGGGTGTAGCATTTTACTTTAACAACAACAACATAATAACAACAACAATAATAATAATGCTTGAAATTAGTCTTATTGAGTGTTAAAGTAGGAATGTGTACATTTTGGAGTCATCTACTGCTAGTGAGTTGAATCGCAATTAAAATAAAACCAACTCGTCATCCCTTAAAATAATGTTGCGACATTTCTGTTTTCTTGGGGGCGGAGCTAATTTCCAATCAGGAATAAAAGTACATTTCTTTGAAATAAAATGCTTAGCAGAAGTGTGGAAGCACTTGCACTTTGAGGAACCATCTATCTCAGCCAACACTGGGTGATTGCATGACCTCATGGCTCACACACACACACGCACACACACACACACACACACACACACATACACACACACACATACACACACACACACACACACAGACACACACACACACATACACACACATACACACATATACACACACATACACACACAACCATTCACACCTACATCCACATCTGGGGCAAGTTGGAACAGCAAATTAGCGTAATGTGCACGTGTTTGAACTTGAGAGTAACCTATGGAAACGCGTCCAAACACAGAGAAAACATACAATCTCCACATAGAAACGTCTGAGGCTGGGACTCAAATCCATGACCTTCTTGCTGTGAGGCGACACGCTAACCATTATTATTCCGAAACATTACAAATTTTTATTGTAGCTGGAGTAAAAGCAAAGTAAACAAATTTTTGAGCTTCAGGACATATCTGTTGAAACTCTAACTACTAATACACATAAGGTACTGAAACACTGACCCGAGGTCCTGGAGGCCCAGCGGTCCCTGGCATTCCCATTGTCCCTTCAGGCCCCTGCACACAGGAGAAAATCCATTGCTTAAAAACTTGGTACTGATTATAAAAGATATAAAGCCGACAACCCCTGCTTTTTATTTAGAACATTTTAGATGCACATTTTTATATATTAAAAAAATTGTTAAAATAAAATAGGCTGTACCTCTAATCCAGGAAGTCCTGAAGGTCCTCTGATACCTGGCAAGCCATCCGAGCCCTAAAGAACAACAAAACCTCTCCATCAGGTGTGACTAATGTAAATGGGAGCCGATCAACAGCACTTTGTAAGACTCACAGCTTCTCCGGGAGGTCCTGACCTGCCTGGGTCACCTTTCGAACCTTCATTTCCAGGTACTCCTTTAGGACCTGTCCAGCCTTCAGGGCCTCTGGGACCAGAAGCTCCCTAAAACAAAGGCATTGTCAAGTCATGGGACTGAGCGAGAGAGAGAGAGAGAGAGAAAGATGCACAGACCGGTATTCCAGGTTCTCCTGTGTCCCCCTTTGATCCTTTATGTCCAGTTGCACCCTGTTACGGATTATTTTAACACAGAAGAAAATTTTGAATATTATTTACCTATATTATCTGTCTTATCTATAAATTACATTACTATACAAGAATATATGCATATATTATTATATTATGATATAAATAGTTGCACACATAATAGTTGCCCCACAGCAGGAAGGCCTGCGTTTGACTCCCAGCTCGGGCGTTCCTGTGTGGCGTTTGCGTGTTCTCCCCGTGCTTGCGTGGGTTTCCTCCGGGTACTCCGGTTTCCTTCCACAGTCCAAAAACATGCAGAGTAGGCTGATTGGCAGTTCTAAATTACCATAGGCTGATTGGCAGTTCTAAATTACCCCTGGGTGTGACTGTAAGTGATTGCATGTGTGTTGACCCAGCGATGGAATGGTAATCTGTTCGGTGTGTACTCCGCCCTCCCCAAGAGTCGGCTGAGATAGGTGCTAGCCTCACCACCACCAGGAGATTTTGTTTGTGTAACATAAGTCAAAAAGTTAGGCATAGATTTTGGTGGAATTATTTAAGTGTGATACAAATAACAAATCATTTAATTTCAGAGGTGACGTGTGCATGGAATCAATTTGAAAAAAAAAAAAAAAAGTTCAAAAAATAGAATAACGCCTATTCTTTGGTGATAGAAGGCAAAATGTTAATCAGATGTCCATTAGGGCGAGTCATTTCATGATATTTATGCCATGCTATAACAACCCTTTTGTGTCTGGCAGTGATGCACTGCACTCTATTAGTGGCCCTCTGGTTAATTAATAACTTGATCATTTTTCTCAGTATAAGATGTGATTAGATTTTCAATGTAATTACACATAAATTCTCGTACAAAAAGATAAATCCTAAATAATGAAGATTAGTATAGAGAAAGCTATATAAGTGGTAGAGGTTGATCTAACTATTTAAACTCTTCACTACCCAAACCCATAGCTAACCTGTCAGAATCCTTGAAGTAGACACTATATATAACATTGAATGATGCTATGGTGCATCTTTACCTGTTCCATATGCATGAACAAACTCTAAGCAAGGCTGAAGCTCTTCCATACACAAAAATAACGCATGGAGATTACCTGTTTTCCAGGTTCTCCCAGAGCTCCTGCCACCCCATTAATGCCAACATCACCCTATAGGACAAAAAAAGCAACCTGTGAGACAATATACTAAATATCTGACATTAAGCCCTTTATATGACAGATATATATATATATATATATATATATATATATATATATATATATATATATATATATATATATATATACTAGTTCTTCTCAACAAAAAATTAGCATATTGTGATAAAATTCATTATTTTGTGTAATGTGCTGATAAAAATTAAACTTTCATATATTTTAGATTCATTGCACACCAACTGAAATATTTCAGGTCTTTTATTGTTTTAATACTGATGATTTTGGCATACAGCTCATGAAAACCCAAAACTCCTATCTCAAAAAATTAACATATTTCATCCGACCAATAAAAAAGTGCTTTGAATACAAAAAAAGTCAACCTTCAAATAATTATGTTCAGTTCTGCACTCAATACTTGGTCGGGAATCCTTTTGCAGAAATGACTGCTTCAATGCGGCGTGGCATGGAGCCAATCAGCCTGTGGCACTGCTGAGGTGTTACGGAGGCCCAGGATGCTTCGATAGCGGCCTTAAGCTCATCCACAGTGTTGGGTCTGGTGTCTCTCAACTTTCTCTTCACAATATCCCACAGATTCTCTATGGGCTTCAGGTCAGGAGAGTTGGCAGGCCAATTGAGCACAGTAATACCATGGTCAGTAAACCATTTAGCAGTGGTTTTGGCACTGTGAGCAGGTGCCAGGTCGTGCTGAAAAATGAACATCTTCATCTCCATAAAACTTTTCATCAGATGGAAGCATGAAGTGCTCCAAAATCTCCTGATAGCGAGCTGCATTGACCCTGCCCTTAATAAAACACAGTGGACCAACACCAGCAGCTGAAATGGCACCCCAGACCATCACTGACTGTGGGGACTTGACACTGGACTTCAGGCATTTTGGCATTTCCTCCTCCCCAGTCTTCCTCCAGACTCTGGCACCTTGATTCCCAAATGACATGCAAAATTTGCTTTCATCCGAAAAAAGTACTTTGGACCACTGAGCAACAGTCCAGTGCTGCTTCTCTGAAGCCCAGGTCAGGCACTTCTGCAACTGTTTCTGGTTCAAAAGTGGCTTGACCCGGGGAATGCGGCACCTGTAGCCCAGTCCACTGCTTCCACAGGTCCCCCAAGGTCTGGAATCGGCCCTTCTCCACAATCTTCCTCAGGGTCCGGTCACCTCTTCTGGTTGTGCAGCGTTTTCTGCCACACTTTTTCCTTCCCACAGACGTCCCACTGAGGTGTCTTGATAGAGCACTCTGGGAACAGCCTATTCGCTCAGAGATTTCTTTCTGTGTCTTACCCTCTTGCTTGAGGGTGTCAATGACGGCCTTCTGGACAGCAGTCAGGTCGGCAGTCTTACCCATGATTGTGGTTTTGAGTAATGAACCAGGCTGGGAGTTTTTTAAAAGCCTCAGGAATCTTTTGCAGGTGTTTAGAGTTAATTGGTTGATTCAGATGATTAGGTTAATAGCTCGTTTAGACTACCTGAACATGATATGCTAATTTTTTGAGACAGGAATTTTGGGTTTTCATGAGCTGTATGCCAAAATCATCAGAATTAAAACAATAAAAGACCTGAAATATTTCAGTTGGTGTGCAATGAATCTAAAATATATGAAAGTTTAATTTTTATCAGTACATTACAGAAAATAATGAACTTTATCGCAATATGCTCATTTTTTGAGAAGGACTAGTGTATATATCTTGTTTACAGTTAGAAAATGACATAGGTACATGAAGTCATTGGATACCTTAAGGCCTGGTGGACCATCCAGACCTGGAAATCCTCTGAAACCTATCAGACCCTGAATTAAACACCCAAAGGAAATTGCATTTGTTAATTACAATACATGTGGATATAATGCAAATCATGATGTCATATACTCATCCAAATGATCCACAATTATAAGCATCTATTCCAAAGTTAATATTAAGTGTGAGGACTTATACATCACTTCTTTTATCGTACCTCTAATCCCAACAGTCCTGAGGGTCCAGGTTTCCCCATTAGTCCACTCTGTCCCTGGAAAACACATCACAATAAATGGCAAAATCAGAACATGCATGAACAAACAAACAATCAAACAATTAAAATCGCATGACCTCACTCAAGTAAGCACTCACAAGAAATCCAGGATAGCCTTTATCACCCTTTGGCCCTCTTTCTCCTTGGACCCCAAAGAGTCCTGGAGGGCCAGCATCCCCCAGAACGCCCCGTGGCCCAAAATCACCCTGAACATATATTAATTAAAAACAAACAAACAAAAAAAAAAAACAACAACAACAAAAAAACGTTACTTACATCCATAATGATAATTTTATTCTCAGAACATTGTTATTTGCACATCCGCCACAGATCAAAACAATCCTGGATTGGGTTTCCTACATGTACTCTGGTTTCTACTCACAATCCAAATATGTGCACATTAAGATAACCGAATATCCATGATTGCCCCTAGGTGTGAATGATTGCATGTGTGAGTGGGTTTCCCCTGCAGTGTTCTGGTGATCTGCTCAGTATTTGCTGGAAGTGCTTCAGCCTCTTTGAGACCCTAATAAAGAATAAAGTGTAAATTCATTCATTCATTTTCTAAACCACGTAATCCTCATTATGGTTATGGGGAGGATGGCACCTATCTCAGCCTACTCCAGGCAAAGGCAGGGTACACCCTGAACAGCTCTCCAGGAAATTGCAATAAGTATACAACTACCAAATTAGCCCGCTATGCATGGTTGTTGGACTGCGAGAGGAAACAGAAGTACCCGCAGGAAACCCAGACAAGCATGGATAGAATGCAAACTCCACACAGAACCACCCGGGCCCGGGAATCGAATGCAGACCTTTTTGCTGGGAGGCAGACATTTTAAACACAATGAGACAAAAACTTGGTATACCTTTTGTCCCTTAGGACCTGGACCTCCTCTACTGCCCACAAGTCCTGCAGGCCCCTATAATAAGAATGATTAAAAATCATTTTTCTTACACAGTATAAATAACCCAAATTTACACTATTTTATATAATAACGAAAAAGAGTTTATAGAATTAAATGAACAGAACTAACCTCTTTTCCAATTGGTCCTCTCTCTCCCTGCATCCCTTGAGGGCCTTGTTGACCTGGCTCTCCTTGAATGCCTGGTGGTCCAGTTTTCCCGACAGGTCCTACTGAGCCCTATAATACATGTTCAAATAGCTGAATTACCAAAAAAAAAAAAAAAACCCACCTTCTCACAGTTTCATAATAAAAGCAAAAGTACATAATACAATTAAATACTACGTATACATTATTATACATCACAACTGATTTATGAAGCTGCAGTGGAAGCACATGTGATGGTGTTATTTTTCAAGGCTCACTCACATATTCCCCCTTTCTACCTGAAGCACCTTCAAACCCCCGAGGCCCAGGAAATCCCTGGAGAAACAAAAACACACACTTTAGTCAGTCTTACGATCTACAACTATCTGTTATAATATCAAAATTGATGGCAAAGACTTAGAGATGAAAGCTGGAGATGTGCATCACTCCACAAAATATACTATTCCCAGCATCGATCCCATACCGTAAGCCTCACATGAAAAGAATGAACTGAATTAACCTGCTGTCCCACTATCCCAGGAGATCCGGGTTCACCCAGAGGTCCTGGTGCTGCCTTAAGGAAGAAGAAAAAAAAAAAGAAAAAAACCCACATTAATATCCATTTACATGCAACATCATGTTCCGCATCCCTTCATATTTATTTTTCATGGAAGTGAAAGTTGCCACATATTCCTGACACAACAGCCAGTCAGCCTGAGGTGAATAAACCTTCTATCATAAATGGTCAGCAAATAATCAACAATCCATTCATTATTCATTTTCTAAGCCGCATAATCCTCATTAGGATCGTAGGGAGGATGCCGCGCATCTCGGCCAGCTCTGGGCTCTGTACACCCTGAACACCTCACCAGCCTATTACAGGGCCAACACACAGACAACAATTCACACTCACACTCTCACACCTAGGGGCAATTTGGAACAGCCAATCAGCATGTAACTGTGCAGTACAGGAGAAAAGCAGATTACTCAGAGGAAAACCACAGAAGCAGAGGAAGAACATGCAAACTTTACAAAGAAACACCCAAGCCTGGGAATCAAACCTCTGGATTTCTTGCTGTGAGGCTGGTGTGCTAACCACTGCACCACCATATCGCTCTCAATACATTATTAGGTCAGCAAAATGGTTTTATTTGTTAATAAGCCGATAGATTTATTGTTATCAGGCACGTTGAATAAGTTGATAATATTTTGAATGAATAATCAAACATTTATAGACTTCAACTTTTGTATGATATGGAGTCTTATTCTCATCTCAGACTGTGTTATCCTTTTTGATAGGACGACCCCGAGAAGTATAATTCACCATATCATACTTCGCCTCACTTCAGAAATGCTTAATAATTGTTGATTATACACTGTCCTGCCAAAGTACAAAATCCGAACCGGAAATACAAATTTCATACCGGATCGGTCGAGGCCCGGGTTAACAACAACCGCCATCAGTGCTGTTAACCAACAGGGTACTGGTGGAAATTGGACTACTGTTGGTCGAAGAAGGTGAAGCAGGAGGTGTGTCCGTAGGCAGAGAGAGACGAGGAAAGACATGAGTCTAGGACTGAAAGTAGGGACTTTGAATGTTGGAACTAAGACAGGAAAAGGTAGAGAGCTGGCTGACATGATGCAGAGGATGAAAGTGGACATACTGTGTGTTCAGGAGACCAGGTGGAAAGGGAGCAAGGCTAGAAGCTTAGGAGCAGGGTTTAAGCTGTTTTATCATGGTGCGGATGGGAAGAGAAATGGAGTAGGAGTCATCTTGAAGGAGGAGTTTGTCAGAAATGTTCTAGAAGTGAAAAGAGTGTCAGACAGAGTGATGAGTCTCAAGTTAGAAATTGAAGGCGTGATGTTCAATGTTGTTAGTGCTTATGCCCCACAGGCAGGATGTGAGCTAGAAGAGAAGGAGAGATTCTGGAGTGAGTTAGATGAAGTGATGCAGAGTACCCCCAGAGGTGAAAGAGTGGTCATTGGTGCAGACTTCAATGGATATGTTGGTGCAGGCAACAGAGGGGATGAGGAAGTGATGGGCAGGTTTAGTATCCAGGACAGGAACACAGAAGGACAGATGTTGATAGATTTTAGAAAAAGGGTGGAAATAGCTGTGGTGAATACTTTCTTCCAGAAGAGAGAAGAGTATAGGGTGACTTATAAAAGTGGAGGTAGGAGCACACAGGTAGACTACATCTTGTATAGGCGATGTAATTTGAAGGAAGTCAGTGACTGCAAAGTAGTAGAAGGTGAGTCCATTGCCAAAAAGCATAGGATGGTGGTGTGTAGGATGATGCTGAAAGAAAGGTGAAGAAGGCAAAAGCAGAGCAGAAGACAAAGTGGTGGAAGCTGAAAAAGGAAGTGTTATGCTGTCTTCAAGGAGGAGTTGAAACAGGTTTTGGGTGGTCAGGAAGTGCTTCCAGATGACTGGACATCTACAGCTAATGTGATCTGGGAGACAGGTAGAAGAGTACTTGGTGTATCATCTGGAAGGAAAGTAGATAAGAAGACTTGGTGGTGGAATGAGGAAGTGCAGGAGTGTGTACAAAGGAAGAAGTTAGCTAAAAAGAAGTGGAACATGAGGAGGACCGAAGAGAGTAAACAGGAGTACAGGGAGACACAGCGTAAGGCGAAGGTAGCGGTGTCAAAGGCCAAACAGAGGGCGTATGATGACTTGTATGCTAGATTGGACAGTAAGGGGGGGAGAAAATGATTTATACAGGTTTGGCAAAATAGAGATGGGAAGGACGTGCAGCAAGTTTAAGCGATTAAGGACAGAGAGGGAAATGTATTGACTGATGACAGAAGTGTGCTGGGAAGATGGAAAGAGTACTTTGAAGAGCTGATGAATGAGGAAAAGGACAGAGAAAAAAAAAGAGTAGAAGAGGTGACTGTTGAGGATTAGTAAGGGTGAAGTCAGGAGGGCATTGAAGAGGATGAAGAATGGAAAGGCAGTTGGTCCTGATGACATACCGGTGGAGGTATGGAAGTGCCTAGGAGAGGTAGCAGTAGATTTTCTGACAAGAACATTCAACAAGGTCTTAGAGAGTGAGAGGATGTCAGAGGAATGGAGAAGTGTGCTTGTACCCATTTTTAAGAACAACGGAGATGCGCAGAGTTGTGGCAACTACAGAGGGATAAAGTTGATGAGCCATACAATGAAGTTATGGGAAAGAATAGTGGAAGCTAGACTAAGGGCAGCATTTGTGAACAACAGTTTGGTTTCTTGCCAAGAGAGAACACCACAGCTGCAGTGTTTGCTTTGAGGATGTTAATAGAGAAGTACAGAAAAAGCCAGAGGGAGCTGCATTGTGCCTTTGTTATTCTGGAGAAAGCATATGACAGGGTGCCAAGAGAGGAACTGTGGTATTGCATGAGGAAGTCTGGAGTGGCAGAGAAGTATGTTAGAGTGGTGCAGGACATGTATAAGAGATGTAAGACAGTGGTGAAGTATGCTGTAGGTGTGACAGAAGAGTTCAAAGTGGAGAGCCCTGTCTTGTTTTCGATGGTGATGGACAGGCTGACAGACGACGTTAGACAAGAATCTCCATGAACTATGATGTTTGCAGATGACATTGTTATCTGTCATGAGAGCAGAGAACAAGTTGAGGAAAATCGAGAGAGGTGGAGGTATGCCCTGGTAAGGAGGGGAAAGAAGGTTAGCCTCAGTAAGACAGAATACATGCGTGTGAACGACAAGGACCCAAGAGGAAAGGTGAGGTTATAGGGAGCAGAGATAAAGATGGTGGAGGATTTTAAGTACTTAGGCTCAACAATCCAGAGCAATGGCGAGTGTGGAAAAGAGGTGAAGAAGCGTGTGCAGGCAGGTTGGAATGGTTGGAGAAAAGTATCCGATGTGATGTGTGATAGGAAGGTATTGGCAAGAATGAAAGGAAAAGTGTACAAGAAGGTTGATGAGGTCAGCGATGTCGTTTGGTTTAGAAACAGTGGCCCTGGGGAAAAGACAGAAGGCAGAGCTGGAGGTAGCGGAGATGAAAATGTTGAGGTTCTCTTTGGGAGTAACGAGGATGAATAGGATCAGGAATGAGTACATCAGAGGGACAGCACATATTAGAGGTTTTGGAGACAAAGTCAGAGAGGCTAGATTAAGAAGGTTTGGACATGTACAGAGGATGGATAGTGAGTATATTGGTAGTAGGATGCTGAGGTTTGAACTACCAGGCAGAAGGCCAAGAGGAAGACCAAAGAGAAGATTCATGGATGTGGTGAAGGAGGACATGAAGGTAGTTGGAGTAAGAGTAGAAGATGCAGAGGATAGGGTGAGATGGAGGTGGATGGTTTGCTGTGGCGACCCCTGAAGGGAAAAGCCGAAAGGAAAAGAAGAAGAAAAAGATTCAAAATGTTGATTATTTTCCTTTAAGACCATGTCTCAGAGTGCTTCATTCCTGTTATTCTATGAAAAACAGCCAAAAATGTATCTATTTATTTATTTACTTGTTTGTTTCTTGAAATGGCACATCAGTATAGTGATTAGCGCATCCGCAAAAAGGTCCCCAGCTCCGCAAGGGTGCCCCGTACCTGCCATTTTGTCCAATTCCCAACCATCAAGTATTGCTTTCCCTCTGACACAACCACCACTGACTAAGAAGGGGGCGAAATCATGCACACGCAATGCTAGTCATTTGCATCGAGTGTGAGTTTCCTACTCCAGCTTCCTCCCATAGTTCCAAGACATGCATATTAGAGTAATAGATCGCATTAAATTTTCCCCAGGTGGGAGTGTGTATTGGTTGTGTGGCGGCCCTGTGATGGACTGACGAGCTGCTCAGGGTGTACCCTGTCTTCACCTGAACTGCTTGCCAGACCATCACAGGGGCCAATTAGCCTATTGAACATGTTTTTTAGACTGTCAGAGGGAACCGGAGTCCCCAGAGGAAACTCATGCATGCACAAACATGCAAACTCCATACAGAGACACCTGAGTCTGGGATATTTGTTGCATATGTAGATGACAGATTATTTTGTCCAATCAGATTTCAGCTTCTATGTGCTGCCATGTCACTTAATATGTCGCCGATGTCACTTAAACTACATTAGGAATGAAGCTGTTTTTTAACCAATCAGATTTCAGATACAGCTCACAGACCCAACTAATGGGCTTATGAAACGTCATCATTTTTCCACCCTCTGATTGGTTGGTCAGAGCAAAACTAGGTGAATAGAGTCTGTAGCGATTTAGAATCTTTCTGTAGTAAATAAAAAAATCTTTTTTTTCAATAAATCTTTTTTGTAGTGAGTCAGAATCTTGCCCACAATGACTGGCGGAGGCGGAGAAATCGACTTGGTGTCAGACATCCTTAAAAATCTTTTTTCAAGGCAGGCTTTTCAAGAAAAGCTTGACATGGTAAGGAGAGCTCAAGGATATAAGGTTTACACAGTTTTTATTTTTGGCTCAGCGCCAATTTACTTGCAGCTTCCACCAGTAAACACCAGGGAACATTCTGAAATGTTCAGAGTTACTGGCAGAAATGCACAAAATGCCTCCTTCTCTCTCTCTCCGCAGTGCCACACCTTGTTATATTCTGTTTTTGTACGTCATTGAGGGTTTGTATAATTCTGACATCCTACTGGTGGAAAAAGAGGTGAACTAAGTTCGTTATATCCCACTGAAGGCAGTTTTAAAGCAATAGGACATGTCATAAACCTTTCTCTTTACCTTCTGTCCTTTCTCTCCTGACAGTCCGACTCTTCCAGCAGCTCCTGGAGCGCCCTAGCAGCCAGGAAAAGATCATCCGTGACATTAAACACATACAATGCAGTCCATTTAATTTCTTTTTAATAAGTAAAATGAGGAGTACCCACTCACTGGCAATCCAGCAGGCCCTGTTTTCCCACTTAACCCTGGAGGTCCCAGACTACCAGAAGGACCAGGCTTGCCGGATGCTCCCACAGCACCTGGTAGGCCTGCAATACCCTGAAAATGTTGATGAGTGCTCAGAAATGAAGAGCACCATGACTACTATCAACCGTGTAGCCATTAAGTTCAAAAGGTCAGATATTCCTTTAGATTTCATTTTGGACACACACAGTATGATTCCTATTCCAAAAAAAGGTAGAATTCTACAATTTTGATGTCAGGATATGACTCTCAGTTTAGGTGGAGAGGGGTCAGGGGTTGAAACCCTGGACAGACTCCCATTTTTAAATGGCTCAGGTGTAACACTAAAGGATTAATTTCACAGAACGTAGATTTTAAAAGCAAATTTTAATACTTTATACTTGAAGAACTGAAGCTGAACATGGGGTAAAAAAGTCAGTAAAAGTCAGTCATGTCTGCAAGGGTGAGAATGCTAAATGGGAAAAGTCTGAAAAAAGCCAGGGGTTTGGGGGCCGCAGCAGGGTCCAGGGGCGTAGCCCTGGTCAGGGCCTATAAGGAAAAGCCCCGGGAAGCATATGAATTTTGGCACTAGGATAACCTGAAAACTATAAATGACACTGTATGAACTAAATTATCTATTTTTGTAGAAATAGCTACCAATGTTTGGTAGTGAGATTTTATCATTATTGCACAATTGATTTCCAACATTTAAACTTGAACATATTTAAAAAGAAAAGCAACACTATATATATATATATATATATATATATATATATATATATATATATATATATATATATATATATTATATATATATATATATATATAAAGGGAAAAAGCCAAAAGGAAAAGATAATTTTATATATACATACACACATACATAGTTGGCCTCCTACTTACGAACCGCCCTGGGTACGAAAATTTCGGGTTACGAAAAACATTTTCCAAAGTTTTCGTCCTGGGGATACGAAAACAACCTCCTCTTATGAAATGCGCCGTTCAAAATTCAAATGCACCATCCTGCCCCGCTGGCCTCCCAGTGGCTAGGAGGGATGACGCAGTTGAACTGCCAGTACCCATACTTCCTATTTGTCACATGCGTGAAGGAGAGTTGACTGTTGGCTTGTTTTGAGGTTGATCATGCAGCTTTATATTTTGTTATCGCCAAAAACCCTCTACAATCGGGACGATATT
>CM045734.1:52086063-52088563 GCA_024760905.1 Plotosus lineatus
CCATTTTCATGTGAGCTGTGCATCTGTGTGTGCGCACGCATCTATATGTGTGTGTACTTATATTTTATTTACATTTTATGCATTATATTTGAATGTTTGATTGCTATTATAAGCATTTATAGTGTTGAATATGTATTTATTGATATTATATACACATATACGTATACGTCAGTCAGGGCGGTCAATCCTACCTTATGTTATTTAATATTCCATGTCAATCAGACAGTCCTTATGCATGCTATTACTACAGAAACAATAATGTATTCATTAGAACACATTAATACAAATATTTGATTTGTAGCCAAAACTATAGTCAACACTGCTTTCAATATAATTACAATAATAAATCCATTCAACATTAATCATACTTTAGCTGTACAAGGAAGTATTAATCGTAGAAGTTACTCACAGGTGGACCTTGCATACCGGCTGGTCCCATTTCACCTCTGCGACCCTAGAAAATACAAAATAATATTAGGAAGTTTCTTTTCCGTATTACCCTTTCTTTTTTTCTGAAGTACAAGGCCAATACTACAACCTGAGGTCCAAGTGGGCCCCTTTCTCCAGATGGACCAGGCGGTCCCTGTAAAAATCAAAACAAAACAACAGTTCTATCAGTACGCACAAATGTCAAAGTACAATCATGAACACATTGTTTAGTGTGTATATGTATCTTACATAGTGGCGAATGCCACTGAATAAACATAGCGTATTTTGGGTTTCATCAGGGTTCCTAAAAGGTTGCAAAAACCAGTTTGCATATAGTTTTAGAGTCACAAACTTTTTTTTGTCACAAAGAATTTTTGAACATGTTCAGTTCTTTGTGTGGGGCAGTGGTAGTCTAGTGGTATAAGGCGCCGGATCGCTGATCCAAAGGTTGTGGGTTCAAGTCCCACTCTCCACAAGGTTGTCACTGTCCACCCCAGTGCAGCTAACTGGGTTATCAAAGGCCAGCCATGTCTCTCACTGTCTATGGTGTGAGGCATGTAAAAGAACAATTGCTGACTTTCGACAAGAGGAGGCTGCAAAGCCGTCAGCGTGTTTCCGCCCTGCGATGGCCTGGCGAGCTGTCCTGGGTGTACTCTGCCCTCGCCCTGAGTTGGCTGGGATGGGCCCCAGCCTCCCCGTGACCCTAATTAGGATGAAGCGGTTCCAGAAAATGAACTGTACTGAACAGTTCTTTGTGTTATTTATTTTTCTAAGAAAAAAAAGCAAATGTTTTCAACACGGGTCATTAATGTTATTTTTGGTTTGGGAAGTAGTGAATGCAGCCAGCGCTGAGGATAAGAACAATCCACAAACCATTTGAATATGATGACGTAAGATCAAAGTGTGAGTGGCATGTATATAAATGTGAGTGTGTAAACGATGTACATAATTAGATTCAGAGTGTACTGTAACTCATGTCACATGGTATGACTCAGCTGTAAGGGGGTCTGGAAAGTTCGAGATGGACCTGGTTGCGCATGCGCCCTGGTGGCGGGTCAGGTGATTCAGAAACTTCGAGAATGGAACTTTCCAGAACTTTAGGGAGGTTGTACTGAGGACCTGGTGCCGACTGTCTCCTGCCTCTTCCCGTCTCGTGCAGCCTCTTCCAGTCTCTTTGAGGCTCTTCCAGTCGCTTCAGCACGCAGATCCTCGAAGGAAACTCATTGCGGCAGCTCATCTCATCCAAGGCGGATCATGGAAACTTCACCCAAGTTTCGTCGTTCGGGACTTCATCGCCAAAGACCATCGTCCAAGTTCACCCACAGACAATGCGAGGATTTTAATCATTTGTTTCCTTCAACACGCGGGATTCCAAGCATTTCCTTGCCAGCATGTGCGCCGCTTCTACATTTACCATGCTGCAGGTGCTTGGTGACGATGGGACCCTTTGTTTAATTTGTATTTTGGTTGAGCTTTAAGCTGTAAATATTATTTTGCTTTACCTTGTTTATATTCCTAAAATGTATATAGTTTATGTCGTGGTTTGTCATGCCTTACTGGTTTCACGGGGCAATTTACTTCTAAATTCCATACGGGACAAAATTGGGGACACGTCCGATAGAATCCATTTGGCATTATGTAACAAAATTATGGGATTGAATCCATTTGGTATACGTAACAAAAGAGATCCAGGGTCAATTATTACTTCACGATGCCATCGTGAAGACGCTGTAATGGGTGAAGCTGAGAATCCAGTACTTTTGGAAGGTGGTGTTTTAGAAAGTAAAAATTTTAAATAGTTTGCTGAACCTCTTAAACAGGGCTTCGGTACAGGTGGTTCAATCCAAAGATTGCATGAAAGGTCCCAAACGTTCACAAACAATGGAAAAAGAACAGCAAATAGTTGCTCATACAGCCATACGATGAAGTTATGGGAAAGAATAGTGGAAGCAAGACTAAGGGCAGAGGTCAGCATTTGTGAACAACAGTTTGGTTTCATGCCAAGAACGAGCACCACAGATGCAGTGTTTGCTTTGAGGATGTTAATAGAGAAGTATAGAGAAGGTCAGAG
>CM045734.1:52096063-52111063 GCA_024760905.1 Plotosus lineatus
CTTTAGATCAGCATATAAGTAAATATAAATACAGTATACTCAAGCTGAGGAGTACGACGTACTTTTACTCCTTTAAATCAACTTTTTATTACAGTGGTACCTCAATTTACAAAATTAATGCATTCCGAGGGCGAGCTCATAAATCAAAAACGCTCGTTAGATAAAAAAAAAAATTCCTATAGGAAACAATAGAAAACCAATTAATCTGCGCCAACCCCCTGCCAAACTCATAACCCGACACAAACACATATCAATGATGTGATATATTTAAGATAAACATGTAACAATAGATATTTCACAATAATATCACATGTACAGTAAGTAACATTAATAATACTGTAATTAACAATAAATAATAAAACTTTTGTGCACGTGGACGCTACAAATGCTGGCGCAGAGGAATATACGCAGAAGAATACAAGGCTAATTGGCACGTACGACCCTGGGGAACATGCTATTTTAACACACTGAACCAGCTCCAAGTGTGATTGTTCATCCTCTACACTAGTGGCAGTGGCGCTCTCACTGTGTTCCCTATGGTGTAGGGGAAAAGCATTTGGGGCGCTGGGGTGGGGTGGGGTGGGGTTTCTTCCTAAAGGGGGCATCACAGAAAATAAGCACTGCACAAGGCGTTCTCGGAGCACGAATAAATACACACGGAAGAATATAAGGCTAATCGGCCCGAAAAAGCCATTTCTCCAGCAGAGCTCGTAAATCAAAATTTTGCTCATTGGATGGGGCAGATTTTTGGTGCGATTGAAGCTCGTATGATGGAAAATTTGTTATTAAAGACACTCGTAAGTCGGGGTACCACTGTATTATAATAATTTTAATGTGGCTTTACACTCATACTGATTCTGATCTAGGACATTTTCCAATATATATTTTTTTTTCTTTCCTTTTTCATTTCACTGCTAGATTGACCCAGCGAAATTGTTAGCATAATAATGAGGGAGTATAACTTTTAGAGGGTGATCACACAAGGGGTGCGATAAAAAAAGTGACTGTGGGCAGTGATGGCTTACTGGATAATGCAATGGGTTGCTAATCCAATCTCTACTATCACTGCAGTTGGGCCCTTAAGCAGGGCCCTTAACCCTAAATTGTTAAGTTGTATAAAAAAATGATAATTGTAAATCACTCTAGATAACAGCATCTGCCCAATACTGTAAATATAAATGTAAATGACTGATGCAAATGGAAATTCAGAGGTGTTGCATTTCATTCTCAAAACGTTCTCAAATTTATCTCGCAAACTCATCACGAATGTCTCAAAGTGAGGCTCTGATGCAGAATAGTTTTAAACTCTTCTCAAACAGTGCGCACATGCTGCAAGGAGGTTGTAAAGTCATTTTGCTCACAAATTATTGGTTTTTGGTTCCCCAGGGAAAAGCAACAAGTTGGAGAATTCCACACAGAAGGGTTGAGACCTGTTGGCGTCCGACATATTCCATATATTTTGTCGTTATATTTTGTTCACATTTTGTTTCTGCTAATAACACGCAAATAAAAAGTGAATGATTTGAGAACAAAACGTGAAGGATTCACGATGAGAGATTCACTTTTTCGCCGACCATCCACAAATCAATTGCAAAACTGTTATTTGCATGAATTGCTTTTCTATCACATGTCTCGTGTGATCCTTCCCCTTATTGCCAACTATCCAAAACACCACCACCACCAACACCACCACCAACACAAACACCAAAACCAACAACACCACCACTAGCAACACCAACATTAACAACACCAACGCCACAAACACCAATCCCACAAACACAAACTGGATACCTCCAGTGGAAAAATAGCGCTAATATGTACAATAAACAATGCTTTCTCAACAAGGCCAACCAGTGCAACTACATTATAATCTTCTTCTTCTTCTTTTTCTTCTTCTTCTTTTCCTTTCGGCTTTTTCCTTCAAGGGTCGCCACAGCAAATCATCTGCCTCCATCTCACCCTATCCTTTGCATCTTCTTCTCTTACACCAACGACCTTCATGTCCTCCTTCACCACATCCATGAATCGTCTCTTTGGTCTTCCTCTAGGCCTTCTGCCTGGTAGTTCCAGCCTCAGCATCCTATTACCAATATACTCACTATCCCTCCTCTGTACATGTCCAAACCATCGCAATCTAGAATCTCTGGCTTTGTCTCCAAAACATCATATATGTGCTGTCCCTCTGATGTGCTCATTCCTGATCCTATCCATCCTCGTTACTCCTAAAGAGAACCTCAACATTTCCATCTCTGCTACCTCCAGCTCTGCCTCCTGTCTTTTCCCCAGGGCCACTGATTCTAAACCATACAACATAGTTGGCCTCAACACCGTCTTGTACACTTTTCCTTTCATTCATGGCAACTACATTATAATCATATAGCTAATTCACGAAGAGCAGTGCTATTTAGTGCAAGGTGCAAACAAGCAGGTGCTGTTAGTTTACTCGTAAGATACGTGTAGTTTGTTGCTGTAAAAAAAAAAAAAAAAAAAAAAAAAAAAAAGGGACAACAGTGTCCAATACTCCCTCCGCGCAGGAATGTGCCTTTTAAAGTTAATCTATAGCTCCCTTAAATCAAAATCAAAACTGCTGTTTTAAACAAATGAAGTCCAGCTGGCTCATTAATCATGCGCAGAGTTTGGTGTGCACCAATCATAGGCGACGTACTCGGAAGACAAATCTGAGTCCGAAATTTCATTAAAATCCATGCAAGCAGTTTTCAAATTGTAGCCTTAAATAAATGAAGTCCAGATGGCTAATTAATTATGCATGGATTTGGTATCCACAAATTACAGGCGAGGTACCTGTAAGACAAACCTGCATTCCCAATTTTATCAATACCCGAGAAAGCATTCCTAAGTCACCTGGAAACCAAAGTGTGACAAACGCTGGACAAACGTACGGATGTGTGAACTCCACCCATTCCAGTAACTCCCACCAGTCACTATGTCTGGTGGGAGCTAGAAATAATCACAGATATAAATGTATATAAATGTAGGTAATACATATTTACACCTTCTCGTTAAAAAAAAAAAAGTACACAGCAATGCACAATAAGGAGCAGAAATGAAAAAAGTTATCTGCAGAACTCTCGGTGATGTTGCCTCCATGCAGCAATAATGCTGCGTCCATGTAAAGCACAAGATTAAAACGAGCTTTTTCTCAGTGGTGAGTGTAGCTGAAATCAGCAGTAACTATAACCAGCAGTAAACCATAATACATCAATCTTTGAGCTTAATTTAAATATTTAAATACTCCTCGCTATGCATATGCAAAAAGAAAAAAAATCTCAGAGTCCCCATTTCTCCGGAGCAATGTTGTCGACTAGACTGCTTCCGTAACTCATTAGTAAATCTGTCTCGAAATCTTTATATAAACTGAGTACACAAAAAATATGTTCTTCTAATTTTCAGATCCCTCAGTGCAGCTGACTGGGTTTTCAAACGCCGGCCATGTCTGTCACTGTCTACGGAGATCGGTTCATGTAAAAGAACTGACTTTCGTCAAGTGTAGCTCCATAGCCGACAGCGTGTTTCTGCCCTGCGATGGCCTGGCGCGCTGTCCAGGGTATACCTTTCCCTCACCCTGACTCGGCTGAAATGGGCGCCAACCTCCCCGCGACTCTAACTAGAATTAAGCGGCTTAGAAAATGAATGAATGAAGAATTTTCCAATCTTCCAGGGGCCGACGGGGACACAGTGCTTATCACATCTGCATCACAGCAGTTCAAATTCTCATCCCCAGCAAGGTCGTTTCTGCGTGGAGCGTGCATATTCTCCCTGTGACTGTGTGGGTTTCCTTCAGGGGCGCCGGTTATATCCCACAGTCCAACGGTATGCACACTAGGCCATTGATTCTCAATTATTTTCTGTGATGCCCCCTCTAGAAAGGGGGGGGGGGATTTCACGCCCCTCCCAGCGGCTATAAATACTAGTAGTATTTGTCTATGAAATTGTTATTAGTACACGCCTGCATAACATTGTATCTGTAGTAACATTAAAAATAATAGTGGATGTGCAATTACACTTAATTCTAGTACAGTATGGCAAAAAAAGCATGTACCCCAGGGTTATATGCCCCCTCCCCGACATCACACCACGCACCCCAAGGCCCCACTGTTTGAGAAGCACTGCATAACACTGCATTATGCTAATTAGCTCTTCCAAGTTTCCCCAAGGTGTGTGTGTGTGTGTGTGTGTGTGTGTGTGTGTGTGTGTGTGTTGTCCCTGCAATTGACTGGCAAGCTGTTCAGAGTGTTTTTCCACTTGACCCATTGTCAACTGACTTAGGCTCCAGCCTCATCGCAACCCATGTAGGGTTAGCGGTTCTGAAGATGAGTGAATGGATAATAAACATCTCCCCAGGGCCCATTTAGAAAATTCACCTACATCTACAGTATATCCATTAAATGTAGCCGTGTTGGAAAACTTCACACAGCTACCCAGATTAGGAAACATAACTGCAATGTGTTAAGTTGATAAGTTATAAAATGGGAACCTGTGTACCAGGCTTTCCTTCTGCTCCCTCAGTCCCTGGAGGGCCTTTAAGACCCTGAAAACACAGAACACATACAAACTGCATAACAGCAAACACTACAAGTATAAGAATAAACACACGTTAATCAATTATAAAAATATTATAAACATACCGGAAGTCCAGACCCACCAGGGGGTCCATATTGACCTGCTCGTCCCTGTAAGGAAATAAGGTTTTTGTTTTGTTTTTTGTTTGTTTTTAATGTTGTTTATTTCATTTCATGTCACGTTGGATTTGAATTGTTCAGTCTTTGGGGTGAACATTGGAGGTGCAATAAAAAAAAAAAACCCAACTCATTCGAATTAATCCTTTTGTGAAGAGTTTTTTTTTTTTTTCAAAATTTTGAAATTCACATCAAAATTCTATATGCAAGCAAATATCTTGTTGGGCAAAAGTTGTTAGAAGGTCACGTGACACTTTTGTAATTGATTTGCATTTAATTTACAATTGGTTTGTGGATGTTTGGCTGAAAAAACGAGTCTCCTGTCATAAATCAGGCGTGTATTGTTCACTTTTTTGTTCTCAAACCATTTGTGCGTTATTAGCGCAAACAAAATGCGAATGAAATACGAATGATGACGATATACATGCAGAATATGGTGAATGCTAGCAAGTCTCAAACTTTCCATAGAGGTCTCCGACATGTCGCTTTTCTTTGCAAATGAAAATTTTGCTTGAAAATAACAACATTGTGACCTTCTCACGATATGTGCGGACTGTATGAGAAGGGTTCGAGACTCCTCTACATATCAACGCATCATTTTGCGACATTCTCGGAAATTTGAAAGGTTTGAATTACATTTTTACAATGAGTTCCTGGACCATATGAACAAAATGCCAAGCTGTGAATGTCACAGGATAAGTTGTAGTACATTATAAGAATGAAAAGCGATTGCAGCTGATTAATATTCGTTGATTTTTCTATTGGGCAGTGCTGGCCTGGTGGTAAAGGTGCTGTCACTGTTCCCCCCAGTGTGGAGCTAACTGGTCTATCAAAGGCGGCCATGTCTATCTCTGTCTATGGAGGGAGGTTCATGTAAAAGAACCATTGCTGACTTTTGACAAGAGTAGCTACATAGCCATCAGTGTATTTCAGCCCTACGATGACCTGGCAAGCAGTTCATGGTATACTCTGCCCTCGCCCGGAATTGGCTGGGATGGGCGCCAGCCTCCCCGCGACCCTAATTACGACTAAACTGTTCAGAAAAATGAATGAATGATTTTCTATCGCACCTCCAAGTGTGATGTCCCCCTTACCTGTTGTCCTTTGGTTCCTCCTCTTCCTTTGTGTCCATATTCACCCCTACCTCCCTACGTCCAAAGTCAGGTGCAAAACCACAAAGAAAAAGAAAGGGTGATGAGAACATATCTGACAGGTGATGGCACACAATGTACAGACCACACACAAATCAAAGAACCCTTCACTCATACAGTACACCTTTATTGTTTATAAGGGAATCTTTCAGCGAGAAAATGTCAAACACTAAACACTTTTCCAGATAACACTTCTCCCATTATTGCGCCACCTAACGGTCATCAACTGCTATCAACTGCGCTGACCTTTGGACCCTCCTTCCCAGTCATTCCCTGGGGACCCACTTCACCATCTTCACCCTGACAAGGGAACCACAAGAGGTATGTGAAATAAAAACAACATCTTATAATGCCCGGATTACACGAATTAAATCATTTGTATAATTTCACTGTAAACATACCTGGAGACCTGGAGTTCCTGGTTGACCTTTGACCCCAGATAAGCCAATAAGCCCAGACTTCCCTCGATCTCCCTGAGGACCCATAATGCCTGATGCTCCAGGTAAACCCTGATTAAAGATAAACAGAATGATCAGATTAACTGCAGTGATCCAAACACCAGGTCATCAAATATAATATGTGATACTTCGCTTAGCAGATCATTACTCTTTCTCCTTTTGGTCCAGCATCACCTCTCTCTCCATCGAGGCCTCTGCTGCCCTACATAATTCACGGTAATTAGCCAAATTAAAATGACTTTAATATTGTTTGTATTTCTGGTTAATAGTCTTACTGTATTTCCTGGGAAGCCTTGCGGGCCTGGATCCCCAGTTGTTCCCTGTTAAAGAAAAAGATGAGTAGTAAATCCATCCAAACTACCATATTATTAGGGTCGCAGGGAGGCTGGAGCCTTAGTGGGACACTGAGCAAAGACAGTGTACACCCTGAATATCTCGAAAAGCCATTGCGAGACAACACAAATGTTCACACTTATACCTAGCGATGGTTTGGAAAAGCTAATCAGCCTTTTGTGCATGTCTTTGAACTGTACAAAGAGACCGGAGGACACAAAGGAAACCCACACAAGCATGTGGAGAACATGCAAACTCCACAAAGAATACAGTAGGCCCCTGTTTTTCGCGACGGTTCAGTACCGGACCTTCCCGCGGATAAAGAAAAACCGCGAGTTATTGCGCATGTTTTAAAACCCTGTGTATGATATTACGTACACTATGCCTCTTAAACACATTCTATCACCAGTCTTACTCATTAATACAGTAATAATGCAGTAAAATGTAGTAATGATTAAGTAAAAACTTTTTAATTTTGTACTGTGATAATATTTATTAATAAATAAAGCGCTTAGGCTCCTTACCAGAAGCTAGAGAAGATGCAGGGCGTTTGAATGGCATCATAGCGCTTAAATAATCATTAAAAACACACGAAAAAATTTACTTCGCAATTCAAGCAATCACGTTGATAACTTGTGCGCGAAGGAGGAAAAAAAGAGGTGTACACATCATCTGCAACCAATCAGCAGGAGGGAGAAACAAAAGCTCTCAGCCATTGGCTAAATTTGAATCACGTGCCAGTGACTTCCAGGTTTGTCGCCAATCCGTGAGTGGGGGTGGGGTGGGGGCGCTGACCCGCAAATGATGGTCAAGGACCTACTGTAATTCTAATAAAGTATAATTTTATTGGTTCTTGGATTTTTGATTCTGGTTTCCAGATGGCAGAAAAATATTTTTGAGCAGTCTGACATGATGACCTTTTCTTCGAGTTCCTCGTGTCTGAATGAGATAATCAGTACATTATAGGGAAAGATCTGTGGATGGTTTCTCAAAATGATGTTTTAAAAAAAACCTTTTATACTTGTTATGGGAAAAAAAAAAAAAAAAAAAAAAAAACAACAACGCACCATTGGCCCTTCAATTCCAGGTTGTCCTCTCTTTCCCTCAGGACCTTCCCATCCCTAATAGAGACAGATCACAGTCCTGAATTAAACGTGTACTCTATATTTAGATCATGACATACGCTATGCGCTTTTAATGAAACATTCCATTTTAGAATTGGTGGCGAAGTCGAAATTATGTAAAAACATACCTTGCGTCCTTTAGGTCCACGAGTTCCATCAGTACCTAGTGGTCCCTGGAAGAAATTATGAGTGACAGCTCCGGTCAATACACATAGTATTGTACTGATATACCACTCCTACATCGTTATATGAGGTACATAGGATTATCCACAAAATACGTGTGCAATTTAAATATGAGGAAGAAAAGCGTGCATGAAATTCTAATAAGTGATCTGGCCTGGGATGAACAGTCACAAAGGCCACGTCTCATTCACTTTATTCATGCATATAGGTGACGCCTTCTTAATTGACAATGAGGCACAGAGTCTAGACCTGAATCACTAAAAGGTAGACAGCGCACACCTATTACACAAAAACTAGCAGGAGGAGGAACCACATCTCGTTTACAGAGCCGGATAGGTGTAGAGGCCATGCCTTCTTTACTGAGACTGACAAGTTGAGAGGCCACACCTCCTACCCTTGGACTCTCAGGTGCAGAGGCCTAATTTGCCACTTGCTTTAATGAGGCGGACAAGTACAGGAGCCACATCTCCATCAGTCAGACTGACAGTTAACAGATGCAAGCCTCTTTCACTCAGACTGATAGGGAAAAGGCCACACCGCCTTACAGAGGCCACACCTCCTATCCAGAGACTATCAGGAATGGGAGCCACACCTCCTTCACTTAGATTGACCGGGAAGAAGCTACACTGATTTTTACTGAGACAGACAGGTACAGAGGCCACACCTATTATACAAAGACGAGCAGGAAGAGTAGTCACACCTCCTTTACTCAGACTAAACAGATACAGAGGCCACACCTCCTACCCTTGGAATGTCAGAGGCCACTTGCTTTCCTGAGGCTGATAAGTACCGCAGCCACACCTTCTTTATTCGGACTGACAGGTACAGAGGCCACACCTTGTTTACTTGGACTGACAGGGAAAAGGTCACACCACACCACTTTTTCTGAGACTGACAGATACAGAGGCCACACCTCCTTCACTCAGACTTTGAGTCTGATAAGCAGGGAGGCCACATCATCTATACTTGAGACTGACAGGTTAAGAGGCCACACCTTTTTAACTGTTTTTTGACAGGCATAGAGGCCACGCCTCCTATACGAATGTTTACCTGTGGACCTGGCAAGCCAGAAGGGCCTCTGATTCCCTCCATACCAGCAGAACCCTGGAGGAAGCAGACAGACAGGTAGACAGACAGGTAGCCGGATGAGCAATGTTTTGGCTGGAAATTACCTCAGTGAAAGTGAGTGAAAACGGAACATACCCGAGGGCCTTTTCGGCCTACTGGGCCGGGCGGTCCAAAATCTCCCTATAAGAACCAAAACCAATAAAATCTAGTTGTAACAAATAGAAATAAATATTTTATATTAACTGTAGTCTCTTTAAATACTTGCTTCAGAGCCATTTACGCCCTGTGCGCCAACCATCCCTGTAGCGCCTGGTGCTCCCTGTACACACACACACACACACACACAAACACACACACATACACACACACAAACACACACACACACACACACAGTGAGAGCAATGCTCATTTCCAATTTGTACCTTACAGCAGGTGGACAGGTGTTTTCTTTTTTTTAATAACTCACTGTTCCTCCTTTAGGCCCAGGTTTCCCATCATGTCCACAATATCCCTGTGGAACACATCATATTATTTCCCATAATAAAAGAGTGAACAGCAAATATTATCTTCGTTAAGTTTAAACGTATGGCACACCTCTGGCCCAGGTGGTCCAGAAGGCCCTTCTCCACCTCTGCTACCCACAGGGCCCTAATGAAAGAAAGCAGAGGCGGACACACTATACATTAGTAAGGTACAGATGCAACACACCATACTGCTTAACCTGATCTCATCCCCATTGATGAATGGAAGTCAATATAATAGCAAATGGGACAAATATCATAATGAGATGTCTAAAATTTTTTGTCAATATTATCTATATTTCATGATGCTGTGTGATATGTAGCTGGGATGACAACGCTTCAGTTCATTTTAGTTGATAACAGATCAACTAGTTGTTGTATGGCCAGCTGATGATTATAAGGAAGGATTGGATGGATGGATGGATGGATGGATGGATGGATGGATAAATGCATGAGTGAGAATGCATAAAAGGGGTGAAATAAAAAAATGAATAAATGCACACATGGATAATTGTATGAATGAATATTTACATAAGCAGTACATAAGTTGCAGGAATGAAGGCAGGAAGGAAGTGATGATATATAGAGAAATAGATAAATGGCATCTGAAACATTAACCTCATTGGGGGAATCAACAATTACTAAACAGCTCTACAGGCTATTGCAGGGCCAACACACACATAACCATTCTCTCTCTCACACACACACACACACACACACACACACACACACACACACACACACACACACACACACACACACACACACTCCTACCTGGGGTGACTTTGAACAGCCAATCAGCCTACTGGGCATGTTTTCAGATGGTGGGAGGAAACTGGAGTACCCAGAGAACATGCAAACTCCTCACAGAAACACCCCGAGCCTGGGAATCGAACTCGGGACCTTCTTGCTGTGACATGCTAACCACTGTGCCACAGTGCCGCCCTTTATTGTCTATATTACCTGATGAAATAACACAAATAACGAATGTTAATTTTTGGTTTAGGGTCGGCATGGTGGAATAGTAGTAAGAACATCCGCCTCACAGAAAGAAGATCGTGAATTCAGGTCCTGGGCTCGGCAAGGGATTTTTTTGCATGGGTTTCCTTCGAGTGCTCTGGTTTCCTCCAAAAGACCTGCACATTTGGCTGACTGGTGGTTCCAAACTGCCCCTAGGTATGAGTGTAATTGTGAATGGTTGAATGGTTGTGTGTGGTTGGCCCTGTAATGGACTGGTAAAATGTTCAGGGTGTACCGCACCTTTGCCGATAGATGGCTGAGATAGGATTCAGCCTCTATGCCACCCTAGTATGATTAGGCAGTTTGGCAAATGAATGAATGATAGAATTTTAGATTTACTTACTGGAGGACCTACTGAACCAGTCATTCCAACATCTCCCTTTGAACCCTGCGTCAGAAGATAAGTCAAAAACACAAAGTCATGTAAACAAAAACATTTAAATCTAATGCTACACATTTACAAAAGTAACAATAACATCCTTTTAAATAAATAATGGCTGAGTAATGTAATCTCTATTCGTGGAGAATGTTCAGAGCTAGAACTCTTCTGGTCCACAAGGTGGCAACAGGTGTTGACTTTTGCCTAGAACACTGACTGAGGGATTGGTGCTGTTGAAACTACAGGTATCAATACATTAGGTGGCAGTTTACACTGAACATATAACATTCAATAGCAATATATAAAAATAATTCAAGTGAAGAGCAGCAAGAATCTCCACCAAAGACATCCACAGATCATCCCGCCTGTATCGAGAGCACAAGTTGTGCCTCCTTCTTGCTAAAGTTACGTCACATGGTATGTTAGATATGTTTTATTGGCTGGTTGAAACACCTGAAAGTAAGTTCAATTTGGATAGATCAGTTTAGTCTCATCATAATAATATGACCATGTAATCATGCAAATATATCATGTAATGAATGAGGCTAACATACAATAGGAAATTTAAAGGGAGAAGAAACACCAGGAAGTTGATTTGATTTGGTAGTTGTCACCTTTTTTTGATGAATTAACCTGAGTTGACACTGGGTCACGATGTCTATGATCTCTACGATTCAAAAA
Source organism: Plotosus lineatus (assembly GCA_024760905.1). NCBI lineage: Eukaryota > Metazoa > Chordata > Actinopteri > Siluriformes > Plotosidae > Plotosus > Plotosus lineatus. The sequence continues at coordinate 52,107,679 of CM045734.1, forward strand.
AGTGTGGCACTCCATAATTTATGACCGAGCTTAGAATACGACTGGGGTATATATATATATATATATATAAAAAAGGAATCAGGGTGCAATCAACAGACAAAATTCAAAGGAATCGTGTTTCCAGGCTCATCAAGATCCTCTATGATGGCAAATCAAGGTTTGTGACCAGCTGCTAAAGTCTACTATGATTACCATGTTCTATCACAACTGCTGTCAAATCATAATAAATAAATTGTGTCAAGATTTTTGACAGTTAAAAATTTTGTCACGTCATTACAAATCCACCGAGTTCCCTCAAGATAATCCAAAATCCAGAGTTCCCTCAAGATCATCCGGAATCCACAGAGTTCCCTCAAGATCATCATGAATCCTCGAAGTTTCCTCAAGATCATCATGATTCCACCAAGTTCCCCCAAGATCATCACTAAACCACCAAGTTTCCTCAAGATCATCACTAAACCACCAAGTTTCCTCAAGATCATCACGAATCTACCAAAGTCCCTCAAGATTATCATGATTTCACCAAGTTCCCTCAAGATCATCAATAATCCACCAAGTTTCCTCAAGATCATCATGAATCTACCAAGTTCCCTCAAGATCATCACGATTCCACCAAGTTCCCTCAAGATCATCACTAATCCACCAAGCTCCCTCAAGATCATCACGAATTTACCAAATTTCCTCAAGATTATCACGAATCCACTAAGTTCCCTCAAGATTATTACAAATCCACAAAGTTCCCTCAAGATTATCACAAATCCACAAAGTTCCTTCAGGAACATCATGACTCAGTCCTACAATCTACCATATTCATCATGATTCTCTCAAATTGTGGAGCTCGAGGACATCATACCTCCAGTTTAAATCCAGGTTTACTTCGTGAGGAAAAAAGGATTTTTGTTCCTATTTGGACAAGCTGAACTCACAAATGATTATTTTAAACGAAATATCCCAAGAATGCTCAGAGAAAACTGCACAAATGCTCACCTTGACTCAATGATAAACTAATTAGATTTTTGTGATCATCGCTCAAAAGTCAGTGCAGCCTCGTGTGTGCCATTAATGTGAATGCAAGACCTCGAAATTTCTTTGACGGTCTTCTTCAACATTAACAAAAATTATATCTGGAATCAAGGATGAACTGATTAGACTTTGGTGGTCCAAGATCTACGGTCAAGGTCACTGTGGCCTTACAGTGCACAGGAATATAACCACCAAGTGGTAGCTCTAGTTGTCTCGCTGCAAATCCTACAGATTACACTCATAATCTGCTATTGCTGACTTTACCGTTTGCACTTTTTTGGTAATACAGGGATCCCTCACTTTCCATGGTTAAAGGGGACCGAGATCCCCCGCGACAACCGATTAAATTTAGCAAAGTAGGATCGACCCCCCCTGACTGACGTATACATACATGGACATGTGTACATAATAGCAATAAATATAGGGATCCTTCTCTACTTCGCGTTTCAATTCATACGGCTTCAGTGCATCAGGGTTTTTTCAAAAAATGTTTATCGAAAAATTAAAAAATAAGGAAATTAAGGAAGAATATGGGGAAAAGTTAAGGAAAATGCCACAAAACAAGGCCAATTATGCAAAAAAAGAGAACCCAAACAAACAAACAAAAAACAACCCAAAAACCCCCATCAAAACTACTTGCATTTTTATCCGAGGGTGCGTGCGTCTGTATGTGTGTGTATTTATATTTTATTTTCATGTTATGCATTATTTCTGAATGTTTAATTGTTATCGTAAGCACTTATAGTGATAAATATGTATTTATTGATATTACATACATATGTACACATTAAGAACAAGGGAGACGTGAAGAGTTGTGGCAACTACAGAGGGATAAAGTTGATGAGCCATACGGTGAAGTTATGGGAAAGAATAGTGGACGCTAGACTAAGGGCAGAGGTCAGCATTTGTGAACAACAGTTTGGTTTCATGCCAAGAAAGAGCACCACAGATACAGTGTTTGCTTTGAGGATGTTAATAGAGAAGTACAGAGAAGGTCAGAGGGAGCTGCATTGTGCCTTTGTGGGTCTGGAGAAAGAATATGACAAAGTGCCGAGAAAGGAACTGTGGTATTGCATGAGGAAGTCTGGAGTGACAGAGAAGTATGTTAGAGTGCTGCAAGACATGTATGAGAGATGTAAGACAGTGGTGAGGTGTGCTGTCAGTGTGACACAAGAGTTCAAGGTGGAGGTGGGACTGCATCATGGGTCAGCTCTGAGCCCCTTCTTGTTTGCGATGGTCATGGACAGGCTAACAGACGAGGATAGACAAGAATCTCCATGGACTATGATGTTTGCAGATGACATTGTGATCTGTAGTGCGAGCAGAGAACAAGTGCAGAAAAATCTGGAGAGGTGGAGGTATGCCCTGGAAAGGAGAGGAATGAAGGTTAGCCTCAGTAAAACAGAATACATGTGTGTGAATGAGAAGGACCCAGGAGGAAAGGTGAGGTTACAGGGAGCAGAGATAAAGAAGGTGGAGGATTTTAAGTACTTAGGCTCAACAATTCAGAGCAATGGAGAGTGTTGACAAGAGGTGAAGAAGCGTGTGCAGGCAGGTTGGAATGGATGGAGAAAAGTATCCGGTGTGATGTGTGATCGGAGGGTATCGGCAAGAATGAAAGGAAAAGTGTATAAGACGATGATGAGGCCAACGATGTTGTATGGTTTAGAAACAGTGGCGCTGGGGAAAAGACAGGAGGCAGAGCTGGAGGTAGCAGAGATGAAAATGTTGAGGTTCTCTTTGGGAGTAACGAGGATGGATAGGATCAGGAATGAGTACATCAGAGGGACAGCACATATAAGACGTTTTGGAGACAAAGTCAGAGAGGCTAGATTGAGATGGTTTGGACGTGTACAGAGGAGGGATAGTGAGTATATCGGTAGTAGGATGCTGAGGTTGGAACTACCAGGCAGAAGGCCCAGAGGAAGACCAAAGAGACGATTCATGGATGTGGTGAAGACGGACATGAAGGTCGTTGGAGTAAGAGTATAAGATACAGAGGTAGGGTGAGATGGAGGTGGATGGTCTGCTGTGGCGACCCCGGAAGGGAAAAGCCAAAAGGAAAAGAAGAAGAAAAAGACACATTTACATGTACGTGTACGTCAGTCAGGGGGATTTATTCTACTTTGCAGAATTCGGCGGTTGCGGGGGGCATCTTGGTCCCAATTAACCACGGAAAGTGAGAGATCCCTGTACATGTTCAACGTTATAAATGCTTATAATAACAATTAAACATTCAAAAATAATGCATAAGATGTAAATAAAATATAAACACACACACATACAGATGCGCACGCACTCACTCAGATGGCACCTCACATAGAAATGTAACTAGTTTTGTTGAGTTGTTTTTTGTTTTTGT
>CM045734.1:52116063-52133563 GCA_024760905.1 Plotosus lineatus
ACTCAGTAATACAGTATTAATGTAGTAAAATATAGTATTGATTAAGAAAAACTTTTCAATTTTTACTCTTATTTTTATTGATGATAAAATATAAACATTATACAGCATATACTGTTGTAAAGCACTCGTTTTAAAGTCTTTTTCAATTATTATTCCAGTACAGTACCTAAGTTAATTCTGAGAATGTTTGTGCGTGAGATGTTATGTTCTGTAGCATGTTTAACAAATGATACCAAAAGGTACAAAGGTACATTGAACTTGGAGTGATGTCTTGGAGTGATGTCTCCAAGATGGCGCTGCCTAGAGGGCAACGTCGTGGAGTTCTCAGAGTTAAATTGTGTCTTTCTTCGTTTTAATTTGTTTTGTTCATGTTTTGCACTATGCTTGTCTATGATTGGTCGACCCTACTACAGCTATGAGAAGCTTCAGCTCCGGGAAATTAAGCACACAACAACTTCTATCTTGAGCTTATATGCTATGACAGCTCAATGCTCGCGGTTAGCTAGCGATTGGTTACCAGCTAAGCCCAGGTGGAGTTCTCAGAGGCTTGGTTAGCACTTCTGGCCATACTGCTTGAAAACGTTCAGTCCCTGCGAAACAAGATGGATGAGCTTCATGCTCAGATTGCAGCACAGAGGGATTTACAGGACTGTGTTTCTGTGAAACATGGCTCGAGGAGAGTACACCCGATGAGGCGATTGCTCCAGCCGGCTACACGGCCTTCATCCCCTGCAATCCCAAGCGCCGGAGTCGTCGTTTGGCCCCTTCCCACCCGGGCTTATTGCTTGCTGGGATGCGGTTCGCATTGGGATGCCTACCATAGCATATTAGCTCTGCTAATAGCATATTAGCTCTGCTAGCCGCATCCCAGCTAACAAGCCCAGTTGAACAAGCTTAGTTATACACGCCCAAAGATACTCCGATCTTATAGCTGTAGTAGAGTCAACCAGTTGCCACCACCAACCAAGAGCCATCTTGGAGACATCACTCCAACTTCAATGTAAAAGGACATGAAGAGTACTGTAATAAAGTTTATCCTTTTGGTATTGTTTGTTAAACATGCTACAGAACAGAACATCTCATGCATAAACATGAACTTAGGTACTGTACTGGAATAATAATTGAAAAAGATTTTAATACAACAGTTCACAGAAAACCGCCGGCGCTTAACTGATAATTAAAACACACACAAAAAAAAGAGGTTAAAAAGGTTAATTGACAACTTGTGCACGAATGAGGAAAACGGGGTGGGACATCAGCTCAACCAATCAGGAGAAAGGAGGGCAGCCATTGGCTGAATTTGAATCACGTGCTGGTTGCTCGGCAGTCAGCGAATACTCAAACCGTGGGTGCAAGGCACATATACATATAACATATAAGCATATTACATATGAACTTCTGATTGGATGCTAAACTGTATTTTTTTACCCTATATTTATACATGTGACATGACAATGACAAACGTTGAATCTAATCTAATCTACTTTGTATTTTACTGTTTTTAACAGCAGCTAGAACCATATCAGTGGTTCTAACTGAGTAATAAGCACAGTGCAAATCTAAATAAAGCAAAATATAGCCAAAATAAAGCCAGAAATGGGGGGGGGGGGGGGGGCACATGACCAAATATATAACATTAAAATAATTGATAGAAGATGAAAATGGAACTAGGAGTACATGATTGGTTACCATGTCACCTTGTCGACCCAGAGGTCCCTTCTCTCCTGGCTCTCCTGGTATTCCCTTGAATAAAAAAATAATGCAGACACAGAATAATTAATTCAATTTAATTTGGAAAAACAGAAAAACATATATACTACACGAGAATGGTCTGCTAGCTGGGAAATACAAAACATTATTATTCTAAGTGGCTAGTTCTTAAATGATGGGCAGTTACAGTTTGCCGTGGTCACTCCGAGCAGGCGTCATTAACACACTTTAAAATAGAAAAAAATAATTTTCGTTTTTTTCTTCTGTTTCCTCATAATCAGCCATTCATTTTCTAAGACACTTAATCCTAACTATAGCCTATATAGCTATCCACATATTCACCCATTTACTGACTTATACATATACCACATTCGACATGATAAGCGCCCAGGGCGCTTAAAAAATTGGAGTGGGTGGGCGCTTATTAAAATACTTACCAGCAGAGTGGAACGGTAAGTGCTTATTACCATCGAGGTGGAAAACATGAATAATAACAGAACAATAAAAGTTTTACTGGTATTTGTGTTATTCATTTTTTGGTATCAACCAATCTACTTACATGAAAGCTGAAAATAAAAAGAAAACAGCATAAGTTTTTAATAAAAGACCCCTTACTTTTCCCTCCCAGTGCTGTTCCTTTAAACATTTTCCATGAAGTAAAATCGAGCCTATCAACACGAATGTCAACTCTAGCACATGGCACGTTGAACCAATCAACATGAACATTAACAAAAGCACATGGCCAGGAACTTCCTTAAATTTATGAAGTTTGTGAGCAGGAGAAGCAGGTGAAAAATACTCCTCATCAATTTCTGATAGGTCCATATCTGGCTCAACGCTCCATTCATTGAGAGCATCCCATAGTTTTGCTGTAGCAGTTTCTAATGGTTCATCGGTTGTTGGACATTTGCCAAGAGAACACAGCAAAATATTTTCCTGTTTTTTAAAGCACAGCGGAACAATATGTTGTGACTGATGAACATTATAGACATTCCCCAGTGGCAGGGGGTCTTGAAATACCGTGTAAACTCACTTTTACTGCCAGTGAACCGTTTACCGTTACGCAGACTGATCAAATAAAATTGGTAAGTTTGATCTACTATCTTGCTCCCAGTACACATGGGCGGTTATTAGACGTAAGATCAAAAACATTGGGGGGGGGGGGGGGGCTTTTTGGAGCAGGGCACTTATTACGTCAAATACGATGTTCACTTATATGCAGAAGGGTGAATGATGTGTCAAATTGCAGGATATACACCAGTTAAGAGGTGGAGCTTTAATTATAAGGTCGAGTCCTGTTATAAACATGAGTACTGTGTTTACTCACTCATTTGAAAAGAACCATTTAATCCTAATAGGGTTGCATCTCGGTTGACAATGAGTGAAGGGTTTACTTTGAACAGCTTACCAGACCACTGCAAGGCCAACACACACACACACACATACACACACACACACACAGACACAGACACACAGACACACAGACACACACACACAACTATTCGCACTCACACCTCGGAGCAATTTTGAACACCTCATGTGCATGTTTTTGAATTTCTGGAGGAAACCAGAGTACTCTGAGGGAAAATAACACAATCTTGCAAACTCCACACAATTATCCTCTTGGACTCAAATCCAGGACTTTCTTGCTGTTTGGCAGACATGCTAACCACTTTTTCACTGTTCTGCCATGAATTCACTTCTTCTTCTTTTCCTTTCGGCTTTTCCCTTCAGGGGTCGCCACAGCGAATCATCTGCCTCCATCTCACCCTATCCTTTGCATCTTCTTCTCTTACACCAACGACCTACATGTCCTCCTTCACCACATCCATGAATCGTCTCTTTGGTCTTCCTCTAGGCCTTTTGCCTGGTAGTTCCAGCCTCAGCATCCTACTACCAATATACTTACTATCCCTCCTCTGTACATGTCCAAACCATCTCAATCTAGCCTCTATGACTTTGTCTACAAAACGTCTTACATGTGCTGTCCCTCTGATGTGCTCATTCCTAATCCTATCCATCCTCGTTACTCCCAAAGAGAACCTCAACATTTTCATCTCTGCTACCTCCAGCTCTGCCTCCTGTCTTTTCCCCAGGGCCACTGTTTCTAACCCATACAACATCGTTGGCCTCAACACCGTCTTGTACACTTTTCCTTTCATTCTTGCCGATACCCTCCTATCACACATCACACCGGGCACTTTTCTCCAACCATTCCAACCTGCCTGCACAGGCTTCTTGACCGCTTTTCCACACTCTCCATTGTTCTGGATTGTTGAGCCTAAGTACTTAAAATCCTCCACCTTTCTTATCTCTGCTTCCTGTAATCTCACCGTTCCTCTTGGGTCCTTGTCATTCATGCACATGTATTCTGTCTTACTGAGGCTAATCTTCATTCCCCTCCTTTCCAGGGCATACCTCCACCTCTCTAGATTTTCCTGTACTTGTTCTCTGATCTCACTACAGATCACAATGTCATCTGCAAACATCATAGTCCATGGGGAATCTTGTCTAACCTCGTCTGTCAGCCTGTCCATCACCATAGCAAACAAGAAGGGGCTGAGAGCTGACCCTTGATGCAGTCCCACCTCCACCTAGAACTCTTGTGTCACACCGACAGCACACCTCACCACTGTCTTACATCTCTCATACATGTCCTGCACCATTCTAACATACTTCTCTGCCACTCCAGACTTCCTCATGCAATACCACAGTTCTTCTCTCGGCACCCTGTCATATGCTTTCTCCAGATCCACAAAGGCACAATGCAGCTCCCTCTGACCTTCTCTGCACTTCTCCATTAACATCCTCAAGGCAAATACTGCATCTGTGGTGCTCTTTCTTGGCATGAAACCAAACTGTTGTTCACAAATGCTGACCTCTGCCCTTAGTCTAGCTTCCACTATTCTTTCCCATAACTTCATCGTATGGCTCATCAATTTTATCCCTCTGTAGTTGCCACAACTCTGCACGTCTCCCTTGTTCTTAAAAATGGGCACAAGCACACTTCTCCTCCATTCCTCTGGCATCCTCTCACTGTCTAAGACCTTGTTAAATATTTTTGACAGAAAATCTACTTCTAATTCTCCGAGACACTTCCATACTTCCACCGGTATGTCATCAGGACCAACTGCCTTTCCATTCTTCATCCTCTTCAATGCCCTCCTCACTTCACCCTTACTAATCTTTGCTAATTCCTGGTCCTCAACAGCCACCTCTTCTACTCTTTTTTCTCTCTCATTTTCCTCATTCATCAGCTCTTCAAAGTACTCTTTCCATCTTCCCAGCACACTTCTGTCATCAGTCAATACATTTCCCTCTCTGTCCTTTATCAATCTAACTTGCAGCACGTCCTTCCCATCGCTATTTCTCTGCTGTGCCAACCTGTATAAATAATTTTCTCCCTCTTTACTTTCCAACCGAGCATACAAGTCATCAAACGCGCTCTGTTTGGCCTTTGACACTGCTCCCTTTGCCTTACGCTGTGTCTCCCTGTACTCCTGTTTACTCTCTTCGGTTTTCTCAATGTCCCACTTCTTCTTAGCTAACCTCTTCCTTTGTACACACTCCTGCACTTCCTCATTCCACCAACAAGTCTCCTTATCTACTTTCCTTCCAGATGACACACCAAGTATTCTCCTACCTGTCTCTCTGATCACATTAGCTGTAGTTGTCCAGTCATCTGGAAGCACTTCCTGACCACCCAAAGCCTGTTTCAACTCCTCCTTGAAGACAACCCTACACTCTTCCTTTTTCAGCTTCCACCACTTTGTCTTATGCTCTGCTTTTGCCTTCTTCACCTTCCTCACCATCAGCATCATCCTGCACACCACCATCCTATGCTGTTTGGCAATACTCTCACCCGCTACTACTTTGCAGTCACTGACTTCCTTTAAATTACATCGCCTGCACAAGATGTAGTCTACCTGTGTGCGCCTACCTCCACTTTTATAAGTCACCCTATGCTCCTCTCTCTTCTGGAAGAAAGCCATGAATTCAGCCATGAATTCATTTGTCATAGTTAAAAAAAAACCTATCCCAGGCTGCACAGTGGTGTAGTGGTTAGCATGTCCGCCGCACGGCAAGAAGGTCCTGGGTTCAATTCCCAGAATGTGCATTTCTGTGTGGAGTTTGAATGTTCTCCTTGTGCTTGAGTGGGTTTCCTCTGGGTTTTCCGGTTTCTTCCCACAGTCCAAAAACACACACATTATGTTAATTGGCTGTTCCAAATCACTCCCAAGTTTGAGTGTGAGTAGGAATGGTTGTTGTGAGCATTGGCCATGCAAATAGCCTGGTGAGGTCTCCTGTCCAGAGTGCACCCCGCCTTCACTCAAAGTTGATTGCGAAGGGTGCCAGCCTCCCCACGACCCTAATTAGGATTCAGCGGTGCCGAAAATGAATGACCGAACAAACAACTCCCCAAAAAAAACAAAAAACAAATACAACGAACAATAACAAATTGTATTCTTCTTTGCTTATGTTCCCATGTAGCATATATACTAAAAAAATAATAAAATAAATAAATAAATAAAATAAAAAAAAGAAAAGAAAACAATGATGTGCCTCAGGCTCACTGGACATTGCCCAAAACTAGATATAGATTTAAGATGGTAATGAACAATCGCAGATAGGACGTGAAAAAAAAACTAGACCCTTTTGGCTGACCAGACAGAGCAGGGTTAGCATGAACACAAGTGTGAAGAAATGGATCAGATGTTAAAATGATAGAGGATAAAGTACGAGAAAACGTGATGGCCGTGTAAAAAATAATATTTTAACACATGGTCCGATTAATAACCAGCGCCAGTGCAGGATCTTTGCATGATTAACACACTTTATACAGATGACTGGGTATTCATGCTGTGTCTGTGTGTGTGTGTGTGTGTGTGTGTGTGTGTGTGTGTGTGTGTGTGTGTGTGTGTGTGTGTGTGTACTCACAGGTGGTCCAGGACTTCCTGTTTCACCGACTGGTCCAGAAGGCCCGGTCTCTCTCTATAGAGGATGATTTTTTTTCCAATTTAAAGTAAGTGACACATGAGTAACTTCATTATTATATTTTCTCTTTTTAATAAATCAGTCAGTGCTTATGGATACTTACAGGCCATCCTGCCATTAGGAAATGGTAATATGAAGTTTTCTGTGGGGGAAAAAAAATGATATAAGGAATCGTTTTCTGGTAAGTGTAAAAGTGTAGGTTTAAGATCTTGCCGTGAACCGGATGTTCTAGTCACACTAATATACCTCAGCCGTACCACCATCTGTGATGAAATCTCAAGTGTATAAGATCTTCATGCCAGATTAAATATCAGACCTGAGGACAGTGAAGGTACATCTACTAAGACACTGAGGGTACAGTCCACACAGAGACACATTAAACTCATTAAGCCACCCAGGCTGCCTCCTCTCTCCCCAACGTTTGTTTTGGCGTGATTTCAGGTCGACCTGGTGAAGGTGTGCTTCAGACCTGCCAAGAGACCTGGACCTCGTTGTTAGATCACCCAGAGGGCCCGAGAGATGATCTACATGTCTGTCAAAGTTGCAAAGTTGTAGGTAGCAACACTGCGGCCTTTCAGAAAGAGAATTCTGGGTAAACACTCTTCTCCAGACCCCAGGCTTGTGGGTGGACTACGCTCCAGTAACAAATTAGCGGAGTATTCAGTTCACAGATCTGCCACAGTAATAGGAAGCATGGCCAGACTAAGGCGACGTAGACTCACACATACACAGACACGCACAGAAATAGATCTGAGATTTAAAAAACAAAACAAGCACTACGTCTGCACAAATAACAAACACGACATAATGTCTGACTCAAGTCCTCAAAGATGACTTCATGTAGGAAACAGGCCAATGTCAGGGCAATTACACAGATCGTCCACCTTCTTTACTTTTATTATTTTTATGCACAAGTACACAGTACTCGCCCTGCAATGGCCTGGCGAGCTGTCCAGGGTATACCCTGCCCTCGCCCAGAGTTGGCTGAGATGGCCGCCAGCCTCCCCGCAACCCTAATTAAGATTAAGTATTTCAGAAAATGAATGAATAAATTAATGGATATGAAGTACTCTACATTTGCCCCAGTGCCACATACTGAAGTCTTTACAATTCCTGAGGAATCAGCTTTTCCTATGAAATAAACAAATGACCACTGAAAAGAGAAAAGATGCAAAAACAAGTGGACAGAATAACAAAAATGTTACATGCCATTCACAAACTGTTCATTATTATCGGAAACCCCCCCCCCCCCCCCCCCCCCCACACACACACACACGACTGCCTAATGGATGCCAGGAAGAACCTATGATTGGTGTACTGTTTCTCGATGAGATTACATGTACTGTAGGTTAAAATCTAAAATGCATCCAGTGATTTCTTGCTACTTCGTGCTTCAGTTTCCACGGCTTCAGTGCATCGCGCGTTTTTCAAAAATATTCATCAAAAAATAAAAAAATAAGGAAATTAAGGAAGAATAGAGAAAACGTTAAGAAAGATGCAGCAAAACGAGACCAATTATGCAAAAAAAAAAAAAAAAAAAAAAAACCAACCCAAACGCCCCAACAAAACTACTTACATTTTAATGTGAGGTGCGTAGCTGTGTGTGCACACGTCTGTATGTGTGTGTATTCATATTTTATTTACATCTTATGCATTATTTTTGAATGTTTAATTGTTATTATAAGCATTTATAGTGTTGAATATGTATTTATTGATATTATATATACACATACATGTATGTATACGTCATACGTCTCTGAAGTGGATGTGTTAACCACTGCATGCCATCGTAAAAGAAATTTCTATTTATTTCTATTCGTAATATTTAATTGACTGACAAAAGGTCACTTTTAAAGTGCTACACTGTTCCCCCAATTATATCCTGAAAGAAAATTTAAACCACAATATTCATAGATTTACAAAAGGACAATTAAGCAGAGACAAATGATCAAAATGTTCTTGCCCTCTCACACACACACACACACACACACACACACACACACACACACACACACACACACACACACACACACACACACGTTCTTCATTAGAATCATCATTGAAAGGAATAATTTATTTCTACTGAAGGTGCAATGCACTACAATAATAGAATCAATCAACCACCATCATAAGTTGATTGATGGAATCGGTGGAAAATTTTTGTTAGTCCTTTCACATCGAGCTCTCCATCCACCAAGAACCAACACAACCGCACACAAGAGCAAGAAAAGAACACAATCCCCAAACGACACAACTGTTTTCAATTACAGGCCTCTATCTCCAAGTCAGAATTGTAGTCTGGGCAAAAGTTCGAATTTACAGTCAGAAATAGACTCCAGCGGAGATGCAGGCATGACTTGGTCACTCTGTCGTAATACACACAGGGTGGTGCCTTTATGGCTAAAGTGGGACCGTTAAATGGTTTGGTCTGGTGCCACTTTCTAACACTGGACCCGGCTTGCAGCCATCACTCTCCAATGCGATTATGTTCCAGAGACCGTAAAGGAATAAAAGGATGGAGCCGTACCTTGAATGAAGCCCAGTCCTCCTGGGTGTTACGCCATAAGTAGAGTGAAGGTAATCCCGGTGGTCCTGGAGGACCTGGGTTGCCCCTTGGACCTTCTTGCCCACTTTCTCCTCGAGATCCCTTCAGAAATGTAACAACAGCAATCCACAAAATTCTTAGATGTACTATACTGGGTTTGAATTCAAAACATTCTTCAGATAATAATAATAATAATAATAATAATAATAATAATAATAATAATAATCATGTGATTCTACAGACTATGTACTTGGACTCAGTCCATGAGGTAAATAGTTTTTTGCTGCTGAATTTCTACAAGCATGTTTTGTACCGTTGTATTTTCTCCAGTGTATTATTTCCACCAAGGATGTTACATGCTACCTTTGGTGTAACTGTGTTTATCATCAGAATTACTCAAAAAAGTTAACTGAAAATTTTTATGAAATTTCTACCAGAGCTGGGGCTTTAGAAAAGGAAGAATAGATTACAGTTTGCATGTTCTTCCTGTGCTTACATGGGTTTCCTCCCATAGTCCAAAGACATGCCTGTTACTCTAACTGCCTGTTCCAACTTGACCTTAGTTGCTCAGTGATGGTGTTATGAACTGTTCAGTGTGTGCCCCTCCTTCACCAAGTGTTGGCTTAGGCTCCCCATGACCATAGAAGGATTAAGCAATTTGACAAATGACCAAGTGACCCCATTAGAGATTGTAGGCAGAGATTATCTGGACCAATTTGTGAATTCAGGAATGGTTTTAAGGCTGGATGATTTTTTGGATGTGTAGTATGAATGAAGACCCAGCAGGGGGTGCTGTATTCTTTCAGTTATGTTTTATTTCCAGCATGGCATAGTCTTGATCTCTCTGAGTGCTCTTATTTTTAAAACAGGTCTTTTTACTTTCTGATTTAAGGAAGTGAATTCAAACCAAATACAAACAATAACACCGTTGGAGACATACATATATAGTATATCTGCACACTGTAGAGCAGGGGTCACCGACCTTTTTGAAACCGAGAGCTACTTCTTGGGTACCAATTAATGCGAAGGGCTACCAGGTCAAAACACACCTCTGAAATTACAAATTTGCTCAATTTACCTTTAATTATATGTTATCATTAATAATTAATGATATTTATCTATGTGAAGATATTGATTTGATTTAAAATATATTCAAAAAAATTAGATGCAGCTCAATGGAGAGTGGCGCTATGGAGCTGTGGGCCTGTCCTAAAACTAGCAGTGAACAGGTCCGCGGGCAACTTATAGTGTCCTTGCGGGCTACCTGGTGCCCACGGGCACCACGTTGGTGATCCCTGCTGTAGAGTATATTCACACATATAGCACATGGGTATACAGCGTTGGTATATGGTCCATATTACATCTGTCTGTGTGTATATATACATAAATCATATACATATACACACACCTGTACTTGTAGATAACTGTTCACATAACTTATTTATACATAATATGTACATGACGATTCCCACCATTTATGCTGTCCTTATCTGTACATAACGGTTTCTAACTGTACATACTCTATATATTACACTAACTGCTCTCTGAACTTCTGATTGGATGATAAACTGAATTTCGCTACCCTGTATTTATACATGTGTAATGATAAAATTGAATATTATTTAATCTAATCGTTATATGGGGAACTATTCAATCTGAGGGTGGTGTTGCAACCCTGAAGTTTAATTTTTATTGTCCGAAAATGTTTGCCCCTAACACAAGGTTGTGTATGTGTGTGTTCAAGCCATCAAATCATACTGATCTTGACGAAACTTGGAGGAATCATCATGTTCACACTGACTGTGACAAATTTTTTGCCAGTTAGTTATTATAAGGTTTTACGATTTGACATCAATCGTGATGGAACGTGGGAAGCGAAGTTGAGCTGAAATGGAGCTTAACAGAATCTACCAGACCTTGGTACACCATCGTAGGGGATCTTGATGAACTTTGAAACATGATTCCTTCAGATTTTATCTATTGAAGGGAAGCTGCTTCCTTTTTATACCCAAATCATGGATCGTAGACATCGTGTTCCGAAATAAAAACGGAACTAGATGGTAGCAACTACAAATAGAGGCAAAAATTATAGAATCAACAGTCTCTGAGGATGTTCATTCAGTTGTTTAATTTTGCAGAAAAAAAGTAGATCACAGACATGACACAAAACTAAAGCCATTTCAAATGGCAACTTTCTGGCTTTAAGAAACAGTAAAAGAAATTTAAAAATGTGGTTGTCAGTAACTGTTACTTTTTTACCTTTTTACCCCATTTCCAAAACTAACACCTGCATCAGATGAGATCTGCTCATTAGTCTGTAGTTAAATAGGAGTGATCACACCTTGGAGAGTTGTTGCACCAAGTGGACTGACTTGAATCATGGCTTCAACACGAGAGATGTCAATTGAAACAAAGGAGAGGATTATCAAACTTCTTAAAAAAGGTCTGTCTGTCTGTCTTCCTTTGACTGGGTGAAAGTCACATTCAGTGACGAATTGCGAATCTGCATTGGGCAAGGTGATGATGCTGGAACTTTTGTTTGGTGCCATTCCAATGAGATTTATGAAGACGACTGCCTGAAGAAAACGTGCAAATTTCCACAGTCATTGACGATATGGGGCTGCATGTCAGGTAAAGGCACTGGGGAGATGGCTGTCATTACATCTTCAATAAATGCACAAGTTCACATTGAAATTTTGGACAATTTTCTTATCTCATCAATTGAAAGGATGTTTGGGGCTCATGAAATCATTTTTCAAGATGATAATGCATCTTGCCATCATGCAAAAACTTAAAACGTTCCTTGAAGAAAGTTTGTTTCAAATGACATTTCTCGTGTTGGAGCCATGATTCATGTCATTCCGCCTGGTGCAACAGCTCTCCAAGGTGTGATCACTCCTGTTTAACCGCACACTAACGAGCAGCTCTAATCTGATGCAGGTGTAAGTTTTGGAAATTGAAATTGACAGCGAGTTTCTATATTTTTTTTCTAAAACTTGAGTGATTCCATATTTATTGCCTCTGCTTTGTCAAAAAAAATTAACTAATTGACTACCACTATTTTTTCTTGATATCTTTGTGTTTCTTAAACAGAGAAAGTTGGCATTTGAAATGGCTTTTGTTTTCTGTTATGTCTGTAATCTGTTTTTTTTTTCTGCAAAAGTAAACCTCTGTGAATGAACATCCTCCGAGACTGGTGATTCCATAATTTTTGCCAGGGGTTGTATAAACATTCTTTCACCAGACTCTATTTTTAAAAAATTTCCAGAACTGAAAACACATAGTCGTTTGTAAAGTATTGAAACTGGAGAGTCCCTTAAAATTTATGTCTACAACATATATGTCCTTTCAGTAAATTTCAATTTTTCATGGTTTTCTCTACTGTCAAAGCTTTTATTACAGTGAAGGAATCAATACAGTCTGACCAATCAGACTGAGACTTTAACTTTACTGTGATGTTCATGAGCTAAGATTTATGAAAAAGTACCATTCATGCATGTTCTGAACCGCTTAATCCTAATTAGGACTGCAGGGAGGCTAGTGCCCATCTCAGCCGACTCTGGGCAAGCGCAGAGTACATCTTGGATGGCTCGCCAGGCCATCACAGAGCAGAAACATGTTGACGGCTATGCAACGACTCTGAACAAAAAAATCAGCAATGGTTCTTTTACTGGTTACTGGTTTTACTGGTGTGTTGACATGCTTCTGGCATTACTGGCCTTTGCATGTATCTGCTCTCTCTTCGCGAGGGCAGAATCCCTCCTGGACAACTCACAGGGCAGAAACGTGCTGATGGCTATGCAGCTAATCTTAACGAAAGTCAGCAATGGGTCTTTTACATGAACCTATCAACGTAGACAGTGAGAGACATGGCCGGCATTTGATAACCCAGTTAGCTGCACTGGGGGGTGGGGGGGTGGGGGTGGGGTGGGGGCGAGTGACAACCTGTTGATAGTGGGGCTTGGACCCCAACCTTGGGATTAGTGATCCAGCACCATACCCCAGGCTACCACTGCAATAAACTATCAGTAACATGTAATAGATTGTAGATATAGATTTTTAGAAGCTCTGATATACATGATATGATTGCACCTCATAGATGTTCTCACCTTGTCTCCTTTAAATCCAACATGCCCTCTGGTCCCAGTACAGCCCTAAAACATGACATAAATGATGTTGGTTAGCCTGCTACACAAAGTTTTTCTGTCCTAATGAGTAAGTTATAGCTTCAAAAGGGATACTTTTCTGAAAGTGTGACGTGTTAAAGGAATTTGCCGAAAAACATCACTGATTTTCCAAAGGGACAAATAACAAATAATTAAAAATAATAATAATTAAAAGGCGCAAGACTGTTTTAAAGGTTTCTGAACCCAAATAAAAACCACAGCTGTACAAGAAAAAACTATCGATGTTATACATAAAATACAAGAAAAACACTATTCCTTGTTACACAATCTCATGAATTTGTCCTTGTAGTGTTTTTTTTTTTTATTCTGGACAAGAGACAAGATAAGATGAGTCACATTTTTAAGGAATATTCTCAAGTCTGTAATTTGCTAAATCGCAGATGTAATCATCTTTGGCTGTATTTAGTATCAAGTCCCCCAGAACTGACACTGAACATCTCTCCCATTTAAAATATTTTTAAAAATACAACTTAAGTTGAAAAATACTTGAGTCAAAAATAAAAATAGCAGAGTCAAAACTTGCTCAAAAAATATGTATGTATGTACATACTAGTATATTCTGCTGCTTTAGGGCATCACGGGTTTTTCAAAAATATTCATCAAAAAATTAAAAAATAAGGAAAAATAGGGAAAAGGTTAAGGAAAATGCCTCAAAACAAGGCCAATTATGCAAAATCACCCCAAACCAAAAACAAACAAAAAACCGCAACCCAACACCCCCCAACAAAACGACTTATTTTTATGTCAGGTGCACATCTGTGTGTGTGTGTGCATCTGTATGTGTGTGTATTTATATTTTATTTACATCTTTTGAATTATTTTTGAATGTTTCATTGTTATTATAAGCATTTATAGCATTGAACATGTATTTATTGATATCATATACAAATATACATGTACGTATGCATCAGTCAGGGGGGGATCGATCCTACATCGTGGAAATCGGTGGTCGCAGGGGGTCTTGGTCCCCATTAATCGTGGAAAGTGAGGGATCCCTGTACATATACACACACACACACACATACATATATATATATATATATATATATATATATATACATATATATATATATATATATATATATATATATATATATATATATATATACACACACACACATACACACATATATATATATATATATATATATATATATATATATATATATATATATATATACACACACACGACAGGGTCCAAAAAAAAAGTCACACACACACTACTACAGGGGTGTCAAACTCGTTTCCCTGAAGGCCACGTCCCTAAATTTACAGGTGATCGAGGGCAGATAATCACTGAGCATCTTATTCTCAAAGGGCTTAACAGGGGCAAAGTCGCATGCAATCTATCTTGAGTCATAAAAATTGAGTCACTGTTTATTTGAAATAAGCTTGCATCACCTATTGGGAGGATGACAAATTAGTTTTCATGGTAATGGGTGATGCAAAGAATGTACAATAATCATATTCTTTGAACGCTACACATAAAACGAGGAGAGGGGCTGGATTTCCCCACAGGCTGGAGCACGACTATTTTGTTGGATTTTTCATTCATTTCCTGAACAGTTGAATCCTAATTACCAGTAGGATCAGGGGAAGGCTGTGCCTATCTCCGTCGACTCTGGGCGAGGGCAGAGTACAGCATCACCTGGCCATCGCAGGGCAGAAACATATTGACTGCTATGCAGCCTACTTTTGAGGAGGTTAAGCAGTGGTGCTTTTACATGAACCTCTCACCACCCAGAGTAGGAGATGTGGGCAGCCTTTGATAACCCAGTTAGCTGCAGTTGGCAGTGACAACCCTGTGATAGTGGGGTTTGAACAGTAATCAGTGATCAGTAATCCAGCACCCTACTACTGGACCACTAATGACTCTCGCTGTATTTTGTTCGGCTGACTTTGTGTGCATAATTTCCATGGCAAGGTTTCGACAAACATGAGAAACTTCACAATATTTATTTCTATCTAGAATTGGATTCACTTTTCTTGAATTAATGACAAAAAAATTGAAGTCTTCTCCAGAACATTCCAAAGACTTTCGATAGAGTCACGGTCAGGAGTCTGGGGTGCCAATACACATGTGAAACTCATTTCTCATGCTCCCTGAACCACTTTTTCATTATTTAAACACCAATGTTTATATTAGTGCCGTCAGGGAACAAAAGGTTAATTAATGGGAAAATCTGGCCATTCTGTACATTCACTTCATCAGTTCATCAGCTGACTTCATTTTATTCCCACACTGTGTTGCTGAGCCTTGACCTGACTAACTGAAGCAATAATGCCATGGCAATTACAGTACACGCTGTAATCAGACGGTTCCAGGACATTTGCTCACTGGACAATTGTTCACAGGACAAATGCTCACAACCTTCATAAAAAAAAAACAGACATTTGCTCACAACATAAAAAATTTTATTCAATTTTAACCCTAACCCAAACCCCCAACCCTAAACCCTAACCCTAATGTATAACGGGTTAATTTAGCATTATGTAATTATAAGAATAAAGAATTTTTATAACACGCTGTGATCTTTTTGTCTGTCTTCCTTTCGGCTTTTTCCCCTTTACTCGGGAGTCGCCACAGCGAATCATCTGATTCGCACGTTTGATTTGGCAGAGGTTTTTACGTCGGATGCCCTTCCTGTCACAACCCTTTTTAGCAAGGGACAGAAACACGCTGACGACTTTGCAGCTACTCTTTACAAAAGTCAGCAATGGTTCTTTTACATGCCTTTCACCATAGACAGTGAGAGACATGGCCCGCCTTTGATAACCCAGTTAGCCGCACTGGGGGGGACAGTGACAACCTTGTGGAGAGTGGGACTCGAACCCCCAACCTTTGGATCAGCGATACAGCGCTCTATACCACTAGACCACCACTGCCCCTACGTTGTGATCTTTTTGTATTATACATTTATTAGAACAAAGAAAAAAAGGTGTTGTTCGCAAATGTCATTTTTTTCATTAAGGTTGTGAGCATTTGTCCGCGCACCAATCAGACACCACATGAATCAGCCATTGGAGAACCAAGAGTTGTGTTATGCTGTGCTGTACAGACCAACTCAAAGTGCGTCAACACAGGAAAAAGTGACAAGTGACGAGTAAAGTCAATTAACACCAACAACAGATCATTTTCTCGAATGATGAAGTGCGAGGGCGCAGAGTTCAACTGAGCAATATTTTCATGCAACGTAATCCGAGCAGTATTGTATCAGAGTTTAATCTAGTTGATTGACAGATGACACCAAACATTCACTTTCATAGACCAGATCAAATAGGCATTTTTGACTGCAGTTCATTGGCAAAGCGATTCGTGTGACACCCATCAATTCATATGCGACTTCAAGCTGTAACCGCAGACAATAATTCCACTATTACCTCAATCTTTTATTTATGTCTCTCCCAGGTCGTGCCTTGAAGTTCATTCAAAAAATAAAACCAAAAAAATGACAGCTCATCTTCATTTATTATGAGTTATGAGATATTGATACTATGGTATGACTCACTCTTTTCCCTGGATGCCCAGCAGGCCCTGGAAGGCCCGTTACCATTCGATACTGCTTGCCATCAGATCCCGTGATTAGATCCCCATGTTTAGGTGAACTCCTCATGGTGCTTTTGTATGCTGATCTACCCTGATAGGTCCCAGGTCTTTCCTGGCCTTTCTGTTTGAGAACGTTTTTGGACCCATAAGTGATGTATGTCCCTGAAGGTAAGAGATCCTCTTCTTTCAGGTTGAAATCAATGAACTGTGGATGCACATGGTTCTTATTTATGCGGCTGGTATCCGTCGAGGGATCCAAGTTGATTGTGTCCACTGAGAGTTTTGAAGGGACGATGGCCTCCCGATCTGTTTGATGTTTTTGCGAGAGCATATCCTCTGCGGTCGATTTAGCAGTTGTAGATTGGGCCTGGTTGTTGGTGTTTTCCCTAATCCTACTGTATTTGTGGGATTTATGCCACTTGGATTCATCCAGAACTCGGAATCCATCAGTCAGCTTGACGTCACCCCTCTGAGATGGAGGGTTCAGCTCATCAACAGGACTGAAACTGAGAGGAT
>CM045734.1:52138563-52148563 GCA_024760905.1 Plotosus lineatus
TTGCACTTATAACGAACAGCTGGAAGACCAATTACCACTAATGAGGTCCATTGGCAACATGGTTGAGTATGAAAAGAGCTTCTCAGAGTGGCAGTGTCTCTCAGAAGCGAAGATGGGTAGAGGATCATCAAGTCCCCCAATGTTGCAGAAAGGTGTTTCTCAGTGAAAAATTGCAAAGAGTTTGAAGTTATCATCATCTACCTTGCATAACATCATCCAAAGGTTCAGAGAATCTGGAACAATCTCTGTGCGTAAGGGTCAAAGCCGAAAAACCATACTGGATGCCCGTGATCTTCGGGCCCTTAAATGGCACTGCACCACAAACAGGAATGCTACTGTAAGGGAAATCACAGAATGGGCAATACTTCCAGAACCCATTGTCGGTGAACACAATCCACCGTTGCCAGCTGAAATTCTACAGTGCAAAGAAGCCATTTCTAAACAGGAACCAGAAGTTTTGTCTGGGCCAGGAGTCATTTAAAATGGAGTGTGGCAAAGTGGAAAACTGTTCTGTGGTCAGACGAATCACGATTCGAAGTTCTTTATGGAAAACTGAGACGCCATGTCATCTGGACTAAAGAGGACAAGGACAACCCAAGTTGTTATCAGTGCTCAGTTCAGAAGCCTGCATCTGTGATGATATGGGGTTGCATGATTGCGTGTGGCATGGGCAACTTGCACATCTGGAAAGGCACCGTCAGTGCAGAAAGGTATATTCAGATTCTAGAACATCATCTGCTCCCAACCAGGCGTCGTCACTTTCAGAGAAGAGCTTGCATTTTTCAACATGATAATGCCAGACCACATGCAGCATTAATTACAACATCATGACTGCATAGGAAAAGGATCCGGGTATTGAAATGGCCAGCCTGCAGTCCAGATCTTTCACCTATAGAGAACATTTGGCACAGCATAAAGAGGAAGGTGCAACAAACAAGGCCCAAGACAGTTGAACAATTCAAAGCCTGTACAGTAAAACCTCCGCTGACGAACGCTTAAGCTCACGAACTTTTCGCCTCAAGAACATTAAATTTGCGAGCATATAGTCTCTGCTGACGAACTAGCTTTCGGCGGACGAATCAAACCACGCGGTCGAACAGCGCCACGGTGGCGGCCACGAGAAGCTGACGCACGCTCATGGCGTCACAGTTCGTCACACCCCTTTCTTTGAGTGCGGAAGTGGTTTGTGTTTGATAGACATTTTGGACCATATTGAGTGTACTTTTGCTATTATGGGACCGAAAAAGACCCCACCACAGGCGGAGATCATTGAAAAACACGAACGTGGTGTGCGTTTGTGTGACTCAGCGTCCCAGTACCAGTACGCTAAGTCTACCATTGCTCCCATCCTTAAGAACAAGGAAGCTATTAAGGGTGCATGTGTGGCTAAGGGTGTTTCCAAACAGTAGGCGTTTCCAAACTCTCCTTCCAAACAGTAAGTCCCTCCCTCCCTCCTCCTCCCACTCCATTCCATCAAGCCATCAACTACCATCACAAAGGTAAATAAAACGACTTATTATACAGTACAGTTTATTTCTTTAATTACAATACAATAGCACATTTATTATACATAAAATAAGGTATATTTTTGTGTAGTTTTAAGGCTTATTTAGTAGAAAATTATGTTTTATGGGGACCTGGGAACGGATTATTCTCATTTTAATGGTTTCTTATGGGAAATAAATGTTCGGAAGACTAACTTTTCGCCTTACACACACTTTCTGGGAACCAATTATGTTCGTGAGCTGAGGTATCACTGTATTAGACAAGAATGGGACAGCATTCCTATTTCTAAACTTGAGAAGCTTGTCTTCTCCAGATGTTTGTAGACTGTGGTAAGAGGAAGAGGAGATGCCCGACAGTGGGAAAAATGGCCTTGTCCGAACTTTATTTTAGATTTTTGACATCATGAAATTTAAAATCAACATGTTTTTCCCTTAAAATGATACATTTTCAGTTTAAACTTTTGACCCAAAATCTATGTACTATTCGGAATAAAATATTAAAATTTAGCACTTCCACATCATTGCATTCAGTTTTTATTCACAATCTGTATAGTGTCCCAACTTTTTTGGAATCTGGTTTGTAAAGCATACTGGGTGACATGAACAATAGTTACCATATTCGACGTAATAAGCACCCTGCTCGAATAAGGTCCCCCTCCCCATGTGTACTGGGAGCAAAATCGTAGATCAAACTTACCAATTTTATTGGATCAGTCTCTGTAACAGTAAAATGAGGCGTAAATGTCCAACAACCGATGAACCATTAGAAACTGCTACAGCAAAACTATGGGATGCTCTGAATGAATGGAGTGATGAGCCAGATATGGACCTCTCAGAAAGTGATGAGTATTTTTCACCCGATTCTCCTGCTCATTAACTTCATAAATTTAAAGACGTTCCTGGCCATGTGCTTTTGTTTATGTTCATGTTGATTGGTTCAACGTGCCATGCGCTAAACTTGACATTCGTGTTGATTGGCTCGATGTTACTTCCTGGAAAATGTTTACGGCGAACAGCACTGGGAGGGAAATGTAAGGGGTCTTTTATAAATAAATTTATGCGGTTTTCTGTTTATTTTCAGCTTTCATGTAAGTAGTTTGCTTGATACCACAAAATGAATAACACAAATAACAAAACAATAAAATAGTTTTACTGGTATTATTCATGTTTTCCACTTCGATGGGAATAAGCACTTATCGTTCCACTCTGCTGGTAAGCATTTTAATAAGCACCCACCCACTCCAATTTTTTTAAGCGCCCTGGGCACTTATCACGTCGAATACGATATTAATAGTTTCAGCATCGCAAAGAGAATGCTCTGGGCTCAAGTCACAGGCTCAGCAAGGACATTTATGGGTGAAGTTTGCATGTTCTCCAAATTTTCATTTGTTTCCTCCAAGTAATCCAAAATCCTCCCACAGCCAAAAGACATGCATATTAGCCTAATTGGATGTGGGTGTGTAGGAATACTCGTGTGCATGTTGCCTATCGAAGGTCTAACCAGCTGCTCAGGGTGTTCCCCTTCTTCATTCAGTGTCAGTTGTGATAGGCACCAGCCTCCCCGCAACCCTAAATGGATTAATGGGTTCAGCCAATGAGTGAGTGAGTAAAGCCCTTCATTGTACAAATTGCTTGAGTACTGAATCTCCGGTGCTGTTATTAGATCAAAGCCAAATGTCCAACATGGAAAGGAAGTGTCCTGCGCGTGTCCCCTCCATCCCCCCGATTAACACCAACATAATACATCTGTCAACACATGGTGCGGAATGCACGGCAGCAACTTGTAAACATCAATGCGAAGTTACTGTATAAAATTTTAACCTAGCGTGTTGAAAAATGGTAGACGTCTAGACGTACCTAAAAAGTGCAAGTATACAAAGTTTGATGAGTCTTGGCAAAATCTTTTTTGAGATATTTCCTGGAAATGGTTGGGTGTGTATGGGGGGAATGAAAAAAAACAAAACAAAACAAAACAAAAAAAAAACAAACATAAGCATGACAAAGATAGAACAACATAAGACCTATTGACCCAAGCAGTTGCTTCATACAAGTCCACAAAAGTTCTACTGGGCTAAAGGAGTAAAAATGGGTCACGCATCATGAGCACGGGGTTATTTAAACAGGAACGTGTAGTATTAAGAGCCGCTTCAGTAACTGAGCCAACTCTGGGAGATGCATTACAGAGGAAGGTTTTGTTTCCTGAGAGATCTGTAGAACTCTGTCTCTGAGGTTTCACGGCTCTTTTTGGTGTGCAGGAAAGGGGAAAAAACTTGCAACTTTATGAAAAGCTGAACTTTTTTAATAAAAAATTCCCGAGAGAGAGAGAGAGAGAGAGAGAGAGAGAGAGAGAGAGAGAGAGAGACACTCCCAGCCCTGAAGCAACAATGCTTCAGCATAACCATTGGAACCATAACAGCAGTGACTGTGAAATGAACAGTGCGTGTATACATGTGTACCGGGTAAAGTGTGGGAAAAAGACTTGTTTCTAAAAATCCTGACACTTTGTCTTCTTTCGATTCCACATTGATGATATTTGGTTTATTTTTGAGCATTAAATTACAGCTGAGCGATCTTAATTACAGGACTACTGTCTGTTACGCTGATGATAGACAAGCACTGCCAAGACATCCTGACTTGGAAAAGTCTAATACAGAGCAGGAGAAGGTAAAAAAATAAAAAATAAAAAAAAAATACCCAGAGTTCTGTTCACCCTGTCTGAGAAAAGTTAACATTAGACTCACGGCATTGCGCCATTAGACTGCCCATATTGTTTTAACTATTGTTAATCTGCCTATCAATTTATGTATTCTTTAATATCTTTTATATAAAAATGTATATACGGGTTGTCTCACCCCGAATAAAAAAAATAAAAACCCTCCCAGATTTCAAACGTTAGTAAAATTAATTTAATAGAGTTTTATCCATCATGGTTTTAAGAGGAAGTCCACCAAATGGTGGCTGTCAAAGATTGTAGATGCTTGGAGGCGATTTCTGAAGGCTGCCATGACTCAACACCAAGGTGATCCCAGACCAGCCGAGAGTCATAGTGCCTCCTGTGTGTTCTTGGTGGACCTCGGGGTTCTATTTATGGTTGAACATGCCTGAAACCCCAGTCCATGGAGGCTTCAGGAGACATTCTATTCAGATGCCGAGCCACCTTACTTGGGTTCCTCTCACTGCCGAGGAGCATCATCAGTTCTACTCCGAGCTCCTCCCGGATAACCAAGCTTCTCATCCCATCTCTGAGAGAGCGCTCTGCCACCCTGCGGAGGAAGCTCATAGAGAATTTGTGCAACATTTACCGTTTTGTGGGACGGGGTAATGGGATGGACCACTTGGTGATACTCTACCACAACTGAGAGTCCATGTCCCCTCTGTCTCTATGTCACAGTGTATGTCACATGACCCAAGAACTCTGTGATCATCACCTACTGGCTGATCGACACACCCTGTGACCTCTGGTGTCACAGAAAGGGCGCTACTATTCTGCGATATTCCACCCACAGAGCTTTAAGTTATTCATTCATTCATTTTCTGAACTGCTTCATCCTAATTAAGTGGGCAGACGTGACTTTGTGGATAAGGTGATGGGTTAGTGATCTGAAGGTCGAGGGTTTAATCCCCACTGTCACCACTGTAGGGCCCGTGAGCATGCACAGTTGTATAAAAAAAAGTGAATTGTAAGTTTCTCTGGATAACAGCCTCTGCCAAATACTGAAAATGTAAATGCAATCAGGGTTGCGAGAAGGTGGCTGGCACCCATCTCAGCCGACACCGAGCGAAGGCAGAGTACACCCTAGACAGCTCGCCAAGAAATCACAGGGCAAAAACACACTGATGGCTATGCAGCCTACTCTTGAGCAATGGTTCTATTACACGACTCTCACCGTAGACAATGTGAGACATGACCAGCCACTGATAACCCAATTAGCTGGGGGACAGCAGTGATAACCCATTGAGATTGAGGCTTGAACCCCCAACTTTGCGATCAGTGATCCAGCAGCTTACCACCAGGCCACCAGTGCCCTGAGCTTTATGTTATTTGGTTCTAAAGTTGATTAATGCAAGTACGGTGTAATCAAAACCCACGACTATACAGATAATAGCCATGACTTACAGATCTGGCCAGTTTTCAAACACCTGACTGTAATGAACATATAACTGCATAGATGGTTTTATCATGATGTCAACAATGT
Source organism: Plotosus lineatus (assembly GCA_024760905.1). Classification (NCBI taxonomy): domain Eukaryota; kingdom Metazoa; phylum Chordata; class Actinopteri; order Siluriformes; family Plotosidae; genus Plotosus; species Plotosus lineatus. The sequence continues at coordinate 52,144,265 of CM045734.1, forward strand.
GCTTGGAAATAGTTTGTATTCCCAAAAGTTCAGAGGATATGTTTCGACAATCTGATGTTGCTGTTTAAACTCGAAACAGCTGGAAAAGTGGAAACATTATATTGAATCTGATGTCAAATTGCTCCACCTACTATATTTCTGTTTTACACTATTCAGTCAGCACATATGTGGAATATAAAGCGGTTAGAATAACACACATGTATAACAGTAATGGCCGCCATGTCATGGGATCTCAAAAGGTGGAACACCATAAAGTCACAACTCAAACTCTTGAGTTTTGACTCTCCCCCTCAGACTTACCTTATTCAGTAAAAAGCCTGTTTGCTATTACCCATTTTACCCTTTCCATGTTCATTATAATCTATTAATAACACTAATGCATTTCAAATCCTGCCTCTTTGGATCAAACTACAAAAAACTCATGAAATCTAAACGAGTTTCCAGGGCATGTTCTAACTCCGGAGGAGTTCCTGCACAGCGGCTCCAAGCGAGCGCCCTCTTGTCCTCCCAGATGGCAAATTTATCGCTATAGTGCTCCCATGAACATCATTATTCATGACCCCTCCCAGCAGGGGACCGCAGTTACCGTTTAATATGGACAAATTTGAAGTCAAGGACATGGCTCTATTTTCCATCTGTATTTATGTTTCCAGACCTCCAACCTCATCCAAGCTGAACTTCATTTATACATTACCATGTGTAACACTGTATTTCAGAATCTGAGGCCACATACAGAGGAAACAGACCTGCTGGTACGTCAGATTCTGCAACACTGCCTTTCAGCAGGTCTGTTTCCTCTGTATGTGGCCTCAGATTCTGAAATATATTCAAAATATATTGATCTATTTCACCACTGAAGGATTCAACAGACATTACTATCAAGCTGGTCTAGGACAGCCTTGGAGTCTGGAGGAACATCACTGATTTAATTCCTATTTTCAGTAAAAGTATAGTCAGTATGGTGTTTACACTAAGGTTGGGTGTAAACACTCTCAACAGGTTGTCACCCCTCCCCCCCCTCCCGCTCTCCAGTGCAGCTAACTGGGTTATCAAAGGCCAGCCATGTCTCTCACCGTCTATGGTGTGAGGTACATGTAAAAGAACCATTGCTGACTTTCGTAAAGAGTCGCTGCATAGCCATCAGCGTATTTCTGCCCTCCGATGGCCTGGCGAGCTCTGCCAGCTCCACTCTGCTCTCACCCAGAGTCGGCCGGGATGGGTGCCAGCCTCCCTGCGGCCCTAATTAGGATTAAACGGTTACAGAAAATGAATGGATGAATGGTGTTTACAGTATATCCACATCATCAATGGTGACATCACATCTAATTTTTTTTATATAAACAGAGCAGCTAAGTATGACGATCCAACAGGTTTTTATTCATTTTATACCTGTGTCTTTTGAGATGTTTCAGAATACCAGGAGTCCACTGAGGCCTCACACACCGGCTGATGGAGTCTGCATTGATGTTTAGCAGCTCTGCCGTCACCCAAGATGAACATCATCTGCCTAATGTCCCCCTAGGAACACAAAATCAGGAACATTTGGGAAAGCCGCAGCCATTCATTTCTAATTTCTAACATTTCTCCACTAAAAACAAGCGCCAGCCACAGCGCTCAGCCAAGTATTTCTTTCTGTGAATGTTTGGACTGCAAATCCATTGTCATCAAGTTTCACATGAGATGCCCTGCTATGATATGAGGAAGAGCCTTGAGATGACGGGGAATATACTCATGATTTATCACATCCACTCATCCAGCTGCTTGAGTCAGGCAAGTTATGATGAGATCGAGTATTCGAGTCACATGGTAAGTAGATACAGGCGGAATTTAACATAAGGATTTTGTATTTTTAGTATTATTCATATCTTAATTGTCCTTTAATTATCACCGTCATTAATCCTTGTTATTATGCTTAGACATTACATTATAAACCATCTTTCATTCCAGGCTGCTTTTCAATTATTCATTCATTCATTCATTCATTCATTCATCTGAGCCGCTTAATCCTAATTAGGATCAAGAGGAGGCTGGCGCCCATCTCAGCGAACTCTGGGTGAGGGCGCCGTACACCCGGGACAACTTGCTGAGCTACTGCAGCCAGACAGTTTTTAATAATTTAATAGTTATTAGCACACACACACACACACACACACACACACACACACACACATAGACACATACACACATATGCACGCGCACACACGCGCACAAACACAAACACACACACACAAACACACACACACACACACACACACACACAGACACACACACACACACATATAGACACATACACACATATGCACACGCACACACGCGCACAAAGACAAACACAAACACACACACACACACACACACACACACACACACACATACACACACACACACACACACATACGGATTGGCACAACCTTACACAATTCTATCAACAAATTCTTGGTAGGAAACTTTTTTCCGATTAAAATTAGAAAAATGGCGCCCGAATATATGACCCCACTCGGTCGCTTGAAGACTAAAGAACATTAGAAATCCCAAATATATAATTTAATCTGGATCAAATAGAGTCAAAGCACTTACTCTTGTGGACAATTCATCAAAATCAACGCATGCCATTTTGTGTAATCCTGCTAAAAATCAAACAAAAACAACAAGTACACTTGAGGCCCCCAATGAGAGAATTGTACCAGCTGCTACCATTATATAGAGTTGGCAGCAATTTTCCGCATCTTAAACTTGACTTACATCATGAACTCATTTCAGCCTTTCACCATCACTTGTTTCCCGAACCACTTAATCCTAAAGTTAGAGTCGAGGGGAGACTGGAGATTATCACAGCCATTCACCCTGAGCAGCTCACCAGATGTGCCAACACATGCAACCATTCACACTCACATTCACACCTCGGAGCAATTTGGAACAGCCAATTAGCCTACGGTGCATGTCTTTGGACCGCAGGAGGAAAATAGAGTACCAGGATGAAACCCACATAACCACAAATGAGAATGTTCAATCTCCGTTCAGAAATACCCAAGCCGAGGACGTGAATCCGGGACCCTCTTGCTGTGAATCAAATGTGCAGTTCTTGAGATGTAGGCATGTGTATCCACAAATATATATATCACGGGGCTTCCTCACTTTCCGCGGTTAATGGAAACCGAGATCCCCCGCGACCACTGAATTCCACGAAGTAGGATCAACCCCCCCCCCCGACTGACGTATACGTACATGTATATGTGTATATAATATCAATAGATGCATATTCAATGCTATAAATGCTTATAATAACAATTAAACATTCAAAAATAATGCATAAGATGTAAATAAAATATAAATAGTACATACGCATACAGACGCGCGCACACATGCATATGCGCGTGCACACACTCAGATATGCACCTCACATTAAAATACAAGTATACACGCTCCCCGACTTACATTTTAGTTCGGTTCCGGACGGCCGAACGTAAGTTGAAAATGAACGTAAGTTGTTACTGTATGTTCCAGTGACGTATGACGTTCATACTGTACTATACATCTATAAATACCATTACCGTATCTCATAAAACACCTCTAAATCAATTATTCAATATAACATTGTAAAATAATATCAAATATATCAAATGATATCAATATTAATTTGAAATAAGTTAAATTCAAGCAAAATAATTTCAAATTGATAAATTTTAATCAAATTCACTCATCAAATATCAACTACACTATCCAATATTACCTTTAACATTCTCTATGGTGTGATCTTTCTGCTTGTAAATGGTTACGATGGTCGACGGATGGTCACTTTACATGAAGCTGAGCCGAGTCACTTTACATGAAGCTTAAAACAGCCAATGAACTCTTACAATATGTGAGGCGCTCAACACCGAAAGTAGTGTGCTTGAGACAAAGCGTGGGTTATCCGGACTTCCGGTCTTTCAAGTGAGCAAGGGCACCGTTGAATACTTGTTTAGTACTCAGCCTGCACTGATGTGAATCACCAGCAGAGCGGAGAGTTCTCTTTCTTTTCTGGATTCGGGTTTTCATTCATTTTACAACTGTCTTTGCTTAACTGAGTATGCATGGTAGATTGCACCGATCCCAGTTAATTCATCTCTGTGTATGAGACCTGCACCCAAGCTAGTAGGCTTACGCTTCTGACCAACCATATTTGCTTAGGGCTATAAAAGTCCGCAAAACAGTGTAAACACAAAGATCACAGAGACGACGTCCTAACACAAGGGTAACACACTACATAACTGACGTTTTATATATATATATATATATATATATATATATATATATATATAT
>CM045734.1:52153563-52176063 GCA_024760905.1 Plotosus lineatus
CAGTGGAGAACAGCGGGAAATGATGAACAACAAAAGAACAGCAAGGAAGGGTGGAGGACAGCAGAGAACAAGGGACAAAGGATCACAGCTGAGAATATTGAAGAACAGCAAGCAATGGTAAAGAACAGCAGAGAACAGTGGAGAACAGCAGGGAAGAGCAGAAAATAGTGGACTACAGCAGGGAACAGTAGAGGAACAGCAAAAGAACAGCGAAGAATATTAGGGAACAGCAGGAAACTGTGGATACTGAAAGACAATAAAGAACAGCAGGGAACAATGGAGAAGAGCAGAGCATTTTTGAAGATAAAAGGCAAACCCTAACCCTGCATCAACATTCTTTCTTTGTGAATCCTGCGAAAAACAGTCAATTGGAAAGCATGTCTTTTATGATTTATTGCACAAAAGGATCCGTAAAAGGGAGAAACCAAAACTAAATGCAGATCTTCACATGTATGTAATGAAAACGCAAAACAGTGCTTGGAGTTCTTTCAGCATAAGACACATTCAGTGCTCAGACGGCCCATCCCAGTAAAAGAGAAGTAATTTCTCGAGATTATGCGCTCTACAGACTTAGATTTCTGCAAGTTTATTTGAAGCTGTTCAGGGTGAACCTCGTCTTCCCCAAGAGAGGGCTGGGATAACTGAGATCTGCTTCTTTCAGCATAAACTTGAGCAACATAAAGTGAAAAGAAAGGCACCCCTTGCAAAGTCTCCTGTTACACATGAACGTGGTGTATACATATGTAAATTATGAGCTGGTTTTTACTTACAGTTTAAATTGCAATCCATTCATTCATTTCTTGCACCGCTTAATCCTAATTAGGGTCACGAGGAGGGTGGCGCCCATCTCAGCTGACTCAGGGCGAGGGCAGTGCACACCCTGGACAGAAACATGCTAATGGATATGCAACCTCATTTTGACAAAAGTCAGCAATGGTTGTTTGCATTCCTCTCACCAGACAGCTAATCCGAAGGTCAGAGGTTCAATCACCACCACCCTTGAGCAAGGCCCTTAACCCTCAATTGCTCAGTTGTATAAAAAAAAAAAAAGATAATTGTAAGTCACTCTGGATAAGAGCGTCGGCCAAATACTGTAAATGAAAATGTACATTAATTCAGTCCATATAACAAGATAATGGCTATAAGAACAGTATACAGATAAACTAACCAATCAGATCATCCAGTGAACTTCTGAATATAATAAAACTTGACAAATCTATACACAATCTGAGGTGATATCCTCATACAGCAGACAAACATTGATTGGTTTATAGGGGGGGGGGGGGTTTATAAACCACAGTTTATTCATATGCAAATTCTTCTTCTTCTTTTCCTTTCGGCTTTTCCCTTCAGGGGTCTCCACAGCAAATCATCTGCCTCCATCTCACCCTATCCTTTGCATCTTCTTCTCTTATACCAGCTACCTTCATGTCCTCCTTGAACAATCGTGAATCACATGCCCATCATGGTTTGTCCATCTCAAACACCATGTTCAAACATAACGGTGTCCATCAGTGGACTAAGGCACCAGATCACCCTAGGCCACAGTTCAATGATCGACTATGTAGTTGCGTCACGGGACTTGCACTGGTAGAATCTAGCAATTCAAAATGTGACAGAACAAAATACTGCACTTCGCTAGTTTGTTTTATGGCTACATATCCATGTTTTACTTTCTAGTTCAGAAAGATTTAACCTACTGGATGGGTATCAGCTTGTTTCTCACTACAACTTTTGCCTTTTTTCTTTCAGACAATTTTTCCTTGCAACTGTGGCCAGTGTGCAAACTTGCAGTGCATCATCCAGCACACTTTCAATTTCGTCAAAACTAATCCACAGAAGGAATTTTGGTAAGGTGGTCCCTAATGACTTTTCCATCCATCCCTTATTCACGTCCAGCTGTGCTGAGTGGGACCAGTGAGACGTCTTTGCATACTTTATTAACTTTGTAACTTTCCAAAAGTGGTAACAAAGGGGCCTCTCAGAAATCATACCAAATAAGAACCCACAGCGTTTTAAAGAGCGAGCTTGTAATTATAAGATATAACATTTCCACCGAGTATGATTTGTGGCCTACTGGTTAGTAAATGTGTGGGGGGGGGGGACTTGTACCAAGTACAGATGTATACAGATTTATTTATGAGGATATAAAGAGTAAAGTTCCATTGCACATTTCCAAAAGGCTTAATTCCTTCTTCGAATCAATGTAAAGCATTTAGTGTAGTTGCTCTCATTAATCAGACTTCATGCGTGTGATGTGCGGAGCCTCAGACTGCGTTTCACTGAATTCCCCATTAGACTCAGTCGTTTGTTGAAAGAAGCCGGACTGATTGGTCAAAAGAGGCCTGTATTACATTTCACACATCACTGTCAGCTAGTGCAGGTTGTAGCTTGAACTCATGAACATAATAGCACCGGGCGATACAGTGGTGTAGTGGTTAGCATGTCCACTTCATGGCTTGCTTTGGTTTCCTCAGTTTTACTCTGGTTTCCTCCCACAGTCCAAAAACAAGTACATTCAAAGGCTAACTGGATGTTTCAAATTGCCCCTTGGTGAGGTGTGGCTATGAATGGCTGTTTGTGTATTAGTCCTGTGATGGTCCAGCAAGCTGCTCAGCTGTGACCCCGCCTTTGCACAGTTTTCTGGTCAAGCTGCATCAGATTCTCGTTCTTGGCAGACAGGAGTGAAACCGAATGTGTTTTCCTGTTGTTGTAGGTTGTCCGTGTTGTGTGTTTTGAAATGCTTTTCAGCTCACCACAACCTTTCCTGTCAAATTTAATCATTGTGGTCAGTCCTCTTTAATCAAAACAAGATTTTTTTTTCTCTCGTCTTTGGGTTTTTTTTTTTTTTTTATGTTTTATGTGTCCGGTTTTATGACAACAGGTCATCATTTTCTGAATCACGCAACTGGTCTGCCATGACTTCTCCCCATTCAGGGAACAACACACATGACCAGGTGAACGTGCCACACATGTAGATAATCTGTGGACTATAAATACACACTTAAGGTGTAACGTCGGGTCATGGCGGCCTGATGGTAAGGTGCTGGATCACTGATTCCAAGGTTGGGAATTCAAGCCCCATTGCAAAAGGTTGACACTGCCTTCCCAGTGAAGATAACTATGTTATCAAAGGCAAGCCATGCGTATTTACCAAGTGTGCGTTAACTACCTGCCCGACCTCAGACTGTGAGTTTGCTTTGCCTAACTGGTTGTGACACCTGTATCCGCCTGCCCCAGAACTTTGGACAAATTCACACCCATCTTTTTCTATATTAATGCACTACTCAAATCTCTCCTTTTACACATAAACAAATGCATATTTCAATGATCTGGGATTTTTTAACTTACATTTTAGACACTACCACTTGTTTAAAAATCAGTTCAATAGTTTGTATGAACTAGTTTAAGAAGGTTGTTGTTTCAACTCTCATGAGTGTGAAAAAAATCACATGAATAGAACCTGCAGCTCATATAAGGCAAGTTCAGTTCAGTTCATTTTCTGTAACCGCTTCATCCTAATTTGGGTCGCGGGGAGGCTGGTGCCCATCCCAGCCAACTCAGGGCGAGGGCAGAGTACACCCTGGACAGCTCGCCAGGCCATCGCAGGGCGGAAACACGCTGAAGGCTTTGTAGCCTACTCTTGTCGAAAGTCAGCAATGGTTCTTTTACATGCCTCACACCATAGACAGTGAGAGACATGGCCAGCCTTTGATAACCCAGTTGGCTGCACTGGGAGGACAGTGACAACCTTGTGGAGAGTGGGACTCGAACCCCCAACCTTTGGATCAGCAATCCGGCGCCTTATACCACTAGACCACCACTGCCCTTATAAGGCAAGTTAATGGCAATAATAGCACTATACAGATATTAAACTAACAAATTCGATATAAATTAGTGACCCTCTGAATATTAAAAAAAAAACAAAAAAAAAACAAGGCACCCCTACAATTCATACGTGCTTCTGTTCAGATACAATAAAACAAGCATGCACTCGAACATATTAAAGAAAGAATACAGCACTATGTATTCATAAGAAGTTAGTTTATTGTTGCTAGAAACACAGGATGATTGTTTGACTTTGTGCCATTTTTCTCATTACAATGTTAGGTTCATGACACATTGTGGTTGCTGATCCTGAAAACAAAACAACCATCACCAATATTCACAGCCTACACCTGTTCCCAGTAATGCACATGTTCTTTATAAAACTACGATGGATTGGGGAGGGGTTAATGTGAACACGAGGCTTGTAGACTGGCAACACTTAGTGAGGGCAGCTGTTCAGTATCATTTAATAGAGGTGAACATAATTCTTACAGTGTGATGATGGGTAAGATTCCAATTCATGTCTTCAGCGAAGGAAAAATTCACATCAGGGTGAAATATAATAAAGCATCGCGCTAATCAAAACAAAATTCCCAGTATTTTCAGCTTATGCGAACTTGCTGCTGTACTGTATGCTGGAACCGGGATGGAGCTCTTTTTAACCAAATCAGTGTGAAAGTCTACGAAAGAGTTTGTAATATAATACACACCCAGATCTGGGGATTGTGCCCAGGTTTCAAAGCAAACTGAAAGAATTGGACAGGTGACAGATGAGAGCTGCCGCACCATCTTGATGCCATGTGTTTGGAAAAGACCCGTATACCATCATCCAACTACTTTTGTTCTGAAAAACACTGTATAACCTCAGACCATGGACATACATCGCATAGCTTTTTGCATGCTTTTGTATCATTGCCTTGGAATGTTGCAAAAAGAAAAAAAAAAAACACACATATTACTGTTGTGTACTCAAACTTCACTTAGATTTACAACACACTTATTACACGTACAACACTCACTCACTCATTTGCCAGACCGCTTGCTCCGATTAGGGCTTCAGGGAGACTGGAGCCTTTCTCAGCCAACACTGAATGAAGACGAGGTACTCAATTAACAACTTTTTTCATTTTATTTTTTTCCAACAGACCATCGCGGGGCAACACACAACCATTTATGCCTAGGGGTAATTTGGAACACCCAATTAGCCTAATGTGCATGTTCTTGGACTATGGGAGGAAACCAGAGCACACAGAGGGAACCCACACAAGGGGGAGGAGAACAATCAAACCCCCAAACAGAAACACCGGAGCCTGGGACACGAATCGAGGACCCTCTTGATTTGAGAGACATACCATCAAACATTTATAGTTAATAACTTGTCATCTTGTGTTGCAAGTTCATTATTTTGATGCTATACATGAGGTTGTGCAGAAAATCCTCTCCAATGTGGATAGTTAGACAGAAAAGAAGTGGGGAATTTGTGTACATATTACACGGCCACATTCTGTGCACACACAACGACAATCGAATATTCAACCTTTGTCCTGCTACTACTCTAATATCCTTCTTTCTTAGTCGTATCCAAGTCCCATCCATCAAGTATTGCCTTAATTATGACGCGATCACTGCCAACCAGGGAGGGACAAAAGTATGCACTCCCCCATCCATGACATGCGATGCCAGTCAACCAGCCTCTTTTCGAACTGCCGCGTATACTAATGTTGGAGGCGATCTGACACACTCAGAGAAAAAGTGCTAAAGTGTCCTTGAGGAAGGTACCTAACCTCCAACTGCACTCTGGGCACCCCAATGTGTGTGGCAGCCCACAGCTCCAAGGGTGTGTACTCATTGTTTATGGGGTGTGTGTGCTCACTTTGGATGTGTAAAATGCGTGAGGATATATTTTCCTTCATGGAACGGTGTAATCAAAATCTCACCCAATACCGGGCGACGGCGAAGTAAACCCTGAATAGCTTGCTTGACTATCACATGGCTAGCGTGGACGTGGATGCACGCGCACGCACACGCACACACACACACACACACACACACAGCACGCGCACACACGGTGCACACACGGCGCACACACGGCGCACACACGGCGCACACACGGCGCGCGCACGCACACACACACACACACACACACACACACACACACACGGCACACAAAATTTGAAACAGCCTACGTTCAGCGTAACTATGTACGTGATACATTATTAACAATTGTCTGATGCAACAAATAACTTTATTTAACAGCCTGGTGTTCCAATGAATTCATTTCCCTTTCAGAAGCCTTTTAAACAACTTTAAATCTCATTCATTCATTTTCTGTAACAGCTTAATCCTAATTACTGTCGCAGGGAGGCTGGCGTTCATCCCAGGACATTGCAGGTCAGAAACACGCTGACGGCTATGCAGCTACTCTTGTCTAAAATCAGCAATGGTTCTTTTACATGAACCTCACACCATAGATAGTGAGAGACATGGCCGGCCTTTGATAACGCAGTTAGCTGCACTGGGGGGACAGTGACAACCCGTTGAGAATGGGGCTTGAACCCCCAACCTTAGGATCGGCAATCCAGCACCTTTACCACCAGGCCACCACTGCCCATAAATGTTATTTAAGCTAAATAAAAAGAACAAATGGAAACAGGAAATGCGAAAATACACCAACAATACATTTATGAAACTAGAAATCTCCCAAACATGTACTGTCGTGTTTGAGATAATGTCACTTCAGGTATAAGGAGAAGAAAAAAAGTGTCCGGTTAAAAGGCTTGATCACAGCAGACTGATGACTTCCTGCCTAGCTTTCATCACTCTGAATACAGACAGGAGCGATTCCCAGGAGGCACAAGTCTGAAGATCTTATCTGGATATACAACCTATGCTGAGTGGTTAAAGGTGCCTATTCACAAGTGAATATTTTCTGTTTTATCTTTCATTATCAGTTCATTTTCCTAAACATAAAGGTTTCCTGATAAAGCTAACCCAGTTCAAAGGCACATTCTCTCGTATTCACCTGTTTACATCTTGTTTTGGTTCTGTTTGTGTCTGTTTACAATAACATGACCACAGCAATGATCCTGTGTGTACGTGATAACCAGGCATCGCTTCACCTATTTTTAAATAGTGGAAAGGTCTGTGATCAAATCTTGAGAAACTGAAGGCGTCATGAGATTGATTTCAAGAGAAATTTAAATATTATATATATATATACATACATATATATATATATATATATATATATACATACATATATATATATATATATATGTCTTCCTTTTGGCTTTTTCCCTTTTTTTTTTTACTCAGGAGCCGCTACAGCGAATCATCTTGATTCGCACATTTGATTTGGCAGAGGTTTTTACGTCGGATGCCCTTCCTGTCACAACCCTTTTTACAAGGGACAGAAACACGCTGACGACTTTGCAGCTACTCTTTACGAAAGTCAGCAATGGTTCTTTTACATGCCTCTCACCATAGACAGTGAGGGACATGGCCCGCCTTTGATAACCCAGTTAGCCGCACTGGGGGGGACAGTGACAACCTTGTGAAGAGTGGGACTCGAACCCCCAACCTTTGGATCAGCGATCCAGCATCCTATACCACTAGACCACCACTGTCCATATATATATATATATATATATATATATATATATATAATTTTTTTCATTAATATCGTCGCACCTGGTGCAGGGGCCATTGGCATGTGTAAATGGTTAGCAAATGGTATTTCCAGTAAATACCACTGTACGATAAAGTCTGTTGGGATTTTACACCCGAGCCTACTGCCTCATCAGGCCAGAGCTTATCCCCAGTTTCTACAGCGTCAAGCACATTGGAGTTTCACTCCTCCTGGTTGGGGCCCTGGTCCATCGCAGGTTACCGTCCCAGTACTTTTACTCGTTCCCACTTATAGTGCTGGCTGAACAGAGGCAGACTTGTGTTTATGAACTTACCCCAGGAGTCTCAGCACAGTAGCGGGTCTAATGGGGATTCAAACCCATGACCTTTTAATTATGAGCTCAGCACCCTAACCACTATCCCATCAGCCCCAGATAAAATTGTATTTCATGTTTATTTAATATGCCTGGTATCAGAATGGGCATTGTTAACTGTAAATATTGATAACTGAAGTAGAAAAACACCACCAACAACAAAATGCTCGAGTAATGGGAGCATGATTTTGAAATATGGGTTTTATTATAACCTTCATTATGTTTAGCCTTTACTAATTATAAATCCCAGAGAGGCAAGGGAACTCGAATATATTCCCTGCTCAAACAGGAATTATTCATTCTTACGTATACAGGGCTTATTTGATTTGCTATTTCCTCTTAGCACTGAGAACCAGTTTATGAAGCATTAGGGGCCTGATGAAGGCTGCTGCAATTTACACACAAATAAAGTATCAAGAGTCACAGTCAACATTTCCAGGAGACCTGTAGCTGGTTCTGTATGCGACCCGGTAGATACTGTACCTGTAAAACTGCACAAACTGAACCAGGTGATCATCAAAAAGTTATCATCATGCCTAATATTGAATCAGTTTCATTTATTACTGTTTCCTGTGTTGTACACAATTTTTATGTAGAGATCTTTAAGTCAATGTCATTATTTATTAATTTTTTTTCCTCAATCGATTAATCCTAATTAGGGTCGTGGGGAGGTTAGTGCAAATCTCAGTCAACTCTGGGTGAGGATGGAGTAAACCCATTCACATGATGAGTTAAACATTGGAATGCTTAGCTACAATCAGAGTCTGCTGGAACTACTCTTTGAGTCTTCTGAAACTTGTATCCTCCTTCCAAGCTGCTTGAAACTGAAGTGAGGATCCAGTGGAGGAGCAGGCTGACTCGCTGGTTGTTGATGTGCGTCCTTCTGTGTCATCAGCAGGTAGCTCAGGATCGTCAGTGTTTCGCCCCTTAACCTGGACACTTCACCTGAGTGGGGCAGTGAGGGCCGGTTGTGAAACCTAACCCTCACCCACAGAAGGACGCCAGTTGTTGTTACGCTTCAACCACAGCCATCTAGAACTGCTCTCTGCTGCTGCGCCAATCTCCTTGATAGCTTGCTTCACCTGCTTTGGGGGCATGCCTAGTTTCTGCAGGAAGTAACGTGTTGATGAAGAAGGGAATCCTCTACATCCGACTTCCACAGGGAAGAGAACTGCGTGCCATCTTTTTGACTGTGCTTCATCGACCAGATCTTGGTATTTTGCTTTCTTTAGCTGATGGGCGATGTCGAGCCGGGCTTCCCAGGAACTGTGAGCTCGATAATGAAGATGGACTTGGAGCTTTTTGACAGAAGAACGGCATCTGGTCGTAGTGATGTTGTTGCCACCTCTTCTGGGAAAACCAGTCTTCTCTTTAGGTCAACCTGTAACTCCCAGTCTTGTGCCCCTTGAAGGATCGAGCGGGTCTGGGTGGGTTTTACAGATCCTGTGGGTACCGGACTTCCCTCTTTAACAAAGCTCACGGGTTGTGGTGGTAATGTCACTCTCTTGTTTGCCTTCAATCTCTCCAGGTCTATCCACTTTGCTATCTCTGTTAGAACTTTGTCATGTCTCCATCTGTATCTTCCATCCCCAAGTGCCTTTGGACATGCTGATAGGATGTGGTTCAGTGTACAAGAGTTCGTACTACATAGTTTGCATGTTGCACTGTCTTCTATTCCCCAGGTCATCAGGTTGCTTGGAGTTGGTAAGAGATCGGAGATGGCTCGGAGAAGGAAGCTAAGTTTGCCCTGATCAGTTCCCCAGAGTTCCTTCCATGATAGGGGTCGATCTAGGGCAGCATCCCACTGGACCCAGCTGCCCTGTTTTGCAAGCCCTACTGCTTTGACTCTACGTTCCTCTTCTTCCGATTCCCGGATCCTCTGCACGACTAGCTCTCTCTTCTGCTTGTTGTTGGCTTGGCTCCAATGCTGGGAATGGTAGTTTCCCAGGCCAAGACGACCCTTGCACACAGTGCCAACTATTTCTTGATGTTTTAGTAGTTCTTCAGCATCTGTAACTGCTCTCTGGGGCTTCCACTTCCTTCCACTCTTGATGGTTTCTGCTGATAGGTTTACCTTCTTGTCTTTGGATGTGCGTAGTGTGGTGACAGCTCGTGCTTTTGCGACCTTGAATTCTTCCACTACAGATGTCACTGGTAGTGTTAGTTTGGCAGTCTTGCTGTAGATGTTGATTGCACTAAAGCTGGGTGGCACCCCCAACCATCTTCTAAGAAACTTGCTGCAGAGTCTCTCCATGGCTTCAACTGCAGACATGGGAATGTCGTACAACAAGAAGGGCCACTGCAGTCTTGGTATAATGCCAAACTGGAAGCACCACACCTTGAACCTTCCCTGCAATTGGCTGTTGTCTATCACACAGATGTTAATGGCAAAAATAACAGCAATCAGATATTAAACTAATAAAGCAGTTATAAACCAGTAAACTTGTGAATAGACTAAAACAATTCCACATAATATGAACTAAAGTTTTCATACGTCAAATAAGGATGGGCTTTCTTATTGAACTGAATGGGGAACTCACTGTTTATTCATATTCAAATTTCTTGTACATTTACCATCTGATCCAACTGATCTGGTATAGAATGGTGCCCTGTAAGTGCAAATTTATTACTTTTGTTTCTCTTCACAAAGCAGCTTGTAATAACACTAGGATGCTTTAATGTAAATAATGCATGCAAGCTTTAATGTTGCGCGCTGTTTTGGGAATGCAGGAAGTATTAAAGAATTTAAAGATTTGACTAAATGGTTGATTTCTTCAGGGACCTCAAAAGGTTAAACATTTGGAAGAGTGAAAAGCTAATAACAACAAGATGATGGATATGAAAACAGTGCTTTTTCCTTCCCGAATTCCTTGGCTAAACCCCGATTCTTGTCAGCAAACACATGGGCATGAAAAACTAACAATGCTCCGCAGGGAAAGAGGTGATACATCTGGCCTTGCGGAAATGTACAACTCGATATCTCCATCAATAATCTATTTATCCAGATATCACATACCCAGAACAAGATGCACTACTGTTCTATGGGAAAATCTTGTCTGCCAAGATTATGTTAGCTCCACAAGCTCCTCTGTGTAAACATCTATGCCTATTAATGTTCAATACCAAATCACACATGTCCACAATTACCGAGAGAATTTTTTAAGCTGGAGGGTCAGAGACAACTTGAACCATGACTAATGTAGTGGCCTGCAGCCTCATCATGCAATTTATTAACAAAAACAAAGATAGATTGAATGCCTTAACAAGCCAACGTTTCTTTTATTTGGGTCATCCTTAATGCTCCCCTGCTGATAGTTTGCACTTAAGTGTGCCGGCAGCCCGGGTAAATTTACCCGGGGTATGTAATGAGAGATGGTCAACCAGCTTTCTGAAAACGGCTACATCATTAGTAGCGAGATGTACATTCCAGGCTTGGATAAATCCAGGAGTGTTGAGCACACAGGTCGTACATATGCTGACAAGCTTGATGAAAGGTCCCCTAGACACTTGCCTATTCACAATCCCAGGAGTATCTTATTCTGGACCAAGTTCAACAATGTATATCTTACATCACCTCTGCAAGGAAACCAGAAGCTTCACATAGAAGAGCAGGAACGTTTAGATAGGTGCTATATACAGACACTCCCCGCTTTACGTTCATTCGTTTTACATATTTTTTATGTAACTTTTTTTTTTTTAAATATGTCAAATTTTGAGTTTAGCGTGCTCTCTGTAGTACGAGACGTACCTACGTAGTATGCTGGCGTAATGTGCCACTTAGGCATGACGCTGCGTTCATTGTTTACAAACGACAAACTGAACGTGCTCCTCCTTCTTCCCAGTTCACCACGTGTTAACCTTGTGTTAAGACGTCGTCTCTGTTATCTTTGTGTTTACACTGTTTTGCGGACTTTTGTAACCCGAAGCAAATATGGTTGGTCGGAAGCGTAAGCCTACTAGTGATAATCAGAAGAGAGGCAAGCCATCTCGTTAGAAATGAAGATGGCTATTATCAAGAAAATTGATGATGGTGAAAAACATGTGAATGTTGCACGTTTCTTCCAAATGGCTCCATCGACCATCGGAACCATTTACAAGCAGAAACATTGCATCACAGAGAATGTTAAAGGTTATATTTGATACTGTATTTGATGTCAGTGAATTTAATTTATTTGAAATTAATATTGATATTATTTGATACATTTGATATTATTTTACAATGTTATGTTTACAATAATGGATTTAGGGGTGTTTTATGAGATACGGTAATGGTATTTATGGATGAATAGTACAATATGAACGCCATACGTCACTTACACGCCCACTTACGGTTTTTTTCACCTTACGTTCGGCCGTCCGGAACCTAACTAAAACATAAGTCGGGGAGCATCTGTAGTAAACCAACCAATATAGTTCAACGGGAAACTAAAGAGAGTAGAAATGTACCTAATCAAACGAGTCACTCACACAGCACTTTGCAAGTCAAATATTATACACACACACACACACACACACACACACACACACACACACACACACACACACACACACACATACACACACAATTTAGATAGAGAGAGGTAGACACACACACACACACACACACACACACACACACACACACACACACACACATACATACACACACACACACACACACACACACACACATACACACACATACACACACACACACACACACACAGAGAGAGAGAGAGAGAGAGAGAGAGAGAGAGAGAGAGAGAGAGAGATAGAGAGAGAGCGAGAGAGAGAGAGAAAATTCAAGTCTCACTGCTTCACAACATCTTGTTTCCAGACTAATGGAGTTATATAGCTAACACTGCCAAATACAAACAGACTAAAGCCTTATTTTTAAAAAATTCAATGTGCCCATTAGGGGCTTATCTCTGTGGTACTCTGAGTTTAGATTACATCCTCAAAGTGGTCGATACATGATGCTTCAAGATGCACATCAATGTGAAATGAGTGTATACCAGTGGTTCTCAAATAGTGGAGTGCGCCACCCTGGGGGGATGGGGTGGTGCGATGCAGGCTGGGCGTGACCCCAGGGAACATGCTTTTTTTGGCGTACAGTGGTACCTCACCTTACAAAAGTCCCAACACACGAAAACTCCAGGTTACGAAACGTATTATCTTAAAATTTTTGTCTCTGGATACCAAACAAGTTCACGTTACGAAAGCACCATCTCAAAAATTCAAACAATGCACGAGTTGCTCTCCCATTGGCTATCTCCCAACATCCCACCCTACTGGCCTCCCATTGGCTCTCTCCCAATATCCCGCCCCGCTAGCCTCCCATTGGCTATCTCCCAACATCCCGCCCTGCTGGACTCCCATTGGCTAGGAGGGATAACACAGCTCCCTTCCATTGGCTATTATGGAGCTGCATCTCCATAATACCCATGATGCTTTTCGTGTACAGGACAGAGTTACTGTTGTTTCGTGAGTTTTTCCACTATGCTCATTGCATCTTTATTTTTTGGCTCAGGCATTTAACCCTGAATAAACATTTGTAAGATTATAACTTTGCTAAGAAGACCTGGTCAACAAACGCACACACACAGACACACACACACACACACACACACACACACACACACACACATGCACACACACACACACACACACACACACACACACACACACACACACACACACACACACACACATATACACACACACACACACACACACACACACACACAGAAGAAGCGGGCTCGTGGCATGCAGTTAAGTGATATCGCAAAGGAATATGACCAAACCTGTCTACCATCGGTACGATATTGAAGCAGAAGGAGGCCTTAAAAGGTATACTTTTATAACTTTTAAAGGGTTTAGGGGTAGTATTGGGGGCCTTGGAACGAATCACGTGTTTTAGATGTAAAATGTGGTTCAATTTATGAACAATCAAGGTTACGAAACCACTTCTGGAACGGATTAATTTCGTAATGTGAGGTACCACTGTATGAGGATAAAGTGTAATCCTACATCCACTACAGCAGGTGGCAGTGACTTCCTCACTGTCAGAGTGTGCCCAGAGGTAAAATAAGAAGTGAAGTTAATAAACCCACCATGGAAATTTTTAACAGGGATGGAAAGAGAGGCAGAGAGAGGTGGAGACAGTGAGAGAAACGAAAGTCTCCCGGAAGCTAAGTGGAGGAGGTATGATGAAGCGGATGTAGTACTCGGCTTCACTGTGCTGCGGTGAGAAACAAGGAAAGACCGCTATGTTTACTTTGTCCGAAAACATTGGTAGCGGACAGCATGAACCCAAATAAATTCAGGCGTCTCTTAAAGACATCACACCCTAATCACATGGTGAGCCACGTGAGTTGTGCCGAGTGTTTCGAACAACCATCCCGCTTTGTGAATGCTACTCCAGCAAACAGAGCTCTGTTAGCATCAGATAAGGTGGAGTACCAAAATGCTCAGTGTAGAAACTCCCCGCAGCAGAGCAGAGGAACTGATCCGACCTGCAGCACACACGGTCTCTGTCATGCTGGATGACGTCACTGCTGCGGAAATAAGTCCATGTCCCAGTTCGGCATTGAGCAGGAGCTGAGAGTTCAGTATCGTGCTTTAAACCCAGCTTCGAAAAGCTGTGCACTGCGAAATGTGCTCATTATAGCCATTAATCTGGACTTAATCATTTTGATAATAATATTCATTTTTGTTTTGTCGGTTAAAGTGTTTTATTTATTGTGATCCTGAGTTAATATTGCTGATCAATTTGAATTTATTATTATTTATTGATTTTATTTTATGTTTTTTTTAGTATCAAATGGTTCAAATTGTTGGTCAGAAAATGTTGTCAGTTTAAATAAAGATACTGTTTTTATTGTCAGGCAAATTGATGCACTTTAAATCTTTTTGTTTAAAAACTAAAAAATTGTTAATAAAGTTATTCTTTGTTGGAAGTCGATCTCCATTTCTTCGTTTTTTTTGTATTCCATAATGATAATAAGGATTTATTATGCTAATAAGGATACAGTGTTATGCACAGGATTATTTATAACAATTTTTAGACAAATACCACTATTTATATTGGGGGAGCGCATGTGTGTGTGTGTGTGTGTGTGTGTGTGTGTGTGTGTGTGTGTGTGTGTGTATAGTGATACACTTTTACTGCTCGGCCATCAAGAGCCTCCTAACCTACTGCTGTACAGTAAGGTTTCACAGCTGTATTACAGAGGACAGGAAAGGCCTGCAGCGGGTGGTGTGGACTGCAGAGCGGGTGATTAAACCACTCTACATCCCTCCCCCTTCAGTGACATTTATACTGACACCCTTAGAAGAGAGCCAATGGAGTTATCAGGAGACCCCACACACCCTGCACACCACCTTTCCTCTATGGAAAAAGGAACAGAACACTAAAAACAAAATCTAACAGATTTAAGAATAACTTTTTTTCACAAGTTATGAAACCGTGTGACCTCCCCATCACCACCACTGTCAGACACGCTGACTAAATAACCATCATTCAGACCATTTTTACTCTTCTTTGTGCAATAGTCATGTTTAGAGCAGGTCACGAACATCATATAATTATATTATAACACTATAGCACCATGCAGCTTATCATTAAAAAGTTCAACACGTACCTGGTGTATACCATATGTACCATTGAGAGCTCATGCATCCTTCTGTGTACACGAGAACATGTGTGAATATGTGGATAAATGCAAAAGTCTGTACACGTGCACACACATACATTAACACATATACTGTACACACACACACACACACACATTCATAAACATATACACACACACACACAAATTCATAAACATATACACACACACACACAAACATAGACACACACGAACACACACACACAAACATACATAAACATATAGACACACACGCACACAAACATATAGACACACACACGCACACAAACATAAACACACACATGCACACACACGCACACAAACATAGACACACACACACACACATTGACACACACGCACACAAACATACATAAACATATAGACACACACACACATGCACACAAACAGAGACACACATGCACACAAACATAGAGACACACGCACACACACACACACATACACATATAGACACACACGCACACAAACAGACACACACACACACATATAGACACACACACACACACACACACACACACACACACACACACACACACGCACACAAACAGAGACATACACACACACATACATAAACATATAGACACACACACACACACACACACACACACACACACACACACACACACACACACGCACACAAACAGAGACATACACACACACATACATAAACATATAGACACACACACACACACACACACAAACATAGAGACACACACACACACACACACACACACACACGTGCACACACATGTTCATAAACATATACACACACACACAAACACACACACAAACATATAGACACACACACACACACACACACACACACACACACACACACACACACACACACACATAGACGCACACAAACATATAGACACATGCACACAAACATATATAAACATATAGACACACGCACACGTGCACACATGCATTCATAAACATATAGACACAAACACACGCGTACACATACATAAACATAGACACACACACATGTGCACACAAATACATAAACATATAGACCCACACATAAGTGTCTATATGTTTATGAAGGTATGTGCACATGTACTAGTATAGCTTAGTGTAGTTACCTTAGTTGCTTTCTGTGCACTTTCTTTTTACAGTTGCTGCTGAACTGATTCATTGTTAATGCAACAATTGACAATAAACATCTCTAAACCTCTATAGACACACCCACACACGAACAACAAGGGTGTTTTTTTAGGGTGAAGATGAAAGTGGCTCGACTGTATTTTCCTTAAACAGTATGACCGTTTAGCATACTGTACTTGAACTGCTGGAGGGTTTTCTTGTTGTTTCAAGTGCCTGTGATTAATAAATCCAAGTCAAGCGTCACTAGAACAGCATCCTTCTAAGGGCACAACGCCACGCTTGTGAAGCTCTTTTATAGAACACTGTTACAAACACCTACACACAACACCTGCATTGTGGTGAGGATTGTTGGGATGTGTGCATTTTAGAACCGGGCCAGGTGGTTTCAACATTGCATCGTGTGGATCACAACCATCAGTTTTAATTCTGAACATTTCATTCATGTGGTGGCTCAATGGTCAAGGCCATCCTGATCAAGAGTGACTTAAATTTTCCTACAAGTAAATAATTGAGAGTTAGGGGCCTTGCTCAAGGGCCCAACAGTGGCAGCATGTAGGTAATGGGATTTCAAACCCTGACCTTCAGATCAGTTACCCAGAGTCTCATCACTGCCCTTATTTCCAGCAATCACATGTTTAAGAAGTACGGGGGTGACGTACAGCCTGGATTAAGGTCTGAAAATGTAATTTCCTTTTTATACATGGTTCCTTTTCATGAACCTTAATACTTATTAACAGCTGGGCTCTTCAAATATCTTCTGAGAAGCACCCCGTCATTTTTGAACGCTTAAACGTTTTTTAAAAAAAAGTTATTCAGAAAGTGTTTATTTATTTATTACAGTGAACTAGCATCAAGGTAGAGATAAAATAAAAGAATCTTGATAGCAAAGAGAGTGCCAAGAGAAGTTTTAGGAGGTTTTGCCCCTCAGGGTCTCTTTTCAGTGCTAACAGGAGGGCTCTTGTCTCTTAACCACAGACTAAAGCACTGCCAAGAGTTGTTCTTGGAGCCTGGACACGGGCTCGATTGGGAGGAGACTGGTGCTTTAAGAGGAGATTCCTGTCACCAGTCAGAGCAGCAATTTCAGAGCCAGGGGACTGGCGTCAGGATCCCGACTTGAAGATGGGAGAGGTAGAACTGATAGGTTCAGTTAACAGAAATATAACTTCTACAAAACACAAGAGGCAGCTCCAGATCATTTGTTCATGCCAATAAAAGATTGAGATTGTGTAGCGTTCTGCAGTGGCATCTAAATCAGTACAGGTGTTAGGCTACAGTATATTCAAGTTAGGCTAATATATGTCCTCATGTCCATGCCATGTAACTTGTCTTATACAGTGACACCGCTCCTTACGATAGTCCCAGAAAACGAAAAATCCAGTTTACGAAAAACATTGTCCTAAATTTTTTGTCTCTGTATATGAAACAAGTTCTGACCAACGAGAAGATTTATGGATGAGGTGAAGGAGGACATGAAGGTAGCTGGAATAAGAGTAGAAGATACAGAGGATAGGGTGAGATGGAGGCGCATGGTTTGCTGTGGCGACCCCTGAAGGGAACAGCCGAAAGGAAAAGACGACGATACGAAACAAGTTCTCCTTACGAAACGTGCCAAACACACCATTCAAACATTCAAACAATGCACGAGTTGATCTGCCATTGGCTGTCTCAACATCCCGCCCCACTGGCCTCCCATCGTCTAGGAGGGATGATGCAGCTCCCTCCCATTGGCTATCTCCCAACATCCCGCCCCACTGGCCTCCCATTGGCTAGGAGGGATGACGCAGTTCCTTTGAGTAGGAGCTTGTTTCATAAGTTTTTCGAGTGTGCTCATTGCAACTTTATTTTTTTGGCTCAGGTTTTTAACCTTGCATAAACATTTGTAAGATTATAACTCCGCTAAGAAGACATGGTGAACACAAAGTAAGTATCTTAAAAGGTATGCTTTTATAATCTTTAAAGGGTAGTATTGGGGGCCTTGGAACGAATTACGCGTTTTACACGTAAAATGCTGTTCTACTTATGAAAAATCTAGGTTACAAAAAAGGCTCTGGAACGGATTAATTTCATAAAGTGAGGTACCACTGTATTGTGATGCAGCGGACAGACACCGCAGTGGTTTTGATATTGGGCCACTGTGACATGCGCGCCACCTGCCTTGTATTACTCCAGCCTTATGTACACCTGCTGGTCTGTCACATAAATTGGGGGCTCGTTCGGGATCCAATCATCCCGATTGGAGGGCCATTGGACATCATTGACCTTTGCTGATCTTATCTGCTCCAAGTCTTCATTGAGGTTGATTGACACCGACCAACACTAACCTGAGAGCGACCGACCAACTTGACCGAGCCACTGAGTGTTTGAACTGAGCCAGTGAACTTAGCACAATGTCTGACGTCGTCGTCGATTGCTTGAGAAGCCCCTCCCTAAAGGCCCGAGAGTCTCTCGAGCTGAAATCACTAAAGGACATCACCAGACTCGGTGTAGCAACAAAGAGATCTGCCAAAGAGAAATCTGTTAAGGAAGCAATACAAAAAGTCTTAGTCGAAAGAAACGTGCTGTCTGGAGGATTAGCTCAGGACCTCAACAACCCCCAAAGCAGCTCTGAGGAGGAAGACGAAGCGGAAGGTATGTTAACACAAAACAATCGCGCATCCCGAAGTGCTTTGAGGAGAGCAAGGTATAGTGACAGAACTTCACCTTCAGGTGAAAACTGAGGACGCTGAAAACCGTAGGCTAAAGATGGAAGCCAAAAGCCACTGAATAGAGGCTGAAACTGAGAGGCAGCGAGTATACATGCAGACGAGAGGGCTGGGGTAGGGCCCGTATGAAGCCGGAACTCACCCTATTAGGTACAGGCCACCGCCAAGATTCAACCTCGGTGAGGACCGAGCCCTACTACCTGTATTTAATGAAGATGCTATTGATCAATTCTTTATAGAATTCGAAAATACAGCTGCTAGACCAGTGGCCGTCCCTAGTACAAAGCGTATTGAAAGGGAAAAGCAAGAAGTGTTCACCTAACTTCTACCTAAAGACAGGATGGACTACGGACTCCTCAAAACTGCCAGAAGTTGAGTAACCATCCGAAATTGGAGGGAGAGACTTATACGCAACTTGGCCATCAGAAGAAAGCACTCCTCGAGGCGTGGTGCAGGTCCAGCGAAGCCAACACTCTATAAATTTAAGGAAACGTTTCTGATCGAGGACTTCAAAAAAATATCTATTTGTCAACAAATTCAAAGCACACCTGAGCCAATACAACATCAATACGCTCAGGGACACCGCCGCACTTGCTAATAACATTATCCTCAGGCAAAGGAAAGTCTTCGTCAAGACACCTGATGACCGCGAAAAGCCGAAGCCTAACTCCAGCCAAAAAGCAGGGCTCCCCAGTAATTATAGAAAGCCTGACACCAAGGAAAGGAAGCCCGAGAGGAACTAGTTCAGATCAGGTCGTGTATGCCAATAGTGTAAAAAATATGGTCATGTCATGAATGATTGTTACACTCTAAAGAAGAGAGAGAAAAAAAGAAACAACAGTTCAAGACGCTTGTTTCCTAGAAGAAGCCCTATGGACTTAATAAAGGAGCTCAATCCAGCTTTGGGAAGGAATATGGTTGTTATGTATCCGAGGGCCTGTGCCTATTAGGATCATACGTGACACTGAGGCGACTCAGTCCATGTTATTAAAGGGTGTGCTACCTTTGGACTCAAGCTCAGCCACCAGTGAGCTCTCAATGTTGCAAGGGTTTGCAGGAGGTTGCACCACAGCCCCCTTACATCATTGACTTGAAGTCGGATTTAGTATTAGATCCCGTGGTGGCCACCGCTATGCCACATATAGGAGTAGAAAGCATCTTACTTCTCTTGGGAAATGATTTGCGTCAAATGTTGCCAGAAGGCTATCGCTAGGCTCGAGGCCGATAAACAAATGCAAAGAATCAAAGAATGACAGAGTCAGAGAAGATGAGCAAGAATTGCTTTAGTCTCGCCCAATGACGCGAGCCCTGGTCAAGAAAATGGCCAAGTCGTAGAGAGCGAATTCTGAAGATGACACTTTTATTGCAGCTATTTGCAGACTATAAGGAGTACCAGGATAAGGCCGATAAAATGTCGCCTATGTCCGAACCGGTATGTCTTTGTCAAGAAAGAAACTAATACAGGAACAGAAAGATGATCCGGGTTTAAAGCCTCTCTTTGACGCTGCCCTCCCCAAAGAGGAGTTGGCTAAAGCCCCAGTTGGCTGTTTTCTACGGAATAGAGTCTTAATGAGGAAGTAGAGACCTCCAGACGTCCCAGTTTCCGAAGATAATCGTCAGGACTTCAAACTTTTCTTTAATGGAGGTGTGACGCAGCGGACAGGCGCCGCAGTGGTTGTGATGGCCGTCTGCTATGAAGTACAGTAAATGCTCACTGTGATGCAGAATAGAGTATATAAGAGAGGAGGGCTCTGTGCCTCCTCAGCCCTTATGCAACGGACCACATCCAACCCCAACACAACCGAGACATTAAGAGCCATCTACATAAAGAAATTGCAACATTGACAAAGTTTGCCTCCGTTGTATTACTCCAGCTATTCACGCATTGGTCTGCCACAGTATATTGTTTAAAAAGCTTCATCTTCATCAGTTCAATTTGAATACACATTTTATCATAAAATCATGAAAGAATTCTGTTTGGATTACAAACTAGCGTGTCAGAAAATATTTTGCATTGTTAGGTGATCAGCCCTGCATTGGCCTGGAGAGCTGTCTAGGATGTACTCTGCCCATGCCCAGAGTTGGTGGAAAAGGACACCATCTCCTTGTAGCCCGAATTAGAATTCAGCGGCTCTGAAAATGAATGAATGAAATGTAATTAATTTGTCTTTTCAAAGCAGAGTGGTTAGCACATCCGCCCCACAGCAAGAAGGCCTGGGTTCGAGTCCTTCCTGTTCTCCCCATGCTTGCATGGGTTTTCTCCGAGGATTCCGCTTACTTCAGACAGACACAAAACATGCACAGTAGCTCAACTGGTTGTTCCAAATCTCCAGTGTGTGTGTGTGTGTGTGTGTGTGTGTGTGTGGGTGTGTTAGCCCCGCAGTGGTCTGGTGAGCTGTAAAGGGTGTATCCCACCTTCGCCAAGAGTCAGCAAAGATGGGCACAAGATTCCCCACGATGCTAAAGATGAGTCTAAACTTGAATTATTTGGACACCAGAAGAAAGCACATGTTTTGTATAATCCAGATACAGTACATATACGTTCAGAAAAAGAAACTCATACCAGCTGTGAATCATGGGGGTGAAAGTGTTATCATTTGGAGATGCTTTGCTGCACTGGGACCTGGCCAGCTTACCATCATTAAATCCACCATAATCTCTACTATGTGTCAGAGGGTGCTAGAGGAGCATGAGACCACCTGTTAAAAAAAAAAATTAAAGCTGAAGTGGATCTGGACATGGCAACAAGACAATGACTCAAATCAGACCAGTAAATCCACCAAGAACTGCATGGAATCTAAAATCTGTCCAAAGTGCCCCCAAAAAAGGGTAGTGGTGGTTTAGTGGTTATTGCGATGGGTTATTAATCCGAAGGTCAGAGGTTCAATCCCCACTGTCACTACTTAAGGCCCCTGAGAAAGGCCCTCCACCCTGTATTGCTCAGTTGTATAAAAATGATAATTGTAAGTCACTCTGGACAAGAGTGATTGACAAATGCTGTAAATGCAAAAAAGCACCCAGCATCCCTCAGACCAAACACCTGAATCACAAATCAACTCCCGACACCACCAGAGATTGATGAGAACATTTCCAACAAAGGAAGAAGCATTGGAAATCCACGAACTGGGCATTAAGCCCAAAGTTAAAAGAATCGGGGGGGGGACAGTGAACGAGGTAAGTTTTCAATCGTTGAAATTGGCAGTGGCGCCC
>CM045734.1:52181063-52273563 GCA_024760905.1 Plotosus lineatus
TAACTAATACATAATTTCACTGTCATTTAAATAAAAATACAGAAAAAAGCCATCAAATAAAACAAAAACATAAATAAATATCACGAATTTCGATCTATACATCTATTTTCAATGCCACTTTGTCGCTGTGGCTCGCAGTGGAGAGCTAATCCGTTCTGTACTCCAGTGTGTGGGTGGGGCCGATACCTTGAAACTATAATTTTATTGGATTATATGCAACAGCCTGCATGGGTTGTTTTTGGGTAAAGAGGTAAATTTCTCTCGATTTGATCAGCTCATATGCAAGAAGCTAAGCAAAGTGCTGTCGTATTGACCATGTTTGGCGCCACATGCACACGCGAGCGGTCCTTCTCACACCTGAAAAACATCAAGACCAACCTGCGGTCATGTACTAGATGGAAGCCTAAACGCCTGCATGAAGCTAAACTTCAGCATGTATCAACCAGACTACAAAGCTCTCAGCAAAACCATGCAGCACCAGAAGTCGCATTAATAGTAAGAAGTACTTTTCTTATTAAAAAATTACTTCGGTATAACAATGTTGTTTAAAATAAATTCAGAGTCGTATTATACTCTCAAATTGTTGGTCTCAGTATTAAAAAATATATTTGGCTCTCAGAGGATTAGATTCTATTTATTTATTTATTTATTTTTGGCTCTCTTAGTCAAAAAGGTTCCCAACCCCTGACATAGATGAATATCATTAATTATTAATAATGACATATAATTAAAGATAAATTGAGAAATTTATGTCATGTCACAAGTGTGTATTGACCTGGTATCCCTTTGCATTTTTTGGTACCCAAGAAGTAGCTCTCAGTTTCAAAAAGGTTGGCGACCCCTGGTCTAAAGACATGCACATTAGAACATCTGGCTGTTTCAGATTTCCCCTAGGTCAGAGTGTGAATAGTTGTCCTGGAACTGATGGCTGAGCTGTTTAGGGTGTACCCAGCCTTCACCGGAGATGGCTGAGATAGGGTCCAGAATCTTCGCTACCCTTGAAGGATTAAGCAGTTCGGCAAATGAATGAAAATGGACCCTGGTGCAAAGGTAATAGGAGGACTGATGACAGAAATGTTGACAAAAGCGAAGACAGCACACTTAGATCCAATCCCGTATGTATCTCATCATATCGAATAATACAATACACCATTTTCCATCTATTCTACTATAAATTCAAGCAATGACTTCAACTGATACAAGAGTCTAATCCACAGTATTCCCCAGTTCACCTGCTGCTCTCAATCTGGAACCAAATTCGGCCCACTTCAGCAGGGCAGCTGGCTGAGAATGGAGCCCATGGGAGCCTCCTATAAAATATGCTCCGTCATGGAATTTAACACCCCTCCCTCTCTCTGGCTGGCTGTCTGTCTGTCTGTCCCGCTCCCCATGAACGTTATTCAAATACAACTCATATTATGCCATTCTGAAATTTGTAAGAAACCTTGGCACACAAGTGTTACTACCACGCCTGTGCTTTTCTATTGGCTGCTAAACACTACTGATGATGTCATCCATCATCGTGACTGGTTATTTCAGTTACTTTCTCTGTTAGATCATGGTTTTGGTGGTTAAGTATGCAGGACTGGTTCAGCAGTCAGGATTAATTAACAGGAGAGATTTTAAAATCACAACTGCAAGAGAACCGTCAATCATTTGTTCATTCGTTCATTTTCTGTAGTGCTTAATCCTTATCAGGGAGGCTGGTGCCCATCACAGCCGACTCGAGGCAAGGGCAGCGTATACCATGGACAGCCCTGCAGGTCATCACAATGGTAAAACAGGCAAAAAAAAAAACCCCAAGTAATTCAATGGCTGACTCTTTACAATCAACGGCAATGGTTCTTTTACATGCCTCACAGCACAGACAGTGAGAGACATGGCTGGCCTTGTGGTGGGGGGTGGGGGGGTGCAGCATTATGTTTTTCAGTTATACCCCAGCTCATCAAGATGGTTAAAGTTTTGTTTCAAAAGTGTGTTTTTAACAAAATCATGTACTCTATGAATCACTCATTTGCCAAATGTTTAAGCCTATAAGGGTCGCAGAGAGGCTGGAGCCTATCTGAGCTAGCAATGGGCAAAAGTGGGTACACCCTGAACACCTAGGCAGACTGTAGCAGGGCCATCACCTACACACACTCAGACTTGTATCAACACCTTGGAGCATTTTGAAACATCCACTTGGCCTAATTAATTATGTATGTTGTTGGACTGTGGGAGGAAACCAGAATACCTGGAGGAAACCCACATGAGCACACAAACTGCACAGAAATGAGAAGCCCAAGTCTCAAACCCGAGAACCTTCTTGCTGTGAGGCAAAAATACTAACCACTGGATCATCATGTGTATAAACTATAGGTATACATACACTACGTACATACATACATCGCGAGAACTTGTGTGGTATATTCATGATATTTAATTGTTTATTTGCGGATGTTAAACAAATTTCTGAAAAATGTTTGACAACATGAATTTGTAAAACTATGGCCTGTAGTTGTAAAACATTAAAATATTATATAACAGTAATTAACATACTGTACAACATTCAAGATCAATGTAATTATAAACTAGAGTATGGCGGACCCCTGCGGCGCATTGCGGTACTGCACCTTAATCCAAACGTAATCAGAGTTTTAAAAATATACAAATAAAGCCAAGAGCCATATTTCTGAATTACTGTCCTCCCGAGTGATCAGTGAGATAATAGAATCACCTTCAGCAAATATCCAAATTAAACAACAACAACAACAACAAAAAGAATAATAAATAATTAGATAATCCAGACATAATAGTAAATAATTTGTACCTGATTCCTGAATCCCAGACCCCAATTCTGTCCAATCCGCATGGACTCGGTTGATTAGGTTGATGCCATGAGTGAGGAGAGCAAGAGCCAGAAATCCATTGAAACACATCTTTCCCAGAGACAGCAAATACCAGAACAATCAGAAAACATGTGCTTTCAGATAATGTTCAACTAATCTGATTACTGCTCAGAATTCCCATTCAAATAGTGTCCACTGGGATTAAAGGAACTGTGTGTATGTGTGTGTATGTGTTGCTCTCTGCTTTACAACTACAGTATTCCTTGGCAAGTGCACAGTTTACTATCAAACCTATAAAGCCACGCCTACTATTCAGGCACCAACCAACCAGATTCCTTTAAAACCCAGGGGATACGAATGAGTGGCAAATCCCAGTTTATTAAAACACTCATGTTAATATACAGCTGCATTAAATAAACCAATAATAATAATAATAATAATAACAATAACAATAATAATAATACAGTTTTCTCCAGCAGGCCAAATACATGCACTTTAGGCTAATCTAATACTCTCTCTCTCTCTCTCTCTCTCTCTCTCTCTCTCTCTCTCTCTGTGTGTGTGTGTGTGTGTGTGTGTGTGTGTGTGTTGTTGTTGTTGTTGTTGTTCATGGTTTGCATCCCTTTCACCTGAAGGCGGCTGGCATGGACCTCAAGGTTACCTTGGAGCCGAATAAAGAACAACCAGGTTGAGAAGATGAAATGAAATTATAATTGTGTTGCTGAACGCTGTACTAAATATAACAGAACAATTCTTCAGTTCAATTTTAAAAGGATTTTTTATACTTGAGTAATAAAATACAATCATATGTTTTTAATGTAAATATTATATGCCTTTAAACCTTGTAAAATTTATCAGATGCAGTTTTTAACAAAAATCAACCAAATAGACGACAGATAGATTTTTATTTTCTTTTTCAGGGCCTCAGTGGATCTCAAGCTTATCTCAGGAATATAGTGAGGAGGGAACAGACCCTGGTGAAGACGCCAGTCCCTATAGGTACACATACATACACACACACACACACACACACACACACACACACACACACACTATATGGGTATATCTATCTATCTATCTATCTATCTATCTATATATATATATATATATATATATATATATATATATATATATATATATATATATCAGTTCAGTTCATTTTCTGTAACCCCAACCTTTGGATCAGCGATCCAGCGCCTTATACCACTAGACCACCACTGCCCCATCCACCACTGCCCCATATATATATATATATATATATATATATATATATATATATATATATATATATATATATATATATATATATATATATAGAGAGAGAGAGGGAGAGAGAGAGAGAGAGAGAGAGAGAGAGGATTTTCTGAGTAGATCCTTCCGTAGGAGAGTGCTCAATACTTTTTGGTAGAGCAAATAACAGATTCTTCTATAATCACCTGAAGAGAGAGGATGGTTTCACCACCCCTCGAAACAGATCTGTAGTGATAAATGGAGTTTCAATAGAAAGTCTTTGTCCTGTCCTTTTATTTTTGTTATATATATATATATATATATATATATATATATATATATATATATATATATATATATATATATATATATTACACAGATTATATATACACTATACTGCACATATATATATATATATATATATGTGTGTGTGTGTGTGTGTATATCCCTCACTTTCAACAGTTAACTGGGATCGATCAGGAAGTAGGATCAACCCCCCCGACTGATGTATATGTACAGTTTATCTTCTTTTTCTTTTGGCTTTTTCCCATTTTTTTCAGAGGTCGTCACAGCAAATCATCCGATTCACACATTTGATTTGACATTTTTTTTTTGATTTGACAGTTTTTACATCGGATGCCTTTCTTGACAAAACCCTTTAGCAAGGGACAGAAACACGCTGACGGCTCTGCAGCTATTCTTTATGAAAGTCAGCAATGGTCCTTTTACTATATAATATCAATAAATACATATTCAATGCTATGAATGCTTATGATAACAATTTCAAAAATAATGCATAAGATGTAAATAAAGTGGAGGAATGGACGTCGATCCCTGAAGCTTGAATGAAGCTCATACAGGGATTGTCATGGCTGTGATCACAATGATCTACCGTATGGTTCTCCAGGTCACATCATGAGCCCAGTGCAGCTAACTGGGTTATCAAAGGCGGGCCATGTCTCTCACTGTCTATGGTAAGAGGCATGTAAAAGAACCATTGCTGACTTTCGTAAAGAGTAGCTGCAAAGCCGTCAGCGTGTTTCTATGACCTGGAGAGGGATGGGCTCCGCCAGGCCAAATCAGCCCAAGTCTCGCCACGAAGGCGCCCCAATGACATCCTCGGATGTTAAGGGATAAGTGAAGTAAATGAAGTGAATTAACCTACTGTGCATGTTTTTGGACCGTGGGAGGAAACCGACGTACCCGGCGGAAACCCAAACAAGCACAGGAAGAACATACAAACGCCACACAGAAACGCCCAGGCCAGGAATTGAACGCAGGCCTTCTTGCTGTGAGGCGGATGTGCTAATCACGACGCCACCGTGCTGCCTACACACACATACAGACACGCGCGCAAACACACAGATGCGCACCGCACATAAAAATGGAAGTAGTTTTGTTGGGAGGTTTCGGGTTGTTTTCCTGTTTTGTGTTTGTTTATGTTTTTTTTTGTTTGTTTTTGTTGCATAATTGGCCTTGTTTTGCAGCATTTTCCTTAACTTTTCCACTAGTCTTCCTTAATTTCCTTATTTTTTTCATTTGTTGAATATATTTAAAAAAGAAAAAAACCCAATGCACTGAAGCTGCATGAATTGAAGCACGAAGTAGCGAGGGATTCCTGTGTCTGTAGTAACACACACACACACACACACACACACACACACACACACACACATCCTTATACCAAGCAGTTTAGCATCTCTAAACCACATGGGGCTTTTTAGATTTCTTGAATAGATTATTCTTGAATTCTTTTGTTTTACTTTCTTGCCGTGATTCTCAAACCTAATTCTTTCTGTTTTTTAAAAACAAAATCATTTACTCAGTAGAACACCGTGAGAAACGTTTACTCATAGTGAGATTATTTCATTTTAAATCCCAGCCATGTGTGTGTGGGTCTCCTCTGGTTTCTCCCACAGTTCCTAAGCATGCAAATACACACAAGTTCCCACTCGGTGTGAATGTCAGTGTCAGTGGTATCTTGCCTGGTTTTGGCGCAGGGCTGTAGTGGTGAGTCCGTCTACCTCGCAGGAAGAAGGTCCGAGGTTCCAGTCCTTCATATTCCTCCTGTGTGTGTGTAGGTGTTCTTCAGGTACTTTAGATTCCTTCTACAGTCCAAAGACATGCAGATGTTGCAAATTGCCCTTAGGTGAGTGTGAATGGTTGTGAGTGTGTGTGTGTGTGTGTGTGTGTGTGTGTGTGTGTGTGTGTGTGTCTTAGACCCACAATGGACTAGCAAGCTATTCATAGCTTCCAGTCTCCCTGCAGCCCAAGTAGGATTAATCAGTTTTGCCAATGAATGAATGAGTGAACCTGCCCAGAACGTACTGACTTCAGATGTAACTGGTGTCAGCAATATGTATGTGTCACATATACACACTGAGCGCCAGCGGCACACGAGTCGCTTTGCCGCTAAACTACTTTCAAAACTGTCTGTTTTACACGGTTTATAAAAACAAATTAAAAAAAAAAAAGGTTTGGGGAGAACTAGTGTTTCGTGGCATGTGTCAATCAATGAGATCCATAAGCTGTGATTGGTTATCGCTCGAATTTTGTTGTGTGAGAGTTTAGCTTAGTTGAACTCCACACCTGCCCATTTTGCGTCGCTTGAGAGTCTCGCCTGTCATTTCTCAGGCGTTCACTGACTTTGCATGAGTCACTTGTCGCTTTTTACTCATAATCGTGACAACAGCAGAATCTTGGCATGATAAATGCAGACTGAACTGGGGGAAATTCAATCATAGTAGCACGTGCATGCACGCACACACACACACACACACACACACACACATTATATGTATATATGCATACACACACACATACACACACACATACAGCAGTGGACAGCCACATTGCGGTGTCTGGACAGTAGTTGGGGATTACGGGCCTTGCTTGAAGGCACTTCAGCCATGAAAGTGGAGAGGAGGGGCTCCCATTTTTGCCGATTCGGGAGTTGAACCAGCAACCTTTCCATTCCAAAGCTGCTCTTACTATTAGGCCACAGTTGCCCCTTATCATCACTTTATTGATTCATTTTCTAAGCTGCCTAATACTAATTAGTGTGGCAGAGAGGCTGCCACCTATCTCAGCCGACTCTGCTGGGGTACACCCGGAACAGCTCTTCAGGCCTATTCACACTCACTCTTACACCCTGGGGCAATCTGGAACTACTACTCAGCCTTCTGTGCATGTTTTTGGACTGTGGGAGGAAACCTGGAGGAATCCCATGCAAGCACCGGACAAACATGGAAACCCCACACGGAAACAACCCAAGCCCAGGAATCGAACCCAGGCCCTTTCTCGGTGTGAGGCGGAAGTGCTGACCACTGCGCCACCATGCCGCGCATTATGACTTAATAAGAAAATAAACACTTGAACAGCAAATAATACTCCAAAATGGTCTGTTTTCCTTTTTTTTAATTCAAGGACCTTGCTTCATACAAAATATTACGGTAGAAACAACTGCAGAATTCAAAGTCTGGCCATTTGAACAGAAATCAGGCAACAAACAAGTGAGACATAGAATCCAAATAAAGGGCGTTTGTTCCAGCTCTTTCTCACTCGAGGAGCTGTGCACAATTTTCAATACTGAGTTCATGTGTAGAAATCTTTTTTTTTTTGCCTCAACAAACCCCTTAATTTATATCAAATGTCATTTAAAAATCCGAACAGAGAAAGAACAGATTGTATCAAAAAGTATGAAGAGAAACAATGCGTAGATTAACATGCACGTACATCGTCAGACCATGCAAACATTACTTTATTCCCCGAAGAGAACAGCCACAGGAAACTAGATGTGCAGAAAGGACGGGGTGCACTTTCAGGTTTGGCAACAAATGGTGCAAGATTCGGGTTGAGAAGTTTGTCTGTAGTTGTGATGTAACTGCAGGTAAGGATGAAGTGGATAATACGACCGACTGGATACGGACTATGTCTGAAGCCACGGTGGCGGCGTGCTGAAAGGCAGCAGACGTTTCAGGAGTACAAAGAGATTTTTCATACTTCAGAATGAAGCCGGCGACAACTTGATGTAAAGAGTTTCAGCGCAGCCATTAAATGAAAGAGTGGCCATATAAAAATATGCACTATATTGAAAACACCCGCTCTGCTTGTACGGGTTCAAAGTGGGTAACTCTGATGCATGCAGATACATTGCAGATTGTTTTTTTTTTTGTTTGTTTGTTTTTTTTTGTTTTTTTTTTAAAGACATGTTAGTGACATCTGCTTCATTAATCATTGTGCCATTATGCATTCTAAAATATATATTTTTCATACATTTTAGTCCTTTTTTTATAGAAAAGATTTGGTCACGATCATGCGGAAGGCTGAATCTGGACATCCCAGCAGGTAAAGCTACAGAATGAATGACGTTTCATTTTTTTCTCTGCCTTTTTTTTATTTATTTTTTTTAACTTTTTTAAAAGTGTCTTCTTGTTGCATAGCCCTACTTTAAACAGAAGTTCTCATTTTCAATCAAACTTCCTGCCGGTTCTGAGACTGAGGTGTAAAATGCCCCAGCCCTTGCCCCTACTTCCTGCATAATAAGCAGCGTAATGAACATCATGTTGTGTGTGAAGTACATTGCTACGAAGGAAAGTGGTGCTTAAACATTCATGGGATTTTTTTTCCATATGAAGGTCATCAGCTAGCTTTGATCTTCAAAAGCCATGGTAAGTTTCACCTTTTTAGTCCCAGCCACCAAAAACAAAGCATTCTTTCATTGCCATGTGGTGGATTTTGTGCAGCCTCTGCTAAGCTTATCTTTTCATCATGGCTATGGCAGCTGGATATATAGCTGAACATCTGGCAGAAGGTCTACCTGGGGTCAGTAGAGAAGCAAGTGGAAGGCCAAGGAGTGGACAAATCACTATCCCAGTCTCCTGGGGACAAGGAAGATTCATGTGGGTTCAACAAGAAGATCCAATGGACAAATATTCTCTGCCAATATAGCGACAAACTGACCTCAATGTACGCTTTGAAAAACTTAGCTCAAGGTACTCAGAACTCATGTGAGGTGTCCAGTTGGATGGATGTTTAAAACATGAAGGTCCTGCAACAAGTTGATGATCTATTAAAAAACAGACTGATGACTGATGGACATACGGACTGACAAGCTGAACGACGGACAGACACGCAACGCGGCATGACCATATCCCCCCACGGGGAATAACAACCAGGAAGCCGTATTATAAAATAAACCCTCCTCGATACAGCCCTTCAGAAAACAAACTGTAGGTTTGGAAATTTTGGTCGTAGCTATGTTTAAACAGTGTTGTAACAGCGCTTGGTGCATTGGAAATCCCACCACCTACTGCACTATACACATTAGCTAACATGCAGACAGATAAATTAGCCGACATGCTAACGGGTGTTTATAAGTTAAACTAAATCGCTTACACTCTATATAGATTTCAGACTATTTTTTTTTTAGAGTGAGTGAAAAACACATGACTTTGTGGGAGCCAAGCAATTTACTTTTATGCTTCACAGTCACATTTTAATGAGAGAAACAAAAGATACTAGCTATGAGATGCTAAGAGTAAACAGCGTGCTTCAACCGGAATATGTGCCAGGGACTCGGTGTTTTCATAGAAACTTTTTTAGATAAGAATAATTATCATTCATTCATTTTCAGAACCGCTTAATCCTAATTAAGTTGTGGGGAGGCTGGCGCTCATCTCGTCTGACTCTGGGCAAGGGCAGAGTACACCCTGGACAGCTCACCAGGCCATCTTAGGGCAGAAACATGCTGACAGCTATGTACCTACTCTTGTTGAAAGTCAGCAATGGTTCTTTTACATGAACCTCTCACCACAGACAGTGAAAGACATGGCCGGCCTTTGATAACCCAGTTAGCTGCACTGGGGGGAACAGCAGTGCCAACCTGTTGAGAATGGGGCTTGAACCCCCAACCTTAGGATCAGTGATCCAGCACCTTTACCACCAGGCCACCGCTGCCCCAGTAATGATCATAATCTAGTTAATTAGTCTCTTAATGAACTCGACTTGCTAACTCGCTCGCGATGATTATGTGTATCATGTTAGCTAGCAATTTTTATCCAGCACTAGAGTGGGGAGCACGTTGGTGCTTTGACTTGCCCACAAGGATCGGTCAGGATATTTAAAATTTGTCCACCCCTGATGAGGTATGAGGGTATTATAAAGTATGTCAGAGTGGTACAACAACTCATACAACAATGGTTTTTAACATGGATCTCAAGCTACACATCACAAAAGTGGTTGCTGCTGTTTCTGTCTTTTCTATCATTACATAACATCATATAAGGTTAAAAAGTATAGCCGGTAGCTAGCAATGCTGTCCCAGTTAAAAAAAAAAAAAAAAAAAAAAAAAAAATAGTACACAAACACACACATCACCATCATGAACCTGTTCATTTTGAAAAAAAAACATGCAATCATGGTTATGTTGTGTAGAGCAGTAATATATGACTACTTTTAGTTTTATATTTCATCCTTAATAATATTTTGCATTGGATTTTCACAAGTCCCGCCCTCTCCCAGTATAAAGTACTACAAATCTAAGAAAAAAATAAAATAAAATAAAATAAAGGTTTCACAAGAAAATAAAGAACATAAAGAAAATAATCATACTGACATTTCCATAAAAAAAAAAACACAAATCATAATAATCATAAATAAACAACAAATCTGAGCATACAGTTTCTTTTTCTTCCTGATTAAGGCCTGCAGTCATAACACCATGCAGTTCCACAGCCCCCATCCCCGAGCTTCTTCAGCCTTTCTGTTGCATTTCTTTCTGATACACTAAATTAAAAAAAAGTCTGAGGTCGCTTCATTACTACAATATATTCAAAAAGGTCAAAAGATTAGGCACTTCGTAAGAATGTCTGGAGCAGTCTGTAAGAAATGGTAGACCTGGCAGGATGGTGGAACTGTAATGGAAGCGATTCACGTCAAACACACTGTAATATCCTTAATAAGATAATACAAAAAAAAAAAGAATTATAATAATTGCACCCAATGAATCAATAAAATATCTCATTTATACAAAAAAAGGACATTTTGACCAGTTCATCAACATCTCAACATTTTAGCATCACACAGAGTGACGCAGGACAGGAATGGTGATCAGCAGCAAAATAATAATTTCAATCTTCATGAAAAGTGGTAAATAAATCTGTGTGTGTGTGTGTGTGTTTGACATGTACAGTTTACATGTGTGTTCGTATGTAGCCCACAGCAATGGTTCAGCTTCAGCTTTCCGAAACACACACATTGTTCTTAGCAACAACATTTTATCACAAGTTCATATATATATATATATATATATATATATATATATATATATATATATATATATATATATATATATATATATATATATATATATATATATATATACATATACACACACACACCGTAATTTCCGGACGATAAACTGCTACTTTTTCAGACGCTTTGAACCTATATTTGAACTACTGTATAGATTTTTTTTACGGGCTAACAGCCTCCAGGGGGTGCTCTAGCAGGAAGTGCAAGAGCGAGACAGATACCTGTAGCTTATAAATAGGTGCGGCCTATATATGTACAAATTATTTTCTCTTTTTAAATTTAGTTGGTGTGGCTTATATTCAGATGGGCTCAATAGTCTGGAAATTACGATATATGCACACACACACACACACACACACACACACACACACACGCGCGCGCACACACACACACACACATGTATATATATATATTTATTATTGTGGAAGGCCAGACAGGGTCTCATGGGAATTTGTGTCTGTAGATGTTGCAATTATAAGCAGTCTTGCTCGGTAGGTCACTGTTTTCCCAGACTTTTGTTTTTTCCCGTGTGGGGAGTTGATGTCCATCATTCAGACTGTAACCTCTCTCACAAAGGCAGGGAATAAGAACAGAAACGTATATACACATCCAGATCTTATGTCTTTATGGTAAAGGCCGAATTCGAGCCCAGTCAGATCCTATTAAAATACATCAAAAATCAGTCTGGAGCTCTGGTTTCTCTCTTTTTCATGTATATTACTGCAAGAATAAATGTCCACGTAAACATGTTCCATGAAACAAGAGATGATAAAACTCATCAAAATTTGACAAGAAAACAAAACAAAAGAAAAACACAAGGAGAATCGTCAGCAGATCTGTGTGTGTGTATGTGTTTCTCTTAACGCCATACTAGCACCATTCTTCTTCTGCTTCGGGGTAATAGCGCTGGATGTTGTCGCTGCTGCCGCCGTGCCCCCCGGTCACGCCCATGATGTAGTGGTACCCGTTGGGCATTCCGAGTAGCGAGTGCTGGGATAGGGGCGGGAGGGTCACGATATGCTGTGGGCTCAATGGCGTCGTCTGGGGCCGGAGATACGGCTCGGAACTGATGCGCATCACTGGACTCGGGGGAGGGAGAGTGTTCTGGGCACCAACGGAGGATACGGGGGAGGAGTTGGCAGTCCTGTAGGCCACCGCTGGACGAGGGGTCAGGGGCGTCTGGGGCAGCTGCCTGCGCCCGCGGCTGGGCGTGCTCGAGCCCGAACTCAACAACACCAGGCTCCCTTTAGCCCAACCACTGCCCTAGATGAAAATTTAACAAGCAAATCAAAACAATAAAACGATGAAGGTAATGCGTAAAAATGGATCAGATAGGAAGAAAGCCACAATAAGGAGGAAGGGATGAAAACGGAGGAAAGAAAGGGAAGACAGAAACGAGAAGCAGAAAGTAAGAAAGAAAGGGAATGAAAAGGAGTGGAAAACATGGAAGTAAAGAAAAGAAAAGATAAAAGGAAAGGGATGGAAGGAAAGAAACGGTTATATGTACCAACAACAGAAAAGAACAAAGGATACACCAAACACAAACACAAAGATGGCGTCACCAAGAGGTAGAAGTAGCAACAACAGAAAGACGGACAGGACGCACAGATAAATGGTGAAGAAGAAAAGAGCAGAAAGAGAAGTGAAAGGCCATGAGTGGTTGCACTAAGGGAGAAGAGAAGAAGAGTTTCATTTGATTTACAGGACAGAGAAAAGCACAGACGAACAAAAACACACGCTTCACATGCAGAATAAAACACAGCACATCCCACAGATCTGAAAAACAAATGGTATTGAAGTGCGAATTAAAGCATCAGCGTGCGTTTTGTACCCTGAGAACCATAAATCGTGCAATTATGCATCTGAGGAAGCTCACTGCGCTGGAACCCTGACCGCTACATAAAGGCGATCGATATTTTATTTTATTTTACCATCTACTCAGCTTTCAGTCCCACCTGCTTGGTGAAGGTGGTCTCCTGAGCCTCTCCGGGTGAGGTGGCACAGCTGGCTGGAGCAGGTTTAGCAGGAAAGTGTTCGCGGCTGCCGTAGCGATCGCAAGAATAATAACGTTGTTTCTCCGCTGTCGATGAATGATGTTTCCTTTCATGGGAACGGCCTCGGTCTTGTCCTCTCTCCCGAAGTGAGGAGTTCCCAGTCGAGTCAGGTGCTGTGCCTGAAAATCAGAAAAACGTGAGCAGATGAATGTGAAATAAGAAAATCTTTAATATGAACCATAGGATCAGTTATGATGAGGGCAAGTACACAGAGGGACAAGAAACGGCGGTCGTGGGGAGGCTGGCGCCCATCTCAGCGACTTTGGGTGAGAGCAGAGTACAACCGAGCCCAGGGGTCGGCAACCCAAAATGTTCAAAGAGCCATATTGGACCAAAAAACGAAAAACAAATCTGTCTGGAGCCACAAAAAAAAACATAAAACCCTCATATAAGATTTATATGAAGGCAACACAGGCTGTAAGTATACAGTGGTACCTCACTTTACGAAATTAATCCGTTCCAGTGCCTTTTTCCTAAACTGCATTTTTCGTAACTTGAACCGCATTTTACATGTAAAAAGTGGGACTCATTCCAAGGCTCCCAATACTACTCATAAACCCTTTAAAATTATAAAAGTACACCAGTTTTGTATGAAATATGCGTTAAAAGTAAAAGAAAATTATTTACCTTTTTTAAATCTCTCGAACAACCCATGCAATGCTTTAAAGTCTGGGGGTTGCTGGTCTGAAGAACCCTCAGCCCCACCCTCCTTCACGAGGACCTTAAATATGGCGGTTGGTTTTTCCGAAATAATCGCCTCCGTCTCTGTATCTCTGCTTTTAATGCCTCCTCCTGCTTCAATATCGTCCCGATTGTAGAGGGGTTTTGGCCAAAGTCTTTTGCAATTTCACTCAACTGAATCCCACTTTTATATATTTTTTTATCGTCTCCTGTTTTACTTTTATTGAGAACGGAGCCCGCTTCTTCTTTTCAGTCTCACCGGGAATCACTTTCTTGGGGCTCATGATTAATAACGAAAAATAACGCTGCAATAAGCACACTCAAAAAACTCACAAAACTCACGAACCAACAGTACGACTCTCCTTCACACGTGTGTCTAACAATGGGTCGAAGGCACACGAAAAGCATTATGGGTACAGTACTGTATTATGGGGATTCAGCTCCTCCCTAGCCAATGGGAGGCCAGCGGGTCCGGGTGTTGGGAGACAACCAATGGGAAAGCAACTTGTGCATTCTTTGAATGTTTGAATGGCGTGTTTGAATTTTTAAGATGGTGCTTTCGTAATGTGAACTTGTTTCGTATCCAGAGACAAAAATTTTAGGAAAATGTGTTTCGTAACCTGAATTTTTCATTTGGTGAGGCTTTCGTAAAGTGAGGTACCACTGTATTAGCGATATTATTATTATATATATTATTAGCCTACTATCAAAATGACTAAGTAGGCTACAAATAGATAAAAAGCATTCATGATTAAATGTTTAGTTTCCCTGCAGCGCATCCTGGAGAAAATGACACCACGTGACCACTCTGTTGTACGATATTTGGTGCTTTAGGTTTAACTTCCATTACTATATTAATGTATTATGTTTTGTTGCATTGATGGAATTATAGAAACTCAATAAAAAAATCAGCTGCCCATCAGAGTTTACATACCTGCACAACAACACTGTCTGTTCAACTTCAATCACATCACATGACTCATCACAGGTGATTGAGTACATATAAGATTGTTTTGCCTTCCCGCTGATTGGTTACTGATGATGTGTACACCTCTTTTTTCTCCTTCGTGCATATGTCACCAAGTGATTGCTTGAATTGCAAAGTATTTTTTTTTAGTGTGTCTATGATGTCACCCTGCATCTTCTCTAGGTTCTGCTAAGGCACATTATTTATTAATAAATAGTAACACAGTACAAAATTAAAAGGTTTTTATTTAATCATTACTACATTTTACTGCACTATTACAGTATTAATGAGTAAGACAGACTATAGAATGTTTTTAAGAAGCATATTTTA
Source organism: Plotosus lineatus (assembly GCA_024760905.1). Lineage (NCBI taxonomy): Eukaryota > Metazoa > Chordata > Actinopteri > Siluriformes > Plotosidae > Plotosus > Plotosus lineatus. Next base: position 52,196,468 of record CM045734.1, read on the forward strand.
CCGTATGTAATATCATACACAGGGTTTTAAAACCACCTCAATGACTTACAGATTTTCTTGATCCGTAGGAAGGGATGGAACTGAACCATCAAGAAAAAAAAAAACGGGGGCCTACCGTATGCTCGAGCTGAATTAATGTTGTTGATGTGCTGATTGCTGATGTTGCCTGCATTTTAATGGCCCTTTCCTTCACTGTCTTTGCGGAGAGGCATGTCTTTAATTTTCTGTATTATCTCTGTTTTGTTTTTGAAGTCTGAAAATAGGTGCTCTGATATTTTAATGAATGAATCCTTCATGTGATCACCATCTGTGCACCAGCTCCATGCTTTATTATCTCTCGGGTTGCAAGAAAACTAGCAGCAGTAGTGGAGTTTGGAGATGCAATCCACGTCTTAAATCAATCTCTGCGCTCCTCTAATTTCTCCAGTAATACTGCAATCGCTTTTTCTCTCAATCCCAACTGGGTGGTCGGCTGAAAATTTAGCATGCCTTCCCTGAAAATGTCTTTCCAAATTACTCTTTTTATTATTTGACAGCTTCTCATTACAAAGCAAACATACAAGCAATCCTTCTGCATTGGCATTGAAAGCAAATGATTCGGTCAATTCTTCCTTGAATCCTCTGTTCTCATCAGCTATCTTTCTCTTTTTTCCTTTGGGATCCGTGGCCCATGACACACCCACCGGTTTGTTTACAACAACAATCTGCCTGGCAACGCGTCGCGCTGAAACGTGTCGCAGGTTATGACGTAACTCTTTGTTGACAGAAATGTTGAAGTGTAGGACTAATATTTTTTATAGAAAATTTTTAAACCTTGGAAAACATTAAGAATGTTTGTCAGGCTTGTCCTCCTACAGAAACCATATTTAAAAAAAAAAACATCTTTTTACATTTTCGTACATTTTTGAAAAAGCTCCAGGGAGCCGCTAGGGTGGCCCTAAAGAGCTGCATGTGGCTCACGAGCTGCGGGTTGCCGGCCCCCGCTCTAGACAGATCACCAGGCCATCGCAGGACAGAAACACGCTGATGACTAGGCAACCTACTCTTTATGAAAATCAGCAATGGCTCTTTTATAGCCTCTCACCATAGATAGTGAGAGACATGCCCGGCCTTTGATAACCCAGTTAGCTACACTGGGGGGGACAGAAGTGACAACCAACTGATAGCGTGGCTTAAACCCCCGGCTTTGGAATCGGTAATCCAGCACCTTATCACCAGGCACCACTGCCCCACCCACTCACTCATTTCACTCATTTTCCTAAAAGCCTAATCCTACTAGTGTCACTGGGAGGCTTAAGTCTATCTCAGCCGACACAGAGTGAAAGCAGGGTACATCCTGATTAGCTCACCAGAGCAATCCAGTGCCAAACATTCACATTCACACTTACACCTAGGATCAATTTGCAAAGGTAAGGTGATCAGAGTGTATCCTGCTTTTCCGCTGTGTCAGTTGAGATAGACTTCAGCCTACCAGTGACACTATTAGGATTAGGTCTATCTCAGCCGACACAAAGTAAAAGCAGGGTACACCCCGATCAGCTCACCAGACCATCACAGGGACAAACATTCACAGTCACACTTACATCTAGGGCGGGCAGTGGTGGCCTGGTGGTAAAGGTATTGGATCACTGATCCTAAGGTTGGGGATTCAAGTCCCGCCCTCCAAGGTTGTCACTGTCCCCCCAATGCGGCTAACTGGTTATCAATGGCCAGCCATGTCTCTCACTGTCTATGGTGAGACATTCATGTAAAAGAACCATTACTGACTTTCGACAAGAGTAGCTGCAAAGCCGTCAGTGTGTTTCCGCCCTACGATGGCCTGGCAAGCTGTCCAGGGTGTACTCTGCCTTTGTACGGAGTCAGCTGGGATGGGCACCAGCCTTCCTGTGACCCTAATTAGGATTAATTGGTTACAGAAAATGAATGAATGAACTTATGGCCTGATCTGGTACCTTCCGAGTCATAGGACGACTCTTGGCGACCTGCCATGAAGGATAATGTCTTGATTATCATCTTCATGGAGGTTTTCTTGGCAAGGATAGTGCAGTGGTTTGCCATTGCTTTCTGCACAATGCAAACCTACGGGCAATTTTAGAACAGCCAATTAGCCTACTGTGCATGTTTTTGGACCGTGAGAGGAAACTGGAGTACCCAGAGGAAACCCACGCGAGCACGGGGAGAACATGCAAACTTGGCACAGAAACGCCCAGGCCTGGACTCGAACCCCGGCCTTCTTGCTGTGAGGCGGACGTGCTGACTACTACACCACCGTGCCGCCTGGATAAACTTATAGCTAGGGATAATTTGCAATGGTAAGGTACACTAATGTGCATGCCTTTGGACTGTGGGAGAACCAGTGTGAAGCATAAAACAATCATGTATAATGTCGGCGATTCCTTCTAGCAACATCAGTCAATGCCCCTTGTCAAAATGTGTATATAAGATTGATGTGACACGGGGCATGCTCAAAGACATGGTACTCTTCTGATTGGTTGTTCCAGCCTGGTAATGATGTGAAATCGCTGGATTGCATCATAACACGTTATCGGGTGGCGCTGAGCTACACAAACAACAAGTGCAGACATTTTGGAAAACATTTCTTTTGTGTTTCTGACAGGAAAGTCGAGTTGGCAAAACATTAGCTGCATAAGCTGTGTGAATTTTACCATCACACTCATCTCTGGCAGCATTCTCGCCCTGATAGTCACTAGAATGTGATGTCTCCACAAGACTCCTCCTCTCTGCATCAACTAGCTAACAATTTAGACCTATTTCGTGCAAATTATTCGCCATAGCTGCTTCCTGAGCACTTAAAACAAGCATAAAACATCATCACGAGAAAAATAAAAACCCAAAAAACCTTACCCATTGGTTGAGTATGCTCAACCTGCTGGTATGGGATAAAACAACACAGTTGTGCTTTTTATGGTCATTAATATTAAAAATCAACGTCTGTGTCACGTCACTTAAATGTATTACACATGCACGAATTATGCTGTAAGGATGAGCAATACCGGTTCTCTTTAGGTTCGTTACAAATAATGTTGAAAAATGCATTCATTCATTCATTTATATTCTGAACCACCTAATTTGGATCACATGGAAGCTGAATTTCAGCAAACTCTATGCGAGGGCATAGTGCACCCTGGACAGCTCATCAGGCCATCACAGGGCCAACACGCATACCACCATTCATACGAACACCTGAGGGTAATTCAAAATAGGCAATTAGTCGACAGGACATGCTATTGGACGACTTAACCCTTTAACACCCGAAAAAAAATTTTGCAGTTAAAAAAAATATCACTGATTTTCCTCATCAAAAAGGCCTAAGGAAACACCCCAAACACATTTCTTTAAACTAACACTAATAATAATAACATAACAATAACAAATAATAACACTCTCACAAATTCATGAACGACACAATCCTGCGCACTCAAGGTCGTCTCATAGCTTACTGAGGCATGTGGGACCAAGCTGTGTTGCATCAGGCGATACCACAAAAAGTATAGAACACGTTCTGAATGGCAGCAGCACGTGTCTAGTTGTTATTAGCATTTTTTGAAAGAGGACCATATGGTCTTACTGGGCGTTAAAGGGTTAAAAAAGCCGAAGTACCCAGATAACAACCCTTATATGCATAGGTAAAACATGCAAAATCTACCAAGATGCGCCCCAAGCCAGGAAATCGAACCCGGGACCTTGGTTTAATGTTAAAAATATGGGGAAGAAATGTCACGTAAGAAAACCCTAAAATATTTTTTCACTCCACCAGTACATGAACGGCACTGAAACATCTGTAAATAAAATCCATTCCCAGCTGAATCGATATTAACTATAATACTAAAAGCCCCTTAAAATCTTCGGCCCTGAAACAAATCAGCCACGTCCTGAACTACTCTGTGATCAATCATATTTCCTCTGGATCAAAAGACAGCTTGAAGAAGTCTCATTGTTCTCGCCTCCCTTTCAGAATTCCACATACCTCACACACCAGTCTTGTAGCTCTTGTACTACTTTTTCTCTGCGCATTCTGACATTTTTCCCCACGGCTGGCCTGCTGTGATATGGCAATAAATTAGTAGGTCACTGGGTGTGCGGCGTGTCTGTTCTAGCCTTTCATCTGGTAATGCATGCCAGCTGCATGCTCAAGCTCCCCGGCACACTTTGGGCTCCGGCTCAGATCTGCACAAGTGCATGGTAGAATTATGGCCTTTCTGAAGACAACCCCAAGGTCATTTTTTCTGAAATTTAAATGTATTTATGTTTGAAATGAATGTGTGTGATTCTTTAATAACAACTCCTTTGAGTTTTGACTGCACTTGATCCGAGTTTGCAAGAAACCTACTAGTTATAAATGTGGATTAGTTTCACCAAGATCGATTTTTTTGTATTCGAATTTAACTCTGTGTAGAGTTTGCATGTTCTTCCCATGCTTGCGTGCACCTCCTCATAGTCCTCAAATTCCTCTCACAGTCTAAAGACATGCACATTAGGCTGTTACAAATTGCTGATGGGTGTGAGTGTGAATGATTGTGTGTATGAGTGTGTGTTGGTCCTGTTGTCGGCTTAGATAGGCTTGAGTGTACCCATGAGCCTAATAGACTTCAGCAGTTTGGCAAATGAGTGAGTGAATGAGCTGAATAAGTACATTTAGTTACATTTACATCGCAAGTTCATAAGTCCGCCTTCTATAGGATTTAGCTTATTAGAGTAACCCGCAGTTATTCGCAGGGGTTGCATTCCACCCCTTCCCATGGATCCTGAAAATCCGCAAGTTACTGATGCGGTTTTAAAACCCTATGTATAATATTACATGTGCTAAAATATGCTTGTTAAACACATTCTGTCGACAGTCTTACTCATTAATACAGTAGTAATGCAGTAAAATGTAGTAAAAACTTTTCAATTTTATACTGTGATCATATTTATTATTGAATAAAGCACGTAGGCTCCTAACCAGAAACTAGAGAAGATGCAGGGTGTTTCAGTGACATCATAGCACTTAAATAATAATGAAAAACTCACGAAAAAACAAAACATGACTCACAATGCAAGCAATCGTGTTGATGAAGGAGGAAAAAAAAGAGGTGTACACATCATCTGCAACCAATCAGAAGTAGGGGCCATGCATTTGGTATGTGGGCCTTTAGTAGGAGTTAAAAAACTTAATCCATCACTTCACTCCTACCACGGTGGCTTTACAATTATACAAACCATCAGTAATATACAAAAACACAATATAAATAGGCGTGGCATTGAGAGAGAGGCATTTTGTGCATTTCTTCTCGTAACTCTGAGCATTACATCACTTTCCTCGATGTTTACCTGTGGAAGTTGGAATGGCGCTGAGCTAAATATAAAAAGGGTAAACATTATGCTTACCTCCTCAACCTCTCCTTATGTATGACTTCAAGATTTTCTTTTTTTTTTTAAATGCCCAACATCAAGTCAATTTCTCTTCCTCTGTCAACCATTGTGGATGCAAAAATTTCCAAGTTAAATGTATTGTATGCAGTTCAGCACTGCTGATTCTAAAGGTCCTGGGCAGATTACACTGACATGGCAGCACAGAGAAGCTGAAATCTGATTGGATAAAATACTCTAACATCCATATATACACATTGGAAGCAGTGCAGAAAAGAGACACACTACAAAATAAAATGAAAAAAAAAAAATACTAGAATTTAAGTTGTAAATAGAGATTAGTGCTTGTGACTGTGTTTAGGCCAGCAGAGATGCTTTTGCTGACCCATCACCGATTTCATATATATAATGAATGTGTTAAGGAGTGAATATGCATGAGTGTGTGTCTTCACTGACCACCCGTGCTATTAGGCAGAGGCTGTCCTCCAGGTGACCTATCCAGCGACCTCTGCTTCTTCTCTTTGTCTCTTCTATGATGGCAGCGGTGATGGTGGTGGTGGTGATGCATCCGCTCTTGTACAGGCTTCTCCAGAACATAGTCATTGGAAATAATCTCCGGGGGACGCTGTGGGGCAAACGAGGACGCCGAGCGCCTCAGGGGGGAGTCAGGTATTGGCTAAGGAAGAAAAAGAAAAGTTGAAACACTCATATACGACTATAGAGATGTACATTGCCCTGCTGAAAAAAAAAAGTCACACAAATGAATTTGTTATTGTTCCGCCTTCAGCCTTTCTTACAGCATGCAATCATCATGCCATTAAGTGTCAAAAGTCTCAAGACTTAAGTAACATGTCATTTATTTCTATCTAGTGTCAGGTTCATTTTTCAACGATGTCTTGAATCGATGAGGGAAAAACTGAACCACTTCATAACGTCTTCTGCAGCACATCCCGAAAGCATTCAATAGGGTTAAAGTCAGGAATCTGGGGTGCCAATACATATGTAAAAATGATTCTTCCTGCTCCCTGAACCACTCTTTCATTATTTTACTCCCCATTTTATATCCGAGCCATCAGGAAAGAAAATGTGCATTGATGTGATAACCTGCTCATTCACTACATTCAGATCATCAGCTGCTTAATTTTATTGCCGCATTAATGTTGCTCAGCCTCGACGCGACCAATTGAAGCAACAATGCCATGAGTTCTACATGCTGTGATCAAGGATAAATGCTCTCCATGAAGATATTAGAGTTTACATCTTCTTTTTTTTTTGGCAGTGCTACTTGCTATAGAAATGGTCTCAAAAGGTCAGTGAGCCGGGGAAAGACTCAAGACTGCCCTCTGGTGACAGTTAGCTAACTTAGTGCAGAAACCTCAAGCAAAGTCAACGGTGGAAATTTTTTCCAGACATTTCAGAAAAAGAAAAAAAAGCCTCACATGGAAATAATTAGTTTTCTTTTTTTTACCAAAAATATATATGCCATGATGTAAAATGCCCTGAATTTAATATTAGTACGTATATATATTATACGTATATACATATCCTCACTTTGAATTACGTGAATTAATTATTAAGTGATTTTAAAGTTGATGAGCCATCCCATGAAGTTATGGGAAAGAATAGTGGAAGCTAGACTAAGGGTAGTGGTCAGCAGCATTTGTGAACAACAGTTTGGTTTCATGCCAGGAAAGAGCACCACAGATGCAGTGTTTGCTTTGAAGATGTTAATAGAGAAGTACAGAGAAGGTCAGAGGGAACTCCATTATGCCTTTGTGGATCTGGAAAAAGCATAAGACAGGGTGCCAAGAGAAGAATTGTGGTATTACATGAGGAAGTCTGGAGTGACAGAGAAGTATGTTAGAGTGGTGCAGGACATGTATGACAGATGTAAGACAGTGGTGAGGTGTGCTGTCGGCGTGACCGAAGAATTCAAGGCGGAGGTGGGACTGCATCAAGGATCAGCTCTGAGCCCCTTCTTGTTTGCGATGGTGATGGACAGGCTGACAGACGAGGTGAGACAAGAATCACCATGGACTATGATGTTTGCAGATGACATTGTGATCTGTAGTGAGAGCAGAGAACAAGTGCAGGAAAATCTAGAGAGGTGGAGGTATGCCCGGGAAATGAGAGGAATGAAGGTTAGCCTCAGAAAATCAGAATACATGTGTGTGAATGAGAAGGACCCAGGAGGAAAGGTGCGGTTACAGAGAGCAGAGATAAGGAAGGTGGAGGATTTTAAGTACTTAGACTCAACAATCCAGAGCAATGGAGACTGTGGAAAAGAGGTGAAGAAGCGCGTGCAGGCAGGTTGGAATGGTTGGAGAAAAGTGTCCGGTGTGATGTGCGATAGGAGAGTGTCAGCAAGAATGAAAAGAAAAGTGTACAAGACGGTGTTGAGGCCAGCGATGTTGTATGGTTTAGAAACAGTGGCGCTGAGGAAAAGGCAGGAGGCAGAGCTGGAGGTAGCAGAGATGAAAATGTTGAGGTTCTCTCTGGGAGTAACGAGGATGGATAGGCTCAGAAATGAGTACATCAGAGGGACAGCCCATGCAAGATGTTTTGGAGACAAAGTCAGACAGGCTAGATTGAGATGGTTTGGACATGTACAGAGGAGGGATCGTAAATATATTGGCAGTAGGATGCTGAGGTTGGAACTACCAGGCAGAAGGCTTAAAGGAAGACCAAAGAACAGATTTATGGATGTGGTGAAGGAAGACATGAAGGTCGTTGGAGTACGAGAAGATGCAGAGGACAGAGTGAGATGGAGGCAGATGATTTGCTGTTGCGATCCATGAATGGAACAGCCAAAAGAAAAAGAAGAAGAAGAATTATTAAGTGATTTATTTATTTTTTTTAAATAAATTATTTAACAGATGTTTGGAATTTTCCTCTTTTTTTGTGCGGTGAAGCTACTTCTATAAAAATATGGATTGTATCTCACCTTTTTTACTAATCTTTATAGGTGATGCCAATAATTGTGCACGGTGTTATATGTAATTGCCTTATGACGTATGAACCTTTACGTTACTTACCGATTAATTTATTTTTATTATATAATAATAACAGTTCTCAATATGTACATTTTATACACAGTAATTTTGGCGGAAACTACATAAGCTTGATTAAAATAAACGACAACAAAATGCTACTGATTCTGTAATGATATGCAGTTTTGGGCTTAGCGTTTAACAACATATTGCAGTCAGCAACAGCACCGAAGTTGTAGAGTCAGTCTGAGATGATTAAAGGCGAGATGTCATGTCTGAGACACTTCAGTGGGGTCTCTTTGATTTGACGCTTTAAACAGACGATGTGTCTGTAATTCCTAATCCTAAAATCCAAGCTAACTACTGGGTCAACATGCTGCTCATAATTCAAGCCTGTGTGTTTAACAGCAGCCTAGTAATAAATACCATGACGGTATCAGTAACTTCTCAATCTGGTGGATGAAGAAGGATTTAAAACAATACATACTGCAAGTAGGGTTCCCGGAGAGTGACGTGAATGACTTCTCTGTGAACGTGCCACGTAGGAGAGAGCAGAGGAAATGAAGTTAGAAGACAAGAAAGGGGAGGGGACAAAAATTTTAATGTCATTTTCATATTGAAGTACAGTAAAACCTCCGCTGACGAACGCTTAAGCTCACGAACTTTTCGCCTCAAGAACATTAAATTTGCGAGCATATAGTCTCTGCTGACGAACTAGTTTTCGGCGGACGAATCAAACCACGCGGTCGAACAGCGCCACGGTGGCGGCCACGAGAAGCTGACGCGCGCTCACGGCGTCACAGTTCGTCACACCCCTTTCTTTGAGTGCGGACGTGGTTTGTGTTTGATAGACATTTTGGACCATATTGAGTGTACTTTTGCTATTATGGGACCGAAAAAGACCCCACCACAGGCAGAGATCATTGAAAAACACGAACGAGGTGTGCGTTTGTGTGACTCAGCGTCCCAGTACCAGTACGCTAAGTCTACCATTGCTCCCATCCTTAAGAACAAGGAAGCTATTAAGGGTGCGTGTGTGGCTAAGGGTGTTTCCAAACAGTAGGCGTTTCCAAACACTCCTTCCAAACAGTAAGTCCCTCCCTCCCTCCTCCTCCCACTCCATTCCATCAAGCCATCAACTACCATCACAAAGGTAAATAAAACGACTTTATTATACAGTACAGTTTATTTCTTTAATTACAATACAATAGCACATTTATTATACATAAAATAAGGTATATTTTTGTGTAGTTTTAAGGCTTATTTAGTAGAAAATTATGTTTTATGGGGACCTGGGAACAGATTATTCTCATTTTAATGGTTTCTTATGGGAAATAAATGTTCGGAAGATGAACTTTGCGCCTCACACACACTTTCTGGGAACCAATTATGTTCGTGAGCAGAGGTATCACTGTATATGTTTGTGTTACCAAATGCAAAAAATGTAGCTTCACAGCTACACCTCCTGGTTCGTAATCATTATTAATAGTATATTGGGGTTTTATTTTGTAACATGGCTGTATCTGGCGTGGATCTATTTGTAAAAAGTTTGGAGGTTCTTCCTGTGCTTGTGTGAGTTTTTTCAGGGTATTCCAGTTTCCTCCCACTGTCCCAAGACATACACGTCAGGCTACTTGGCTGTTCAAAATTGCCCCCTAGGTGTGGATGTGAATAGTTGTGTATGTGTCGATCAATCGATGGACTGACGAGCTGTTTAGCGTGTACCGGCCCGGATCCGATTTGTTTCTAATGAGACTTCTTACAGCCAACTGGTCGACTCTAATGACCCTGTGGTCCAACAGAAAATTCATTCATTCATTTCTACGACAGCACATATACGAAAAAAATTAATTAATTAATAAAAAAAATACAGAAAATCTACCATATATTATATTCCGAACTGTTACTGGCAATTTGCTTTTATTCAAGGAAGTAATGGTCGTTGTTGTTCTGAATGTTGTAATAGTTTGTTGTTAAAGGTTCCCTGCGACCATTTCTAGGCATATTTTACGTTTCCACGGCCTTTTAGTCTCTGGCATGATCTTTGTTAATACATCTTGATGTAATAAAGTCATAATGATTTTTCAAGGGAAGTGGTGGCCTGGTGGTAACGCTGCTGGATCACTGATCCCAAGGTTGCAGGTTTGAGCCCCTTTCATGTAAAAGAACCATTGCTGACTTTCGACAAGAGTAGCCGCATAGCCGTCAGTGTGTTTCTGCCCTGAGATGGCCTGGTGAGCTGTCCAGGGTGTACTCCTCCCTCGCCCAGAGTTGGCTGGGATAGGCCTCCCTGTGACCCTAATTAGGATTAAGCAGTTACAGAAAATGAATGAATGAATGATTGTTTCATGGATGTCTTTTTATCTTCATTGAAAAATACTGTATTAATAACTCAAGGGAAATTACTGCTTTTTCATTTAACCCATCCAAAGTGAACACACACATGTAAACAGTGAGCACACACACACACACACACACACACACACACACACACACACACAAAGAGAGAGGGGGGGGGGGTGTTGGGAGTGGAGGGGGGGTTGGGAGTGGAGGGGGGGGCGCTACACTTTGGCATGCCTGGTGAGCACTTCAGCCATAAAGCAAGTCACCTAACCCCCAACTGCTCTCTGAGTGCCCTAATGAGTGACAGCCCACTGCTTTGAGTGTTCTCTGTGCTCACTGTTTACGCATATGAATGACCTTAAAATCCCAAAATAAAATCACCCTGCTGCATCCACTTAAATGACTTATTCCTTAAACTACGACAAAGTCTATCTATCCGGGTCATGGGGAGGCCGGAGCAAATCCCAACTAACTCTCTGACCCAGAGGCGGGGTATGACATGCTATTGCAGCACAAAACACATACAGAAAAGACCCAGTAAGATTTATTCATTCATTTTCTAAGCTGCTTAATTGTCATTAAGGTTGAAGGGAGGCTATCATCTATCTCAGCCAACTCTGGGTGAAGGTGGTGTACATCCTGAACAACTCACTAGACCATTGCAGGGCAACACACATACAACCATTCACACACACACACACACACACACACACACACACACACACACACACACACACACACACACACACACACACACACACACACACACACACACACATCTAAGGGCAAATTTATAACAGCAAATTAGCCTACTGTGCATGTTTTTGGACTGTGGGAGAAAAGCGAAATACCCAGAGGAAACCCGTGCACGCTCGGGAAGAATATGTAAACTCCACAGAGAAATGCTGCCCAGGAATCAAACCCAGTACCTTCTTGCCGTGAGGCAGCTGTGCTGCCCAGTGAGATTCAAACCCAAATCCTTTTTGCTTTGAAGCAAGAGTTCTCACAACTGAGCCATCATGCTGCATATAAACAACTTGATGTTAAACTCACTGTTACACTGCTGTAAACTAATACAGTGGCTCGTGCCTGTCTGTACAAGAACGGCAACGGCAACCCAGTAAGTATATTGGCTCCCTGCTGCCATACTGAGGAACACAGGGACTTCGGGGGCTTCGAACACAATGCATGATGATTGGTATTCCTAGTTTGTATACTGCAGATATAATACAGCACTGGGCTAATGTATTAGAATGAAAGGTATAGCGGCGTGACCAAAACATGTTTCATTATTGGTCTATCAGCTCCAGGGCTTGTGTTTTTTTTAGGCATTCCTGGAGTGAATGTGTCTGTGGTTTGTAGCTTTTCTTGAAATAAGCCAAGCTGCAGATCAGGAATAGTGCCAGGGTCAGATAAAGGAGATGAGGTGGGGAGTGAAGGGTCTCTGGATGAAATAAGATGGATTTTAGGCTTATGAGCAGGTGCTGAAACCTGACAGTCAACCACTATGACCTGCTAAACTCTCTCTCTCTCTCTCTCGCTCTCTCTCTCTCTCTCTCTCTCTCTCTCTCTCTCTCTCTCTCTAAGATAGAAATTCCGTAAACCAGGGGAATCTCTACCATTTTTACCCATCTCAGAACTCCGGAAGCCTGCAAATCATCTTCGATATTCCAAGGAGAATGACCTGTACAGCAGTGCTGTGATTCTGATCTAAAATGTCACATCAGACTCTGTGTAGATGAGATGAACGGCAGGAGTTTCCCCCCAAAACTGTACTAATGAAGGCTTCAAACTGGTAATCACTTTACAATCTTGAGGGCTTTGGGATTCCAGGGTTTGAAAAGGTCAGAGGTTAAAAACCACAGCAAGCAAATAGCAATAACAATAAAAAACAAATGGCTCCAGTGTGGCTGAATGGCCTGAGCACTCATGCTGTTGTCAGGAAATCAGGAGTTCAAATCCTAAAGAATCTCAGCCATCCATGGCCTGGAGTTGGACAGCATAATTGGTCTTGGTTTCTTGGTCTTGGAAAATAGCATTTCTCTTTTTGCAGACAGCGTAGCTAGCCAATCATGAGTAACTATTAACCTAGCAGTTCACCTTCACTGTAAATGTGTTACATGACCAGCAGTTTTAAAATATATATATTTACCCTTTTTTATTAGTATGCATTATGTTTTAGGAATGACACATTAAAAAAACCCAAAAAAAAACAAACAAAACAAAAACGACGACAACAACCTGACAATCTGCTTTAAAATATCTGCTGTAAGAAAAGCAGGCGAGATTGACTGCGGGTTTGGGTAGCTTCCCCCTTCATGGTATTGGTTAGTTTTAGCAGAAAGCCTATACAGAACACAGGCGGTGTTGACAGTTTATCCCAAAATTAACTCCAGTACTGTTTATCTGTTCCAGGGGGTGTGGCATAGTGGTGAATACATCCACTTCACAGCAAGAGGGTTCTGGGTTTGAGCCCTGGGCATTCTGTGTGGAGTCTGCATGCTCTCCTTGTGCTTACATGGGTTTACTCAGGGTACACCGATTTCCTCCGACAGTGCAACCACATGCACATCAGGATATTTAGCCGTTCCAAATTTCCCTTAGGTATGAGAGAGCGTATAAAAGGGTGGCTCAGATACTGATCCAATGTAAACCATATAAGTTCCAATATAAGTCCCAATACCACCAAGCTGCCACCGTTGGGCTCTTGAGAAATGCCCTTAATCCTCAATTTCTCACTTGTATCAAAATAATAAATGTAAGTCGTTCTGAATGAGCAAAATGGCGTAAATATTATTTAACGGTTGTGTATGTGTTTTGGCTCTGCAGTGGACTGGCAATCCATTCAAGATGTGCACTGTCTTCGCCCACAGTGGGCTGAAATAGGCTCAAGCCTCCTCACAACCCAAATAGAAGTAAGCAGTTCAGTGGCTGCATGGATAGATGGCTCCTTCTACAGGTTTCTGATCATTTTAGATCTGATAAGTTATTGGTTACTGTCAGGGTCTAAAAACCATTTCGGCCAATATAACAGTCCATGCATACAGCTTAAAATTTACCCACCAGCGATTTATACAGTTTAACTATCACTTATATTGGTGGCGATCTTATAACATGTGTTAATACAAGTGTCGCGTCACAACAAACTACCAAAAGAGCCACAGTGCAACCTCCCAACAGATTGATACACAGAGTAATGGTAAAAAAACTCCAGAGCTACATTTTGTCGCAGCTTTTGTATATTACCTGCATTTCTGTGTTGAGTTTGGGCATGGATACCGCTCGTCCTTGACCCTCTAAACCAGTGGGAGCTACTGTGTTGGCACTGTTTTGCATTTTCCTCATCTCTACTGACACCTATCACACAATTCATACACACATATGAAATAAAGCAGTTTGTGAATGTGTGAGGTGTGTGGAAAGTGTAGACAACGCAAAGTACCTGGGCAGTGTTCATGTTGGAGCTGTCCTCCGACTGGCCCCTCAGGATGGGTCGTTTCTTTGACCTCTGAACCTCTTTGGATTTTTCTGAAGCCCAAGACGAGGAGCCTTTAATGGTACTGTCATGCCTAAGATCATAACAGGAAATAATACAGTGGCATTATAAAGATATCTGTACATCCAGAATACTGCAAAGAAGAATAAGGAAATCAGCCTGACTTGTATAAAAATATACAGTCTCACTGTATTGTGTGTGTGTGTGTGTGTGTGTGTGTGTGTGTGTGTGTGTGTGTGTGTGTGTGTGTGTGTGTGTGTGTGTGTGTGCAAAGTTCTTGGGGCTTACAGTGTGTGTCCGTTGTTCAGTGTGGTCGAGCTGGGTCTGAAGGAAGCCTGGATATCTGATGGACAGTCCATCATACTCCTGCTCTTCGCTTGCATAGGGCACAGAATGGGCTCCAGGAGAGCACCCACATTGTTCTACAGAACAGAAACACAAGTCCAACAATCAACACACTGGATTATGAAAAAAAAAAAAAAAAAAAAAAAAAAATCCAAACAAAAACAAAAATCAACCCAAAACCCCCCAACAAAACTACTATACTTACATTTTTATGTGAGGTGCACATCTGTGTGTCAATGCGCATCTGTATGTGTGTATTTATATTATATTTACATCTTATGCATTATTTTTGAATGTGTAATTGTTATTATAAGCATTTATAGCATTGAATATGTATTTATTGATATTATATACACATATACATGTACATATATATATAATATCAATATCTCCCCAGGGGTTGATCCTACTTTGCGGAAATGCGCGGTCGCAGGGGGGTCTCGGTCTCCATTAAAAAGTTAGGGATCCCTCTATATATACTCATACATGTGTAAAGGTTGGGGTATTATATAACAATAAATGAAAAAAAATACATTCATATTTTTAAAGCCCATTTATGAACATTTGTGAAGGCTGTGCTCTGGGATAAATATAAAACAAAGTTCTCCTTTTCATTTCTTTCCTTTTGGCTTCCAGCAGTCTGTTCAAAACATCATCTTTTTCATCTTTTTAATCCGGGGTCGGGTCGCGGGAGCAGCAGCAATGAGGTCCAGACGTCCCTCCCCCACCAGCCACTTCCTCCAGCTCTCTGGGGGGGGGGGCTGAGGCTTTCCTAGTCCAGCCGAAAGACATAATCCCTCCAGTCTGTTCTAGGTCGACCCCAGGGTCCCTTCCTGGTTGGACATATCCGAAACACCACACTAGGGAGCCGTTCAGGAGGCATTCTAACCAGATGCCCAAGCCACCTCAACTGGCTTCTCTCAATGTGGAGAAACAATGGTTCTACCCCGAGCTCTCCCCAGATGGCTGAGCATGTTAGCTTCTCTCTAAGGGAGAGCCCTGCCACCCGCCGATGACAGCTCATTTCAACCGCTTGTATCCGCGATCTTGTTCATTCGGTCACTACCCAAAGCTCATGACCATAGGTGAGGGTTGGAACATAGATCAACTGGTAAATTGAGAGATTTGCTTTGCGGCTCAGCTCACTCTTCACCACGACAGACCGGTACAAGCACCACTTTACAGCAGAGGCTGCAGCGATCCGCCTGTCGACCTCCCACTCTGTTCAAAACATAGCTGTGGCTTTCTTGTTGAGTCTGTTTGCATAGTTATTCTTAGAAATTGTGGTTTTCCAGCATTCAGGTCATAGATTTCTTTTACCTTCCGTGACGACATGTGTATTCCCTCTGATCTATATTACTTTGCCCTGCCCACTATTGTGTTTTCAATACAATTACAGCCATCAAAAAATATGCAATAACTGTGGTTCGGTTTCTTTCCTTTATTATAATCCTAACATATTTTCCCCATAATGTTTCATTGTATGATAAACCTTTAGTTACATAAAGGTAGGTAAAGTCCTTTGGGTTTTTTACACCTCAAAATAGTGGCTCATTTTCCGTAGCGTAAAGCGACCAGGAGTTCAACTCCTCCTGGATGGCACGCTAGTCCATTGCAGGTTACCTTCCCAGTATATTTTTACTGGTACACATTTATACTGCTGGGTGGATAGAGGCACACTCATGGTTAAGACCTTGCCCAGGGGTCTTAGCACAGTAGGGGTCTAACTGATTTGAACACGCAACCTCCTGATCATGAGTGCATCACCCTAACCATGACACCACCGGCCCCACAGTGTTACATACCTCATGCTAAATGTTTTAAGTTTGCTTCTTAAGATTTATACAGAAGCAACAATGCTAATAATATCAGTTGAAATTACTCCTGAGGAACTTACACATCTAAACCATTAAGCATCACCTCCAATCACTTTTCTATGTTTAGAAATTCAGCCCATTATAAACCAAACTGAACTCACTATACATCATCGGAATCTCACTTTCAGCCTCATCTTTTACCTGAGCAGGCGCTGAAAGTGAAATGTGACTCAGGTTCAAGATGACTGCTGTGATTCTGTATCTGTCCTTTCACTTATTTTTATAAACATCACTGTCACTGTTCCATGATGCAAGTCAGTTTGAAATGAATTACAAATATAATATCGCTGTCATAACTCTGAAGTCTGCTCTGTGCAAAATACTAAATTGATGGCTGCATTATTTATTAGTAGTACAACTGTCTGTCTTCTTTTCGGCTTTTTCCTTTTTACTCGGGAGTCGCCACAGCGAATCATCTGATTCGCACGTCTGATTTGGCAGAGTTTTTTTGTTTTTTTTTTACGTCGGATGCCCTTCCTGTCACAACCCTTTTTAGCAAGGGACAGAAACAGTACAACATCACTGAAAAAAAAAAAAAAATCACCATCGCACTGTGTGTGTGTGTGTGTGTGTGTGTGTGTGTGTGTGTGTGTGTGTGTGTGTGTGTGTGTGTGTGTGTGTGTGTGTGTGTGTGTGTGTGTATTATCTGACCTGTGGCCCTGGCTGATCTTTGGACTGCTGCTGCTGCATCTGTATTTTCTTGGCTCTGTTCTGTTTGTAGTAGTCAAAGATCATGAGAGCAGCATACACTTTCCCAACCGTCAACTCATTCGCTGTAAATGACACAAACATAAAAATCAAAAAGAATTTGACATGGTATGTTGCATTTACCTTAAAATACGCAGTACTTTAGCTATGTAGAGACTTCAATGCCATTTACAATTTTTTTGTCACCACTCAGTAAGAGGAAACTGCTTATTTCAGCATTTATTAATTATATTCTCAAGTGGAATTTGTTTCATAAGAAAAACATGGACATAGGGCTATGTTCTTACAACAAAATGCACCCCAAACACAAAGCAGACTCACTGTGACCACCGTTAAGCAGATCATTTCACTTCCAGCACGGCACAAACATTTCATTCCACGAATACCACAGCAGCGTTACAATTTATGTGTTTTATTTTATAACAGTTCTTCTTCTTCTTCTTCTTCTTCTTCTTCTTCTTCTTCTTCGTATTCATTCATTCATTCATTTTCTGAACCGCTCAGCTCGCCACTGCTCATTTATTATTATTATTATTATTATTATTATTATTATTATTATTATTATTATGTTCCTTTTAATTTTGTGAAAAGTAAATAGGTTTGTTTCTGTGATCACGTACTCAAACTTTATATGAGTTTGAACTCATCATGGACAGTGCATCATTGTTTTAAAGTGTTTTGAATATGTTTTGATTTACTTTTCTCAAGTTTCTGTGTAGAATATACCAAAATTTTAAATTAACGACATTTAGCAGACACCCATAACCAGAGTGACTTACAATCCTCCTGTTTTAGAGAACTGAGCAATTGAGGGTTAAAGGTTAATTAACTCTTTGTTCAGGAACCCAACAGTCGCAACTTGGTGTTACTGGGGCTTGAACCGCCAACTTACGGATCAGTGACCCAGTACTTTAACCACCCACTATTCCTCAATGAAGGCGCTTCAAAAGGTTAATTGAACTGTATATGGATCACTGTACATACTGAATATGAAGAATTATTTGCATCAAGTTAAAATTGCTGGATAGTTCCATCTCAGAGACTATTCAGCAATATCCCCTTCCCTTTAATGAATAATCACTAATTATGTAAAGTGAGCCAGTTACATCATGAAATGAACCACTGCGGCTCACTGTATATTATCTTTAAATTTATCCACACCTTCTGACCAATCAGAATCAAGCATTCAAGATAGGATGAGATTTCATGTAAACTCTGTATCTGCTAAATGTTCGAAAATGATAAAATTGTCAGAAGATATGAGATTTTTGGTGGTTCTACAGAAAATCATATAGATTTGTAAGTTCTGGCGTGAAAGGAGATTGAATACTGGATTCCGAGCCACTAGGTTATTCAGATGCTCTCGGTAACCTGCTTCTGATCACTAGGTGGCAGTAATCGTACATATTCCAGCAGTGAGCTGAAGAACCAGGAGTGTGTCTGGGTGTGGAGGTGGGGACTCACGTTTGTGGGGGGTCACTAGAAGATCCAGAGTCTTCTGAGACAGGTTGGGCCAGACGGTTGCCAGCTCCTTCTTTAGCTCTGCATCACACAGACGCTGAGCCACAATTCCTGCAAACGCACATTACATGTTGAGTATCCCTCAGACTTGCAGATGCTGCTTGCAGCACAACTGGAAGGAGTTGGAGTGGAGGGATCGTTGCCTAATATTCATGTGCTTTGACTTTGCTTGTGTGTCATTAATCAATTACATATCGGATTCATTGGACTCATTTGGACATAATTCTGGGTGGTAAGACTATCAAACGTATCTAAAATAAAAGATAACATGCACAATGAAGTTTTCAGAACCAGCAAATATTTAAAATAATTTTACTAAACTTTTCCCACTTGTTTCTGTTAGAATTGCTTCATTATAGTGATAGTGGTGGTATTTGGCAGCCACAGAAAGAAAATCGTTGAAGAGTATTTTATTATTTAAAAAAAACAACAACAGCAGGTCTAACTGTGGTTTACTGACTTTTTAATTAAAAAAATTGTGAATGAAAATTTATTGTGGATTTCAAAGTGGATGTTTTCTATGTTGTTGTTTTTATCATCATGGCATTGTTTCTACAAACTTAAAAAAAAACCTTTATTTCCAGTCAGTGTCGGGTTCATTTCTCACTGATGGCTTGAATCAAAGAGGGAAAAAAACTGAACCCTTCCATAAAATGTTCTCCAGCACATCCCGGAAACATCAGTAGGGTTAAAGTGAGGACTCTGGGATGCCAATACAGCCGTGAAAATTATTCCTTATACTCGCTGAACCATTCACACATTCATTTTCTGTAACCACTTAATCCTAATTGGGGTCGTGGGGAGGCTGGCGCCCATCCCAGCCAACTCCGGGCGAGGGCAGTGTACACCCTGGACAGCTCACCAGACCATCGCAGGGAGGAAACATGCTGACGGCTTTGCAGCTACTCTCGTCGAAAATCAGCAATGGTTCTTTTACATGAACCTCTCACCATAGACAGTGAGAGACATGGCTGGCTTTTGATAACCCAGTTAGCTGCACTGGGGACTCCCTGAACCACTCGCTTATTATTTTATTCCCTATTTTATATCCGAACCATCAGGGAAGGAAAAGTGCCTTGATGGGATAACCTGTACATTCAGTACATTCAGTACATTCAGATCCTCATCTGCTTCATTTTATTACCGCATTAATGTTGCTGAGCCTCTACCTGACCAATAGAAGCAACAATGCCATGGAGATCACATGTTGTATACAGACACACACACGCCCACACACACACACACAGACACACACACACACACACACACACACACACACACACACACACACACATATTTATTTGTATATTTCATCTTTTTTTTTTTTACATTTAAACATTTATAAAAGTAATGCATTTTTTTATGTTATATGTGGATACCCATCTCCAAAATGGAGTTATTACTAAATATTGATATTTCAGCTGACTCCGACGAGGACGGGGCATATCCAGGACGGCCCCCCAGGCCATCGCAAAATGAAGAATTACATATAAGCCCAGATGAAAATATTCTGGAATCCTGCGAGGCTGCTAAATTGGATCAGACCTTTTAGATGTGCACCAGAACAGACTCGCCTCACAGAGAGCGAGAGCGGGGACTGAATGACTGACCTGAGGCCAGTTTGATCTCCAGTGCAGTACGGATTAGAGCCATGAGAGTGGAGGTGAAGTGAACCGTGTTGTCATCAGCGATGGGCATGTTCATCTTCACCAGACGCTGAGGGGAATCAGCAAGAGGTTATAGAGGAAAAGCATTCATATAAAACAACAACAACGACAACAACAACAACTACTGCAAAAACACTCTTAAAACAAAACAAACACAACCCAAGCTCGTGAGACGCCTCAGTTTTAAAACCATCTGTGTGCTTGTGACAGGCTTTTGCTTAAATTTGGTGCTTTACACTTACAAACATTGAAATGTCCGAATTTACACACAGTCTTAGAGGAGATACTGTGACCAAAAAAAAAATAAAAAATAAAAATCCGGCACTCAGTCAGCCTGAAGCACACAAAATGTTTTCTTGAAAATGAGAAAGTACATACAGAAACATAACAGTATTCAAACAGTCACATTCACTTCTAAAGGCTACGTCTGCAACAAAAGTGCATCAGTGACACAGTGACAGGAAAGTAGAGAGAAGCATGAAGGCGTAAACTGTGAGGGTGACTCAGATCACAGGAGCTCAAAACTGCACGCAGCTAAAAAGTACAGCAGCATCCGAGTACACTTTCTCCCAGGGTGCTTTCACATCTGTAAGATCATTTCATAAATTCAAAAAAAAAAAAAAAAAAAAAAAAAGAGCGGCAGTGATCGTTTAGTTTGCTTGGTTGCACATGAAGGGAAAACAAATGAAGAAATTTGAAAAGCTAAACAGCCGTATACCAAGTGTGCATGAAATAAATCAATACATTTTTAAAAATTATGAATTGTGGAGGTGGAGCTAAAAACAATGTCTGGATTAATTACCGTAATTTCTGGACTATTGAGCGCACCCAGATATAAGACTCACCAACTAAATTTAAAAAGGAAAAAGAATTTGTACATATATAGTCCACACCTCTTTATAAGCCGTAGGTATCTGGCTCCCTGTTGCACTTCCTGATAGCGCACCCCCACCCCACCCCCGTGAGGCCATTAGCCCGTAAAAAATATATAGATTAGCCACATCGTTGTTTAATTGCAGGGTTCAAAGCGTGTGAGAAAAGTAGTGGCTTATAGTCTGGAAATTACGGTATATATGCTCACACAGGCCATTTTAACAGGAATGTCTACACACAGCACGTTCTACTTCATGCAATAATCAGATTAGCCAATAATGTTGTAAATTCAATTAAACGGTACCACTAGTGAATTAGTGCTACTAATTATTAACAAGAACAAAAAAAATCACATATAACATGCGCATTTTTTCCCGTTTTCAAAGTGCCCACTAGTGTTACGACTCTAGACATGATCCAAGGTGATCACGCCTGATGTGAGTACACCCAAGCAAGTAGGTTTGCTTGAACGTGGACCAAAAACACCTCAGCAAGACCAGCTGGGTGTCACTGATATTTACTCACCTGTCTAACGAACAACACTGACATGGACTAACAGGGGGTCACACACTCTGACTCAATGGTGTATATACACTTCATGTAGTAAACATAAACGTTATCATAACTTTAGTTGTCTATATTGTACAGAGTGGGAGCATGCACATCAGCCATGATCAGTCATAACATTAACACCACATGACTGGTCTGGGGTCATACGGAGAAAGTTGTAACGTACACGTACTGTGCTCTGACTCCTTTCTATCATGGCAGACATTAAGAGTTGAAGCAGTATGTTCTACAGTCGTTCTTCTGTCAGACCAGATATACTAGCCTTCACTCATCAACCTCACTCATGTTTTTAATGTTATGGCTGATCTATTGTCTTTTGGAACCAATAATTTATCCCAGGTCACTAGATATTACCAGCTGAGCATTCTGATTGGCTAATCTGTTACCAGGAATCAGTTTACATCCTGTGACCAGAAACGTCACTACAAAAAATAAAATGCTAAGCTAAATGCTAATGCAAATTCAAGACTGAATTCATTCATTTTCTGAACCGTTTGACCCTAATTAGGGTCAGAAGGAGGCTGGCGCCTCTCTAAGCCGACTCTGGGCATGGTAGATCATGGACAAGTAAGCAAGCAAGGTACTCTGTTGGGCTTTTTACACCCGAGCCGATTGGCTCCTCAGGCTGGTGCTTACTCCCAGTTTCCATAACATGAAGCTACCAGAAGTTCAACTCTTCCTGGATGGGATGCAAATTCATCACAGGTTACCTTTCCAGTATATTTTTACTGGTCCCCATTTATACTACTGGGTGAACAGAGGCACACTAGACCAGCACAGTGTGGGGGGTGTCTAACTGAGATTTGAACACACAACTTCTCAATCATGAGCCCAACACCCTAACCACTTTGCCAACGGCCCCTGGGCAGCTGGAACAATATTTGGAATGATAAAATATGTTTTGTTTTTTTAAGAATGACATATGCCCCCACAAACAAATGTATCCGTAGCATCGTTCTTCGACAAATAAGCTTTTAGCATTCAGCCTGTTGGTTTTCATGCTAAATGCTACCCGCTAGCAACTTCTCCAGAATTTTCAATAGGGCCTGCAGTTATACAGTCAAAACTAATTCCATTAAAAGCAACAAAAATTGAATTAAAGGATCCCTTTTCATCATTAAAAAAAATACCTTTTTTTCCCTCCACACACAACTTCATAGAAACGGACCTTTAGCTAACTTCCTTCTCCTGTATCGTATTTTATCGTAAGAGGGTAGAATGCATAATATCTTTTCATTTCTAAGGATTTCACTATAATAACAATAAAAATCCTTTAATTCTTACAAGTTAGTGAACAGAATAAAAGTTATTCTGCTCCATCACACTGGATATTACTACCAGCTAAAAGCTCATGTCTTGTGGGGCTATGAGATCACAGCCAACTCGACATTGTAGAATAACATCTATCTTAAGGTTAAATATTTTTCCCCTCGGGGTACATTAGGGTGCATTAGGAAGAGAAATGAATTCCGACTGTTTCTGTTATTTCTGACAGTGTGTGAAAGCACCCTTAGACAATTCTAAAACACTGGAGAAAGATGTGGGAAATTCAGGGAAATTACTTCAAGCTGTAATCTGACCATTGGAATAATCGGGTAAATTGTACTGTGAAGAGTTGAGCTTCTGTAAACTGAAAGAACATGAATCAAGTTGCAGTCATGGATGTGGAGGTTTAAAAAAAAGAAAAGGAGGGACAAGGTGTCACACTTTCACACTCAGCGGGTAGCAAAGAGTGCTGAACAAATGAGAGATGTTATGGATGAGCGCCCAAGCGAAAGAGGGAGAGAGATACATAGAGAGAGAAAGAGAGAGAGAGAGAAGAGAGAGAGAGAGAGAGAATTCTGGTGGTTTAAAGCTACACGCATACACACAACACGCATACACACATATGCACTGCTCCACTACAAAGAATTATGGCAGGGAGCGGTTATTAAGGGAAGTTACCACACTAAAGCTGAGTTCTTTAGCGATTAAAAAAAGGCCCACATGCCTCACATTTATAGCAATGTCTGCAATGGCTCAGTCAACTGCGTTTGAACACCAACACGTGTGTACAGGCGTAAATCATCTCTACAACGCATCTGATTGAGAAGTGGTGCATCTGACCTGCTTCTGCTCCACTCAAACAATGCAAGACGTACGTGATTCAGTGTGAAATGTGACAGCTTTGAAAGACCGTGACCGTTTACACTTCATCGTTTCATGTGTCTTGATAAGCAACGGGATTCCCTCCAGATGATGATTATTGGAAATGTTCTCACATGGATATGGAAAGGATGTGAGCCTTCCTTTAGCAATTCATGCCCAAGTTTCCTCCACAATTATTCACATTACCCAATTTCAGAAGGGTTTTCGGCTCATTTCCACGAGTGGTTACGAACTAAACCTAGATCTGATTTATAAGGACTAAGACGAAGTAGTTCATAGGCTGATGAAGAAGGAGAAATGCCAGGCCAATGAAATTCAATATCTTGATTACCAAGAGCAAAGAAGGTCTGGGCTCAGGTGTTTCTGTATGGAGTTCCTGATACTTGCAGGGGTTTCCCTCCACTTCTTCTTCTTCTTTTCCTTTCGGCTTTTCCCTTTTCCATGGGTCACCACGGTGAGTCATCTGATTTGCATGTTTGATTTGGCATAGGTTTTTACGTCAGATACCCTTTTAGCAGGGGGCAGAAACACGCTGACAGCTTTGCAGCTACTCTTTATGAAAGTCAGCAATGGTTCTTTTACATGAACCTCTCACCATAGACAGTGAGAGACATAGCTGGCCTTTCATAACCCAGTTAGCTGCACTGGGGGGATAGTGACAACCCTGTGGAGAGTGGGACTCGAACCCCCAACCTTAGGATCAGCGATCCAGCGCCCTTTACCACTAGGCCACTACTGCCCCTCAGGTTTTCCCCCACATACTTCAGATTTTCCTCCCTCAATCCAAATACATGCACATTAGCTTAATTTGCTGTCCCAAATTGCCCTTAAATGTGAGTGTGAATCATTGTGTGTCAGTTTGGACTGCATTGGTCTGGAAAGCTATTCAGGGTGTACCCGGACTTCGCCCGATGTTGGCTCTAACTCTAATGCTAGTATGATTAATTAGGTTGGCAAATGAATGAGTGATGAGGAAGTACAGTCGGCCCCCTACTTACAAAACCCCATGGGTATGAAAACTCCGGGTTACAAAAAACATTTTCCTAAGTTTTCGTCCTCTGTATACAAAAACAACCCCCTCTTACGAAAAGCACCAAACACGCCATTCAAAATTCAAACGCGCCAATCAAAATTTCACACGATGTGCAAATTGCTCTCTCATTGGCTGTCTCCCAACATCCTGCCCCACTGGCCTCCCATTGGCCAGGAGGGAGCTGACGTGTACCCATTACTGTACCCATACTTTTTGTCCGCCACACACGTGAGGAGAGTTGAAGAGGACTGTTGGCTTGTTTAAAGATTATTGCAGCATTATATTTTGTTATCGCCGAAAACCCTCTACAATTGGGACAATATTGAAGCAGAAGGAGACCTTAAAGTACATAAATTTACTTAAACTTACAAAGTACTTAAATACAGTGACGGAGGCAATTATTTCGGCACAATATTGAAGCTTCATTGAACAACACCTCCGATCTCGCAAGGAAGCAAGTTAATATTGAATGAGGACCTCTGATCTTTCAAACAGGTACTGTAATTCCTCTTTAAATACAACATCCCGTCTAAACATTTAAATAGAATTGTTCTGTGAGCTGCACGTTGCGTGCGGGCGGAGCCCACATTCGGCAAAACACACCATAGAGACAGAGTTTTGTGTGTGTGTGTGTGTGTGTGTGTGTGTGTGTGTGTGTGTGTTTGTGTGTGTGTGTGTGTGTGAGTGAGAGAGAGAGAGAGAGAGAGAGAGAGAGAGAGAGAGAGAGAGAAAGAGAGACAGACTGCCTACAGAGTCAGTCAGAGATGAAAGGAGGCTTAACTCTTTAGGTTATAGTTTAGTTTTTAAATTTGTTTAATTCAGTAAATGTTTAATAAATGTGGCGCGCTCGCTGAATGTGAGCAAAACGCACTGGACCCCGATCCCTCAAGGAATCAAGTTAAAGTTGAGTTTGGACCTCCGATCTGTCAAGCAGGGAATGCGCTTCGAATTCCTGTCTTAAAATGCTTCTGCGTCCTGCGTGTGGGCGGAACCCGTATTCACATTTAATGTGTATTGTGTGTGTGTGAGAGAGAGAGAGAGAAACAGAAAGAGAGAGAGAGACAGTGGTGTGTGTGTGTGTGGGGGTGTGTGTGTGTGTGTGTGTGTGTGTGTGTGTGTGTGTGTGTGTGTGTATGCGCATTAATAAAAAACATTTAATAATGGTCTAATTAATAAATACGTTAATAAAATGGTTTAATATGTTAATAAAGTGTTTAAACAGTTTAATAAATAATTTTCTTTTAATTTTAACACATATTTCATACATATTTCATACAAAATTGTTGTACTTTTACCATTTTTAAAGGGCTTATGGGGTAGTCTTGGGAGCCTTGGAACGAATCAGGCATTTTACATGTAAAATGCGCCTCTACTTACGAAACCTTCGAGTTACGAAAAGGGCTCTGGAACGGATTAATTTCGTAAGTAGGGGGACAACTGTACATTGATATAAACTGAATCCTGAGAAGTAAAAAATTCTAAAATGCCCCCAGTTTACAACAGGCATAACTCTGATCACTGATTCCAAATCACGAGGTCTTGCATGATGTTATTCAGAAGTTATACATGAGTAATAGCTTCATGTCTCCAGTCCTGTTTCTGATACATGACATCATGAGACACATGGTTCATTGTCCATGGTTCCTTCTTTCATGTTTAATAGTTGGTCATAGGAATAAATAAAAAAACAAAAAACAGACAGCGTAATTGTTGGAATCGAAGGCCAAGAACGTTAATATTAATGCTGATTTTGATGTGGATGTCATCCCAAAAAAACTATAAGACACATAAAACGACTGAGTGTAAAACGAAGTCTGGAGTGCAGAGCTACACTTTCATTAAGCTATCACATAGTTGACCCTTCATTACATAGAAATCATGCTAAAATCAGATGAGCATTCTACCATGGCTTCAATCTGTTATACTGGTACAGTATAATATTATCTATGTATGATAGAAAAAGTGGAGGAGGGGCACAATGGTCCAAGAAAAGGAGCGAAAGGAAAAAGACGGGCCACACCAGAGAAAAGGGAGGGGGAGAACAAGAAAAGAAAGGGGGGGACACACTGCAGAGCATAGAGGTTGTCTGAAGGATAAGCCAATGGGAAGACAGGGTGAGCGGAGCAGGGGCAGGAGGCGTGGCAGGAGAAGTCAGGCTACCTTGTAGGCGATTCGTGGCGGACATTTCTTTCCCAAACCTAAAGGTGGGCACATGTGGAGCAGCATCTCATACATATCACGGTACTTGATACGGCCACTTCACAGTGTCGAGAACGCAACGGAACCCAAAATCAAAACACAAGGATGGGGGAGGGGGGAGTTAGAGAGACGGGAAGAGGGGGGAGGGGTAGGAAATGAAATGAAACAAAGCAGAACAAAAATAAAAAATACAAAATAAAAATAAAAATGAAAACAACAACAACAAAGAAACAGAAATCTGTGTTATTTAGATTTCCACCAGCGTCATGGACAGGGATACCATCCTTGCCTGGGTCAGGGTCAAAGATGGATCCTGAAAGGTTACAGGTCAGAGGAAGAGAGAAGGAGTTGATCCCTAATGGGGAAGAAGAATGGAATGAAGCAGAAGTGCACACATGGTGTGAGTCGTGACAGAATGGCTGCATTGTTTGGAAGATGTCTGCTTGTGCATGCTAAGAGACATCAGGTCAGGTTTCCTCATTTAGTGCTTGAAAACAAAGATTTCAATGCCAGACTTTATTTATTTATTTATTTATTTATTTAAAGCAATAACCTTCCACTCATATTTTAAATAGTGTCTGTGAGCTAAGCTGAAGCTCTGCTAACACTATTCTTATAATTCGTGTATCAGAAGTGACTGTTCCTCCATGTTAAGCTTCAGTATTATACTCTGCGTCTATTATTCACATCATCAACATGTATGTCGTACAATCTCGTGAATTGTAAAGATCATCATGGCTTTGAAAGCTTTGTTTTCCAGTAGCATCATTAACCAAAGCCAGTCAAGTCTGAAAGGGCAAGTGCTCGTGTATAGGCAAGTCATTTGGTGCACAGCCATTCAGTTCAGGTCTCTGGGCGTTGGCGCTCAGAGCCCGCAAGAAGTGGAGGAAGTTTTCTGGGGTTTGCAAACCTTGTATGCTACCCTATTAGGGCAGTTCTTCCCTAAGCCAAGAGGGGGTGAGATAATTCGCAACAAATTGTACATATCCTTATAGGAAATCCGTCCGCTGCAGAGAAAACAAGCAAGACATGACACAGGTGTAAGGCAAGCTCAGCTCGGAGAGTATATTAGTATAGGCATTGGACACGTATGGCCGCGTCGAGCCCATATGTATCCATCAGGGTTGAGCATGAGTATAGAGGGGGTATAGATATTCCTTTACATATTATAAGAAAATGACAGGACAGGAAAGGCTTTTCAGAACCCAATACACCTTCCAGCCTGTGATGCTATAGAAGTCAGTGACTCACATCTTTCCCCGTTTGCAGAGCGTTGTGTGTAACAGGACATACCATGCAGCCGGGTCGTACTCAGCCCACACACGGATGAACTCATCCAGGTGGTGAGGACCCAGGATGGAGGAGTCCCGGGTCAGGTATTCGAAATTATCCATAATCACAGCCACAAAGAGATTTAGCATCTAGAAAGAGGAGATGGAGACGACACGCTACAGGTTGGAGTTTATTGATGCTGAAGCGATGCTTTTTTTTTAAAAAAATATTTCAATAAACTTGGTATCATTGTAAAGCTTACAGTTTCTTACTTTCACCAGTTCATTTTTGGTCATTTCGACTCATTTTTTCCGATTGGGTCACATATATGAGACCCCATATACTACTCACTGTTAGGATTTATTTTGGTTAAAGGAATGTCCTGCACAAAAAATTAAATACCAATTCGACATGATAAGCGCCAGGGCGCTTAAAAAATTGGAGTGGGTGGGTGCTTATTAAAATGCTACCAGTGGAGTGGAACACTAA
The DNA here is from genome assembly GCA_024760905.1 of Plotosus lineatus. Lineage (NCBI taxonomy): Eukaryota > Metazoa > Chordata > Actinopteri > Siluriformes > Plotosidae > Plotosus > Plotosus lineatus. Next base: position 52,225,369 of record CM045734.1, read on the forward strand.
GTGCTTATTACCATTGAGGTGGAAATCATGAATAATAACAGAAAAATAAATTTTTTTACTGGTATTTGTATTATTCATTTTGTGGTATCGACCAAACTACTTACATGGAAGCTGAACATAAACAGAAACAGCATAATTAAAAAAAAAAAAAAAGACCCCTTACTTTTCCCTCCCGGTGCTGTTTCTTTAAACATTTTCCCGGAAGTAAAATCGAGCCAATCAATACGAATGTCAACTTTAGCACATGGCACGATGAACCAATCAACACGAAAATAAAAGCACATGGCCACGAACCTCCTTAAATTTATGAAGTTAGTGAGCAGGAGAATTGGGTGAAAAATACTCCTTATCACTTTCTGATAGGTCCATATCTGGCTCATCGCTCCATTCATTCAGAGAATCCCATAGTTTTGCAGTTGTAGCAGTTTCTAATGGTTCATCGGTTGTTGGACATTGACCAAAACACTGCAAAATATTTTACTGTGTTGTTACTGATCAACATTATAGACATTCCCCAGTGGCAGAGGGTCTTGAAATACCGTGTAAACTCACTTTTACAGGAACTGAACGCCTCATTTTATCATTACAGAGGCTGATCGAATAAAATTGGTAAGTTTGATCAATAATTTTGCTCCCAGTACACATGGGCGGATATTACATCTAAAATAAAAAAAAACAATGATGGGGGGGGGCTTATTGGAGCACAACGCTTATTATGTCGAATATGGTAAATAAATCTAAATTTTATATTGACAAATCAATGAAATGCGTGTAGTCCTGACCATTACTATTGACTAAAACACTACAAAGAGCAAGATATCAGGATTTATTTCTCCTAACTTAAAGGATACCTAAGGGATATTACTGACTTGAATTTCATATATTTTTTTTCTCCAAAAACTTATGACATCATTTTCAGAAAGTATGATCACGTGAAAAATTGACAGCAACAAGAGAAACAAATATTGTGACCCACAAAAGGCAAGTTTTCAAAAGTGAGTCTGAATGGAAATGAGCGAGAGGTGAGCATGACAAGGAACGACTCAAAATGACGATTTATATTGCAGATCGTTGGCAGAGGTGGCAGGCACTACAGGAAGAGGAAAATCTTCAAACATTCAAATACAGATGGATTTTTGCATTACTGGTAAGTACTTTTACAGTAAATGTCCAGTGGGGCATTTTCTTTTCTTTTTTTTAAGATGTACTGTCAACCCCTGTGTTCTCCTCCTGGTTGGACATGCCTGAAACACCACACAAGGGTGGCATTCTAACCAGATGCCTGAGCCACCGCCACTGGCTCCTCTCAATGCGGAGCAGCAGCGGTTCTACTCCGAGTTCCTCCAGGATGGTTGAGCTTCTCACCTTTATCTCTAAGGGAGCGCCCCATCACCTGGCGAAGGAAGCTCATTTCAGACGCTTGTATCTGAAATCTTATCTTTCAGTCATTACACAAAGCTTTTGACCATAGGTGATGGTTGAAACTTAGACTGACTGGTAAATTGAGAACTTTGCCTTGTAGCTCAGCTCCCTCTTCACCACGACGGACTGGTACAAGCACTGCTTTACAGCACACGCACGAAACATGACACATTTAGATTCCATGTCCCCCGCCTCCTTCAGAATGTGGTTCTAGTGCCACCAGAGGTAGGAGTTAAAGGCCCAAATGACTGGCGACTCTGCCAAACATTTCAAGGAGACCCTAACTACATGTGTGGGTCTGCCAGGTCACGAGGTCAGGATAGCACCCCTCCCCACCCATTGGAACCAGGTGGTGTTCAGTTGCCAGCTCAGCTCCTCTCTTTATCTGAGTGGCCACAAGTTTGATGACACAACTACCAAGTTGCAGGGTATACACGCTGGAGGGATTATGTCTCTCGGCTGGTCTGGGAATGCCTCGGTACCACTACGGAAGAGCTACAGGAAGTGGCTGTGGAGAAGGATGTCTGGACCTCATTTCTTAGACGACTGCCCCCGCGACCCGACCCCGGATTAAGCAGAAGAAAATGATGATAATGATGATGATGATGATGATGATGATGATGATGATGATGATGATGATGATGATGATGAATATATATTGTATTAATCCCGCAAGGAAAATTATTGCCTCTGAATTTAACCCATCCAATGTAAGTGCCACTGAACTGTATTTACACAAACTTCAGCATTGTTCAGGTATTTTCATGAATAGATGTCATTTGCACCTAGATATTTATATAAAACTAAAAAATGAGTAATTCCAGTTTTGTTTTGGGCAAACAAATAGAGTATGTTAAATGGTGTATTTTTTTTTTTTTTTGGGGGGGGGTTTACCCTGCATGGGGTATACATTGCACAGGACATGCCTTTAAACCTACTTATTTATTTTCAAGAATAATTACCGAATTGAATAAACACCGGTTTTATCATCACTAGGAAAAAAACAAACACATTTTTAAAAACAAAACCTTTTTTGGTTAAAGCCTTGCACGATTGCGGCTCTTCTTGAGATTTGGACGTTATGCTAATTCCACTGCTCTCAAGAGGTTTACTGACATGTATTTATTATTATTTTGTGAGAAAAGAATGTGCATCTCATCACGTTATGCTTCCCAGACATCAAAGTCAACTATTCCCTTCAGATATTTTTAACATTAACGGAAAAGCTAAACAGATCTGAGAAGACAGGCATGTCTGAGTGGTATAATTAGGCCTCAGAGAGCTGGATTACAATAATGAACACAGATGACCGAGTGAAGGACACTGACCAGGAAAGAGCAAAGGAAGATGAAGGAGACAAAATAAAAGTAGGCAAAGTCGCTGCCGCACTCGTGTCCCTGCATGCCGGATAACTTATCACATTCCTGGTTGCTCAGACACGACAGCATGATCTCGTGCCACGCCTCTCCTGTAGCACTCCTAAAGGGACATATAAGCACACCAGTGCATGCACACATTAACAACACATTTACAAACAAACCTAACAAACACATTAGTCGAGCATTTTCAAATTAATCTCGGTAAATTAATTTCGATCTACTATATATATTGCACGTTTGGTATATACACGAATTTCAGTAAGCACAAGTACAGGCCCTGTATGGGTACCGTTTTAATTACGATGAGCTCCACTTACAGTATGTTCTACACACATGGGCATGAACAAATTATTCAAAAAAAAACCAAAACAAAAAAACAAAAAAACAAAGGCTTTACAGGGCGCTGGATCGCGGATCCTAAGGTTGGGGGTTCGAGTCCCACTCTCCACAAGGTTGTTACTATCCCCCCAGTGCAGCTAACTGGGTTATCAAAGGCCGGCCATGTCTCTCACTGTCTATGGTGAGAGGTTCATGTAAAAGAATCTTGCTGAATTTGCTGAAGATTGCTGAATTTCGTAAAGAGTAGCTGCAAAGCCGTCAGCCTGTTTCTGTCCCTTGCTAAAGGGTTGTGCCAAGAAGGGCATCTGACGTAAAAACCTATACCAAATCAAATGTGCGAATCATTCGCTGTGACAACCCCTGGAAAAGGGGAAAAGCCAAAAGGAAATCTGACTGTGAATGTTACACTCATGTGAAAGTTTTGGGACTGTCAAAGGGCAAATTCCCTTATTTTCTACTAATATACAGAACTCGTGGACCTTGTTAGTCGGATCCACCAGGTGGCACTCCAGATTGCAATTTCATATTGCAGAGAGTAAAAATCGGAGCAGGAGAGAACAATGAAACCGATACAGTATGGTTGCGTATTTAGCACAGCATCTCGCAAGAGCATGTAATTGCCTGGGAGAGGAATAAAGGAAAAAAAAATTCTGAAGCGCACACGCACACACACATTCACACACACACACTCACACACACACACACACACTTTCATGTGCAACTGTAGTAATGTTCTAAGCAGAGGGCACAGCATGCCTAACACTGAGAAAACACTGACAACTTCTTATCTGCAGAGCCAATTAACAGCGCCCTCAGGACCTCCAGGGGGGGTGGGGTGATTCACATCACCTTTATCTCAGCATTACTCTGACTAAATCTGCTTACAGCGTCAATACCGAGAGACCCTGGAGCACTACACGATGGTGGTCTAACCCAGGCAATAGGTTGAGGGTTTGTTTATCAATAGTTCGGGTAGCAGGACTGAGGTTTAAAGTACGGGAGATATTCATTTTTTTTCTTCTTCTTCTTCTTTTCCTTTTGGCTGTTCCCTTCAGGGGTCGCCACAGCAAACCATCCGCCTCCATCTCACCCTATCCTCTGTATCTTCTACTCTTACTCTAACTACTTTCATGTCCTCCTTCACCACATCCATAAATCTTCTCTTTGGTCTTCCTCTGGGCCTTCTGCCTGGTAGTTCCAACTTCAGCATCCTACTACCAATGTACTCACTATCCCTCCTTTGTACATGTCCAAACCATCTCAATCTAGCCTTTCTGACTTTGTCTCCAAAACCTCTTACATGTGCTGTCCCGCTGATGTGCTCATTCCTGATCCTATCCATCCTCGTTACTCCCAAAGAGAACCTCAACATTTTCATCTGTGCTACCTCCAGCTCTGCGTCCTGTCTTTTCCCCAGGGCCACTGTATCTAAACCATACAACATCGCTGGCCTGACCACCGTCTTGTACACTTTTCCTTTCATTCTTGCCGATACCTTCCTATCACACATCAAGCCGGACACTTTTCTCCAACCATTCCAACCTGCCTGCACACGCTTCTTCATTTTTAAAATTTTAATTTTAATGTGTATCTCCTGTGAGGCTTTAGGAGACCAACCTCAACTGGATTAAAGTTACTGTACACAATGAGCATTGCTGTTATAAAAATCGTCTGCTTTCTTTCTGGAGGAATCTGCTGAAGTGAATCAGAAGATGCTCCTCACCTGAAGAGCAGCATGAGAGCTTGCAGGAAAGTGCGGAAGTTGTTGTGATGGTTGATGGCCGTCTCCTCGTTCAGTTCAATGTTTCCAAAGACCTGCAGAATAAAAACATGCCTCTGATAGCACTCAATGTGAACCTCGGTTATTGAAGGTTATTTGGTTAGGTTGTTGGTAGGTTGTTGGTAGGTTGATGGGAGGTTTGTTGGTTGGTTAGTTATAATCTAGTGGAATGATAACTAATCAAACTGGGTAGATTATATATGTTCACAAAATTAATACAATGAAATGGAAATATATACATATTTTAGATGTGAATGTTAAAAATGTTGAAAATTCTAACATATCTGTCCATCTAGTTTCAGTATAGAGATTTAGTTTAGTTTTTTTTTTTAACTTACGGACAGTTCATTAAATGCTTATGTTAGTGACACGGAAAAAATCAAAACCTGCATATCCCACCATTCTCATTTCATTTGCTGAACGCTTCCTCTATTATGGCCACCATAAACAGATCAACCATGCCATCCAAGGCAACACATACATTCACAATCACACCTGTGGGTGGGGGGTGGGGGGATGGGGGGTTGAAACAACCAATGAGCCTCGTGTGCATACGATAGCAGCCCTGCGTTTCACACAAGTTTAAGTAAAAATTTAAAGAACCCTGTTATGGGTGCAAGTATTTTGTTCATTCAAAGGAAATACCGTGTTCATATTTATGGTATATGTTTACTGACCTGCATTCCTATAATGGCATAAATGAAGAACAGCATCGCAATCAGAAGACAGACATAAGGCAGAGCCTGGAAAAATAAAATATTCCCAGTTAAATTTATAATTTAAATCATTAATTTAAACGTCAATTTAAAAATAAATTTCTCATTTGTTTATTTAACTGCTCTTGTAAAATCTCAAATCTGACTGATCAGAAGGTGTTTATTAATTTTCAAACTCTATTTCTGACAGATATTCCAGCTGTAAGGCCAACAACAGGTTTATAATCATAATACTGCATGTAAAATATGATTTTTCAGTCAATAAACTTCACTGGGACAACACTGGGACAAATCAGAGTAAATCAGACAGCAGCTATCATTTTGTACTTAATGGTTTTGCATCACATTATCTTCTCGTTTATGACCCAGCACACCACCTACTGCAAATAATGAACACTACTGCAGGGGGCAGCGCTTTATCTTACAAAGTCCCAGAGTTTTGGAACATCCTTCCATTTATTGTTGAGGACTGGATAAATTTGTTTGGATGCCATCATTACCTCACTCTCACGTGCTCACTCTGATCTGTCAACAGTGGAGAAGCTGCATGTTACAGACGCCCTCACGTCTGTCTCCCTTCTAATTCTTGCCTGTTAGTTTAGCTGTCATAGTTATGCCAGAGTCCAATGCAGCCATGAGGCGGGGGGGCACTAACCAGTGTCTCTCCCCCTTATGCCGGTCCCAAGCCCGGATAAATGCAGAGGGTTGCGACAGGAAGGGCATCCGGCGTAAAACTTCTGCCACATTTAAAAATGCAAATGATCAAAACAGAATTCATACCGGATCAGCCGAGGCCCTGGTTAACAACGACCGCCATCAACCAACAGGGTGCTGATGGAAATTGGACTACTGTTGGTCGAAGACGTCGAAGAAGGAGAGGCGGGAGGCGTGTCCATAGGCAGAGAGAGAAGAGGAAATGCGTGAGCCTAGGACTGAGAGTAGGGACTTTGAATGTTGGAACTATGCAAGGAAAAGATAGGGAGCTGGCTGACATGATGCAGAGGAGGAAGGTGGACAGACTGTGTGTTCAGGAGACAAGGTGGAAAGGTAGCAAGGCTAGAAGCTTAGGAGCAGGGTTTAAGATGTTTTATAATGGTGTGGATGGGAAGAGAAATGGAGTAGGAGTCATCTTGAAGGAGGAGTTTGTCAGGAATGTTCTAGAAGTGAAAAGAGTGTCAGACAGAGTGATGAGTCTCAAGTTAGAAATTGAAGGCGTGATGGTCAATGTTGTTAGTGCTTATGCCCCACAGGCAGGATGTGAGCTAGAAGAGAAGGAGAGATTCTGGAGTGAGTTAGATGAAGTGATGCAGAGTACCCCCAGAGGTGAAAGAGTGGTCATTGGAGCAGACTTCAATGGACATGTTGGTGCAGGCAACAGAGGGGACGAGGAAGTGATGGGCAGGTTTGGTATCCAAGACAGGAACACAGAAGGACAGATGTTGATCAATTTTGCAAAAAGGATGGAAATGGCTGTGGTGAATACTTTCTTCAAGAAGAAACAGAAGCATAGGGTGACTTATGAAAGCGGAGGTAAGAGCACACAGGTAGACTACATCTTGTGTAGGCGATGTAATTTGAAGGAAGTCAGTGACTGCAAAGTAGTAGTGGGTGAAAGTGTTGCCAAACAGCATAGGATGGTGGTGTGCAGGATGACACTGATGGTGAGAAAGGTGAAAAATGCAAAGGCAGAGCAGAAGACAAAGTGGTGGAAGCTGAAAAAGGAAGAGTGTCGTGTTTTCTTCAAGGAGGAGTTAACAGGCTTTGGGTAGTCAGGAAGTGCTTCCAGACGACTGGACAACCACAGCCAATGTGATCAGGGAGACCGGTAGGAGAGTACTTGGTGTGTCCTCTGGAAGGAAAGTAGATAAGGAAACTTGGTGGTGGAATGAGGAAGTGCAGGAGTGTGTAGAAAAGAAGAGGTTAGCCAAGAAGAAGTGGGACATTGAGAGGACCAAAGAGAGGAAACAGGAGTACAGGGAGACACAGCGTAAGGCGAAGGTAGCAGTGTCAAAGGCCAAACAGAGGGCGTATGATGACTTGTATGATAGGTTGAACAGTAAGGAGGGAGAAAATGATCTATACAGGTTAGCACAGCAGAGAAATAGAGATGGGAAAGACATGCAGAAAGTTAGAGTGATAAAGGACAGAGAGGGAAATGTATTGACTGATGACAGAAGTGTGCTGGGATGATGGAAAGAGTACTTTGAAGAGCTGATGAATGAGGAAAATGAGAGAGAAAAAAGAGTAGAACGGGGTGACCGTTGAGGAGCAGGAAGTAGCAAAGATTAGTAAGGGAGAAGTGAGGAGAGCATTGAAGAGGATGAAGAGTGGAAAGGCAGTTGGCCCTGATGACATACCAGTTGAGGTATGGAAGTGTCTAGGGGAGGTAGCAGTAGATTTTCTGACAAGAATATTCAACAAGGTCTTAGAAAGTGAGCAGATGCCAGAGGAATGGAGGAGAAGTGTGCTTGTGCCCATTTTTAAGAACAAGGGAGATGTACAGAGTTGTGGCAACTACAGAGGGATACAGTTGATGAGCCATACAATGAAGCTATGGGAAAGAATAGTGGAAGCAAGACTAAGGGCAGAGGTCAGCATTTGTGAACAACAGTTTGGTTTCATGCCAAGATAGAGCACCACAGATGCAGTGTTTGCTTTGAGGATGTTAATAGAAAAGTACAGAGAAGGTCAGAAGGAGCTGCAATGTGCCTTTGTGGATCTGGAGAAAGCATATGACAGGGTGCCGAGAGAAGAACTGTGGTATTGTATGAGGAAGTCTGGAGTGACAGAGAAGTATGTTAGAGTGGTGCAGGACATGTATGAGAGCTGTAAGACAGTGGTGAGGTGTGCTGTTGGTGTGACAGAAGAGTTCAAGGTGGAGGTGGGACTGCATCAAGGGTCAGCTCTCAGCCCCTTCTTTGTATGGTGCTGGACAGGCTAACAGACGAGGTTAGACAAGAATCTCCATGGACTATGATGTTTGCAGATGACATCGTGATCTGTAGTGAGAGCAGAGAACAAGTGGAGGAAAATCTAGAGAGGTGGAGGTATGCCCTGGAAAGGAGGGGATTGAAGGTTAGTCTTCGTAAGACGGAATACATGTGTGTGAACGACAAGGACCCAAGAGGAACTTTGAGGTTACAGGGGGCAGAGATAAAGAAGGTGGAGGATTTTAAGTACTTAGGCTCAACAATCCAGAGCAATGGAGAGTGTGGAAAAGAGGTGAAGAAGCGCGTGCAGGCAGGTTGGAATGGATGGAGAAAAGTGTCCGGTGTGAGGTGTGCTAGGAGAGTATCGGCAAGAATGAAGGGAAACGTGTACAAGACGGTGATGAGGCCAGCAATGTTGTATGGTTTAGAGACAGAGGCCCTGGAGAAAAGACAGGAGTCAGAGTTGGAAGTAGCAGAGATGAAAATGTTGAGGTTCTCTTTGGGAGTAACGAGGATGGATAGGATCAGAATTGAGTACATCAGAGGGACAGCACATGTTGGATGTTTTGGAGACAAAGTCAGAGAGGCGAGATTGAGACGGTTTGGACATGTACAGAGGAGGGATAGTGAGTATATTGGTCGTAGGATGCTGAGGTTGGAACTCCCAGGCAAAAGGCCCAGAGGAAGACCAAAGAGAAGATTTATAGATGTGGTGAAGGCGGACATGAAGGTTGTTGGAGTAAGAGTAGAATATGCAGAGGATAGGGAGAGATGGAGGCAGATCATTTGCTGTGGCGACCCCTGAAGGGAACAGCCAAAAGGAAAAGAAAGAAGAAGTTATGCCAGAGTCCTCGCTTGCTTCTGTAGCCCTTACATTGCTATGATTATACCTGACAAACTCTTTATGTCACTCTGTCACTCTCTTTATTTGTTTTTCTTGAGGTGTATATGCTACTTTAAAGATACCAAGGGCCCTGATCCTACTGTTTTTGGAATTTATGCTACGCATCTTAGAATCCCCTCGTTCCTGCTGATGATTATGATCGATATGGGCCTAAACATCAGTTCATCTGTTCATTTTCTGTAACCTCTTAATCCTAATTAGGGTCGCGGGGAGGCTGGTGCCCATCCCAGCCAACTCCAGGCGAGGGCAGAGTACACCCTGGACAGCCCGCCAGGCCATCACACGGTGGAAACACGCTGACGGCTATGCAGCTACTCTTGTCGAAAGTCAGCAATGGTTACATGAACATCTCACCATAGACAGTGAGAGACACGGTCAGCCTTCAATAACCCAGTTCAGTCCATTGGGGGGACAGTGACAACCTGTGTTGAGTGGGGCTTGAACCTCAAACTTTAGGATCAGTGATCCAGCACCTATACCACCAAACCACCACTGCCTCTGGGCCTAAGTAACTAGTCATAAACTGGGAGGATAACTGTGTTTTCACTGCTGATAATATAAAATTATTTACTAAAAAGTTTTCGGACTACAATTACCATCAAAGTTATAGATAACAAACTGGACCTCATGTTAAACTGTAGTAAAGTTTCTGCTACAGTAAGCCCTTGTCCATTCGCGGTTCAGCAGCCGTGGCCCCGCATACTCGCGGATTAGCGGCAAACCCAAAAGTTACTGTCACGTGATTCAAATTTAGCCAATGGATGAGACCTTTTTTTTCTCCCTCGAGTTGGTGCGTACACATCTTTTTTCTGCTTCGCACACAGGTCATCAACCTGATTGCTTGAATTGTGAATTCATGTTTTTTTTTTTCCATGTGTTTTTAATGATTATTTATGCTCAGTGATGTCACTCAAACTCCCTGCATCTTCTCTAGCTTCTGGTAAAGAGCCTAAGTGCTTTATTCATTAATAAATATTATCACAGTACAAAATTAAAAAGTTTTTACTGAATAATTACTATATTTTACTCCATTACAGGCATCCCTTGAATATCGGGGATAATGTAGACCAGAACTGGCCGCGATATTCGAAAAACGCGAAGTAGGAACGCCCCCCCCAACCCCTCCCATTTCTACCATGTTGTCTCATTTCTATGTTTTCGCAGCTATACAATATCAAGAAGTGTATATTATACGTTACACGGTTATATGCATATGTAAATACTGTAATGTATTAATATTTAAATAGAGTTTATATATAAATACTTTAAGTACTGTACTCACCTCTGACAATAGCTCTTCTCCGCGGTGCAGGACGTTCACAAACACTATACCGTAAGATCACAAAAAATCCCGCGGGAATGTGCGAGGCAACAGCGTCACGTGTCTAAGCCAATCAGCTTGCAAAATTGAGTTGAGTGGGCGGTCCCTGCCTGAACTGGGGAGGAGGTGTACATCAGTCTGTCGTTTGGAAACAATGGATGCAGCCTGCCTTGGGTCCCTGCCTTTCGCTTGCTTACATGCGAGTTTCACCAGAAATTTTGAAATTTTTATGAATATATATATATATATATATATATATATATATATATATATATATATATATATATATATATATATATATATATATATATATATATTTTATTTTATTTATTTATTTATTTTTTAATGCCGCGATGTACCAAGGACGCGATGCTCAAATCGCGAAGTGGCAAGGGATGACTGTATTACTGTATTAATAAGTCGGACTTTCTATAGAATGTGTTTAACAAGCATATTTTAGCGCATGTAATATCATGCATAGGGTTTTAAAACCGCGTCAATAATTTGCGGATTTTCAGGATCCGCGGGAAGGGGCGGAACGCAACCACCGTGAATAACGGGGGCCTACTGTACATGGTTTCTATTTTTGGCATCTGGTTTTAGCCCACGATGATGTGTTTTTCCCTTTGAGTCTGGTTGCTCTCAAGGTTCCTTCCTTTCCACCGTCGCCGTGGGCTTGCTCATTGGGGATGTGTTGGGTTTATGGAGAACTGTTTATATTTGTTTCCAGAACATGAATTTGCTCTGTGACAATATCAGTTGTAAAAACGTCTACATGAATAAAACTGAATAGAAGTGAGTTGAATCCTAAGCCACAAAGGTCAGGGGTGTACAGTAGAAAACTGGAAAAAAGATTTTAGATGCTTTCCTGCTCAGCACAGTTGTAACAAGTGACTATTTAAGATGCCTTGGCCCTCCTGTGTTGAACTACCCTCAACCAGCATTGTCATTCTTCTCTGTGCTCTGCCACGGAGAGGATTGTTCCACCAGTACAAGTCTCTGATTCGACTTTTTTTATTTTTGTAGTTCGTAGCAGTCTGTGACAAGACTGTTGTACCCTGTTAGTCCATATACACGAGTGGATGATCACTCACCTTGAAGGACTGCACAAAAGTCCAAAGCAGGATGCGGATGGTGTAACCCTGCCGGAGGAGTTTGATGAGACGGGCGGCTCGGAACAGCCTCAGGAAGCTCAGGTTTAACAGACGGTCCTGCGGGTTTACATATGCCTTCGTTACTCATTAGTAAGTCATTAGTCATTCTCGGTGAGTTATTAATCAGCCCAAACAGCTCATAGACTCCACATCGTTGCAAAATATTAAGTGTCGGTAAACGCTCACATGGCTCATTCAGATTCACAGGTAACGTCTATTGGGCTTTTATACCTGAGCCTAGTGGCTCATCAGGCCTTAGCTCACAGTATCCTGGATTCTGTAGCTCACCTCCTCCTGGATTGAATGGTCGCCCATCACACGTTACCTTCCCAGCTTGTTTTACCGGTACCTATTCATACGGCCGGGTGAAAAGAGACACACTTTTGGTCGAGAGCTTGTGCACAGGTCTTAGCACAGTGGGGATCTAACCTGGATTTGAATCTATAACCCCTTGATCACGAGCATGGCAGCCTAGCCACTACACCACGGGCCCCATTCACATTCTTATGACATTTGAAACCATCAGAGAAACGAATATTCTAGAAGACGAGAAGATGTGCCACTCACCTGTGTCTATAAATGAAGTGCATATATCATGGAAGCCAAGATGGGAGTGAAGACAATGAACAAGACCATGAGAAAGAAAGAGAGAAAGGCAATAAACAGAGCAAGAAAGCAAGGGAAAAACAGGGAAACGTGAACAGCTGTCACATCACAAGTTACAATACAAACATTAACATTAAGAACACTTCCAACACCATGAAATGAGAAGTTAAACACACAGAACTACCGGTACTGTTTATTACACAGACAAGGTTCCGCTTCTGCAACTTGATGACTCACTTACATTAATCTCAGTGACAAGGATATCCGTAATGCTTCCCAGCACTGTAACAAAGTCGAACACATTCCACGCATCCTTCAGGTAGTTCTGGAAACATCAGGTTTACTTCATCACTTACTGACAAACACAAGACTCCAATTCATTAATCTGCTCATTAGGTTTTGGTCAGTAAACATTCCATTCAGTTCCATTCATTCATTCATTCTTTTATTCAGTCATCTGCCAAACTTGTTAATCCTACCTGGGTGGCATGGTTGCATCTCAGCCAACTCTGGCTGAAAGCAAAAGTATAGGGATCCCTCACTTTCTGTGGTTACTGGGGACCGAGACACACACACACACACACACCCCTCCGCAAACCGCCGATTTCCGCAAAGTCGGATCGACCCCCCCCTGACGTATACGTACATGTATATGTGTATATAATAAATATGGATAAGATGTAAATAAAATATAAATACACACCATGCGCACATCACATAAAAATGTAAGTAGTGTAGTTTGTAATTGGGGGGTTTTCAGTTGTTGTTTTTTGTTTGTTTGGGGATTTTTGCTTAATTAACCTTGTTTTGCGGTATTTTCCTTAACCTTTCCCCTATTTTTTCCTTAATTTCCTTATTTTTTTATTTTTCGATGAATATTTTTGAAAAACCCACAATGCACTGAAGCCACAGGAACTGAAGCACGAAGTAGCGAGGGATCACTGTACACCAGTCTATCACAGGGCCAACAGACAAACACCTAGGGGAGCTTTGGAAGAGCCGGTTATGTGCATGTCTTTGGATCATGGGAGGAAACTGGAGTTTGCGTGTGAACACCGTATTTGCTGCACATGATGCACGTACACTCAAAGTAACCCTGCTGTAAAAATGTGTTGGGTTTAATGTAGGGCAATCATAGGACTATTCTAAGAAGGGTGTATGATTCTGAGCACACCTGATATCAGTAGGGGGCGCACATATCATTTTTATGTCTATCATAATCCAGCCGGAGGGCATCAAAGGGCATTGCACAACAAACCTATGAAATATACCAGACGTCAAGAATTACCTTCAAGACAGAACAAAATTTGAATTTGAATGTGTTCAAAACTCTACAATGCCCTATGATGTTCAGGGTGTACCCTGCCTACACCTAGAGTTGGCTAAAATTGGTTGCAGTCGCCCAACAGCCCCAATAAGATTAAGCGATTTTGAGTGAAAACCTCATGAAGATTCCACAGTGGAATTTTCCAGCATATAACAGGTGGGTTTTGTTCAACACACCCACAAATGTCCTCAAGATTGCCGTGGACCCGTTATATACCTGTTGTGTGTTGTATGTGACTGGGACTTTACACAGGAAAGAACTTACCAACGGTCCAAAAGCAATGATCTTCAGAACACACTCCAGTGAAAATAGGGCAGTAAATACAATGTTGAGATACTTCAGCATTGCTTCATAGGCGGGCGGAGCATCATAGTACTGATGGGTCGGAAAAAGAAAAGCAATCGTTTCAAGCACGTCTCTATTCACTGTCTTCATTGAGGCCGAATAGATGAATAAACACCTTCATTGCTACAAACTTTGATAGATTTCTGTTAATGCATGAACAAGACCCACAAACCTTCATCATGAGGACCACAGTGTTGAGAGCGATCATGATCATGATGGAGTACTCGAATGGTGGAGAAACGACAAACTTCCACATCCGGTACTGGAAAGACTGCTGGTTCTGGGGCATGTAGCGTGTTAGAGGTTTGGCATTGATGGCAAAGTCGATACACGCTCTCTACAAAGAAAAAAAAAAATCCATTAGTGAGTTTCATCCTTCAGTTTCCATCTAAACGCCATATTAATCGGACACTTAGCGCTTTCCACCACACTTACAGGTGCAAATAGTAATTTACTAAAGTGTTCCTACATCTATAAGATTCATCCACCCATTCATTTTCTAGACTGCTTATTCCTAATTAGGATAGCTGGCGCCCATCTCAGCCGACTCTAAGTGAGGGTGGGGAACAGCCATGGAGAGTTTGTCAGGCCATTGCAGGGCCAACACACATACGACCATTCCTACTTTGGAACACACCCAGTTTAACAGCTAATCATTCTGATGTGCATGATTTTGGACTCTAGGAGAAAACCGGAGTACGCGGTGGAAACCCACACAAGCACCGGCAGACCACGCAAACTCCACACAGAATCGTCCGAGCCCAGGACTCGAACCCGGGCCTTCATGCCGTGAGGCAGACGTGATACCCACTACACCGCTGTGTTGCACAAACATAAAATAATCACATAATTTTCAAGGTACTCGAGAAAAAGTGTTATTTACAACATTGCTGCAATACAACGTGTCTGCCTAATTTCTTGAGTTCAACCTTCTGTTTATATTTTTCTGGCCTGAAATTACATTCATTTTCTGAACCACTTAATCCTAACTGTGGTGGCGGAGAGGCTTGCCAGGCCATTGTAGGGCAGAAACAGACAGGCTGACGGCTATGCAGCCTACTGTTCTCCAAGTCAGCAATGGTTCTTTTACAGCCTCTCACCGGAGCATAGACAGTGAGAGACATGGCCGGCCTTTGATAACCCAGTTAGCTGCACTGGGGGGACAGTGACAACCCATTGATGGTGGGGCTTGAACCCCAACCTTAGGATCAGTGATCCAGCGCCCTGTACCACCAGGCCACCACTGCCCAACCCCCTGCCTGCCTTTAATTGTGTGCGCCTTAAATTACGCAAAATTAAATTTGGGCCAGAGCTGCTAAGCCTGGCTGAGTTAGGTCATTAAAGTGTTGCTCTAAGTGCTGTTTTATAGATAGTAGTATTGGAATATTATACTTTAAGATAAAGCAATAGCTGAAGAATAAGAAATTGTTTTTTTTTTTTAAGGTATTAAGGCAAACTTAAAAGTCTGACAGACTTCCACGCTTTGAAATTAAAGGTATTTCTAATGAGCATCTTTTATGATTTTACTGATTTAAAACATTAATTTAAACTTAAATGACAGTTTAACCAAGTGGAATGTTTTGAACCAGACCGCCTCCCCTCCTCAGTGTAAATTAAGCCGTGGCCACACACGTAGAGTCATGCAGGCAGGACGAGGACATGGACACATGACAGCCCTGCCTCGGCAGGCCGTCTCTATACGTATAATTAATCATCAGGAAGAAGTAACAAGGAAAAGTCATCTCATTGTATTTTGTTTTGGGTTTTTTTTCCTGCTGTACTGAAGGAATATTTGTTGTTTTTGTTGTATCTGTGATCCACGCTTCAAAAATCAATCGTGTCCTTGGTTCAGTGCTGTACCCGCATTTGTTAACATGAATGACTTCACATCAAAAGACCACAATGCGCCAGTGAGCATGACAGATTACTGCAGCTCGGCGGCACCACTGTGGATAAACCGTGTGCATAAAAATCTTTAAACCAATGCCAGACTATTTGCTCCTACTTTCCGAATGGTTTTGATTAACGCCTTCAACCTCTTGGGACCTGGCTGGGAGTCACCTGAAGAGAGAATTGCATTCCCCATTCTCTTAAACACCTTAAATTTTTTTTTTTTTTTTTTTTTTTTTTTTTAATGATGTAAAATTTCTGAATAATATGCTTAACAATGTAGGTAATGTATAATACACAGAGACTTAAGTTTAGGAAATGTCAGCTCCTTATGCATCAATGTTTTGGCATTAGCTTAAATTGTGGCATTTAGCTTTCTGCTGAAAAGATTAATTCGAGGAGATGACTATAATACTTCGAAACTGCCGAATACATGACGCAGCACTAACAGGCTAAATAACTGAAATCACTATGATTCTGTTCAATGCTAATTACAACAGTGATATTTTTTCCCCAATGACCTAATTTAGGAAATACAATCTTGTATCGTCATTGATTGTTATTTAAAACATACTGAAGCCATTATAATTCAGCCACGCAAGTTTCCTTGCACACAAATGTATTACAATTATATAGAACCATGTTTGGGTCAATTCTGTTCCATCATAACATGAAGGAAAAATGCAAATAATCTTTGAGCAACTTCGTGAAGCTTTAGATTGAATAAATGGTAGGCCTCCGTCAGTCCCGAAGGACTATGGCTGCGCTCTGGCTGGTGATACTCCCCAGTGCGCAGAGCCCGGGTAGGGAGTAATGAGGGACAGGCTGTTACCCAAGCAGCAAGTCCCCCGTCTCGGCGCCACCGGAAGGATCCAATGGAAGGGCAAGTGCCGATACGACTGGGTTCCAGTGCCGCTGCAGGAGAGAATCTAAGGTCAATTTTAGAACGGTCAATTAACCTACAGTGCACGTCTTTGGATTGCGGGAGGAAACCGGAGCACCCGGAGGAAACCTGCACAAGCACGGGGAGAACATGCAAACTTCACACAGAAACGCCCAGGCCGGGAATCGAACCCAGGCCTTCTTGCTGTGAGGCGAACGTGCTAACCACTACGCCACCGTGCCGCCTAGATTGAATAAATACTGCCATGATTATTATGTTTCACTTATGCAGTGAGCAGCTTCTCATTTCTTAAACAACCGTGATCAAAGACGTATCCTGTGATCATGCAAAAGATGTTGCTGTCTTTCAGATGAGTGTGCTGGAGAGCGGTTGGACTCTTGCGTTGTCCATTCAAGAGCTCGGATAAATATCATTGTTACTTTTGACAGAAGTAAATGTTGTGACTTTGCTTAAACTAAAATGAAAAGCAAGCCTTCCAAATGCTCCTGTTATACATGAATCTATATATTTTTGCAATCAGGTGGTTTTTATATGCATATTAAAAAAAAAAAATTGCAATGTTCTAAAACTTTGAGTCCGTTTGATAGTTTGTTGGGCAGTGGGGGCCTGGTGGTTAAGGTACTGGATCACGGATCCTAAGTTTGGGGGTTCAAGCCCCACTCTCAACAGATTGTCACTGATGTCCCCCCAGTGCAGCTAACTGGGTTATCAAAGGCCGGCCATCTCTCTCACTGTCTATGGTGAGAGGTTCATGTAAAAGAACCATTGCTGACTTTCGTCAAAAGTAGCTACAAAGCCGTCAGCTTGGCTCTGCCCTGTGATGACCTGGTGAGCTGTCCAGGGTGTACTCTGCCCTCGCCCAGACTTGGCTGAAATGGGTGCCTAATTAGGATTAAGTGGTTCAAAAATGATGAATGATAGTTTGTTTTAGTCAATTTGAAAAGTCTACGGTTTCACTCGCAAAAAATCATGAGAATAGGACGTGAATCCATCAGTTCATATAGTACAAGTTTGCATTCATTCATTCATTTTCTGTAACAGTTTAATCCTAATTAGGGTCATGGGGAGGCTGGTGCCTATCCCAGCCGAGTCCAGGCGAGGACAGAGTACACCCTGGACAGCTCGCTAGGCCATCGCAGGGCCGAAACACGCTGACGGCTATGCAGCTCCTCTTGTCGGAAGTCAGCAATGGTTCTTTTACATGCACCTAACACCATAGACCGTGAGAGACATCGCCGGCCTTTAATAACCCAGATAGCGGCACTGGGTCTTCTTGTTCTTCTTCTTATTATGAGATAATGAGCAAAAATTATTCTATTCAATTTTAATGATGTTGGGCATTCCCTTATAGCCTTGTTTTCAATTTTTCCCAGTCATAAAAATGTATATATTTTGCCTTTTTAAATAAAGGTAAACATTAAGCTCCCGAAATTCTTACAATGTTAATAATTTCTTGAACTTTAAAATCACATGAATTCATTTATTATTGTAGAGGAATTACTGTAATGGATTGATACGGCATGTTCGTCGATAATTTATATCAAGAAGAAATGAATTGCAAATTATAAGCCTAGATTTTTTTTCAGACAGGTATAATGGGTGTCATATATAATACATCATACAACTTTACAATAGTGAGTCTCCTCATATGTAAGCATCTTGCACACACAGAGGAGGATTTTTTTTTTCCTGAATGCAGGAATTTTATGGATAACAAATTTCTTGTGTAAACACACCAAGAAGTGATTCATGAATCAACCTCGTGGTATCCGGTTTGATTAATGAGGAACATTGTTTGAGATTGGAGTGACTAGTAAGAGTGATTAAAGTACTGCTGGAGGAATTGCAGTGACTCAGTAAAGCACTTTATATAATTTAATTTATATGGGTTAATACTGAGCGCTAGAGAGGTAGTCAGTCACTGCTGACAGGTGTGTGTTATTTTCGATTTGATTAATAGTATCTACACATGAGCTAACAGTAAATATTTCTTATAATAAGAAGAGTTGTCTATGGGAAATCATGCCCTGTAAAAGAAGTTATGGACTTCTTTGTGTCGATAATACAAAGACATAGATTTGGTCTAAAGATGGAGCTACCTATAAATATCTCCTGTGATAGGTGTCCTAGGCTGGTGTTATAAGAGAAGTATGACTCATTTCAAAAAAAAAATAAACATCTCCTTGCATTTCCTGATTTGGTTCTGAAGCAAAAGAAGGAAAGGGTAACTCTGAGATTTCTGTTCACTGTCTGATTCATTTCTAATAACAGTTTTGTTTACCGTATTTTCTGCACTATATGTCACACATTTTTTCATACTTTGGCTGAAGGTGCTCAACTTATATGTGAAATTATGACATAATTTCACATGTTTGTTATGTTTACACTCACAACCACAAGAGGGCACTCTCGGCTTGGATACCAGTATCTGCTCATCCTGTACCACTGAAGAAATGTCCCCAAAAAGAAAATCCTATTCTGCAGATTATAAACTGCAAGTAGTGAAATATGCAGCAGAAAATGGTACTCAAGCAGCAGAAAGAAAGTTTGAAGTGAATGAGAAACTTGTGAGGGACTGGAGAAAAGCAGAGATTATTATTACTGCAATGAAGAAAACAAAAAAGCTAACCGCGGGCTAAAAGCTAGATCGCCACTGCTAGAGAAACAAACTTGCACATGGGTACTTGACCAACGTGCTGCAGGGAGAGGCTTGTCAACAGTACAGTTGCGTCTCCATGTCCAGGTAGTTCTCAAGGAGATGAATATAAATGACTTTGCTTGGTGTTACCGCTTCATCCAACACAACCCCCTCTCTCTATCAGAGCGAGGACCACAATGTCACAAAAACTGCCAGCAAATTTCTAAGCCAAGGTGGACAGTTTCCATGAGTTTGCACCTTATAGTCCAGTGTGACTTATATATTTATTATTTTTACACATACATATATATATATATATATATATTAATATATATATATATATATATATATATATATATATTTATATATACACTTTATTATACATGTTTTTGGCCAATGCGACTTGTACTTTGGAGCAACGCATAGTTCGGAAAATATGGTACTTATCCGTTTAATGAGTTCAAATTCTGTGCAAAGTTTGTTGTTGCTGCTTCGTTCAGGAGCTCTGCTATGAACAATCTGAAATAGCTAAAATGTTATACAATTATGTTTGTTATCAGTTAGCACTGGTTAGTTGTTCTGATAACTGAAGCATAGGACTGAGCAGCTCGCTTGAGTTTTCCAATGCTTACTAGCCGAAGTATGTGTGTGTGTGTGTGTGTGTGTGTGTGTGTGTGCGTGTGTGTGTGTATATATGTAATGTGTATATATATATATATATATATATATATATATATATATATATATATATATATATATATATATATATATATATATATATATATATGGTGGAGGTATGCCCTGGAAAGGAGAGGAATGAAGATTAGCCTCAGTAAGACAGAATACATGTGTGTGTGAACGACAAGGACCCAAGAGGAACGGTGAGGTTACAGGGGACAGATATAAAGAAGGTGAAGGATTTTAAGTACTTAGGCTCAACAATCCAGAGCAATGGAGAGTGTGGAAAAGAGGTGAAGAAGCGTGTGCAGGCAGGTTGGAATGGATGGAGAAAAGTGTCCGGTGTGATGTGTGATAGGAGAGTATCGGCAAGAATGAAGGGAAAAGTGTACAAGACGGTGATGAGGCCAGCGATGTTGTATGGGTTAGAAACAGTGGCGCTGGGGAAAAGACAGGAGGCAGAGCTAGAGGTAGCAGAAATGAAAATGTTGAGGTTCTATTTGGGAGTAACGAGGATGGATAGGATCAGGAATGAGTACATCAGACGGACAGCACATGTTAGAGGTTTTGGAGACAAAGTCAGAGAGGCTAGATTGAGATGGTTTGGACATGTACAGAGGAGGGATAGTGAGTATATTGGTAGTAGGATGCTGAGGTTGGAACTACCAGGCAGAAGGCCCAGAGGAAGACCAAAGAGAAGATTTATGGATGTGGTGAAGGCGGACATGAAAGTAGTTGGAGTAAGAGTAGAAGATGCAGAAGATAGGGTGAGATGGAGGCAGATCATTTGCTGTGGCGACCCCAGCCGAAAAGAAAAGAAGAAGAAAAAGAAGAAGAAGACCCAAGGCTTTTTAAACACACTGGACCAGCTTTAAGTGTAATTGTACATCCTCTACACTAGGTGGCAGTGGCGCTCTCACTGTGTTCCCTATGGTGTGGGGAAAACCACCGAACAAACAATATGAATTGCAGTAAACACTATTTATAGTTGCGTGGGACACTGTTTCTGTGTGTGTGTGTGTGTGTGTATGTTTTTTTTTCTTCCTATAGGGACATCACAGAAAAACAGAAAAAATATGTTATATATATATATATATATATATATATATATATATATACACACCACAAATCTCTGTTCAGGGTGTGGCCTGTCTTCACCTGAAAAAGCCTGCCCACAACCCTGGTTAAGCCATCCAGTCATCTGAACCAGATGAGAGAGAGAAATGAGAGCAGCGGTTCTGTACTGCCGTGTGCTCTGTAAGCAATACGCGCTGTGTACTCTGTGTACAATATGCTGATAAACCTGTTAATCTAACCACAAACAGATCCTTGAGTATCATAGGAACTTTTTTTTCCCATGAGGCTGATAAAGTGATACTGGTAATATGAGTGGGTGTGTCTGATGTCTGAGTCCTGTCACAGAATCAGCTGAGTACATTTTTTGTGCTGGCTTTAAATGGTTATTGTACTTCATTTCATCACTCAGACCTGTCAACTGTTCATTCATACCTCGTTTTTCTCCAGACTACACTCGGACAAGGCTTTGTCCCCCTGCTCCTGGAATGTGATGATAATCAAGGCCACAAAAATGTTGACAAAAAAGAAAGGGAAGACAACAAAGTAGACCACGTAGAAAATGGCCATCTCAATGCGGTAGCCGGGACTGGGACCCTTGTCCTCAAAGGTGGCGTCCACAGAATGCTTCAGAACCCTGGGGAGACAAACATTCTGAGATGAATACAAAGCACGATGTCACCGTGCATGAGATATTTTAGCCGTTATTTTATATAAATGTTGGAAATTGTGATCCAAATGCATTGCGTGGAGAGGTTCTAATAGGCGTGAGATTAATTAACATCATTAATCTCATGCGTTTTAATGTTATACCATCAGCACTTCTGCAACAGCAATAAAGGCAAGTTTCAGATCACGCAGCATTTACATTTTTTTTTTTTTTTTTTTTTTTTTTTATGTTCATCTATAAACTAACCGGTTCATCATTTTTACATCACCGCATCAGTGAGTTGGTTAATAACTTAATTTAACTACTTAATGTTGTGAATTCATCAGGAAATGAGGGCAGAAAGGGGAAAAAGGACACCGGTGAAAGTGTACTGGTGACTCGGTCTGGAGTCAGTCCTGAAAACTTCACTTAAATACGCTATGAATCAGAACAATTAACCAGATCATCAGACACGTTGACACACATCTCTCTCTCTCTCTCTCTCTCTCTCTCTCTCTCTGTGTATGTGTGTGTGTGTGAGGGTGTGTGTGTGGAGAGAGAGAGAGAGAAAGAGAAAGAGAGAGAAAAAGAAAGAGAAAAAAGAGAGAAAAAGAGCAAGAGAGATAGAGAGAGAGTGAGAGAGAGAGAGAGAGAGAAAGAGAGAGAGTGAGAGAGAGAGTGAGTGGACAGAGAGAGAGAAAGAGAGAGAGAGAGTGATTGAGAAAAAGAGAGAGAAAGAGAGAGAGAAAAATAAAGAGAGAAAAAGAGCAAGAGAGAGAGAGAAAGAGAGAGAGAGAGTGAGCGAGCAAGAGAGAGAGAGAGAGAGAGAGAGAACAAGAGAGAGAGAGAAATAGAGAGCGAGTGGACAGACAGAGATAAAGAGAGAGAGTGAATTAGAAAAAGAGAGAGAGAGAAAAAGAGCAAGAGAGATAGAGAGGACAGAGAAAGAGAGACAGAGAGAGAGAGAGAGCGAGTGAGGAAAAGAGAGAGAGAGAGAGAGAGAGAGAAAGAGACATAGAGACTGAGAGAGAGAGGGGAGAGAAAGCGAGAGCGAGACAGAGCGAGAGCGAGAGAGAGAGAGAGCAAGAGAGAGAGAGAGAGAGGGAGAGCGAGGGAGAGGGAGAGAGAGAGAGAGAGGGAGAGTGAGGGAGAGAGAGAGAGAGAGAGAGAGAGAGAGAGAGAGAGAGAGAGAGAGAGAGAGAGAGAGAGAGAGAGGGATGGAGCTGAGAAATGAGAGCCGTGTTCAGCTGCTCTCTAAAGCATCCCATCCAGCTTTGAACTGGATCAGAGGAAGCTGCACTACGGACGATCCAAAGGCCAAAAGAGAAATCTAAAGTGGAAAGAGGCTTTTATGAGCTTTTAACCCTGAAGGGGAAAAAAAACACGCAGAATTCATCAATAAGAGATACAGCACCAGAAAGGCACAAGAAAGAGAAATAAAAATATAGCATGACCAGCACGAGAGTGGGAAAGTTTCTGTGTGAGATTTGTACTTGTGCTTGCGTAGGTTTCATCCGGGTGCTCCGGGTTTCCTCCCACAATCCAAACACATGCACTTGTGGCATACTGACTGTTCTAGATCGCCCCTACGTGTGTGGTGGATGTGAGTGTGAACGGTTGTGTGTTAGCCCTGAGATGGACTGTCGAGCTGTATCGGGAACACCAACTTGACCTAGAGTCGGCTGAGATAGGTTCTGGTGCTATCCACTACGCGACCATGCTGCCAAAGTGCATAAAATCTTTCATAAATCAGACGCAAAAGTGCAAAGTTCAGGCAAAAGAAAGGAAGAAAAAAAAACAGGAGGAGGAGGAGCTTCGCAAACACATGCTAAGTACCAGTATGAATATTTCTGGTGGCGATATGTTATTAATTAGAGTCGTTACGATTAATCATGGCCTTTCTACTTTAATTTCAAGATGCTTACAGTTTGTACGTATTTCTTGAAATTCTATGATACTCACGTGGGCCATCCCTCTCCTGTGGACACGGTGAAGAGTGTAAGAAAGGCCCACAGCACGTTATCGTAGTGAAAGTCATATTTCTTCCACTCTCTGGGCTGAGCCGAGACCTCATGCTTATCGTATTCCAAAAACTGCCCTCTAAAATAACAGAGAGACTTCATGTCATGTTTTCATGTAATTTAAAACAATTCACAGAAATGACAAAAAAATGGATAAGTCATGCAAAATCTTAATCTTGACAATATCTGAAAATTAAAGGCACGCTGGCTTTAATTGAGGTGGGGGCACATACTTTTGCATGCTAATTATTCTGTTCTCTTGACTCTAAACCCGATCTGCTCCAGTGAACAGATTTATTTTATAATCTCTTAAGCTCGACTGCTTTGTCTTCTCTCAGGCTTTTGCAGGGGGACCATACCACTTTACACCTGTGGGAGGGGCTGCAGATATGAACGTGAGTGAGTGCAGTGGCGATTGACTCTACCTGCAGTCCCTCTCCAGGCCTTTGGATTCATCCGTGCAGTAAAAGAACTTGCCCTTGAAGAGCTGCACGGCAATGACAGCAAAGATGAACATGAAGAGGATGTAGACGATGAGGATATTCAGCACGTTCTTCAGGGAGTTCACCACACAGTCGAACACGGCCTATGGGAAACACCGACGCAACGTTAGCGCAACTGACTGAAAGTGTGACGTAGTTATGATGTGCTGGGGATGTTGATTCATGCAGTAAGGGATCGCGATCGGTTGAATAAAAATGGAAAATTAAACTACAGGACTTGAGTGCTGATTTTCTTTAATGAGACAATAAAAGTAAACAATAATAAAATCACAATAAACTTGGGGTAACGTTCCATTGTGATATTAGATCAGGCTGAAGTACAGGCAACGCCAGTCCTTACTTCTTCACAAGTACGTCCAAATGCTGCCACACTACGACTATTACTGCTACTAGACATGCGCGGCGACATTATTGTTCCAATCCTGGTAATGATGCGAATTCGTCGTTGAGTCCAATTGGCTGAGCTGCGTGCAGCAGACACCAGTCTAAGATGACACATTATTGCCCAGTGATCAGCTGTGTCGTGCCAGGAAAATGGCAGACTGTAAGGCATAGAGCCGAACAAACAACACGTGCAGAAATCACGGAGAACATAACATCGGTACAGGCCGTACCCTGAAAACACTTTCTTTCAGACTTTTCTAATCACGACCACTTCAACCCGAACTGCCTTTGGCATGAACTCCAGGCAGAACTACTGGGCATGAAGCCCAAGCTTTTATGTCTAAAACCGGACGCTGTTCCGATGGAATTCTTTCATAAAAAGTCAAAGGATAATAACCAACGGAAGCAGTGCCTCACCAAAAGGAACCAGAAAAAGGTAAGAGCCTGTCTTATGCGGCGAGTTTTATCACCTAAAATGTCACTCGCTGCTTGTTTTCTCGCGTCGGACAACCATCCCAATGAGTTTGCCCCGCTACTGGGAAAAAAAAAGTTTGTTCTGCTTGTAATCCACATGATAAAATTACCCAGCAGCACATTTTCCGGGTATTAGGCGCACCGGATTATAAGGCGCACCACATGAAACAAGCCAGATAAATCAAACTCGATCCAACTCATTTACAATAACTCTCAACATCGTTCAGTTGCAGCAATATAAAACAATAAACTCACTTTTTCAGGTCATTCCTCTTCCACAAATCCATCAAATTCTTCATCTTCAGTGTCGGAGTTTAACAGCTGCGCAAGTTGGACATAAAGCCCAGATCCCTCTATTATCTTTCTTATCTTATTATATTGTAATATTTGTTATCTACTATTTCCTCACGGACATGGAGTCACAGATCAATATAGATGGAGATGAGGTGGAAAAAAATCTTCTGGGTCATGACATAACTTCTCTCAGCCACGCCCCCTTAAAGCGACGGCATCATCATCATAACTAACATGGCGGCACTCATTCGCAGTGTGAGTATTGTGTTCATTACAGAACGGCGGTCATTATTCTTAAGAAGCTGTATCAGTGTAACTTTTAAATTCAAGAAGGTTAACCCGAGGCCTCAGGAGGACACCTGTAGCAGTGGTTTATCCTGGTGATGAACGTTAGACTCTCATTAAGCCAGCTGAGTGTCCTGAGACGCAGAAGCATCCTCGTAACAAGCCAGATGGTCGGTGGAGACGGAGATTAGGTGGAAAAAGTCACACGGTGCATGACGTAAATTTCTCTCAGCCACTCACAAATTGCTGAGCAAGTCAACTGACTAGAACAGCCGTAATGCAGTATTTGGACATAAAGCCCGGATCTCTCTACTTTGCGACCTGTTGACGCCAATATCTAGCGGTTGGAATTCTTTGGTTAATCCACCGGAATGATGGTATGGTCTGAATTAGTTTGCTTCACTTGGGCTTTGAAGGTATCAGTGAGAATGAGTCGCATGGCCTCATCCTTTCATAAGGCACACCATCAAAGTTTTTTTGAGGATTAAAGGCGCCTTATGGTCTGAAATATATAGTATATATTTTGTTGTGGTCATTTTTGTTAAAATAAGCTGTGTATCACTTAAATGTGTTACGTTAAGCATGAATTAATCTGCAACGATTACCAATAGGGCAGTGGTGGCCTGGGGGAAAAGGTGCTGGATCACCGATCCTAAGATTGGGGGTTCAAGCTCCACTCTCCAAGTGTTGTCATTGTCCCCCCAGTGCAGCTAACTGAGTTATCAAAGGCCAGCCATGTCTCTCACTGTCTATGGTGAGAAGTTCTTGTTAAAGAACCATTGATGACTTTCAACAAGAGGAGCTGCATAGCTGTCAGCATGTTTCCGCCCTGCGATGACCTGGCGAGCCATCCAGGGCATACTCTGCCCTCGCCCAGAGTCGGCTGGGATGGGCGTCAGCCTCCCTGTGACCCTAATTAAGATTAAGTGGTTACAGAAAATGAACGATGAACGATTACCAATATCACTCCTCTTCAAAAGAAGTGCATTCATATAAACCTCATAATCTGAATTAGAGTCACCACTGTCAGAGCTGCTGTCATGGAAAATCAATAATACCATTTAACCAATCAAATAAGAGAACTTAATAGGGGTGGGATATGAATTCAGAAGGATTACAAGGCTTTAATATATTTTTACCTTCAGTTTTGGCAAGCGTTTGATGGTCTTCAGTGGCCGCAGGACTCGTAACACCCTGAGTGACTTGATGGTGCTGATGTCTTTGCCTTTGGTCCCTCTATAGAATGCAATTACAACCAATTAGCTGTTCCCTGTGGTAGGCGTTCAAAATAAACCATGTTTATGGATATTCTTTCTAGAGAAGACATTCTAGAGAAGAAAATATATAGAGTTCATGCTCAGCATTTTATATTTAAAGAGAATCTCTAATGCCAGCAACCAGAAGATTGGTGTTACTGGTAACGACCAGTCCATATGGAACACAAACATACCTCTTATATAATTCTTTCCCAAATCAAACCCTCTGTGGATTGCTTAGTTAGCTGTATAATCTGTATATTACACTCAACCAACAAGGCATTAGTATCACAAAAGCACATGAGCATCTCCACACATATCATGTAATCCTGTTACATGAGCTGGCTAAGATTGTAAAGATCATCCGCATGCTGTTACTTGTTAGTTTGTTTATGGATTTTAAGGGGGGGGGGGGGTGATAGTTTAGTCTTGAACCTCATACAATATTAAACCATGCAATAAATAAATACATTAAAACAAATTAATTGATTATCACTGAAAAATAAAAACTGTGCATCAGATTTCTAAACCAACTAATGCTGGAAAAGAAACTCCACCCAGACAAAAGGCGGTCGTTTCTGTTCCTTTGTCGGAACCAAAAGAGCAGGTATTGTGAATTAGACGCCACTGATCACATAGCCAAGAAAACATCCAGCTTTCTTAAGCATGTCAAACAATTCAATTCAACCAAAAGCCAATCAGGCAATCCCTGATTTGTAAAGAAACCCAAGAGAGCAAGATCCTGAAAGATGGCTCAAACAAGCGATTGGGATGGAAACCAAGCACTAATCCATCCATGATGTGGTTTCTAGATCCTTCAAATAAAATGATGAGAGTCTACAATCAGTGTACTGCACAAGCTCAGCCTATGACTGAATGTTCATAGAAACATCCCCAACAGTTATGCAATGTAGCATACAAGGACTCTGAAAAGTCCAACCAGAATTTGAATTTAACTTTGACGCATATAAATATATATATATATATATATATATATATATATATATATATATATATATATATATATATATATATATATATATATATATCATGGCATTTCACAGATGCCCTTATCTAGTTTTCAAATCACACACACACACACACACACACACACACACACACACACACACACACACACATGAGTGGTTGAATGTCTTGCTCAAGGGCCTGACCATAGCAACTTTGTGGAACTGGGCTTTGAACCACAAAGTTTCTGATTAGCAACCCAGAGCCTTCAGCACTGACTCCCACATAAATTGCTTCAAGCTCACTGTATTCACAGCAAGAAGGTTCGAAGGCTTGCATGCTCTCTCTGTGCTTGTGTAGGTTTCATCTGGGTTCTTCAGTTTCCTCCCCCGTCCAAAAACATGCACCGTAGGCTGATTGATGGTTCCAACTTGTCCCTAGTTGACAGTGTGAGTGTAAATGGTTGTACAGGTATACCTCGACTTAAGTCGTTTCAAGTTTAGTCATTCTTGATTATACATCGGTTTTCAAAAAATATATGGGATTTTTTTTTTTAATTTATGTCATTATAATCATATAGTAGTATTATGTAGTATATATATATATATATATATATATATATATATATATATATATATATATATATATATATATATATATATATATATATATATATATATATATATATATATATATATATAGTATATTACATAGAATGTATATACAGGAATCCCTCTCTACTCCACGCTTCAATTTATGGGGCTCAAGTGCATCATGTTTTTTTTTTTTTTTTTTTTGAAATATTCATTGAATTTAAAAAAATAAGGAAATTACAGAAAAATAGGGGGAAAGTTAAGGAAAATGCTGCAACCCCCTCCACCAAAACTACTTACATTTTTATGTGAGGTGCGTATCTGTGCGCGTACGTCTGTATGTATGCGTGTGTTTATATTTTATTTACATCTTATGCATTATTTTTTAAGATTTAATTGTTTTTATAAGTATTTATAGCATTGAATATGTATTTGTTGATATTATATACACATATAGATGTACGTATACCTCGTTCGGGGGGGGGGGTGTTGATCCTACTTTGCGGAATTTGGTGGTCGCGGGGGGATCTCGGTCACAATTAACCGTGGAAAGTGTGAGATCCCTGTATATAAAAATATTATACAAGTAAATTTCGCATAGGCTAGGCGAGTCTAGAGACAAGCTAATTCAATTTAAGTCGTTTTCGACTTACATCGTCTCTTCTAGAACCAATTAATGACGTAAACTGAGGTATACCTGTATGTGCGTTGGTCCCGCGATGGCCTGGCGTACTGTTCAGGGTGTACCTAGCCTTCATAAAAGAGTCGACTGCGATAGGTGGCAGCCTCCCGGCGACCCCAATATTAAGCATCTTAGAAAGTGAATGAATTAATATTGTGTTGATTCTTTTTGTCTACTTTATTTAAATTACTTTATAATGGATACAAGTCAAGTAATTTTGTTCTGTCCAGGTTGTATATAATATGTGTGTATGCAAAATATGAAACATTCAGTACATAGGCTTGTATTGGATTTCTGATTGAATACCCCAACATGCAAACCGATGCTGTGTCAATCAATGTTTATTGTGGAACAACCCACTAGATAAATATGGCCTCCCCACGCACAGGTGATCATTTTAGTTATGGATCACACTGTACAATATTAGGCTTTGATTATGGTATATAATGCCTCGATGTTAAGAAAAGACTTTTTGGTTGAGCAGGTACCGTTTGGATCTTCCAGTGCAGCTATGAAACAGAAAACAATATGAACAGTATCATATCTCATTGAAGCACTAACCACGGATCAGTTATAAAAGATGAACATGTGCATGAATAATACTGAGAGGCGGTTCAAAGGAACTTTGACATAAAATTTGCTGGAGACAGTGCTGTTGTGTAGCTCCGAATGCATTGCATTGATGACTAGCACCCATACTACCATTGGATAGAATTTTTATTACGAATGACAAAGACATTACTATGAAACCCAGGAGATAGAACCTGACCATAAGTATCCATGATTTTGATGCAAATGTGCATATACCCTGCGGTCATCTCTGAACCAGACTAATCATAGCCATAAAATCTACCCATAAAGCATTGTTCTCAATGTAGACACTACCAAAATTGGCACAGGACGACAGCATGGCCATACACATCTATGTCAAGGTCAGTCCCTCGTTGCAGTCGCTCAATACCGGCATGCACCTTTATCCATGCTCTCTGATGCACATTAGGCCAGCATGCGTTCATCTGAAAGTAAATCACAACACAGCACTCACACACTCACAGCTAATATGTAATATATCAAGGGTTCCCAACTCCGGCTCTCACGTTACTCAGCTCTCATCTCTTCTCCCAACATATACGCACAGATTCCGATTTATTAGCAACATGCCGAATTGTGTTCATGATCCATGATCTCAGGGAAAACCTGAAACGATGCAGAGCACTGACTCTCCAGGCCTGGTGTTTAGAACCCATAGGATATATTACGTCACACTGGTCTTCCTGATAGCTTTTGCAGAAGCCCCCCTGTGCATTAGCTCAGGTTGTATTAATTCACTTGTGAATTCTGAGTTTCTGTTCAAAAAGTTAACAGAATGGCCAGTGCAGCGGCCCGCCACAACTTCCTCCACAGACTGCTCTCTTAATTAATAGGGCAAGGTTAGAAGACGGAGTTAGAGGGGATTGGAACTAAAGAAAAAGATTGAATATATATGTATATATATATATATATATATATATATATATATATATATATATACACACATTTCCCACCTGTTTGGACTTTGATGCGATCTAATAAATGAATAAAACAAACACAAGGTAAATATTATCACTGCTTACAACAATAGGTAAATAAGGACATAAACTACGACCGAGTTAGCAGTTATAAACCCATCAATGTAAACTGAAATATACAGTATGTGTATATATTTAAAATCAATAAATAGATAAATAAATAAATACATTTAATACATGTGTTCTAAGGTTTTTACAGTTGGTCTTAAAGTCACCTTAAACTTATATTGATTAATTATTTTATTATTGTTACAATGTGAAAATAACTATGACAAAAATGGGGGGGAAACAAGAACTTTTTTTCCTGGATAACTCATCAAAATGAACCATGATTCACAAACCATTGGTCCGAAACAAAACCCATTATATATGCTGTACAGTGTCATCGGTCGGGCTTGAGCATGGTCATCGGTAGTGGTTGGAATAAGGAATCGCCGGTTATTTTGAGATGTTTATACCAGGGGTCATCACTGGGGCAGAGGTGATCTAGTGGTATAGGGCGCTGGCTCGCTGATCCTAAAGTTGGGGGTTCGAGTCCCACTTTCCACAAGGTTGTCACTGCCCCCCTGTGCAGCTAACTAGGTTATCAAAGGTGGGCCATGTCTCTCACTGTCTATGGTGAGAGGTTCATGTAAAAGAACCATTGCTGACTTTCATAAAGAGTAGCTGCAAAGCCGTTAGCGTGTTTCCGTCCCTTGCTAAAGGATTGTGTCAGGAAGGGCATCCGACGTAAAAACCTATGCCAAATCAAACGTGCAAATCATTCGCTGTGGCGACCCCTGAAAAAGGGAAAAAGCCGAAAGGAAATCTCATCTCATATCAGGGGTCATCAACCTTTTTGAAGTTGAGAGCTACTTCTTGACTAAATAACAAATTTGCTCAATTCACGTTTAATTAAATGTTGTTCTTAATAATTAATGATATTAATCTATGTGAAGATATTGATTTGATGAAAAAAAAGCAAAAAAATGGTATGCAGCTCAATGGAGAGTGGAACCATGGAGCCGCGGACCTGTTCTAAAAATAGCAGTGAACAGACCCGCAGGCGACTCATGTTGTCCTTGGAGACGACCTGCTGCTTGCGGGCACTATGTTGGTGACCCCTGCTTTATATGTTTATTCACTGAGTATTCCACTTACATTTTGGCAGCCAGGGTTATTTTTAATGGACAGCGATTCACCCTAGTTGGGCCACGGTTGAATGCTGGTGGAGTGCGAAGTGGAGTTGCAGAGAACAAGCGGGTAGTGAATGAATGTCTGCACCTGTGTGTGATCTATAGCAGCCTATTTTCATTTGTGTTGCTTTTGTTTTGTAAACTACCAAATACTACAAAGTGACTGAATTGACATTACCTGTCCTGAGTTATCTGAGCAAAACTTAAATATCTCATTTAGTTTACCATTGCTGTTGGTATGCAGGCGGCACGATGGTGTAGTGGTTAGCATATCTGCCTCAGAGCAAGCAGGTCCTGGTTTCGATTCCCAGCATGGGTGTTTCTGTGTGGAGTTTGCATGTTCTTCCCGTGTTTGTGTGGGTTTCCTTCGGGTGTGCCGGTTTCCTCCCACAGTCCAAAAACATGCACAGTAGTGGCTGCATGAAATCGCTCCTAGGTGTGAGTGTGAGTATGAATGGTTGTGTCAGTGTTGGCCTTGCAATTTCCTGGTGAGCTGTCCAGGGTGTACCCCGCCCTCGCCCAGAGTCAGCTGAGATGGGTGCCTGTGACCCTAATTAAGATTAAGTGTTTCAGAAAATGAATGTATTGGTATTAATTTCCGTGCTATACAGCACCTCATTCTGTGCTACCTACTCCCCTGTTGATGGCACTCAGCCACTGTCATTAATATAAGCATGTCCAGCATTGAATATGCCGTTCTAGCATGGAGTCCCACAGTTAGAATGAAAACAATCATTCACTGGCAGTACAGAGTATGTGCCTTTAGTAGGAAAGGTGCCAGACTCTTTAGTTCGTAGGATTGTAATATGCTGCCAAAGCTAAATGCATTAAGCTTTAGATTGTACCTTTTCGCTGTTAAAATTGCCCCATCTGTTAAGCCCTTTCTTTACAAGGTTTTCTGTAATTGCAATATATCGACCTTGTTTATTTTGTCTCTTGACAAAAACACAGATAGTTTTAGTCCTCTTTCAATTATGTTTACAATACTGCTGTGACTATGGTAGCTAATGCTGTTTGAAGACCTTCCATAAACACTATTCTGCCGAAAAAAGTCCCGCACTCTAATATTTTGTCGGACCACCTTTAACCCTTCATTAAAGTGTGTAATCTCCATGGCATTTAGAATATCCCCTGAACGCCTCCTGAATGCCTCACCAGTGTGGTGTTTTGGACCCAGGATCGACCCAGAGCAAGATGGCGGGACTATGTCTCTCAGCTAGTTGGGAACAACTCAGTGTGGCCCCTCATAAAAACTGGAGAAAGCGGCAGGGGACTGGGTCATCTAGACCTTACTGCTTAGGCAGCTTCCCCGCATACCGGACCCAGGATCAAGTGGAAAAAGATGTATTGACACCATAGAGTCCTGATCATAATCCTCTTGAAAGTCTTTCAGATGTGTTGGAGAAGACTTTATGTAGTGGTTACATTTTACCACCATCGATTTAAGATGTCTGTGAAATGTGAGCCCATCCGTGGACGGAAATAAATGTGATGTTGCTTAAGTTTGTCAGAACACGGCCATGGTGCAAACAAAGGATCAAGGTGGTCCAACACAATGCTAGAGTGTACACTGTATTACAAAGTCTTGATTAGTATTTTAGGGCGGTACGTTGGCAAGAATGTCCTGGGTTTTGCGTCCTAGGCTTTGGCGTTTCTATGTGGCATTTGCATGTTCTCTCTATGCTTGAATAGGTTTCATCTGGGTACTCCAGTTTCCTCACACAGTCCAAAGATATGCACATTAGACTATTTAGGTGTTCCAAATTGCATGGTATGGCAAGCTGTTCAGAGTGTACCCCACTTCCTCTCAGAGTCGGCTGAGGTAGGTTCCAGCCTCAGGAGGATCGAATGAGTGAGTATCAGCTTTTTTCATTTGCTGTGTTTAGTTTTAATAGATTTAAAAGCAAGTTCTAGGTGACTTTAAGCTATAACACAACTGCACTGACAGCATGGGACATAACCACTGACTGAATGAATGGAAGCCAAGTCAATGGAAAAGGTCGCGAGACCATCTTGGCAATGTTGAAAAGGGTATAAAGGGTGCAATGATGACAATTTTAGGTCGGGTTTGGAGAAAGCATCTGTAGGTGGATGTACAGTAAACTGCAGCCATTCCACTCTACAGCAGCCTCACAAAAACCAACAACAACTTTACACAGGAACACATTAAAATTATGTAGCGGATGTTTACTCAAAAAAAAAAAAATCCAGTTCATATGATGTCATTGGCTCTCTTTGGCCCTCCATAAAGATTTCACTGAATTATTATTAAATGTCGTGAACAGGTCCACCCTCGCAGGGCTTGATGTTTTGCCTGAAAACATTTTTTTTTAAAAACATCAGAATCATGTGACCTGGATTTTTGCTTTGCTAGCAAACCCGCTATATTATGTACCATGTGGGACAATTAAAAATCACATCCAAGAATAATAAAAATAAATAAAAATTCATAAATCACACCTTTAATTTCTACTAAGAACACATTACAGAATGTATCTACATCGCGATAGACAGCATTCTCCCAGTGAACCTTATAATAACATGCATTAGAATAAGGTTTTTAATTCTTCACATGCCTGACGATGAAAAAAAAAAAATGAACGTGTTCTGTGCACTGACATGATGTGTAGTAATGAAGAGGAGCCAGACCAGCGTTATTACCCAACATGTTTTAACAGCTCCAGCTTGGATTCACAGTCACATGCACTGATCTGAAACACATGTAAGCTCTGGGAGCACGATGCCCTCATTTAGGTGCTCAGGCAGCCTTCAGCTTGTTATCTGATAACGCAATGGTTCATTTTATACGGCAAGAAGTCATGAGAAGAAATAATGAGATTTGGGGGATTTCTTCTGCCGCAGTGATGTTGTTTTGAACAATGGTAAAGAAGCACATGATGAAATCTAGCAAACGTGAAGAAATGACAAAGAGTTGATGAGCACACTTACGCACAGACAGGCAAGAGGACAAAAGACGGAGAGGAAGAGACAGAAAGAGAGCAAGAGGGCAAGAGAGAGAGTTAAGGCATTACCCCATGAAGCTCCTTCACGTCATTCGAACAAGAGAGAGAAGAAGGGAAGAAGAGAGTGAGCAACGAGAGAAAAGATCACTCACGGTGTACAATACTGTACGCGCAGTGGCTTCTGATGCGATGTCGCGGCAATAACACACAAAGGATCAGGAAGTGTGAGAGGCCACGGTTTGTTATTTAAACAAATAATCTCATGGTGACTTTGTTCCAAGCATATGGTTTGTTCTCTGTTTTGTATAATTTTTACAAAAATAATTAATAGAGTGGTACTTCACCTTACAAAAGACTCAATGAACGAACAATCCAGGTTACGAAACATATTTACCTAAAAATTTCTGTCTCTGGATACGCGCCATCTCAAAAATTCAAACAATGCACAAGTTGCTCTCCCATTGGCTTTCTCCCAACATCCCGCCCCGCAGGCCTCCCATTGACGAGGAGGGAGCTGCATCTCCATAATACCCATGACGCAGCTCCCTGCCGTTGGCTATTATGGAGCTGCATCTCCATAATACCCATTATGCTTTTCGTGTGCCTTCAACCCATTGTTTGTCACGAAGTTCTTCTCTTCTTTTCCTTTCGGCCATTCCCTTCAGGGGTCCCACAGCGAATCATCTGCCTCTATCTCACCCCATCCTCTGCATCTTCTTCTCTTACTCCAACTGCCGTCATGTCCTGCTTCACCACATCCATGAATCGTCTCTTTGGTCTTCCTCTGGACCTTCTGCCTGGTAGTTCCAACCTCAACATCCTACTACCAATATACTCACTATCCCGCCTCTGTACATGTCCAAACCATCTCAATCTAGCCTCTCTGACTTTGTCTCCAAAACATCTTACATGGGCTGTCCGTCTGATATACGCATTCCTGATCCTATCCATCCTCGTTACTCCCAAAGAGAACCTCAACATTTTCATCTCTGCTACCTGCAGCTCTGCCTCCTGCCTTTTCCCCAGCGCCACTGTTTCTAAACCATACAACATCGCTGGCCTCAACATCGTCTTGTACACTTTTCCTTTCATTCTTGCCGATGCCCTCCTATCACACATCACACCGGACACTTTTCGCCAAACATTCCAACCTGCCTGCACATGCTTCTTCACCTCTTTTCCACACTCTCCATTGCTCTGGATTGTTGAGCCTAAGTACTTAAAATCCTCCACCTTCCTTATCTCTGCTCTCTGTAACTTCACCATTCCTCTTGGGTCCTTGTCGTTCACACACATGTATTCTGTCTTACTGAGGTTAACCTTTCCAGGGCATACCTCCACCTCTCTAAATTTTCCTGCACTTGTTCTCTGCTCTTACTACAGAGCACAATGTCATCTGCAAACATCATAGTCTACGGAGAATCTTGTCTAACCTCATCTGTCAGCCTGTCCATCACCGTAGCAAACAAAAAGGGGCTCAGAGCTGACCCTTGATGCAGTCCTACCTCCACCTTGAACTCTTCTGTCACACCAGCAGCACACCTCACCACTGTCTTACAACTCTCATATATGTCCCGCCCCACTCTAACATATTTCTCTTCCACTCCAGACTTTCTTCATGCAATACCACAGTTCCTCTCTCCGCACCCTGCCATATGCTTTCTCCAGATCCACAAAGGCACAATACAGCTCCCTTTGACCTTCTCTGTACTTCTCTATTAACATCCTCAAAGCAAACACTGCATCTGTGTTGTTCTTTCTTGGCATGAAACCAAACTGTTGTTCACAAATGCTGACCTCTGCCCTTAGTCTAGCTTTCACTATTCTTTCATATAACTTCATCGTATGGCTCATCAACTTCATCCCTCTGTACTGTAGTTGCCACAACTCTGCACGTCTCCATTGTTCTTAAAAATGGGCACCATCGCACTCCTCCTCCATTCCTCTGGCATTCTCTCACTCTCTCAGACCTTGTTAAATGTTCTTGTCAGAAAATCTACTGCTACCTCTCCTAGACACTTCCATACCTCCACCAGTATGTCATCAGGACCAACTGCCTTTCCATTCTTCATCCTTTTCAATGCCCTCCTCACCTCACCATTACTAATCTTTGGTACGTCCTGGTCCTCAACGGTCATCTCTTCTACTCTTTTTTCTCTCTCTCATTTTCCTCATTCATCATCTCTTCAAAATACTCTTTCTATCTTCCCAGCACACTTCTATCATCACTCAATATATTTCCCACTCTGTCCTTCATCACTCTAACTTGCTGCACATCCTTCCCATCGCTATTTCTCTGCTGTGCCAACCTGTATAAATAATTTTACTCCCTCTTTACTGTCCAACCTAGCATACAAGTCATCATACGCCTTCTGTTTGGCCTTTGACACTGTTACTTTCACCTTACGCTGTGTCTCCCTGTACTCCTGTTTACTCTCTTCGGTGCTCTCAATATTCCACGTCTTCTTAGCTAACCTCTTCCTTTGTACACACTCCTGCACGTCCTCATTCCACCACCAAGTCTCCTTATCTACTCTCCTTTCAGATGACACACCAAGTATTCTCCTACCTGTCTCCCTGATCACATTTGCTGTAGTTGTCCAGTCATCTGGAAGCACTTCCTGATTGCCCAAAGCCTGTTTCAACTCCTCCTTGAAGACAACCCGACAGTCTTCCTTTTTCAGTTTCCACCACTTTGTCTTCTGCTCTGCCTTTGCCTTCTTCACCTTCCTCACCATCAGCGTCATCCCACACTCCACCATCCTATGCTGTTTGGCAACACTCTCACCCACTACTACTTTGCAGTCACTGACTTCCTTCAAATTACATCGCCTATACAAGATGTAGTCTACCTGTGTGCTCCTACCTCCACTTTTATAAGTCACCCTATGCTCCTGTCTCTTCTGGAATAAAGTATTCACCACAGCCATTTCCATCCTTTTTGCAAAATCGATCAACATCTGTCCTTCTGTGTTCTTGTCCTGGATACCAAACCTGCCCATCATTTCCTGTTTCCCTCTGTTTTCTGCACCGACATGTCCATTGAAGTCTGCCCCAATGACCATTCTTTCACCTCTGGGGGTACTCTGCATCACTTCATCTAACTCACTCCAGAATCTCTCCTTCTCATCTAGCTCACATCCTGCCTGTGGGGCATAAGCACTAACAACATTGTTCGTCATGAAGTTCTAACACGTGTAAAGAACAGAGTTACTGTTGTTTCGTGAATTTTTCGAGTGTGCTCATTGCGACTTTATTTTTTTGCTCAGGCTTTTAACCTTGCATAAACATTTGTAACAGTACAACTCTGCTAAGAAGACATGGTCAACACACGCTCACACGTTCACACACACACACACACACACACACACACACACGCTGCACACACACACACACACACACACACACACACACACACACACACACACACACACACAGAGAGATACCCCGACACACACACACACACACACACACACACACACACACACACACACACACACGCGCGCGCGCCCACGCATGTGATTCCGGGTGAAACTGATTCCTGGTGCGAGTCAAAAGAAGAAGCGGGCTCGTAATGCGGTTGAGTGATATCACAAAGGAATATGGCCAAACCCGGCTACCATCGGTACGATATTGAAGCAGAAGGAGGCCTTAAAAGGTATACTTTCATAATTTTTAAAGGGTTTAGGGGTAGTATTGGGGGCCTTGGAACGAATTAGCCCTTTTCCATGTAAAATGCGGTTCAACTTGTGAAAAAATCAGGTTACGAAACCACTTATAGAACGGATTAATTTCAGAAGGTGAGGTACCACTGTATTTCATTCAAAATTAGTACATTTTTATGTAATCAAATCGTGCTTTAGCACGAAGTCCACACAAACATAAAAAAGAAAAAAAATCTACTTTTTATTTCAACGCCACAAACGAGTCTTAATGCACCACACTCACATTTTGAGTTAAACGCATATAAATATAAATGAATGAGTCTGGTGGTGTCGTGGTCAGGGTGCTGCGCAACAGGTAAGGTAAAGTCCATGGGCTTTTTACACAAGAGCCATAGTGGCTCATCGGACCAGTGATTATTCCTAGTTTCCATAGCGTGGACAACTAGGAGTTCAACTCCTTCTGGATGGGACGCGAGTCCATTGCAGGTTACCTTCCCAGCATATTTTACTTGTACCCATTTACACTACTGGGTGAACAGAGGCACACTTGTGGTTAAGAGGGGTCTTAGCACAGTGGGGGTGTAACTGGGATTTGAACACACAACCTACCGATCATGAGTGCAGCACCCTAACCACTACACCAACGGCCCCACTGATGATCAACAGGTTGTGAGTTAAAATCTCTTCAGACCCCATCAAGCTAAGACTCCTGGGTTTATTCTCTGTCTATCCACCAAACATAAACAGGTTGGAGTTAATATACTGGGAAAGTAACCAGTGGTGGACTAAAATCCCATCCAGGAAGAACCACACTCCTAGTTGCTTTGCACTACAGAAACTGGGATCAGCTCCAACCTGAAGACCCAGACCTCACAGCAAAAAGGCCTGGTTTAGATTCCCAGTCTTGGCCATTTCTGTATCCAGCCTTCCCGTGGCACTAATTAGGACTGAAACAAGATTTTTTCAGAAAATTATATTGAGTCAACAAGTCAGTTTGGTGCATATAAGACTCATTTTGTATTTATGGGGGTCAGAAGTATGAAGCTACAAACCACTATAGTTTACTGATTATTTCTGTTCACATCCTGGAAAGAATTTAAAATGTATAAAATACTTCTTATATACCGTAATTTCTGGACTATTGAGCGCATCTCAATATAAGCCACACCAAGTAAGTTCAAATGGGGGGTGTGGGGGGGTCTCTGTACATATATAGGCTGCACCTCTTTATGAGCTGCAGGTGCCTGTCTCGCTCTTGCGTTTCCTGCTAGAGCACCACCTGGAGGCTGTTAGCCCGAAAAAAAAATCTATACCTTAGCTGCATCATTGTTTAAGCCACAGGGTTCACAGCGTGTGAAAAAAAATAGCAGCTAAAAGTCCAGAAATTACAGTAATTAACATATTAAAGCTATTTAAGAGTTATGTAAATTAAGTTGAGAAGCGAAATGCAGTTCAGGTCTTGGCCAATCAGGATACAGATAATTATTCCTGCTCAAGATTACACGCCCAAAAAATAATCTGATCTGAGCCGCCTGTCCAAACAATGTCTAACAATATGTTTCTTCTACGGGAATATAGTTCATGCTCAAACAATTACCCTCGATAAATGATTGTGTTATAATAACTTTCTACACCACTTTACACACACACACACACACACACACACACACACACACACACACACACACACACACACACACACACACACACACACACACACACTAATCAAGGCCTGAAATGAGACGGCGCTGTCTTCTTATATTAAATTGACCTCTGTCAGAGTGAACACAGGCAATAATAATGCTGGTGGAGTTTCAGCTAAATACAGAAATGAATCCTCAGAATATGACTTACGAGAATGCGAATGCCACCAGGGCTCCACTGACCACAATGAAGTCCAGAATATTCCACAGATCTCTGAAGTATGAGCCTGGATGCAGCAGCAGGCCTAAATCCACCATCTTATAAAAAAAAAGGGAGAAAAATACACTTATAGAATAGTAGCGATTGAAAGATTCAGATTCATTTTCTGACCTTATTAATCTTACTAGAGTCACATGGAGGATGGGGCCCATCTCAGCCAACTCTGAGCAAAGGCGAGGTACACCCTGAACAGCTCACTAGTGCATCACTGGACCAAAACATACACACATAACCATTCACAATCACACTCGCACCTAGGGGCAATTTGAAACAGCTTCTTCTTTTATTTTCGGCTGCTCCCTTCAGGGGTTGCCACAGCAAATCATCCGCCTCCATCTCACCCTGTCCTCCACATCTTCTTTTCTGACTCCAACGACCTTCATGTCTTCCTTCACCACATCCATAAATCTCTTCTTTGGTCTTCCTCGAGGCCTTCTGCCTGGTAGTTCCAACCTCAACATCCTACTGCCAATATACTCACTATCCCTCCTCTGTACATGTCCAAACCATGTCAATCTAGCCTCTCTGACTTTGTCTCCAAAACATCTTACGTGGGCTGTCCCTCTGATATACTCATTTCTGATCCTATCCATCCTCGTTACTCCCAGAGAGAACCTCAACATTTTCATCTCTGCTACCTCCAGCTCTGCCTCCTGTCTTTTCCCCAGGGACACTGTTTCTAAGCCATACAACATCGCTGGCCTCACCACCGTACACTTTTCCTTTCATTCTTGCTGACACTCTCCTATCGCACATCACACCGGACACTTTTCTCCAACCATTCCAGCCTGCCTGCACACACTTCTTCACCTCTTTTCCACACTCTCCATTGCTCTGGATTGTTGAGCCTAAGTACTTACTATTGACCTAATTTGCAAGTCTTTGGACTGTAGGAGGAAACTTGAAGAAAACCCACACAAGCACAAGAAGATCATGCAAATTCCACAGAGAAACGCCCTTGCCAAGCCTGGGACTTGAACTAAAGACCTTCTTGTTGCGATGCGGAAGTGCTAACTCCATGCACAACCCAAAGACTAAAACACTATGTCACTAATTTCTTGAATCTGAATGGAGGACACAGATGGTAACCTAAAAAAAGAGTTAGTGATGGTACAGTGACATCTCATAGTGATATCAGTGTCAAGCATATGCAGCGTAAAACACACACAGCATGACAAGAGCTTATTAAGGACGTCAGCTTTTACAGTGTTTTAAAAAGAGAAATAAGCTCACCTTAATTACCATCTCAAACGTGAACACGCCGGTGAAGACATAGTCCAAATACTTCAACACCTTTCAAAACAAAAGGCCACAACAGATTTTTATTCAGCAAGACACCTTTAAATAAGCTGGAAAAAATGCAATAAAATAATCAGAGAATTATATGAAGACTCACATAATTCCGCATAGCGTGGGCATTAACCGGGTCTTCTGCAGCCAGTGCAATGCTACTCATAGCTATAACTATCAGGATACACATCTCAAAGTAACGCAGACTGACAATGTAGTGGCACAAACGCCTCACTCTGTATACAAAACATGAAGAATTAGGAAATAAATACAACTCTAATTCCCAAAAAGTTGGGATGCAGTGTAACATATAACGCCCCACGTTACATTCAAAACAAACAAAATATCCAGGTTACAAAATGCATTTACCCAAAATTTCCATATCTGGATAAGAAACAAATTCACGTTACGAAATGTGCCATCTCAAAAATTCAAACAATGTGCGAGTTGCTCTCCCATTGGCTATCTCGCAACATCCCGCCCCACTGGTTTCCCATTGGCTAGGAGGGAGCTGTATCTCCATAACACCCATGACGCAGCTCCCTCCCATTATCTATTATGGAGCTGCATCTCCATAATACCCATGGTGCTTTTTGTGTGCCTTCAACCCACTAACACACGGAAAGGACAGAGTTACTGTTGTTTCGTGAGTTTTTCGAGTGTGCTCATTCCAACTTTATTTTTTAGATCAGGCTTTTAACCTTGCATAAACATTTGTAAGATTATAACTCTGCTAAGAAGACATGGTCAACACATGCGTGTGCACACACACACACACACACACACACACACACACACACACACACACACACACACACACACATGTGATTCCCAGTGAAAGTGATTCCCGGTGCGAGTGAAAAGAAGAAGTGGGCTCGTGGCATGCAGTTGAGTGATATTGTAAAGGAATATGACCAAACCCGTCTACCATTGGTACGATATTGAAGCAGAAGGAGGCCTTAAAAGGTATGCTTTTATAATTTTTAAAGTGTTTATAGGGTAGCATTGGGGGCCTTGGAATGAATGAGGCCTTTCACATATAAAATGTGACTCGACTTACGAAAAAGATCAGGTTACGAAACGAGGATTTGGATTGGAACGGATTAATTTCGTAAGGTGAGGTACCACTGTATAGACAATCTTGGTTGTAAAAGGGATATTTTACACTCACTTGTTTACCTAACCACTAAATTCTTATTAGGGTCATAGGTAGGCTGATATCTATCTCAATTTCCACTCACCAGACTAGCACAGGGATAAAACACATGCACAATCATTCACACTCACATCTAGGTAGAGTTTAGAACAGTTAGTGGCAGTGGTGGCCGGGTGGTAAAGGTGCTGGATCACTGATTCTAAGGTTGGGGGTTCAAGTTCCACTCTCCACGGGTTGTCCCTGTCCCCCAGTGCAGCTAACTGGGTTATCAAAGGCTGGGCATGTATCTCACTGTCTATGGTGAGACATTCATGTAAAAGAACCATTGCTGACTTTCGACAGGAGTAGTTGCATAGCCGTCAGCGTGTTTCTGCCCTGTGATGGCCGGTGAGCTGTCCAGGAGGGATTCTGCCCTCGCTAAGAGAGAACGGATACATGCAAGGGCCAGTGATGCCAGAAGCATGTCAACACACCAGTAACCAGTAAGCAGTTTAGAAGGGTTAATCAGCCTAATATGCATGCCTTTGGACTGTTGGTGGAAACCATAGTACCCGAAGGAAACCCACCCAACACACGGTGAGAACCTCACACAGAAACTGCACTCTAGGACTCAAACTCAGGACCTCCTTACTGTGAAGTAGACGTGCTAACAATTACACCACCGTAGTGGTGGTTTATTTGTTCATTCCTTCTTCTTTTGCTTAATCTGGGGTTGGGTCGTGGGGGCAGCAGCCTAAGCAGTGGGGTCCAGACGTCCCCCTTCCCAGCCACTTTGTCCAGCTCTTACAGGGGGACACCGAGGCATTCCCAGACAAGCCAAGAGACATAGTCCCTCTTGTGTGTTCTAGGTCGACCCCGGGGTCTCTTCCCGGTTGGACATCCCTGAAACACCACATCAGGGAGGTGTTCGGAAGAAATTCTAAGCAAATGCCCAAGCCATCTCACCTGAC
Organism: Plotosus lineatus; assembly: GCA_024760905.1. Lineage (NCBI taxonomy): Eukaryota > Metazoa > Chordata > Actinopteri > Siluriformes > Plotosidae > Plotosus > Plotosus lineatus. Next base: position 52,269,573 of record CM045734.1, read on the forward strand.
TCCTCTCAACATTACTGATCCCAAGAGCAGGGGTTCCAGCCCCACTATCAACGGATTATCACTGTTTAACCCCAATCCCCCAGAACCCCCATCCCCCGTGCAGCTTTCATCAAGAGAAGGATGCATAGCCTTCAACATGTTTATGTCCTGCAATAACCTGGCGAGCCGTCCAGGGAGCACTCTGCCCTTGCCCATAATCGGCTGAGATGGGTGCCAGCCTCCCTGTGACCCAAATTAGGATTACACATTCAGAAAATGAATGAATGAATGTTCGATGCAGTAAAGATCCTGCATTTAAATTTACATCCAAAGTGGAATTTTATTTTTTTCTTCCTTTTTGGACTGAGAATCGAATCTCAGTTTATGCTTCCATGGGTGTCGAATGGTGAGCACACCAGTTACCGACAGACCCGACTTTGTTTCCCTATGGATTTATTCCTGTTTGTTACTAATAAAGTGCAGTGATGTGCATGTAGTAGTTCTCTCATAGCCTGTGTAACAATGGTTCACGAATTTATGGTTGATTACGAGGGAGATTAGCTGGACTACAGTGAAATTAGGGAATTCCCCCAGTGCGGCTAACTGGGTTATCAAAGGCGGGCCATGTCTGTCACTGTCTATGGTGAGAGGCATGTAAAAGAACCATTGCTGACTTTCGTAAAGAGTAGGCTGCAAAGTCGTCAGCGTGTTTCTGTCCCTTGCTAAAAGGGTTGTGACAGGAAGGGCATCCGACGTAAAAACCTCTGCTAAAATCAAATGTGCGAATCAGATGATTCGCTGTGGCGACTCCCGAGTGAAAGGGAAAAAGCCGAAAGGAAGACAGACAGACAGTGAAATTAGGGAATTCTGAATTTTTCATCACAATGTGTCTCAGAGAATGACCTGGATGTATAGTTTTGAAAAAGTAACACCTCATAAGCCTTCATTTAAAAAAAACATTTTTGACCTCAAACCCACAAACATTTTTACTTTACAGATAATTCGAATGCCTGTAGTTGGTGCCATTATGCCGCTGGACCAAGTTATACCTTAAACACACAAACTCACACACAGACACACTCACGGGTTAGTTGGGCTGAAGATAAACATGGAACTGTAAGGAAGGATAGGGCGCGGACCGCTCAGGTTCACCTCCTCCAGATTCTTCTCAGCCATGGGCGCCGTCTCACTGTCTACACTGTTCACTAAAGTACAGAGATCGAGTGCTTATTCATAAACATCAAAATTATTATTATTATTTTTTTTTTTTTTTACACGATAATGTGTTTTTGTCACAGCAAATGTAGCCTCACTCTTATTCTGTAGCATGAAATATTAAGATCAGTGCATACTGGCTATGAGGGTGGTTTCTCCAGGTGGAGAGGTGATAGTGACAGGGATGTGGACCCCCAGGCCTCCTGTTCGGCTGACGTTTCGCTGGTTATCCGAGTCTTCTGTTTTTTCTAGACCCCACCGATTCCCCATTGCAAGCTGCTGAGATGTTGCAGGCACCATATCTCCCCCTATTTCACTTTGTCTAAGACGCAAAATTATTAGCATATTCACATCACAAGTCATATAGATGTTAAGCTCATATAAACCTGAGAGGATTTCTCAGAATTATTTTTAATTAACATTCATAAATGATTCTGATCTTCATTAATAACATTTTCTTGCTAACATTCGCTAACTTGACACAGTTTCACTGGACATGCAGCGTGTTACCTGTGTCCTGACGGCTTGCCTTCATCTTGATCGCCGTTCTCCCTCTGCTCCCCGCCCTCTAGAGCAGTCTGAGCTTTGGCAGCCCGTTGCCGGTGTCTCCTCCTGCCCCCATTGCCTCCCTCCTCCCCTCGTGAGCTCCTTTCCCCATCCCCTCTGACTGAACGCGAGCCTTCTCGATGGTGTGAGCGTCTCTCACTCTTTGCACTCAGAGCCCCATTGCCGTCACGTCCGGCCCTGTGTGAACGGTGGTGCCTGTGTTCTCCTCTAGCGTCACGGCTGTGACTTCGCTCACTCTTTCCATCTTTGGCCCGTGCACACTCAGTCTCCTTGCTGCGGCTGTGGTGCACGTGGTGACGTGAGGTTCCATTTTCACCATTTTCTTGAGCTTCATTCGAAGTCCGCTCACGTCGCCGATGATGGTGTTTCCGTGGGGGCTGAGATTGGGGAGGCTCTACGGCAAGTGGGTCAGGTGGTACTTGTGGGTTGGGATCATCAGGAGTGCCTGCTTCGACTTGTAAATCCCTGGGTTTGTCCCAGTCGCATCGTGGCTCCACCACCAATGGCCGATCCAAGTGGGTGGTGATATCAGGCCGTAGATGTTGGGCGGAAGTCAGGCGAGGGTTGAGTTCCTCGTGGTACAGGGCCTCACTGCTAGCTCGCATATGCTTACGGATTTGTGTGGTGCGCTGCTCCCATACGGACATCATCTTCAGGGAACGCCGTTGCTCTTGGCTGGAGAAGAAAGAAACAGTGGGAAGGAGGGGTTCATTTCCAATATGAGATTTTTACTCAACAAATGCACATGGGAGCAGAAATGAACTTTGCCCATCCATGTCAAGACCACCTTTTGCTTGCAAATGGAAATTATAGAAATTCTGTTCTACTGTGAGGTCTTTCCGTGCTACGTTTCCAATGAAAACATAACAGAGCCATACTATTATTGTAAAATTAAAGAATACAGATGTTTATACTGGATTGTTTTGTGGACGTTTGCTTCTGTAAGAGAAAAGAAGGTCTTTATGGATGTCAAATTACAACACTTGTCATGCCACTCCTTGCCTGTCTAATGCCATATGGATTATAGCTAAACCAAATTAGCACCATGCAACGCAAACACAGATATCAAATGCCTGAAGAACATGACCTTTAAGGGGCGAGAGCACCATACAGGAAATCTGCAGGATTGACTGCATGTGTCTTATCAATGCCACGTTTTTGGAAAACCTTTTGTTGTGGCTGTTCTTCAGAGACTTACAAAGGTTGTTAAATCTACCTGAATGAAAGGATCGAGTTTTATTATTATTATTATTATTATTATTATTATTATTATTATTATTATTCCCCTCTCTGGTCTCACTGACATATTTGGACTAGATATTAATCACTATCCCAGGAGAACAATTATAAACTGCACACTAAACGCTGGCGGAGCTACGATCTCATTACATCATGATGTTTATGCGAGTTGGACACTGGAGAGCATGTTGGTTTCGAAGACGTTCTGCTATATATATATAGTCAATGTTTGTCTAATTTAGAGAAAAAAGGATTTAACATGTTTTTTTTTTTAATTATTATTATTATTCCTTTCTATTTAAAGCCACGGCCTAATTTTTGCAAGTGCGATGTGTGTCATTTGTTTTGGCCTTTACTCATTTTCAAATCATTTAGCTGTGATTAAAACACCTGGGCATAAGCTTTATTAAAAATAGAGTACAGAACTGCATGTGAACTGCTCTTTTTATGATTGCATGTACAGCTTGGTGCAAGTTTAATGGTTTCAGGGCAATAATCTTAAAATATCATATCCATTTATTCCTCTCTCTCTCTCTCTCTCTCTCTCTCTCTCTCTCTCTCTCTCACTCTCTCTCTCTCAGAGAGAATATAGGCTGTATAATTTGGGTAGGGCACTGTGCTTGAGGACTACGGACAATACAACAGTACGTCCAATTAGCCTAATAGGCATGTCTTTGGACTATAGAAGGAAACTGAAGTACACTGAGAAAACCCACATGAGCACCTGGAAGGCATGCAATCTCCACACGGAAAAGCGCATAGGACCCAAACTAGAACCTTCTTGCAGTGAGGCACGAATACTGACCACTACACCACTACCATGCACCCAGATAGTATCATATACGAATAGAAAAGTCATATATTAATATGAAATATTGCAGCAAGTAACAGTTACTGTATAAATACGACCTGACAGACCGATGCACACAAAGCACCCCGAGTATCTGCAAGGTTTTATAGCAATCAAATAAAGTTTTAAGGTTTTAAAGTT
>CM045734.1:52278563-52283563 GCA_024760905.1 Plotosus lineatus
GTATGTATGTATGTATGTGTGTGTCGGTGGGTGTGTGTGTGTGTGTATGTATGTATGTATGTATGAATGTATGTATGTGTGTGTATGGCAGTGGTGACCTGGTGGGATAAGGTGCTGGATCACTGATCCTAAGGTTGGGGGTTCAAGTCCCACTCGCCACTAGATTGTCAGTGCCCCCCCCCCCCCAGTGCAGCTAACTGGGTTATCAAAGGCGGGCCATGTCACTCACTGTCTATGGTGAGAGGTTCATGTAAAAGAACCATTGCTGACTTTCGTGAAGAGTAGCTGCATCGCCGTCAGTGTGTTTCTGCCCCTTGTTAAGGGTTGTGTCAGGAAGAGCATCCGACATAAAAAACATATGCCAAATCGAATATGCAAATCATAAATATGATTTCTATGAAAATGGAGGCAGATGATTCAATATGGCGACCCCTGAAAGGGAACAGCTGAAAGGAAAAGAATATATATATATATATATATATATATATATATATATATATATATATATATATATATATATATATATATATATACATAGGATTTTCTGAGTAGATCCTTCCGTAGGAGAGTGCTCAATACTTTTTGGTAGAGCAAATAAACAAAAATAAAGGACAGGACAAAGACTTTCTATTGAAACTCCATTTATCACTACAGATCTGTTTCGAGGGGTGGTGAAACCATCCTCTCTCTTCAGGTGATTATAGAAGAAATTTTAGATTGCATTTATGGTGTTCTGTCGTATATGTTATTTATGCTCTCATCCCATTTCATACTCTTCATATGCATATCCATATTACTAAATTTTATTTTATGGTATTATGACTAACCCATCCTACATTATTCATTACACTGCTCGGTCTAAAAAAAGTTGAAAACTCTATTAGTTTCATAGGGTGTGTTCAGCCTTGATTACAGCATGTACTCATCATACCATTCAACAAACAATCTACATATCATTCATTTCCATTCAGTTTCAGATTCATTTTTCATCATTACAATACATTGGGGGAAAATGAACTGGACATTGAATGGAAATGAATGTTCTGTAGATTAAGTTTGTTAAAACAATGCCATGATGATTACATGCTGCAATCAAGGCAGAAAGCACTCTATGAAACTTTCAGACCACGGCCCTCCATGGAAGACAATTGGCTGAGCTCATACAGGAGGGAGGGATGGCATACTCTCACTTCCCTGTCGCTCACAGCGATCGCCAGCTAATCACGGGTGTCTGTGGGACCGTTCTTACGACGGGGCAGATCATGCTTTCCCTCTGAGTATGTTAGACTGCCCTCAGAGTCTTCTCCAGCACATCCCGATAACTTTCAGTAGGGAATAGAGGTCGGGACTCTGGGGTGCCAATACACACTGTATGTGAATAGGAATCCTCACACTCCCTGAACCATGCTTTCATTATCTGAATCCTCATTTTATATCCGAGCCATCAGGCAAGAAAAAGTGCCCTGATGTGATAAACTGCTCATTCAGTACATTCAGATCATCAGCTGCTTCATTTTATTATAACATTAACGTTGCTGAGCCTCGACCACACCAACTGGAGCAACAATACCATGGCGATTACATGCTGCGGGGCTAAATCTTCTCCATGAAAATTTTAGTCTGTGAACTTTAAAAAAAAAAAAATTATATACATCTAATTGCATATTATAATTACATTATATGACAAATTTATTGCACATTATATGTGTGCCTTGCTACTATGACAACCAAATTTTCCAATGAATCAGGGGATTAATATAGTCATCTATCTATCTATCTATCTATCTATCTATCTATCTATCTATCTATCTATCTATCTATCTATCTATCGTCCAACCCGCCTCCACAGTACTACCGGAACATCTAACTAAAGCCTAAAGATAAATAAAAGAGCTCAGGTAGACAATGTCGTCTTGAGATTCTCTGACCTGCAGACCTAACACTGCTAGAAAGAAAGTATATCGGAATACATTCTAGGAGATGTGGGATATTCAGCGCTCTGATCAGTGTACATTTAAAGTGGTTGAAGATGAAAAGATGACCTTGAGACAGAGACTGACTGTAAAAAAAAAGAGGGATGAGAGATGCAGGAGCAGAAGATAAGAGAGTAAAGAAACTCACGGGGAATCAGAGCTGGAGTTGGAGGAGCCGTGCGACAGCGTACCTCCATTGAGCCTTTTAAAACGGCACAAATCAAAGAAAGAACAGAAGGAAAAAGATCGGAGGGGAAAGAAAGGGCGGAGCAGGGCCTGAGCCGGTGAGGAGATGCCGGTCACAGACTCGGGCCCTACGCCACAAAAGTCAACTCAATTTCAACTGAAACATGACAGACATTTCAACTGGATGAGAAAAGTAACATACCATTTATCAACACGTTTTTCCTGCTGGGTTTTTTTTTTATTAACCCTTTCATGCATACATTTTAAAATGTGGAGATTATGGATTTAATACATTATATAAATTTCTAATTTATGCTAATATTAAAGGGTAAAATAATAAATAAGTAAATAAATACAATTTAAAGAGACGGTCCATATATAGAATATAGAAATAGCAGGAGTTAAAAAGGACAATTAACCTGAAATTAGATAAATATACATATAGATTGATGCACAGACAACAACAACAACAACAACAACACAACAACAACAACAATAACAATAATAATAATGATAATAAGAATAATTATGAATAGTGTATACAAATAAAGTTCTCTTTAAATTCTTAAATATAGCACTATGCATGTCCACTAAAATGTATGATTATTAGAAAATAATAAGTTTAATCATAAATTCTAAAATAACAATAATGACAATAATATGAGTAATAATTAAAAATTGGACTTTTTTCATCCCTTTGGATTTTGCGTATAAATCTTGTAAACATATTGCAGACAAATGAATAGCAAGAGAAATCAGAACAATGATTTTTAATAAGATTTGTCAGAGATTTATATTTGACAATTTACTAAAAACAGCCTGAACAGATTGAGCTGCCTCGAGCGTCGGTAAGTGATGAGGCTATGCATGAAAGGGTTAATATTATGATTCAGAAAAGTGAACATGGCTTCTAGAGGAAGGAAAAGTGTATTGTAAATGCAATATAGAGATAATTCCAAACAGAAATCTAAACACAGGGGTGGACAAATCAGTACATCGATGTCCAGGACGAGCAAATTTGGTGTCCAGGCTACAAGTCTTCTGTTCTTTGTTGTCCGTTGGATGTAAAGGTTTAACAACCAAAATAATTTTCTAATTATTTTTTAAAAATCATTTAAAAAGTTTCTATGTTTCAATGTAAATGTAGCATGTGTTGTGTGACAGGTATAGTGGTTTAGATATCCGCCTTACAGCAAGAAGGTGCTGGGTTTATGTCTCCTTGCATGTTCTCCTTGTGCTCGCATGGGTTTCCTCCAAGTATTCTGATTTCCTCCCACAGTCCAAACATATGCACATTAGGCTAATTAGCAGTTTCAAATTGCCTCCAGGTGTGAGCGTGAATGATTAGTGTGTCTCTTGGCCCCAAAGTGGTCTGATAAGCAGTTCAGGGTGTGCCCCGCCTTCTTCCAATGTAAGCTGAGATGGCCCAGCCTTCTCACAATGCTAGTAGAAATAAGCGGTTCAGCAAATGAGAGACGATGAGGTATGTTTCATGTTGTTGTGAGACACTTCCATAACTGCAACTATAGTTTATACACTACCGAATCACTTCAGCTCTGGGTGATCTGTCTGACAGTAGAACATTTTTTAAAACTTTTTTTTTTTTTACAGATTACCGTGTGTGTGTGTGTGTGTGTGTGTGTGTGTGTGTGTGTGTGTGTGTGTGTGTGTGTGTGTGTGTGTGTGTGTGTATTAGAGATGCAGCTATTTGTAAATGTCATGAGGTTCAGGGTAAAGCTGCTATAGAACATTCCTTCACGCGCAAACATGCAGGCACCTTGTGGTTAAAACTATTCAGACAGAAATTCAAAATGGAACCCGGGGAAGAATAATATATTTGTGTCATCTCGTAATCAAAACATCTGTCTGTGATTTTCTGACATTTTGTTAAGGGTGCAACTACGATGGTGCAGGGATTCAAACACCAGTACTAGTGAAATTTTAACAAGGGGCCCTTGGATAAGGCCCCTAACCCTCAAGAACTCAGGTATATAAATGCAAGTGGCTCTGGATCAGGGCATCTGCCAAAAACCAGAAGACTGATGTATTAAAGATGGGAGTATATATATATATATATATATATATATATATATATATATATATATATATAAAATGGTACCTTGCCTTATGAATTTAATCCGCTCTGAGGGAGAGCTCGTAAGCCAAAATGTTCGTTAGATAAATCAATTATTCCCATAAGAAATAACAGAAAACCAATTAATCTGTTCCAACCCATTCCCAAACTCATATAACCTGACACAAACACATAAATTTGATGTAATATATTTAAGATAAACATGTAAAAACAATAAATATTTCATAGGAATAATACATGTACATTAACATTAATAATAATTCATAATAAATAATAAAACAAGAATAAATAATATGTCAACTAACACTTCAGATCATTGACTGCGGCAAAGCTAACCTGTGGGCAGGCCGGAGGTGGTGCATAACAGAGGAGGAAGAGAATTCTGTGCATGTGCATGCAACAAATAACAGCGAGGAAAAGCTCGTGGTGAGTTCCCACAATTCCAGTGCTTCTCAAATAGTAAATAGTGGGACATGCCCTGATGCCCTGGGGGTTATAACCCTGGGAAACGTGATTTTTTTTGCCATGCTGTAATAGGATGAAGTGTAATTGCGCATCCTCTACAGTGGGCGGCAGTGACGCTTTCACTGTGTTCCCTATAGAGTAGGGGAAAAGCACCAAGCAAACTATATGAAGTGCAGTAAACACTATTTATAGTTGCACGCAGGGCACTGGGGGGGTGCATGAAATGTTTTTTTCTACCTATAGGGGGCACCACATAAAATAATTGAGAAGCACTGCACAAG
>CM045734.1:52286063-52316063 GCA_024760905.1 Plotosus lineatus
AACATTATTTTAAGCTATAAAAACGTGCAGTGAAATGTAATTTATTGTTGGAACAAATATCCAAAGAATAAACAACTAAATATATCAATATTTCGTTCATAGATTTACAACAGCCGAGTTAATGAGTAGCATTAGTGAAAACTGGCGGAAATAAATACTTGAATGTCCTTTACTAGCTTCATGTGCTTTATAATATACTGTTTATCCCTTTTCCATCATCGCTAATCAATTAACTCAAATCAGCTGGGTGTTATAGTGAAGACAGGACTTACATTGAAATCCCTCACACACACACACACACACACACACACACACACACACACACACACACACACATACGAGACACGACAGTGCTTCAGAATTCAATACACACGGATGACACTCGGAAAAACAGCACATACAGACACCAAATAGTACAGAAGATACAGAAGCTAGCTTCTGTATTCCTGCGGCGGTTGGGTTGCTACTTACGCGGCGAGCGAGATGCTAGCAGCTGACATGGGGCTGACTTCCTTCACCTCTTTAGCCTTCTGAAGGGCTAACTTCTTACTGATGGCTTCCTCTTGTTCCTCTTCATCCTGTGATAAAGGTGGGGGGTGGGTGGGTGTAATGACTTAATGTATGACCCATATTTAGTACTCGACAAAACATATTCATGTGACGCCCCAAGGGACCGATAGTAGGCGTCGTCCTTCCGTGTACTGTAGATACAGTATTAATGTAAAGCGATAAATCCTGGCATGAGCGTGAAGCCCCATTAACGTGAGTTACCGAGCGAGATGAGCATCAGTCAACGGTAAACAGTCGACAGGGTTATGGAACCAATAAAGGGCAGAAGCGTATGGCGGGATATGAAGATATGAGCTCAATGTGTTTAACCCCGAATACATAAGATGCATGCAGAGGATTTAGGGTGTGTGTCTGTCTGAGATGGAGGGAGGTGGCGGTGAAGAAATAAACCACCTTTGTGAGTTCCTGTGCGTTGGCAAGGTTGTCAACAGCAATAGCCAGGAAAACATTAAGAAGAGTATCTGGAAAGGTGTGAGTTAAGGGAATAAAACCCATAACACACTGATAGCATGGCGGTCCATCCTTACGTGTACGATGTTACAATACAGAGCTTGTTTGAAGGATACAGTTTCCAAACAGTGTCAGGACGATGAAGTAGACGGAGGAGAACATGCCACTGCCCACTCCCCCCTGAGATTCAATCCCATGATACATCACTGCATTCCAGTCCTCTCCTGTCAGGATCTACAACACAAAGCAGGTCTCTGAAAACACCTTACCCTGACCAGAAAAGAAACACGGAAATGTAGATTTGACTTTCTTTCTTTTTCTTTTTCTTTTTTTGTACCTGGAAAACTGTCAGAATTGCTGCTGGGAAGGTGTCGAAATTCGTAGTCGGGGTCTCGTCTTCAAAATTGAACCTAAATCGCACAGACAAATAATTGCTGTTAGTTGTAGAACATGTAGAACGTTTAATGAGAGGGGACGCAAAACTGCTACTTTACACTCATTCACGGCGAATGCCACTGAATAATTTTGGTGGCGTAGTACTTAGTACGTCCAAATCACAACAATAAGAATCCTACGGTCAAGTGTTTCTGTGTAGGAGTTCTCGCCACGCTTGCGTGGGATTCCTACGGGTACCCTGGTTTCCTCTCACAGTCCACCAAAAACATGCGCAGTAGGCTAAATAGCTGTTCCAAATTGTCCCTGGTGTGAATGAGTGCATGAATGTTTTTTTGTGTGTGTTGTCCCATGATGGATGACTTGTTGAGCTGTCCAGGGTGTACCATGCCCTTGCCCAGAGTGGGCTGAGATGGGTGCTAGTCTCCCTGTAACACTAATTAGGATTAAGCAGCTTAGAAAATGAATAAAATAATGTTAAGACAAGAGCATGGTGGCATGGCGATGTAATGATTAGCACGTCCGCCTCAGAGCAGTAAGGCCCTGGGTTTGAGTCCCTGGGTCAAGTATGTCTGTGTTGAGTTTGTATGTTCATGTTCTCTTCGTACTTGTGCGGGTTTCCTTCGTGTACTCCGGTTTCCTGCCACAGTCCAAAAAAATGCACATTAAGATAATCGGCTTTTCCAAATTGACCCTAGTTGTAATTGTGAACGGAAGTGTGGGTGTGTGTAGGTGTTGGTCCTGCCGTGGTCTGGCGAGCTGTTCAAGGCATGCCCTGCCTCTGCCCAATGTTCAATGAAGTAGGTGCCAGCCACCCCACAGTGACCGTAACTAGGATTAGGCGGCTGAGAAAATGAATGAATGAAGCAAGCGGACCAGTCAGACCGTGCCATGGCTCTGTAGCATATACAGTGGTACCTCACCTTACGAAATTAATTCGTTCCAGAGCCTTTTTCGTAACCTGGATTTTTCGTAAGACGAACCGCATTTTACATGTAAAACGTGTGATTCGTTCCAAGGCCCCCAATACTACCCTTTAAAAATGATAAAAGCATACCTTTTAAGGTACTTACTTCATGTTGACTATGCCTTCTTAGCAGAGTTATAATCTTACAAATGTTTATGCAAGGTTAAAAGCCTGAGCCAAAAAATAAACTTGCAATGAGCACACTCGAAAAACTCATGAAACAAGCTGCTGCTCAAGGGAGCTGCATAATCCCTCCTAGCCAATAGGAGGACAGCGGGGCGGGATGTTGGGAGATAGTCAATGGGAGAGCAGCTCGTGCATTGTTTGTATGTTTGATTGACTCGTTTGAATGTTTGAATGGTGCATTTGTCGCATTTCGTAAGGAAAACTTGTTTCATATACAGAGACAAAAATTTTGGAAAATGTTTTTCATAACCTGGATTTTTCGTTTGCTGGGTCTATCGTAAGGTGAGGTACCACTGCACTAAATACTTATAATACTAAACAATGAATGTTTGTTTGACTTTGACTCACATTAACATACAATTCAACAACATCCACTAAGATTTGAAAAGTAATTACCAATGTAAATGCTCATACAGAGCATGCCCCATGAAAGCAGAGCACAAGCTCTGTACGACTTCAGAAACCATGAGAGTCCGTTGTTTTGATTGAGGATAATGTCTATTAACCCCAAGATCAAGCACCTGGTGAACCAATCAGATTGTTCCGTTCACATGTGACATGTACTTCTTCTTTTCCTTTCGGCTGTTCCCTTTTTCTCAGGGGTCACCACAATGAATCATCTGAATCACATGTTTGATTTGACATTTGTTTTTACGTCGGATGCCCTTCCTGACACAAACCATTAGCAAGGGACAGAAAAATGCTGACGGCTACGCAGCAACTCTTTATGAAAGTCAGCAATGGTTGTTTTACACCTCTCACCATAAACAGTGAGAGACATGGCTGGCCTTTGACAGTGACAACCCTGTGGAGAGTGAGACTCAAACCCCCAACCTTAGGATCAGCGATCCAGTGCCTTTTGCCACCAGGCCACCACTGCCCCCACATGTGACATGTACTAAACCCTAAAATAACTTCCCTTTCATGACTCATTTTCTGAACCGCTTAATACTAATTAGAGTCGCGGGGAGGCTGGCGCCCATCTCAGTTGACTCTGGGCGAGGTCAGAGTACACCCTGGAAAGCTCACCAGGCCACTGCAGTGCAAGAAAATGCTGAAGGCTATGCAGCTTCTCTTGTCGAAAGTCAGCAATGGTTCTTTTACAGCCTCACACCTTAGACAGGGAGAGACATGGCTGGCCTTCGATAACCCAGTTAGCTGCACTGAAGGGACAGCAGTGACAACCGTCAACAGTGGGGCTCGAACCCGCAACCTTATGGATCGGGAATCCAGCACCTTACCACCGGGCCCTCACTGCCCCCACTTCCCGTTCATTTAAAACTAAGTCACAAGCATTTCAAGTATAATTTCAAACGGGTATTAAATACTCCAACCAGGATCCTTCCACTGCTTTTACCTTCTACGTATCAACTTCGGTTGCCATTAAAAATAACGACGCATAATAAAATCTTCTCCATGTTCTTAATGACTCAGTAGTATTAAAATGGCTTTGGATCATCTTCACACCTTTTCTTTCATAAATAATGCACGAGTCTGTCATGAATATGCATGTTGAAGATACTCCTTCCTCTCACAGAGCCCGGGGAACACTACCATCTTATCTGACATAGAATCACTTCACTGATTTGTGTTTGTGTGTTCACTGTGCGTTGCTCCCGCACGAAATTCACTCACTCACTCGCTCACTCACTCACTCTCTTACTCACTCACTCATTCATTCACTCACTCATTTGCTCTCACTCACTCACTCACTCACTCACTCACTCACTTCATTCACTCGTTCATTCAAGCACTCACTCGCTCACTCACTCATTCATTCACTCGTTCATTCACTCTATTACTCACTCACTCACTCACTCATGCACTCACTCACTCACTCTCGCTCTCATTCACTCACTCACCCACTCATTCTCTCGCTCTCATTCACTCATTTTTTCACTCATTCACTCACTGACTCATTCTCCACTCACTCACTCATTTGCTCTCTCACTCACTCACTCACTCACTCACTCACTCACTCACTCATTCACTCACTCATTCACTCCTTCACTCATTCATTCACTCTCTCACTCACTCACTCACTCATACACTCACTCACTCACCCTATCTTTTATTCACTCACTCACTCACCCACTCGCTCTCTCTCTCTCCCTCTCTCTCACTCATTCACTCACTCACCCTCTCTCTCTCTCTCTCTCTCTCTCACACACTCACACACTCATTTACCCACTCTCTCACTCACCCACTCACTCATTCACTCACTCACCCACTCATTCACTCACTCACTCACTCACTCACTCACTCACTCACTCACTCACTCATTCACTCACTCATTCACTCCTTCACTCATTCATTCACTCTCTCACTCACTCACTCACTCACTCACTCATACACTCACTCACTCACCCTATCTTTTATTCACTCACTCACTCACCCACTCGCTCTCTCTCTCTCTCTCTCTCTCTCTCTCTCTCTCTCTCTCACTCATTCACTCATTCACTCACTCACCCCCTCTCTCTCTCGCTCTCTCTCTCTCTCTCTCTCTCTCTCACACTCACACACTCATTTACCCACTCTCTCACTCACCCACTCACTCACTCATTCACTCACTCACCCACTCATTCAGTCACTCACTCACTCACTCACTCACTCAAACCGATTAATCACATAATGGACGCAAGGATACTGAAACCTATCTCAAATTTATATGTTACGGGAAAATGTTCAAAATCTCTTCAGGAATAGAGAGAGAGGGTACAGGTTTAGGGGGGAATTCATTTTTAAATGTAATCAGGTACACAGAAATATAAAACTTTTTTGTAGATCAAACTTTTTTGTAGATCAAAATAATCGGACTCAAAATCGAACAGTACAAATGTGGCTCTAAAGCAAAGTCCAAACATTAAACAGTTTAATATCATTAATTTATTTTCTGCACCACTTAATCCTAATTTGGGTCATGGGGAGGCTGGCGCCCATCTCAGCCAACTCTGGGCAAGGGCTGAGTCAAGGACTCTGGGTACACCTTGGACAGCTCACCAGGCCATGGCAGGGCAGAAACTCACACAACCATTCACACTCCCACCTCGAGGTGATTTGGAACAGCCAATTAACCTACTGTGCATGTTTTTGGACTGTGGGAGGAAACCGCACACACAAGCACAAGGAGAACATGCAGACTCCACACAGAAACACTCGAGCTGGGACTCGAAACTAGGTCCTTCTCACCGTGAGGAGGACGTACTAACCACTACGCCACTGTGCTGTCAGTTTAAAATCAGAGATACAGGTTCACATAAAATGTTCACGGGTTACAGGGATGATGGGGGGTAAAGTAATGTTTTCAAGTTTATTATGGTTTACGTGTTTATATTCTGTTACTTATTATTTGGATTATTAATTCCTTTCTGGTTTATTATATGTAGTCTACATTCATCTGTTCATTTTCTGAACCGCTTACTCCTAGTTATCCCAGCCAACTCCAGGCAGTGAGAGACATGGCCGGCCTTTGATAACCCAGTCAGCTGCACTGGGGGGGGGGGGGGCACTGACAATCTAGTGGCGAGTGGGACTTGAACCCCCAACCTTAGGATCAGTGATCCAGCACCTTATCCCACCAGGCCACCACTGCCATACACACACATACATTCATACATACATACATACATACATTGAGGGGGTGGGGGGGGTGACAATCTGTTGAGAGTGGGGCTTGAACCACCAACCTTAGGATCAGTGATCCAGCACCTTACCACCACTGCCGTATTCTACATTACTTTTGTTATTTAAAATTTGTTCGTGTTTGTTCTCTTTTCCTTGTAAAGAAATGTTGGTAGATCTGAACACGTTTGGAAGTCTAAGGGATGCACAGAGATGAGAGATAATAACTGGGAAGTGACTACATTAAAATTCATGATGAATTGATAGGTACTGGGTGGGATTAAATTAGATTATTTTTCCCACCCCAATTCGAATATGGTACGGTTGACAATTTAATTTGCTTCACCCTTTACACTGTGAACATTATGAATAATTTACCATCGTTATGTTCATTATTCTTACCTTTGTTGTTATTGTTATTATTGTCTTTTCGTTAGTCATTTTATTTAATTATCTAAATCCTTTTTTTGTCATTGTTTGTACTATATATAAGCACAAAACAAACATTCATTCATTAACTCCATCATCATCATCATCATCATCATCATCATCATCATCATCGCTGCTGACACTCAGATGTGGACACCCAGGCCATCACAGGGTAGACACCCACACAACCATTTACACTTGCTCTCACACTTAAGGGAAATTTGGAACGTCGAGTAAACCTGATGTGCACATTTTTGGTCTGTAGGAGGAAACACACATAAGTATGTGGAGAACATGAAACTCCATTTAGAAACACTTGAGCCGAAGACTCGCGTCCGGGACCGCTTGCTGTGAGACGGACATGCTAACGACTTTCCACAGAAATCTACTGGACTTCCTATTTTTATTCAGAATAATAATAAAAAGCATATTAATATTAACATATACGCCTGTATCCTCAACAAGAATGTGTTCATGCGTGAAGTTTGACACCGAGTTCATCATTTTCATGCTACTTTGAAAACAAAGTCTTTAGTTCAGCCGCTCACTAGCTGGAATAATGACAAAAGGTCAGAATCGACTGTCCCATGGCTTTCCTCTGCTCCGACTCAATAACATTTGCGGAAACTATTTGTTTATGTAAGTTGAAGATCGTTATAACGGATCGGGTCACTGGATGTTTACACGTTTCAGCCGATATTTACCTTGTGGCGAAAGTGCATACAGGCAGTTCCTCTGTTACGCAGCTCTATCAATAATTCATAGCAGAGAGAAATGAAAACCTTGCCGAGCCTTTATTCATCCTGATGAAATCCACTTCTATACTTGTCACACACACACACACACACGAAACACAACCTTGAAGATAAAAACCTCAAAGTATCTTCAGAAATTCACAATGTTTAAAAACCTTGGCGAGAGAAGAACTTCAAAACATGGCTGATAAATTTCCTGTTTGAAGTTCGCTCAGTTAATTTTGCCCCAGGACATGAACTCATTTACTGAACCATTTAATTCAACTCGGGATACTGAGAGGCTGGAGCTTATATTAACCAAGACCGGGTGGGGAAGGGGGGGGGGGGTGTACATCCTAAACAGCTTTCCAGACCATAGCAGGGCCAGTACACATACACAACCATACACACTCACAATCACACCTAGGGTCAGTTTGGAACAATCAGTCAGCCTTATTTGCATATCTTTGGGCATTTGGAGGAAAGTGGAGCGCTCACGGCTTAAAGGTTTATAGCTTCACTCTCAAAAAAATGTTGTGTTTAACACATAAGAGTTCAAAGTGAGAAGCATAATAATATTAATCCTAATTAGAGTTGCAGGGAGACCGGGGCCCATCTCAATCGACTCCAGTTGAGGGCACACTACACCATGGACAGCTCGCCAGGCCATCGCAGGGCAGAAACTGGCTGACGGCCATGTAGCCACTCTGGATGAAAGTTTCTTTCAAGAGCCGAATGGTTCTTTTTCACGTGTCTCAGCACACACATCAGCGACATGGTTGGCCTTTGATAAACCAGGTCACTGCACTGGGCAGGACAATAATAATTTTTCAAGAAATATTGTGTGTGTGTGCGTGTGTGTGTGTGTGTGTGTGTGTGTGTGTGTGTGTGTGTGTGTGTGTGTGTGTGTGTGTGTTTGGGTGTGGTGTGTGTGGGGGGGGGGTATTTAATCTCATACAGCCTTATTCTGCTATTCTTAACGTATAAATAATAGGGACAAATAACAAGGGTAAATAGAAAAATATTTAAGTCTTACATTTCATTACAAAACTAACAGTGATGAAAATAGGTGGATTTAAAATTAAAAAGGGGGGGTGGGGTGGGGGGTACCAATCTTCACAACAGCATGAGTGTATCCATACAGGAACGAACCCATATCACTGGACAGTAGGGGAGTATTTTTCTTCAACCTCTGGAAAAATCTGAGGCAAATATAATTTTTTTTTAGTCAACATAATGTTGATGGTTCAAGTTCAACTACCACCAAGCTGCCACTGCTGGGCCCTTCAGCAAGGCCCCAACCCTGCTCAATTGTATATGAAATGGGGAGAAATAAACACATTAATATATCAAAAGTCATTCTGATTAAGGGTGCCTGTCCTGATGAAGCAATAACTACAGTGGTACCTCACCTTACGAAAGACCCAGCAAATGAAAAATCCAGGTTACGAAATGCATTTACCTAAAATTTCCGTCTCTGGATACGAAACAAATTCATGTTATGAAAGTGCCATCTCAAAAATTCAAACAATGCGTGAATTCTCTCCCATTGGCTTTCTCCCAGCATCCCGCCCCGCTGGCCTCCCACTGGCTATGAGGGAGCTGCATCTCCATAATACCCATCACGCAGCTCCCTCCCATTGGCTATTATGGAGCTGTATCTCCATAATACCCATGATGCTTTTCAACCCGTTGTTCTTTCACGGAGTTCTAACATGCGTAAAGGACAGAGTTACTGTTGTTTCATGAGTTTTTCGAGTGTGCTCATTGCAAGTTTATTTTTTGGGTCAGGCTTTTAACCTTGCATAAACATTTGTAAGAATATAACTCTGCTAAGAAGACATGGTCAACACACACACGCACACAGACACGCATGTGCAAACACACACACATGCGCACACACACACACACACACACACACACACACACACGTGCACACACACACACACACACACACACACACACACACACACACACACACACACACACACACACACACGTGGGCTCGAGTGTGATTCCCGGTGAAAGTGATTCCCGGTGCGAGTGAAAAGAAGAAGGGGGCTCGTGGCATGCGGTTGAGTGATATCACAAAGGAATACGGCCGAAACCCGTCTACCATCGGTACGATATTGAAGTAGAAGGAGGGTTTAAGGGTAATATTGGGGGCCTTGGAACGAATCAGCCCTTTTACATGTAAAATGCGGCTCGACTTACAAAAAAATCACGTTACGAAACCACTTCTGGAACGGATTAATTTCGTAAGGTGAGGTACCACTGTATTTTAATGGGCACATTAAACTGCCAATATGAAATAAAACATATAAATAATAATAATAATAATAATAATAATAATAATAATAATAATAATAATAATAATAATAATAATAATTTACTATTACACTATTAATATTACAATCATTATCATCTTCTACTTATTCTAGGTTCAGGTCACAGTGCAGCAGGCTACATGATGAGGCCATTTCTGATAGCTCTTCCAAGGGGGCACTGAGGCGTTTACAGGTCAGCCGAGAGACAGAGTCTCTCCAGCATGTTCTTCCCTAAGCACCTCAACTAGCTCCTCTCAACACAGAGGAGCAGCGGTTCTCCTCCGAGCTCCTTCTGGATGGCTGAGCTTCTCACCCGATCTATAAGGGAGAGCCCCACCACCATGTGAAGGAAGCTCATTTCAGCCATTTTATTATTTATACAGAGCGAGAGAGCGAGAGACAGAGAGAGAGAGAGAGAGAGAGAGAGTTACACTAATTATTAATAATTGCTATTATGTTTTATAATCTAAAACTAATAGCAATAATAAAAAAAAACCTACTATGGCACTGTGGCATAGTGGTTAACACAACAATCTCACCGAAAGAAGTTTCTGGTATTCTGTCCCAGGTTCAGGCATTGCTATGTGGAGATTGCATGTTGTCCCCGTGATTACGTGGGTTTCCTCTGGAACTCCTGTTTCCTCTTATAGTTCAATTATATGCTACCTGGCTGTTCCTGTTTCCCCTGAGTATTAATAAGTGTTTGTGTGTGTGTGTGGGGTGTGTGTGTGTGTGTGTGTGTGTGTGTGTGTGTGTGTGTGTTGCCAGCAATGGATGGCGAGCTCGCCTTCATCCACCATTGGCTGAGATAGGCTCCAGCCTCCTCCTGACCCTAGTAGGATCAGCATTTTGGCAAATGAATGAGTGAGTAAAAATAAAATAAAAGTGAGATGAAAGTTAGGTACCACTAAAAGTTTACCACATAATTCAAGTGAATTGATTACTCTTTAATCTAAAAAATAACTTGTATAATAAATCAGAAACATAAATATAAATGAACTTTGTGAGTCAAATTATTCTTTTGCAGTGAGTGATGATTATTTCGATGTACTGTTTGCACATAACGATTCCCACACGCAAAACCCAGACTGACAAATCTTTAATTTTGTACAAGTAGAACTATTTTCTATTTGCCCCACGACTCAAAGATGTCAGAATTGCAGACTGTTGCAGGGGTGTGAATACTTACTGTCCCCCAAAGAGCTGCATCCCGAGCAGAGCAAACACGACAATGAAGAGGAACAAGAGGAACAACAGGCTGATGATAGACTTCATAGAGTTGAGCAGAGACACCACCAGATTCCTCAAAGAGTTCCAATACCTAAGCACAACACACACACACACACACACACACACACACACAGAGAGAGAGAGAGAGAGAGAGAGAGAGAGAGAGAGAGAGAGAGAGAGAGAGAGAGAAATACACCTCACCCAAAAAGCTTTCAGTCAATCAATATAGCAAGCACACATCTGAAATAATTTTGTGTCTGAGAGGGAATACATCTGGGAAGGATTCTCAGAAAAAAACACAATAAATCTGCAGTGGATTATAATATGGAAGCAGCACTTCTGGAAATGCACAACCACTCTGAAATACAACACCAAGCACCAGAGATATTTCTCTTTCCTTACTTTGTAACCTTAAAGATCCTCAGCAGGCGCAGAGCTCGTAACACACTGATACCGAAAGACGCCCCAGGTTTAACTGCCGCCCATATCACCTCGAAAATGCTCCCTATAATCACCTGGACATAATACAGACAGAATGAACAAACATTCCACTTAACTCCTGAGATTTGTGCCTTTTCTTCTTCTTCCTTTTTTTTTTTAAACTTTAATAGCAGGTCAACAGCAATTCCCTGAACACACGTCAGAAAGCTACTGCATGCTGCTTTATCACTACTCAAGGCCGTAACAGCAGTGTATGATACTTCAGAAGCAATTCATCACAGTCGGTTGTGGTGAACAGACACTCACGCCAAAGTCGAAGCAGTTGAAAGAAGAGTGGAAGTAGCTCCGAGGACCAAGGCCGTACATCTTAAGACTCATCTCAATCAAGAACAGGCCCAAGAATACAAACTCTGCCAGGTCTGTAAACATGGAAGCATCTTTTCATACACCATGAAATACTCTGAGGGTAAACTAATACAAAAAAGGTAACATTTATTGCAATAATAAAACTTTCATACATTAAAAAAGAGAATAAATAAAAAAAAGTAAAAAGTGATTAGTGGGCAGTGGTGGCCTGGTGGTAAAGGGGCTGGAGCACTGATCCTAAGGTTGGGGGTACAAGCCCCACTCTCAACGGGTTGTCACTGTCCCCCCAGTGCTGCTAGCTGGGTTATCAAAGGCCGGCTATGTCTCTCACTGTCTATGGGGAGAGGTTCATGTAAAAGAATAATTGATGACTTTCGTCAAGAGTAGGCTACATAGCCATCAGTGTGTTTCTGCCCTGTGATGACCTGGTGAGCTGTCCAGGATGTACTCTGCCCTTGCACAAAGTTGACTGAGACAGGCGCCAGCCGCCCCATGATCCTAATTAGAATGAAGCGGTTCAGAAAATGAATGAATAAAAAGCGATTATGCTTTTGTATGTGCAGCACTGGTGTAGTGGTTGCATCCGCATCACACCAAAAACATCCCATGTTTGATTCAAGGGCTCTGGTGTTTCTGTATGAAGTTTGCATTATTTCCCTAATCTTACTAGGGTCTTGGAGAGGTTGAAGCCTATCTTAGCAGACACTTAGTAAATGCAGGGTACACCCTGAACAGCTCGCCAAACCATATCAGAGCAACAGAGACATATCAATCCACTTCCACACTTCCATCTACGCCTTGGCTTCCTGTAGCTGTTCGCATTAGAGTCAAACCTCTGTTTGCCTAGAAAAATGGACATGCACTCTCTTACATCAAAGTACTTATCACACCTGCACTGCATTTTGTCTGATCCTCTAGCACTGGTAGACTTGCTCCTCCTTCTACCAAGAGACAAAGACAACATGCATGTAAACCTTTCTCTGTTTTCGCACTGAGGTAGTGGAATGAACTTCCTCTAAATGACAGGACAGCTGAGTCACTGTGTGTCTTCAAATAATAGATGAAAATCTTTTGCAGATGTACTTAGCACAATGTAACATGTACTTAACACACATACACCCACACCCACACACATACACACACACACACACACACACACACACACACACACACACACACACACACACACACACACACACACACACACAAAACACCTACCCACTTAGTTTGACTGATGATATACTTGGTCTGTCTCTTAATGAGCCATTATAAGAATGTACTTACTTTAATGTCCTTCTGTACGTCATTCTAGATTATGGTGTCTGCCAATGCTACCATATATTACAAATTTCCTTAGAAAAATTGTGTTAAATACTGTATGGTAAAATGACAAAGGTAAAAAATAAATAAAGGGTATTTGCCCAAATCTACCTCTCATTTTCACTTTGCTATAAATAAAATCTAAAACACTTGCACAATTTTTCTTTTGGGTCCTCTGAGTAGAAATCCTCAGCTTCGCAACATCCACACATCTTTCCTGACATATCTGTTCAAGTGCTGCCAGATTTCACACAACGCCTTCTTCAGATCAGGTCTGGAGACTGAGTGGGTCATGGCAAAACTTTTGTAAACTGTTTTTCAGTTGATTTTGGCTTTTGTGTTAGACTGGTAGGTTTGTTCTACGCAGGAAAAACACCCACAATGCATTTTTCACTTTTTGGAATTTTATTTTGTGCAAACAGTAAAAGAAAAAGTACATTTTCTTTTCCTGGGGAAAAAACATGAGGGATGAAAGCATTTGTTCATACCCATATATATATATATATATATATAAAACATGCAAAATACACCTAGAAACTCCCTTGCTGAACCTGGGACTCAAACCCAGGACCTATTTTCTTATTTTCTATGAGGCGTACATGCTAACCATTACATCACCACGCTTCCCTTGGATACTACAAAAATATTAATTAATTCATTCATTCATTCATTCTGAATTGCTTAATGCTAATTAGGGTCACGGGGAGACTGGCGCACATCTCAGCAGACTCTGGGTGACGGCAGAGTACACCCTGGACAGTTCGCTAGGCCATCACAGGGCAGAAAAATACTGACGGCTATGCAGCTACTCTTGAGGAAAGTCAGTAATGGTTCTTTTAGACCTCACACCATAGATAGTGAGAGACATGGCTGGCCTTTGATAACAAAGTTTGCTACACTGGGAGAACAGCAAGAACAAACAAATTTAAGAGCAAGAGTCCCTCAAAAAGTAGCACATTACGAGCTAGTAATGATCCCTAACTTCCCACATGTATCGTCACACCAACTTTTCCATATTATTTTAATTGCTGATGTAGGTTGGGGTATTACCACAAATGTACACTGAAAAGGTCTCAGACTGAGAAGCAGCATTTTATAATCTACTCAGGAGTGTACTCAAGGCAGCGGGTACTTACAGAGAGCGTTGGTGAGCCAGAAAGGCTGGTCATAGTGGACTATCGCCACACACAGTGTGTTCAGGCCCACCAGACACAGTACAGTCCAGTAGAAGCCTTGAGACTTCACCATGCGTCGGATGAAGAAACGCACTCGCTTTTCTTTCCTGCGCAAATACGACGAGCTCTCATTCTTGCTGCTTTTCACACTGGCCCGTGCAAACGGCGAACCCTGGGGTGCTGGAACAATTATACAAATCAGAGTAATTAAATTCACTACGGGATACAATAAAACAACAAAATAGACCATTTCCTGAAGGCCCATTCAAGACAAATGATGTTAGATACTTTTATTGTTGATATTGTAATCGAGATACAACAGAGAATTCCATGTTGTGTAATATGCAAATTTGGTATGCATGAAACCTGGATGAATGTTCCGCCCCTTTGCCAATCAGTATGTAAATCAATTTGAATACTCTCACATGATCGGCTCTTGTATTTTATGATGTAACAATACTTGCTTCTTCAAATCTCCATGAATTCCCTAAAACATTTAAACATACTTACATACAAGAGAGTCCAACACACGCTATATAATTAATTGAAATGTTATTTATACAACAAATTCAACATTTCCACAAATTTCCTGAAAATTGGCTTAAAGATTTTGAAATTGGGTTACACATGCACACACACACACACACACACACTCTCTCTCTCTCTCGGGGTACTAGGCTGCCTCACACAAACAGGGCGCCTGGAGTGCAATTGGGTGTTAGGTGCCTTGCTCAAGGGCATCTCAGTCATGAAGGTGGAGTAAGAGAAAGTGCATCTCACTCTCATAAATATTTCCTGCTTTTTCGAGAATTGAACCAGTGACCTTTCGTTCCCAAAGCTGCTTCCATAACCATTAGGCCATGGCTGCCCCCATTATAAATGCTTTACAAATGCTGACTGATGAAACAGCATGGACGGTGCTCCTGTCCCGACTCTGTGTCTGCCTCCCAGACCTCTGTGCTATATTAAACCCTCAGTAGCTTAAATTAAACTCAAATGTCATGGCCGGGTGCGAGAAAGAGAGACAGAAGTGAAAAATTGGCCCATTAGCATTTCATAATTTGCCCTGGGAGAGACGAGAAATAATCATTTCAAGGGCTATTTAAATCTGGAAATCTGACACAGGAGAAGCCTCAAAGACTTGCTAGCCCCCTCGATCACACTACACACACACACACACACACTTTTCCCCATTACCCCATCTTTACTTTCTATTCTCCCACACACTGAGTTTTGAGTCTTAATGCATGTCACATAAATCCTTCAGCTACCATTATTATTATTTCCTTCCTTCTCGTGATTATGCTTACATTATATTAGTATCTACATTCAAATCTGACCCTTGATGACTGTATTTTCATGGAGGTTTCCTGGCCAATTTTTTTTACATGGTTGGATACCAGTTCTTTTTATAAACCTGCATTCAACTGCAGCCATGAGATTGTAATCTCAGCAATTTGAGAGAATTAATGATTTTAAGGGAACTTGGTGGAATCGCGATGGTCCTGATGGAACTTTGTATAATCGTGATTCGTTCTGAAGGAACTTGGTGGAATCGTGATGATCTTGAGGGAACTTGGTGGAATTGTGTTAATTTTGAGGGAACTTGGTGAAATTGTGATGATCTTGAGGGAACTTGGTGGAATCGTGATTCGTCCTGAGGGAGCTTGCTGGAATTGTGATTCGTTCTGAGAGAATTTGGTGGAATGGTGATGGTCTGGAGGGAACTTGGTGAAATTGTGATGGTCCGGACAGAACTTGGTGGAATCGTGATTGTCTGGACAGAACTTGGTGGAATAGTGATGGTATCAAGGGAACCTGGTGGAATCATGACGGTCCTGAGGGAACTTGGTGGAATCGTGATGGTCTGGACAGAACTTGGTGGAATTGTGATGATTCAGATGGAACTTGGTGGAATAGTGATGGTACCAAGGGAACTTGGTGGAATCGTGATGATCCGATGGGAACTTGGTGGAATCGTGATGATCTGATGGGAACTTGGTGGAATCGTGATGATCCAGAGGGAACTTGGTGGAATCGTGATTCGTCCTGAGGGAACTTGCTGGAATTGTGATTCGTTCTGAGAGAATTTGGTGGAATTGTGATGGTCTGGAGGGAACTTGGTGAAATTGTGATGGTCCGGACAGAACTTGGTGGAATCGTGATGGTCTGGACAGAACTTGGTGGAATAGTGATGGTATCAAGGGAACCTGGTGGAATCATGACAGTCCCGAGGGAACTTGGTGGAATCGTGATGGTCTGGACAGAACTTGGTGGAATTGTGATGATTCAGATGGAACTTGGTGGAATAGTGATGGTACCAAGGGAACTTGGTGGAATCGTGATGATCCGATGGGAACTTGGTGGAATCGTGATGATCCGATGGGAACTTGATGGAATCATGATGATCCAGAGGGAACTTGGTGGAATCGTGATTTGTCCTGAGGGAACTTGCTGGAATTGTGATTCGTTCTGAGAGAATTTGGTGGAATGGTGATGGTCCGGAGGGAACTTGGTGAAATTGTGATGGTCCGGACGGAACTTGGTGGAATCGTGATGGTCTGGACAGAACTTGGTGGAATACTATTATGAATTATTATGATTTGACATCAGTTACGATTAAACAGACGCATAATAAAGCGTAGTAGAGCTTAGCAGACATAACAGAGCTTTCGGCATCTTGATGAGCCATCATAGGGTTTCTTGATGAACTTAGAAACAAGATTCCTTGGATGCAGACTGCATTGTTAATTTACCCAGTTTCAATGCACCAAGTGTTCCCATAAATTGTGCAGCTCCACGCTTTAATTTTTTCAATCGTGGAGACTGTAGCTCATGCCTAATGCAATACAGTACATTCCTCTAGTGGGCATTTTTGAAAACTACAGTGCTGTATGTTTATAAACAGAATGCACTGAAAGGTGTTTTATGCGTATGCTGTATAATGTTTATATTTTATCCTCAATAAAAATAAGAGTAAAAATTGAAAAGTTTTTCTGAATCATTACAACAACAACAACAACAACAACAATTCTTTATTGTCAAAGTACGTTTACATACATTGAAATTTGGTTTGTGCTCTGGGCACCTGTCGCCACTGTGCAGCGCCAGTTATTGCGTTGTTCTATCCTTTTGATGCTGAGCGCCAAGCAGGAAGCAACAACTACCAAATTTTAACGTCTTATGGTATGACGCGGCCAGATTCGAACTCCGACCTTCCGGAGGATAAAGCGGACGCTCTACCAACTGAGCTAAATCCCCTATATTTTACTACATTAATACTGTATTAATGAGTAAGACTGTCTATAGAATGTGTTTAAGAAGCATATTTTAGCACATGTAATAGATACATAGCATTTTACTTACAGCTGCTCATTTGCGCATGTGACGTCATACATGGGGTTTTACTTCCGGGTACAGAACTCACGGATTATCTCCATTCGCGGGAGTGCCCAGAACCGAACCCCCTTGAATGTCAAGGGCCTGTGAGGTTCCAGATTTCAACCGACTGAAATTTATTCCTGCGTGCACCCCTCCGAAGCTGTTCTACTATAGAAACATGAGAATGACGCCCTCGAAAGATAGACAGAGTGATGGATACTTTTATTAATCCGAGAAGGAAACTCACAAGTGAAAAAAGGGGACCATATATCCATGTGGATATAAACAGTTTATTCTAAGGCTTTGAAAATTTAATATCTAAATGATTATTGATTAGTAAAAAATGTATTGATGATATACTTTACTTCTGCTAATAGATACCTTAAAATGTTACACAATGGTCCTGCCCTGGGGGAATTATTATTGCTCTCCGATGGCCTGGCAAGCTGTTAAGGGTGTACTCTGCCCTCACCCAGAGTCGACTGGGATGGGCGCCAGTCTCTTCGCGACCCTAATTAGGATTAAGCGATTACTGAAAATGAATGAACATCCGTTAAAAATTTAACTGAAATTTATATTCAATCTATATAAATGTGTGTGTGTGTGTGTGTGTGAATGCATTTATTTTTATATAGGCCTCCGTCAGTCCCGAAGGACTATGGCTGCGCTCTGGCCAGTATCCTGACTGGTGATACTCCCCAGTGCACAGAGCCTGGGTAGGGAGTAATGAGGGACAGGCTGTTACCCAAGCAGCAAGTCCCCCCCTGTCTCGGCGCCACCGGAAGGATCCAATGGAAAGGCAAGTGCCGATACGACTGGGTTCCAGTGCCGCTGCAGGAGAGAAACTACGGTCAATTTAGAACGTCCAATTAACCTACAGTGCACGTCTTTGGATTGCGGGGGAAACCGGAGCACCCGGAGGAAACCCGCACAAGCACGGGGAGAACATGCAAACTCCACACAGAAACGCCCAGGCCAGGAATCGAACCCGGGCCTTCTTGCTGTGAGGCGGACGTGCTAACCACTACGCCACCGTGCCGCCCATGCATGCATGCATTTATTAAAGCCATTATAATAAAATAGCCTGAAATCATAAACTTTAGAATGAACTTTTAAGCTAGAATATCAATGTTGTATCAGCAAATGCTGACAAATGTAGCAAATTCCAGGTTTCATGCTTTTAGAATCGCAAAGAAATTTTGCTCCCCCTATTATTTGTCACATATTGAATGTTTCTTCTTCTTCTCTTTCGGCTTTTTCCCTTCCTCGGGAGTCGCCACAGCGAATCATCTGATTCGCATATTTGATTTGGCAGAGGTTTTTACGTCGGATGCCCTTCCTGTCACAACCCTTTAGCAAGGGACAGAAACACGCCAACGGCTTTGCAGCCTACTCGTTACGAAAGTCAGCAATGGTTCTTTTACATGCCTCTCACCATAGACAGTGATGGACATGGCCTGCCTTTGATAACCCAGTTAGCTGCACTGGTGGTCACATATTGAATGTTTGTCAACAAAATACTCAATACTAATACAGGGATCCCTCACTTTCTGCGGTTAATGGGGACTGAGACCCCCCCCCGTGAGCGCTGATGTCCATGAAGTAGGATCGATCCCACTGACTGACGTATACATACATGTATACGTGTATATATTATCAATAACTACATATTCAACGCTATAATGCTTATAATAACAATTAAACATTCAAAAATAATGCACAAGATGTAAATAAAATATCAATACACACACATACAGGTACACGCGCACACACTCAGATGCGCACGCACACACTGAGATGCACACCTCACATAAAAATGTAAGTAGTTTTGTTGAGGGGTTTTGGGTTGTTTTTTGTTTTTTTGCATAACTGGCCTTGTTTTTCTGCATTTTCTTTAATCTTTCCCCTATTTTTCATTAATTTCCTAATTTTTTGATGAATATTTTTGAAAAACCCGCGATGAACCGAAGCCGCGGAAACTGAAGTATAAAGTGGCGAGGGATCACTGTAAATCATTTTTAAATGTTGTTAAACAAAATAAAGTCACTGAGTGTGAATGTCTGGCAACACCACCCCGAGTCAAATGAAAATCTCAGTGTTATATCTCTTTGGCAAAATTACATTTTTTTATGTGTTCAGCAGTTAAATAAACAGTGACAGAGTGTGTTACTGAACTTGAATGTCTGACAACACATCAACTTAACACTGCTTAAACAACAGCTTGTAAAATAAATGTTTCTGCAGCATAATATCATTATGTCTGCATATACAAGCCGATTCCAAGTATTCCCGACATGTACTACATAATGCACAGAGACGAAGAGCCGCACACACTCATTGATCTATTAAAGCATTTAAAAATTCTACCGGGTTCACGTTTTTTTTTTTTTCATTTTAATGACTTTTAATGATTCAGCAGTGCGACTTACTGTTTTAATGGCCTTAAAAAACCTTTTTTAAATTTAATGACTTCTAATGATGCGTGGGAACCATGTAATGTTTAGCCACTGTGTTTCAGAAACACTTCCACAACTATTTGTGTGACTGTTGCAAACAATCACTTTATTGTTAGCTCCGTCAATCTCGAAAGATCTTGGAGGGGGGGTGCTGTGGGTCTTCGGTCAGGGAGCTTCAGCATCGGGCGTGGCTGTAGAGGCCGATACGAGATCTGCAGATCCTCCAGCAGCCGCTGCAGATGAAGTCCTCGCAGTGTGGTGGGGGTGGCGACAGTCTCCGCTGTCTGCAGAGTCTCTTCTCCCTCCAGCGCTGTCTCCTCTCTCCTCTGCTGTCCTGATGTCATTCTGGGTGGTGGTTCGCCAGTCGGAGTGGTCGAAGGCGACTGGCTCCAGGTCGGAGGGGTTGAAGCCTTCAATCTTGAGGTCGCACTTGCAGAACCTGAGAGTTGGGTGTCCCTTTGACCTGGCTCCCGTAGCCAGCTCCCCGTACAGTAAGTCTTTGGGGATGCAGCCATCAACTATTCGGGTGATGTGGCCAAGCCATCGCAAGCGTCTCTGGGTCAGGATGGCAAACATACTGGGCACATATATGCTAGCTAGGACATCGATATTGGAGACACGGTCCTGCCAACGTAGGTATAAGTGTTGGTATAAGACGTTCAGCCGGCGTTCCTTGCAGGAGTAGAGGGTCCATGTTTCACTGCCGTAAAGCAGAGTATTCAGTACGCAGGCCTTGTAGACTCTTATCTTGGTGTTGGTGGTTAGCATACGGTTGTCCCAGACTCGCTTCGCCAGATGGGCCATCATTGTTGATGCCTTGCTGATACAGGCGTTCAGTTTGGCATCTAGAGAGAGGTTGCTGGAGATAATCGATCCGAGGTAGGTGAACTTTTCATCCACCTCAAGGGTGTGGTCGCCGATGTTGATACTGGGAGCACTGATGGCATCCTGGCCCATGACCTCGGTTTTATTAAGGCTGATGGTGAAGCCAAACTCAGAGCAGGCACCAGCAAAGCAGTTGATGAGACCCAGTCTACAAAGTTGCTCCATTCTTTTCTTTTATTGTTTATTAATTTATACTATTTATGTATCTATTTATTTATTTACTTATATATGTATGTGTGTATGTTTGTACTTGTATCTATTTTTGCACCCCCTACTGATAGTACCTCAAGAGCCTGTAACAGTGAATTTCTCCATTGTGAGATTAATAAAGCTGTATCTTATCTTATCTTATCTTATCTTATGAGATGCTGGAGCACTTCCTCAATGTGGGCAACAAGACCAGCATCATCAGCAAAGAGCAGCTCCCTGATGAGAACGCTCCGCACTTTGGTCTTTGCTCTGAGGCGTGCCAGGTTAAAGAGGCCTCCGTCGCTCCTGGCATGGAGAAAGACACCATCTTCCGAGTCCCGGAAGGCGTAGCACAAGAGCAGGGAGAGAAAGCTGTCAAAAAGGGTTGGAGCAAGGACACAACGCTGCTTCATACCGTTCTTGATCGGGAAAGGGTCTGAGGATGATCCATCAAACTGGATGATGCCGTTCATGTCCTGGTGGAACGACTTGATCATGCTCAAAATCTTGGGGGAACATCCAATTCGCTGGAGGAGGACAAACAGTTCATCCCTGCTGACCAAGTCAAAAGCCTTGGTCAGGTCGATGAAGGCCAAATAGAGGGGTTGTCTCCGCTCCCAACCCTTCTCTTGCAGGTGCCGTACAGAGAAGACCATATCTATGGTTGGCCTGGCTGCTCTGAATCCACACTGTGCCTCTGGATACATGCGTTTGGCAAGTAGTGTAGCCTGTTGAGGACGACACGGGCAAAGGCTGTGCCAACTATGCTGAGGAGTGTGATGCCACGATAGTTGTTGCAATCGCTTTCACTCTTTATATTTATATTTTATAACATTTATAGTTCTATATCATTTATAGTTCTATATGGTTTATATATATACATATATATATCTGTAGGAGAGTACTCAATACTTTTTGGTAGAGCAAATAACAAAAATAAAAGGACAGGACAAAGACTTTCTATTGAAACTCCATTTATTAGTACAGATTTGCTTCGAGGGGTGGTGAAACCATCCTCTCTCTTCAGGTGATTATAGAATAATAATATATATTTTATAATCACCTGAAGAGAGAGGATGGTTTCACCACCCCTCGAAACAGATCTGTAGTGATAAATGGAGTTTCAATAGAAAGTCTTTGTCCTGTCCTTTTATTTTTGTGTGTATATATATATATATATATATATATATATATATATATATATAGAGAGAGAGAGAGAGAGAGAGAGAGAGAGAGAGATAGGCCTCCGTCAGTCCCGAAGGACTATGGCTGCGCTCTGGCTGGTATCCCGGCTGGTGATACTCTCCAGTGCGCAGAGCATATATATATTTAAACCATATAGAACTATAAATGTTATAAAATGAGAGAGAACATTACTTCCGTCAACAGTCATCAGCAGAGCTGGCGAATCCAAAATAGACGACCTCCATCAGCATTCTCCCCCGTTATGGTTGACTGTTAAAAACGCCTGGGCCTCAGTGATGTCACTACAGATGTGTGCAAGACCACTTTCTTAATCCTACAGCCACATGCTCCTTTAGAAAGTTTGACCAACCCACTCCATAAAGTTATCATTTTACTTGATGCCTTCTTTTATGAGAAGCTTTTAGTTGGGTTTTGCAGGATCCTACCTTTCAACAACACCTCTAGAAGTCACTGTACACCAGTAGATACACTACAAAGGATTCTAGGTCTGGATGGATGCTTACCAACTGATGAGATATCCGTGAAATGATCTTCCCCTTCTTCTGCATTGATGAGGTCGTTTTTGCTCTTCTTTGATCTTTTCAATACTGAAAAACAACACAAGTGTGAAAATTTTAAATGCCAGAATGAGACATATCGTGGAAATTAGTGAAAGCATCCATGATGTAGAAAAACATACTGAGAATGAGAACCCAAATACAAAATATATACGAGATCGAATGCTACGGAAGTAGTAGTAAGGTAGGTAAGCCTGTCGGGCTCATCACAGATGGCGCTTATCCAACTACTCCCAGGAGGGATCTTCGTAGTGCATCCCAGGCTAACGTCCCAGTATGTTTCTGAGAACTATTTGTACTGCTGGGTGGACAGAAGCACATTAGTGGTTAAGACCTTGTCCAGGGGTCTAAGCACAGTGGGGGGTCTAAGAGGGATTCAAACCCATGACCTCTGGATTATAAGATCACCGTAATCACTACACCACCGACAATACTGCAACTAGACATTAAGATAAAAGCTCCAAAATATGCAGGATGCAGGAAGACTGATCGATGCAGCAAAGAGCTGAGTCATCAAAATGAGGGCACTTCAGCTTTTCTAACTGTTTACTAACATAAAAGCTGATCTTGAAAATAACAGCAACAACAAAAACACTTATTTGTGTATTATATTTCCAGAAGACATGCAGTCAAATATTATATTAATTAAATTATATTAATATAATTAATATAAAGTTCTGCAGCAGCAACACATGTGTGTTATGGTCAGATTCGTGATAAAACAGTTCCAGTCAGTTCTAACCTGGGTTGTTGCATTTCCTTTTATACCAGGCACCATCCATTGGAGACTTCTCCTCGGCATTCTTGTCCTCTTCAGCAAGCATGACTTCCTCTGCACAGGGGAGAACATGAACATTAACATTCAAGGAGAAGCACATGGATTACTACAGGGATGTCAACGAGTGCAAATTATTTCCACCCAGTTAAGCAGACCGATAAGTGTTAGGTGAGATCTTCAAAACATTAGAATTACTGCTACATCCATCCTCCAAATCTGGGCCAAGAACCTGCAGATACGCTGTCATTTAAATCTGAAAAGGCTGCTTGTTTAAGGACTGAGTGAAGGATATATTCATTCTTTAAAAAAAGAAAAAAAAAACAGCTAATAAATAAATCTACTGCGAAAAGCTGACGTTGATCAGTGGTGCATAGCCACATTTCCACTTGTCATAGCATTACACCCTGTAAAAAAGAGGGTTCTCTGAGGGCTCTTTGCATATTTATGAGGAAGAAGGTTCTGGATTTAAATCCTGTCAACGTTCTTTCTATTTGTAAACGTACTTTTTTAACTTTTTTTAAGCAGAGGCTTATGTAAAAGAGCCATTGCTGACTTTTGTAAAGACTTGGCTGCCCTACGATGGCCTGGCGAGCTGTCCAGGGTGTACTCTGCCCTCATACAGAGTCAGCTAAGGTGGGCATCAGCCTCCCCGCGATTTTAATTAGGATTAAACGGTTTAGTAAATGAATGAATGAATGTATCTCTGACTCTAAGTACTAAAGCCTGGATTTATAGTGTATACACAAATTCAAATTCATTTCTATTATATATACAGGGATCCCTCGCTACTTCATGCTTCAATTCATGGGTTTTAAAAATATGTATTGAATTAAAAAAATAAGGAAATTAAGAAAGAATAGGGGTAAAGGTTCAGGAAAATGCCGCAAAAGAAAGCCAATCATGCAAAAAAAAAACAAACAAACAAAAAAAACAAACAAACAAAAACAAAAAACAACCCAAAACCCCCCAACACAACTACTTACAGTTCATTTTTATGTGAGGCGTGCATCTGAGTGCTCGCGTGTGTCTGTATGTGTGTGTATTTATATTTTATTTTATTTGCATCTTATGCATTATTTTTGAACATTTAATTGTTATTATAAGCATTTATAGTGTTGAATATGTATTTATAGATATTATATCCAATATACTGTACATGTACGTACGTCAGTCGGGGGGTGGGGGTGGGGGGTGGGGGGGTGTTGATCCAACTTCACGGAATTTGGTGGTTGCAGGGGATCATCAGTTCATTTTCTGTAACCGCTTCATCCTAATTAGGGTCGTGGTGAGGCTGGTGCCCATCCCAGCCAACTCAGGGCGAGGGCAGAGTACACCCTGAACAGATCGCCAGGCCATCGCAGGGCGGAAACATGCTGACGGCTTTGCAGCCTACTCTTCTCGAAAGTCAGCAATGGTTCTTTTACATGCCTCACACCATAGACAGTGAGGGACATGGCCGGCCTTTGATAACCCAGTTAGCT
This sequence comes from Plotosus lineatus, assembly GCA_024760905.1. Classification (NCBI taxonomy): domain Eukaryota; kingdom Metazoa; phylum Chordata; class Actinopteri; order Siluriformes; family Plotosidae; genus Plotosus; species Plotosus lineatus. The sequence continues at coordinate 52,311,206 of CM045734.1, forward strand.
GCACTAGGGGGGGCGGGGGCGGGGGCGGGGGGGGGGGGGGGGACAGTGACAACCTTGTGGAGAGTGGGACTCGAACCCCCAACCTTTGGATCAGCGATCCGGCGCCTTATACCACTAGACCACCACTGCCCCGGTTGCAGGGGATCATGGTCCCAATTAAACGCGGAAAGTGAGGGACCACTATACTATTATATAAGAATATCTTCTTATTTTCCTTTCAGCTTTTTTCCTTTTTCAGAAGTCTCATGTTTGATTTGGCGTAGGTTTTTATGCCAGATGCCCTTCGTGACACAACCCTTTAGCAAGAGACAGAAACACGCTGACGGCTTTGCAGCTACTCTTTACAAAAGTCAGCAATGGTTCCTTTATGAACCTCACACCAGAGACAGTGAGAGACATGGCCCGCCTTTGATAACCCAGTTAGCTGCACTGGGGAGACAGTGACAACCTGTGGAGAGTGGGACTCGAATACATATATATATATATGTATATATATAGAGGATTTTCTGAGTAGATCCTTCCGTAGGAGAGTGCTCAATACTTTTTGGTAGAGCAAATAACAAAAGGACAGGACAAAGGCTTTCACCTTTCACCAAAGCCTTTGTCCTGTCCTTTTGTTTTTTTATATATATATATATATATATATATATATATATATATATATATTGTAATATCAATCAATCTATAATATCAATAAATATTTGAATGTTTATTTTCTCCACTTCTGCTGTTCTATTGAGTAACAGCCAATTGATGCTGTTGTGGAAAAAGAAGAATCTGTTGACCGGTAATTTTTTTTTTTTTTTTTGTGTGTGTATTTAACTACAATTACAAAATGCCATACTATTTATACAACAATTATTTACTGAAGGCGAGGCTAATATTGCAGAATAGTCTCAGAGATGGTACATGAAGGTGCCTTTTAACAGATATCCACTGTACCTGGGGCAAATAATTATTTATTACATACTACAGGGGAGGATAAGAAAATCAAACAAAAAAGAAACGACAAGGGTTCAAACACTGCTGCAAAAGGACCATTTCATTATTTGCTCCTATAGAACAAGCACAGCAAGTTTGAAAGCCCCAGCTTCAGTGCGCAGAAAGTAAATATCCAGAAACTAAAGTGTGACTTACAGACAGGTGGACGAATGAAACCCATTCTTATAGCATTCTTATATTCTTATATAACACAAGCCTGGGAGAAAATACAAGCTGCACGTAGAAACACCCAAGCCTGGGGCTGCCTCTGCATCCATCATGATTCTTCAACAATTTTTAAATAAACAACAAAATTTTCATTTAATTGTGCATTTCTTGCTTACATGCCTGTGTTGTTCAGTTCATTTTCTGTCACTGCTTAATCCTAATTTGGGTCACGGGGAGTCTGGCGCCCATTCCAGCCGACTCCAGGCGAGGGCAAAGTACACCCTGAACAGCTCGCGAGGCCATTGCAGGGCCGAAACACGCTGAGTGCTTTGTAGCTACTCTTGTTGAAAGTCAGCAATGGTTCTGTTACATGAAGCTCTCACCATAGACAGTGAGAGACATGGCCTGCCTTTGATAACCCAGTTAGCTGCACTGGGGAACAGTGACAACCTGTGGAGAGTGGGACTCGAACCCCTAACATTAGGATCAGCGATCCGGTGCCCTATACCACTAGGCCACAACTGCCCTGACTGTGTTGTATGTAGTTAAATATTTATGTATGTCACTTTTGCTAGACATTACAAGCATGAATATTCAACGACAACCATCCCGCCTTTGGTACATAAGTGTTAATTCTGTCCAAAATGGAAATCCAATCAGATTGCACTATTCCAGTAATGTGTATCAGATACGAACTCAGTCACATATTTACCAAACTGCTTAATCCAATCCTATGGTCACAGGAAGGCTGATATCTATCTCAGCCAACTCTAGGTGCTGGCAGGGCATACCCTGAATAGCTGAGATGACCATTGCAGGTCAACACATACAAACATTCACATTTACATCCACACCAATGGGAAATTTGGAATAGCCAGTGAGCATAGTGTGCATGTTCTTGTTTGGAAGGAAACCAGGACTCCCAGAGGAAACCATGCAATCATAGGGAGAGCATGCAAACTCCACACAGAAATAGCCCAAGACTGGGATTCGAACCGAGGACCTTCTTGCTAACCACTATGCCACTATGTTAACATTGTGAGGTGCCTGTTTTGTATTTGTTTTGTTTCCTCTCATCTGTAGGTCCAGCTCACGGCACTGAGTTCTGTCCATATCATATGGGCAGGGCTAATTGTGTCCTCTGTGATTGGCAGTCTCGTGGCACCGTTCTGATTTTGTCATTTCTCGTTCTGTGTTTTCGTGTGTGACCTTGTGCCTGGTTCTGACTCTGTTTATATTTCCCCCTCGATCTGTTTGTTGATATTATATATATATATATATATATTTCATTTCATTTTCTGTAACCGCTTCATCCTAATTAGGGTCGCGGGGAGGCTGGTGCCCATCCCAGCCAACTCAGGGCGAGGGCAGAGGACACCCTGGACAGCTCGCCAGGCCATCGCAGGGTGGAAACACGCTGAAGGCTTTGCAGCTACTCTTTACGAAAGTCAGCAATGGTTCTTTTACATGCCTCACACCATAGACAGTGAGAGACATGGCCGGCCTTTGATAACCCAGTTAGCTGCACTGGGGGGGGACAGTGACAACCTTGTGGAGAGTGGGAGTCGAACCCCCAACCTTTGGATCAGCAGTCCGGCACCTTGGTGGTGACCACCACTGCCCCTATATATATATATATATATATATATATATATATATATATATATATATATATTAATGTGCTAACAGCCCCGAGGTTAGTAGGAAGCCGGTGCCATTCATTTTCCCCACCTTTTCTTTTGGTTTTGTGTTTGCTAGGGAGTGAGGGAAGCCATTGTACTTTTTGTTTGTTTGTTTGTTTGTTTTCTCGGTATAGGGAACTCAGATTGCTCATTTGAAGGTAGATGGATTTTGTTTATTATTTTGGCCAGTCAGACTTCTGAAGGAATAGCCACATAAAACAATATAAATAAATAACAGAACTCAACTGAACAGCGGTTGTATTTCTTTTGTTTACCGGTATGTTACGGTTCGACCTAGAACAGGTCGTAATACTGTCTTCTTCTTCGTTTCCTTTCGGCTGTTCCCTTCAGGGGTCGCCACAGCGAATCATCTGCCTCCATCTCACCCTATCCTCTGTATCTTCTTCTCTTACACCAACTACCTTCATGTCCTCCTTCACCACATCCATGAATCTTCTCTTTGGTCTTCCTCTAGGCCTTCTGCCTGGTAGTTCCAACCTAGGTACAGTTCCAACATTCAAGTTCCCTACTCTCAGTCCTAGACTCATGCTTTTCCTTTTCTCTCTCTCCACCTATGGACACGCCGACCGCCTCTCCATCTTCGACCAACAGTAGCCCAGTTTCCACCAGCACCCTGTTGGTTAACAGCACTGATGATGGTCGTTGTTCACCCGGGCCTTGACCGATACGGTATGCATATACTAAATATTAATAACTAAAATGCAGCATGTTTGGTTTCGATTCTCAGCAACATTTCAGGATAGTATTACCCAAAATCTGTATGTATGTAACATTTTTATGTCAAAAAAAAACAATTGATCAATGTTCTTATGTTGTTGCAATAATTTTTTTCCGAAGATGATCTGCGCAGAAGATTTTTTTAAGTGGTTCTGGTTGGAACCCTGCCTAATAGACAAACCTTCTGCTGAATGAACACTTTAATATCTTTCCAAGACAAACAAACTGGAGAAGCTCTAATAGTTTCAAGTGCGACTTTATTGACTTACAGGGTTCAAGCTGAAAATGTTGCAAACACAAGCATCCATATATAATGCGTGTTTCAATTTCAGGCTGAAAAGAGGCCCAGCTGCAAGTCCTGTTTCCATCATGCTTGAGATACAACCTCATCAGGTCCGAGCTCGGGCTGTGGCTGTGTTCTGGCAGCCTCATATACTGTAGATGAATTCATCACTGTTATTTCATGGAAGTATATGAGCCAGATGAATGTGGTAATCGTTGAACAGCACCAGCCCATCACTCAGTTGCTGTGTGATTGGTTTTGGACTCTGAGCTTGTGAGAACTCAAGTCTATCAAGGCTAAAAATATTGATTACCGAATCGTATCACATTTTCATGAAACTATTTGCAGTCATACACTCAGTTGCATGAATCTGTTCTCAGTTTACTAGAATGTGACTCACTTAATTCTTGAAAAGCTCTAAGCTCAGAGACTGTGACAAGACGAGACTGGCAAATTACTCCCTCGTCTCAATTAAATCTCCGCAGAGTAGGACTGGTGGGCCGCTGGATGACAGCAAGCTCCATGCTGAGAAGTGGCTAATTAGCTCGTACTCTATTACGGGAAAGATTTTTATTTATTTATTTATTTATTTATTTTCACGAATTACTTGTATATATGGCCTTCACAATGTAATGTGAACAAATCGGCTTGTTTCTCAGCCCAGACTTACAGCTCAGCCGTTTAAAGGGTAAAGAGATTAAACTGATTAAATCATGTTTAGCTTCAACTTAATTAAATGAAAAAGCACAAACAAAATAACATGATGATTTCAATATCCCACAACTTGGAAAAGACACTACAGAGTAAAATTATACATCTCTAGAAATAACAACAGACCTCTTGGAAAGATCTTTAGCATTAAAATTATTGTTCTTTTGTAAATTTGTGGACCAGGCGCTCCTCATCAGAAAGATTTGAGTGTTTACTTCCAGATACCGTACACTTGATAATCTTTACCACTGATCAATTCGCCAAACCGCTTAATCCAGCTCAGATCATGGGGAGG
>CM045734.1:52321063-52358563 GCA_024760905.1 Plotosus lineatus
GGATTCCTCCAATCAAACAGCGCTAAACTAATGAGAAGCCTCAAAACAGACATGACTCGACGTAAAAAGAACTGATGTGTTGTGAGGAAGATGTGAGGAACATCAAGCTGATTGGTTGAGAGCCGGATTCATTTAGTTTTGGATGTTTGGAAGTTTCAAATACATTTATTCAGGAACTGGTTCTATAACTGTAATTACTATTTTATCAAAAGTAGCATTTCCTCATTAGGGGCATACGAAGTGATGTAACTCGGTCAGTTTTCATTCAATAATCATGCATTATACATCATTTTAAAGCATATCTGATTCTCTTTATAAATATATTAATATCTCAGTATGTAAAATTTCCTGCTTAATTCTTCAGATTTATCTGGACTGTGGGAGAAAACCTGAGTACCCAAAGAAAAGCTACACCTGCATACACACAGCACACAGAAACACCTTTAATGAGCCCAGGACTTGAAGACAGGACCTTCTTGCGATGTGAGGGATATGCTCGCCACTACATCATTCATTAAAAAAAAGGAAAAATTTGAGTTACTGAACGATGATTATTTTAATATCTGGCTCTGTTCCTTTTTTGATCTACAAACCAGGGAGTGGACAAAATAATGGAAACACCTAACATTTTGACATCATAATCTTTGAACATAATTTAAACAATCAAAACTTGGCATGTTATTATTTTTTGTATAATAATTTTGTTATTTGATATGTTGATGTAAAATAAATGTTTTTTTTTTCCTTTTTCAGATATTGAAAACATTAATCATACCCCATAATGGCAGACCTCTCAGATTTTAAAAGAGGCCAAATTGTTGGTGCTCGTATGGTCGGCGCTAGTGTAACAAAAACTGCCCAGATGTGCGGTGTTTGGGTACTGTCCCAAAAGTAATGACTGCCTTTGAAAGAGAGGGAAAAACGTCCTCAGCAAAGCACAAGTTCGCCATCGTCTCTAAAAGAGTTGGAGGGGATTCTGACTGAAGAATGGCTTAAAATTCCTTTGGAAACAATTTACAAGTTTTATGAATCAATACATATGCCAAGTTTTGATTGTTTAAATTATGTTCAAAGATTATGATGCCAAATGTTAGGTGCTTCCATTATTTTGTCCACCCCCTGTATATTCAGGTTCTAGAGCAACATCTGCTCCCATCCAGATGTCATCTCTTTCAGAGAAGACCTTGCATTTTTCAACATGATAATGCCAGACCCCATGCAGCATTAATTACCACATCATGGTTGCGTAGGAAAAGGAACCGGGTATGAAATGACCAGCCTGCAGTCCAGATCTTTCATCTATAGAGAATATTTGGCGCATCATGAAGAGGAAGGTGCAACAAAGAAGGCACAAGACAGTTTAACAGTTCGAGGCCTGTGTTAGACAAGAATGGGACAGCATTCCTATTTCTAAACTTGAAAAACTTGTCTCCTCGGTTCCCAGACAGTTGCAGACTGTTCTAAGAAGAGGGGACACCTCACAGTAGTGAAAATGGCCTTGTCCCAATTTTTTTGAAATTTGTTGACACCATGAAATTTAAAATCAACGTATTTTCCCTTAAAATTATACATTTTCTCAGTTTAAACTTTTGACCCGAAATCCATGTTCTATTCGGAATAAAATATTGAAATTTGGTACTTCCGCATCATTGCATTCAGTTTTTATTCAGAATTTGTATAATGTCCCAACTTTTTGGGAATCAGGTTTGTATTTAATTCCTATCTATTGGTTTAGTCTGCTGAACAACTTTGCTGGGTTTACATTTGCACTGTAGTTACAACAGATATTTTTTTTTATTTATTTAGATTTAAAAAATTTAAAAGACGTCAGCAAGCACTGCTTTTTTTTACTCACAGTAACTTAGCACTTGTATTTGCAGTGTCGGCTATTATTATGTGGCGAGATAGTGAAACGCGGAGGGGGGGGGGTCAAAACCCCTTCTGCCATCTGTTATCATGCCGATTAAGGCATGGTGGCATATCGCTGCTGTCAGCCAGGTGTGTACATGAACCATGGTGGATCTGGGACCGATTAAAAAACAAAGTTGCATAGAGAAAAACCTGAAGGAGGCGATACAGGCTGGAAGGAGAGAGCAGCTATGCAACTATGCTGATGGAGTTATTGAGGAGGAGAACATATTATTTATCTTTCCCTCCACCCACAGAAAGAGCTTCTACCAGTTTCCATTAGCTCTAACCACAAGCTTCGAGAAAGAAAGTTAAGTAGGAGGCAGAGTGAAGGCGGGAGGACGAGAGAGAGAGAGAGAGAGAGAGAGAGAGAGCTAAAGAGTGAGAGAAAGAAACATCACGCTGCAAACATGGCACAAGACAGAAGGACTTCCCCCTGACTGAGCTATCTGCCCCCACAGCAGTGTGTGTGCGATCTGTGTCTCTGTCTCTGCCATGAAGCAACAACAGCACTTCACCATCCTTCCTGCAATGCAGCAGCAGCGGGAGTGTGACACGACCCGTCCCCGTACGTATGTGTGTACATGCGTGGGCTCCCAAGAAGAAATCCCTTTCACACACACTTCAATCCAAAATGCCCACACTGCCAATCAAAAAATAATTTTGCGACATGTGGAGTTGTGTTACATAACGAATTTTGTTTTATATAACAAATAAAGTTATTCGCCAACAATCACAGCTTACTTGCTTTAAAAAAGAAAAAAAGGTACACTTTTATTTATTTGAAGAAACTTGTTCTAAAATGTCTGCAAAACAATAGTCCTAATGTTCATTCATTTATTTTCTCAGCTGCTGCAATCTAACTAGGACCGCAGGGAGTCTGCCACCCATCTCAGCTGACTTTTGGGTGAAGGCGGGTGTACACCCTTGCCAGCTTGTCAAGCCATCACAGGGCCAACACCCGACTCACACAGCTATTCACACTCACATTGACTCCTAGGGGAAATTTGGAACAGCCAATTCACTTGCTGTACATGCTTTCTGGAGCTGGTGGTGTAGTGGTTAGAGTGTTGGGCTCAAGATCGGGAGGTTGTGAGCTCAAATCCCACTGAGACCCTCACTGTGCTAAGACCCCTGGGCAAGGTCTCAACCACAAGTGTGCTTCTGTTCACCCAGCAGTATAAATGGGTACCAGTAAAATATACTGGGAAGGTAACCTGCGATGGACTAGCGTCCCATCCAGGAGGAGTTCAACTCCTGATTGCTTTACGCTACGGAAACCGGGGATAAGTACCGGCCTGATGAGCCGCTGGGCTCGGGTGTAAAAACCCAAAACAGTTAATCAATCAAAAAAAGTCACATGCTTTCTTGGTTTGTGAGCGGAAACCGGAGTACCCAAAAGAAACACGCGCAAGAACAGGGAGAACATGCAAACGCCCAATGCTGGGAATCAGACCAAGACCTTCTTGCTGTGAGACAAATACACTCACCATTGTGCCACCGTGCCGCCATTGAATATGTTTCAAGAACAAAATGATATTTGGTACATTTACGTGAACGCTAAAGCCCCGGGCTCATGTAGATGACACTGTGAGATTGTGCCTTGATGTGGCTGACTGGAATTAATTAATCCCTTAAGCACAGGCATACACGGGAACGAGGAGGTCATGACTTCTGTCCAGAGAAAATGTCGTCATTTTAAAATTAAAGTGCTGAGTCAATTCAACCGTTGCAATCCTGAAATACATACATATTTATTAGATACATTATATTAGATACATATGTCTCTCCGGATGTTACCGTAGATTACGGTGGTAAAAACATACAGTATATGGAACAACAACTGCCACATATGCACTGTAAACAAGCTGCGCCACGCCCACTGTAATGTTGTCCATCTGTCCAAACTTCCTTGTGGGCAGTCTAGCTTCTGAATCCTTCAACAGGTTATGACAAAACTTTCACCAGTTACTCGCTATTAAAGGCTCATAAGCTGGTATCGTTTCTGAAGTCATAGGTCAAAGGTTAAGGTTACATGAGGTCATCCTAGAAAAAATATTGCACACACTCTGCAAGCGGAACGCCTGCATGGATTAAGATGAAACCTTCACCTTCAGTTATAAGTTACTTAATGCCCAGTGATTAGATCAAGTACCTTGGATTTAAGTATAGATTTAGGTCTGTGGATATTATTATTTTTGAGCTTGCTTTATTTATTTATTTAATTGATTAATTATTTGAATGGCTGGGTTTTTAACAGCAAGTTTTTGCAACATACAACTTCTTGCTTGTTGATAGTCTGGAAGTACATAATAGAACAGTTCACGAGGTTGCGGGTACGCATGGCTGCCTGTAAAGCAAGATATTAGTGGGTTAATACTACGACTAGGGTTGCAATCAGGCTAAGCCTATTTCACCCGACACTAGGCGGAGGCAGGGTGCACCCTGAACAGTTCACTAGGCCATCACAGTGCCAGCAGAGACACAACAATTCACAGTCACAGTTGTGGCAATTTGTAAAAGCCAGTTAGCTGAATGTGCCCATTTTTTGGACTGTGAGTCCCGGATACCCCCAGTGGAGCTAACTGGGTTATCAAAGGCCAGCCATGTCTCTCACTGTCTATGGTGTGAGGCATGTAAAAGAACCATTGCTGACTTTCGACAAGAGTAGGCTGCAAAGCCGTCAGCGTGTTTCCGCCCTGCGATGGCCTGGCGAGCTGTCCAGGGTGTACTCTGCCCTCGCCCGAAGTTGGCTGGGATGGGCGCCAGCCTCCCCGCGACCCAAATTAGGATTAAGCGGGTACAGAAAATGAACTGAACTGAGTCCCGGATAAAACTTATACAAGCACAAGGACAACACGCGAACTCCCCACAGAAACGTCGAGCACAGAACTCCAACCCAGGACCTAGTTGCTGTAAGGTGGGCCTGCTGACCACGATGCCACCGTGCCACCTGTCTTCCTTTATCAGTGACACAGAAATTCTTATGTTCCCAAAAATAAAGATTTGCTTATGTGAGACATCTCTCCTTTGGATTGATAATATACAGACAATGGTGTATTAAAACAAACACTAATATATGAATCATATGAAAATTTAGCCACTCCTTCTGACCAATCATATTTCAGAATTCATCTCTACTTTGGTTGGAAAGAGTTTTAATGGAAGACTTTTTGAAAAGTGTTAAAAACACCCACGCCACTGTTCAGTTGGGACTCCCTTGGATATTTACAGCAGATTCTGCTGCTCATAAATAACCTCAATATGCAATGTGAAGCGTCAATATGGAATCTTTGTTTGTTGCAGAAATTGAATCTAACCGAACCAGGAAGTTGTGCACAACACATACGTTTAGCTTCCTGTGTGCAAACGTCGACTTTTGAAAAAGTTTCAAGATGAAAAAAAAAATATATATTGTTTAATGTAGTTTAATGCTAACTAATTTATTCATACATGAACACAAGCAATATGACGGAAACTTGAGAAACGACTGGAGTTGACAGTATCCACCACAAAACTGCTAAGAAAGTAGTTGAAGCCTCGGGAAATAAAAGGGGAATACTGAATGCTCCTACCACAGAGGTACAAGTACCACACTCCACCACCACCCGATATACTGTATACAGACACTCCCCGCTTTACGTTCATTCGTTTTATGTATTTTTTTTTAATTTTATGTTTAAAAAAAAAAAATGATGTCAAATTTTGAGTTTAGCGTGCTCTCTGTAGTACGAGATGTACCTACGCATGATGCTGCGTCTATTGTTTACAAACGACAAATGAAAAGTGCCCTACTTCTTCCCAGTTCACTGCGTGTTACCCTTGTGTTAAGACGTCGTCTCTGTTATCTTTGTGTTTACACTGTTTTGCGGACTTTTGTAACCCTAAGCAGATGTGGTTGGTCAGAAGCGTAAGCCTACTACGGTAGTGATAGTGATAATCAGAAAAAGCGGCAAGCCGTCTCGTTAGAGACAAAGATGGCGATTATCAAGAAAATTGATGCTGGTGAAAAACATGTGAATGTTGCATGTTTCTTCCAAATGGCTCCGTCAACCATCGTAACCATTTACAAGCAGAAAGATCGCGTCATATAGAATGTTAAAGGTTATATTTGATACTGTATTTGATATTTGATGAGGGCATTTGATTAAAATGTATCTATTTGAAATTATTTTGCTTGAATTAAATTTATTTGAAATTAATGTTGATATTATTTGATATATTTTATATATTTTACAATGTTATGTTGAGAATAATTGGTTTAGGGGTGTTTTATGAGATACGGTAATGGTATTTATGGATGTATAGTACAGTATGAACGTCATACGTCACTGGAACATACAGTTACAACTTACGGTTTTTTTTTTTCACTTTACATTCGGCAGTCCGGAACCGAACTAAAACGTAAGTCAGGGAGCATCTGTACTGTATTTTAACAGAAATCACAAAGGGTTTCCAAAATGCTCAGCATCTACAGCACGTCAGAGCATCTTTCAAAATATCTCTGAACTGTTTTTTGGTTGAAAATGAAGACTTTAGTTAGTTTAAAGTATTGGCTTCTCTGTCCTGATTTGATTAAAATGCCTATATCATGAGCACAGACAGGAGCAAAGAGAGGGTGGTGCCCGTCACATGTGACAATGGGCGAGGCCAGAGTACACCTTGGATAGCTTGCTGAGCGATCACAGGGTAGAAACACGCTGACAACAACAACCCAATGTGTTACTCTTGACAAAAAACAGCAATGGTTCCTTTACAGCCTCTCACCACAGACAGTGAGATACTTGGCCGGCCTTTGATAACCCAGTTCGCCGCAATGGGGGGATGGCAGTGACAAGTCAGGGAGTCATTTACAGCATATTTATCTTTCATGTAAACTTGAGATGTGACTACAAATAAATGTTTCTAAACACTGCTTGAATTCCATTTTCTATATTTATTTTATTGTCACAAGCACAATGATCTATACGATATTAAACAATACGGTATGTTAAAAAGTTCGGCGCAGCTACACAAGGGCATCATTTCTTGTGTAAAAGAGGCAGGGTGAGGAATCAGATGGCTGAATAAATGCATCTGCACGTTATACAACATCACAAAGCTGATATCAAAGAAGGTTATGTAAAAACGTACTTGTTTAGTGAAGCATTTTATTAATAGCCTGTTATTAGGTAAAGGAGCAGATCTGGGGGTCTCAGGCATACAGAGTTCTGGTAAGCCGGGGATTTAGCTCAGGTGGTAGAGCGTCTGCTTTATCCTCCGGAAGGTCGGAGATCGAATTCAGTCGCGTCATACCATAAGACGTTAAAATTTGGTAGTTGTTGCTTCCTGCTTGGTGCTCAGCATCAAAGGATAAAATAATGCAATAACTGGTGCCGCACAGTGGCAACAGGTGCCCGGAGCACAAAAAACACCACAAAGAGCGATTTGAGCATAATATTGAGTATGGATAAAGCGTGATATAAATCTACTACAATACAATACAAACTGTGATGTTGGGATGCTATCGCTCACCCAAGTCTGTTTGACTGGGGTGGCTGATTGCCCTCATGTCTGTCTTCCTTCTGGTTCTCTCTTTTAGTTATGCAGCCATAGCCAGTCATGCTGGAGTCCCTGCTTGCACTCAGCAATAATAAAATCTTCCATTTCCATTACAGTACCATTAGTCTTCCTAACAACCTCTCTCTCGCTTTCTCTCACTCTCACTCTGTTTTTGTTGAGGTACACATTCTTCTTCTGGGATGCCAGTGATCCTGATCCTTCTGCTTTCTGAGTCCTGTGGCATGTCCTGGTGTGCTGATGCTGGATGGAGTTCTCATCTTGGAAGCCCTTCCTTCCTGCTGATGAAGATCTAAATGGACCCAGATGTGCACTAACAGACTATCAGCATGACTTTTCACTGCTGTTGATATTAATTCTCTTCCCCACAATTATTTAGGGCTTACAGTTGTAGAATCAATCAGACTACTTTTTGGACTGTAATGAAGTTTCTCCTATATGGTTTGTATCCGTACGGTTTCCACCCAAATGGGGATGGGTTTCCCCTTTGTGCTTGGTTCCTCTGAAGGTTTCTACATTGCAAATACTGAGGGAGTTTTCCTTGTCACCGACACCACATGTGACACTCCTTAGGGATGTGTAGGGGTTGTAGAAAATGTTTAAATTATTATACACTTTATAAGTCCCTACTTTTACTATTTTACTGTGTAAAGCTACTATTCCATAATGTGAATTATAAAGCGCGCTATACAATTAATACTAATTTGAATTATGTGGCCGCTGTACTCATATCTTTAACTCATCTCAAATATCAGTGGTTTCCTATAGCTTTTAAATGTACAGCTTCCTACATGCAATTTCAAACAGGTACACACATACACGAATAGGGACACACCCCAATCACCATGGCAACCAGGAGAGCCAGTGAGTCTGAGTGTGGCCAGAAGATCAAAGGAAAAGGGAATAAAGTAGGAGACAAAATAAAGGACTGAGTGTTATGTCTGCCATATCAGCCAACATAAACATCTCAGAAAGGTGAACTTTTCACTCAATGGAAGCCCATTCAAAGAGTATGGCGGAAATGTCAGCTTATAAGTCATGATTATGTCACAGCTAAGTCATAATTATATAAAACTTAGTAATATATTTTAGGTAGCTATGCCATAACTGTAGCTTGTTGACTCATGATGATAAAATGCTGAGTCATGTTTATAAAATAGGCTACTAGTTAACAATTAGCAGTCAGTATGTCATAATTATGAAATTCTAAGTCATAACTTGAGGCCCCTGATGAGGGAATTGCACGACTTGCCCTTTTGCAGACCTTAAACTTAATCCACAATGACCGTTTCACAAACGTCTTTCAGCATTTGTCCCCAGGCTGCTCCTCTCTAAATTCGATGCTGATATGTTATACAGTTCTTGAGATATAGGTATGTGTATCCAAAAAAGTTAATATTAAAAAAATGCATACTTTTGCATATATAATGATATTTCTAGATGGTAAATCATTGACTATCAGGTATAGTAGAGGAATAGAATCCAACAGACCCAACAATTATGACCTGCATGCTGTTGATTATGAGTAAGTGAAAGGGGCGTGTTCAAAATAATAGCAATGTGGAGTTCAATTAGTGACATCATTTGTTCTCTGAAAAACCAGAGCCAGTTATTTTCCTTATTGAAGGAAGGAAGGCAGCAAATGTAGTACATGTTGATTGTAGAAAATTTCTCTTTGAAATTCTGAGGAAAATGGGTCATTCCAGACAATGTTCAGAAGAACAGTCTAACTTGAATAAAAAGTTTATTGGAGACAGGAGAAGATATAAAGAAGAGCCGAAAATGAAAAGCTGCTCAGATAAAATTATCCAAACGCTTTAAATTGGAAACCAAAACCTGAAAGATGTGAAAGAAAGTGAAAAACTAACATTCGAATGGATTGAAGAGACAAAATGGCAAGAACTCAACCACCGATCAGCTCCAGGAACATCAAAGAAGGTCTTATATTACCTGTGAGTCCTGTTACAATTAGAAGACGCCTATGTGAAGCCAAGCTATCAGCAAGAAGCCCCTCAAAGTCCCACTGCTGAAAAAAGTCTGAAAAGGTTCCAATTTACCAAAGAGCCCATTGACTGGCCTCAAGAGAAACGGAGCAATATTCTGTGGACTGATGAAAGTAAGATTGTTCATTTTGGGTGGAGTGGCCCCGAGACGACCTCCCCAAACACTGAATTCTAGCCACAGTACACTGTGAGGACAGTGAAGCCTGGTGGATGATCTGGGGATGTTTCTCATACTATGGTGTTGGGCCTGTTTATCGCATCCCAGGGATCATGGATCAGTTTGAATAAATCAGAACACTTGAGGAGGTCGTGCTGCCTTATGCTGAAGACGAAATGCCCTTGAAATGGGTTCCAACAAGACAACGACCACAAACACACCAGTAAGCCGGCAAAATCTCTATATTGTATAAATATGTATACAAATAAATGTAAAATAAAAACATGCTTTTTCTTTACAAACATGTTTTTTTCAACAGTCTCATATTCCTCTTCAGGCAGTGGTGGTCTGGGGGTCAAGGTGCTGGATCACTGATTCTAAGGTTGGGGGTTCAAGCCCCACTCTCCACTGGTTGTCACTGTCCGCCCACTGCAGCTAACTGGGTTATCAAAGGCCGGCCATGTCTCTCACTGTCTGTGGTGAGAGGTTCATGTAAAAGAACTATTGTTGACTTTCGACAAGAGTAGCTGCATAGCCGCCAGATTAAGCGGTTACAAAAAATGAACGGATGAATATTCATCTTCAATTTTTAAAAAGAAATAACACAAGTTTGATATTTTTCTTCATGTTTTGATTTGGAATAGAATGTGTAATGTCCCCAATGCATGTGTGTGTGTACGGAAATAAAAGGACTATAAGGATTGTGAGCTTTATTTACTTTTTTTTAACACACTGCTATTATTTTGAACACAACTGTACTTACACAAATAACGAAAACCGATAGAATTTAAAACAATACGAGGCCATCAGCCATATACCGTCATAATTATGATTAGCATTTATTAGCATAATTTCTTTGGTATTTCCCTTTTGTAGATCGGTAACGGATTATCTTTGCCTTAATCATAACTTACTAACTTATAATTATGACCAAGCTTAACGTCATTCAGAAAATTTTCAGATGGTAATGATCCATATTCGAGGTCGACATTAGAAATTTTCACTTCTGTCAATATGAAAATCGAATATATTCAAAGGTTTTTGTAGAGAGCTAACTTTGAGCATAACACAGTTGTTTTCATTCATTTTCTATAACCACTTAATTCTAATTAGAGTCGTGGGGAGGCTGGCACCCATTCCAGCCGACTCTGAGCGAGGGCAGAGTATATTCTGGATGGCTCGTCAGGCCATCGCAGGGCAGAAACACAGTGACGGCTATGCATCTACTCTTGTCGAAAGTCAGCAATGGTTCGTTTACATGAACCTCTCACCATGGACAGTGAGAGACATGGTCGGCCTTTGATAACCCAGTTAGCTGCACCGGGAGGACAGTGACAACCTGTTGAGAGTGGGGCTTGAACCCCCGACCTTAGGATTAATGATTCATCACCTTTACCACCGGGCCACCACTGCCCGAGGTATTTTCGGCGAAAACCAATTAAAAAACAACAGTGCACTATTTTGTGAGTATATATATATATATATATATATATATATATATATCACCCTTCGCTTCTTAAAATTACGATTAATATGATAACAATGAACTAATAATTGTAACTAAGCTTCCTATAGGTATGACTTTTCTCAATCTTGTGATTATGACTTACTAATTTGTTATCACAACTTTGCTGTCTCATAATTATGACTCACAAGCCAACCTTATCTTTAGTGTGAAAAAAGTGCTTGAACATTTAACTAACCCAAGAATAATACAGATGATAAATTGTACGTTGCGCTGTTCAGAAGGGTAGCAGCCTTTTAAAATTATACTTGTCACATTGTATGAAATGGTTTTAATAAAATCGCAATCAAACTGCATGACAGACCTTTGCGATAACATCACAATTCAATAAAGATCTCCAGTTTAAAAAAAACGATTGCTTTCTGTTCTATCCTAGATTCATGCGTTAATAGCACACAAGAAATTGGAACACTGTTTGACTCTATGTAGGAGTATGAGGAGATTACAAAAGTTCTAGAGGAAAGTATCGCATGCATTATATAATACATTGGACATAAATTTAACTTTACACTCTGAATTGTTCATCTCAAAGAAATTATCACATCAGGTGCTGGGGGTGGGGGTTTGATGTGCATGTCCACCTCACAGCAAGAAGGTCTGTCTCGAGCATTTCTGTGTGGAGTTTGCTTGTTCACTCCATGCTCATGTGGGTTTTCTCCAGGTACTCTGGTTCACTTCCAGTCCAAAAAAAAAAACCACACAAAAAACAAAACAAAACACGCACACTACGCAAGTCAGCATTTCCTAAAGTGTAAGTGTGGATAATTGTGCGTGTGTTGGCCCTGCATGGTCTGGTGAACTGTTTAGGGTTAGCCCTGCCTTCTCCCCAGTGGCGGATGAAATAGGCACCAGCCTCTCCATGACTCTTGTAGGATTAAACATTTTGGTAATTGAGTGGGTGAGTATAGAGGGACTGGAATCTGCATGGTTCCCATCATTAAATCACACGCTTGTGTGGAATTCGCAATGCTGTGATATGGCAGTGTTAGATTTTAATCACCAGGGGGATTTTGGTCCATTCATGCTGGGATTTCAGGAGAGTATCTCCTTTCTTTCCAGTCATCACAAGCGAATGCCGTCAGTAGCCTTACGCTGTACCACGGGTATGAATCTACTATGATTGTTTTATGCTTGAAACCTCTCATGTTTCAGTTTCAGAATACGAAGCGCGAGATCCAAGTCCGAGTTTCAGCAGAGAAGCAAAAGTGCTAGAAGTATAAATGCATTTAGTTATTGTACAGACACCCAAAAGTGTAACTTCCTTTTTGGGATGAAATTATTTATATTGTACTAACTCTCAAAAATTTAATCCTGGGGTTATACTGGGGTTACTGGGCCATGATGTCCGCAATTAAAATCTATGATTTCCAGGTTCTATCATAATTGGCGTCAATACATCACAATAATCGTAATTGTCAAAAGATTTTGACGCAAACAGCACGATCACCACTATTCCACCCAGGTCCCTCAAGATCACCACTATTTCCATCAAGATCACAACTATTCCTCCAAGTTCCCTCAAGATCACCACTATTTCCATGAAGATCACAACTATTCCTCCAAGTTCTCTCAAGATCACCACTATTTCCATCAAGATCACCACTATTCCTCCAAGTTCTCGGAAGATCACCACTATTCCTTCAAGTTCTCTCAAGATCATCACTATTCCTCCAAGTTCCCTCAAGATCACCACTATTTCCGTCAAGATCACCACTATTCCTCCAAGTTCCCTCAAGATCACCACTATTCCTCCAAGTTCCCTCAAGATCACCACTATTTCCATCAAGATCACAAGTATTCCTCCAAGTTCTCTCAAGATCACCACTATTCCTCCAAGTTCCCTCAAGATCACCACTATTTCCATCAAGATCACAAGTATTCCTCCAAGTTCTCTCAAGATCACCACTATTATTTTAAGTTCCCTCAAGATCATCACGATTTGACAAAATTCCCTCAAGATAATCACGATTCCACCAAGTTCCCTCAATATCATCACATCATCATCATCATCATCATCATCATCATCATCATCATCATCTTCCGCTAAGTCCAGGGTTGGGTCTCGGGGGCAGCAACCTAAGCAAAGAGGTCCAGACGTCCCTCTCCCCAGCCACTTCCTCCAACTCTCTTGGGGGGACACCAAGGCGGTCCCAGACAAGCCGAGAGATATAGTTCCTCCAGCGTGTTCTAGATCGACCCCGGGGTCTCTTCCCGGTTGGACACGCCCGAAACACCACACCAGGGAGACACCCGGGAGGCAGTCTGACCAGATGCCCGAGCCACCTCAACTGGCCCCTCTCAATGCAGAGGAGCAGCGGATCTACTCTGAGCTCTCCCCGGATGGCGGAGCTTCTCACCTTATCTCGAAGGGAGTACCCCGCCACCCGGTGAAGGAAGCTCATTTCAGCCACTTGTATCCGTGATCTTGCTCTTTCGGGCATTACCCAAAGCTCGTGACCATAGGTGAGGGTTGGAACGTAGATCGACTGGTAAATTGAGAATTTCGCCTTGCGGCTCAGCTCCTTCTTCACCACGACGGATTGGTACAGGCACCGCTTAACAGCAGAGGTTGCAGCGATCCGTCTGTCGATCTCTCGCTCCATCCTTCCCTCACTCGTGAACAAGACCCCAAGATACTTAAACTCCTCCACTTGGGGCAGGACCTCATTCCCGACCCGCATTCCATCCTTGTCCGACTGAAAACCATGGCCTCAGACTTGGAGGTACTGATCCTCATCCCGGCTGCTTCGCACTTGGCTGCGAATCGCTCCAATGAGAGCTGGAGGTCCCAGCTTGATGAAGCCAAAAGGACAACATCATCCGCAAAAAGCAGAGACGAGATCCGATGGCTACCAAACCAGAACCCCTCAACGCCTCGACTGCGCCTAGAACTTCTGTCCATAAAAATTATGAACAGAATCAGTGAGAAAGGACAGCCATTTAGCAATGTTAGGAATAAGTCCTCAGATGGTTTTCTAAGGACACTTCTCTATTAATGACTGATATTATATATGAAATTTATTCTAATGAATACTGAGATATGGCTGCAGTAATTTATTTGTTTATTCAGTTTCTTAACATTATCCAGTATATCCACTTATCTGTGTGTGTGTGTGTCTGTGTGTGAGTGTCTTGGCCCTGTGGTGGCCTGGGGAGCTGTTAGGCCTTCGCCCAGAGTCGGCTAAGATAGGCTTCAGGCTCTTTGTGATCATGATAGGATTAAGCGGTTCAATATATGAATGAATGAATAAATGAACATGTGTGATGTGAATCCCATTCAAAACGAGAAAGCATAACACCCACCAATCCCAGCAATCCCCTATATGATCAAAAATATACAATCATTCTCTTACACAATATTAGAGAATTCAAAAAAAAAAAATTATGGATCCCTTGTCCAATGCACCACCTCTGGCACAAATTTCACAGATTTTTTTTTTTTTTGCATAATCATGCTAACAACAAACACAAAGCAAGCATCAAAGCCCAAGTCCTCTCCGGGTCAGAAGCTTCTAGCATTTAAAAAATTCCATATGCGACAGAGCATCAGCTGTGTGTGTTCTGATATTCTACATCAACACCACCAACATAGTTCTTTATAATATATTCATAAGCAAGGCATAAAAAGCCATGAAGTACTGACCCTGGATAAGGTCGAAACTGATATAACTTTATTATACATTTAATTAATGACAAACTGGTGACAAGTTGATTGTTGAAGGCTGCAAACAGGATGTGATATATGAGAAATATACACATAATGCCATCTGAATACAGCCAGATTGTACAGGCACGCACGCACGCACGCACGCGCACACACACACGCATACACACACACACACGCACACACACACACACACACACACACGCGCGCGCGCGCACACACACATACACACACACAAAGACTTTGCCCTCTTACTTTCTCACTCACACACAGGCAAACAAATGCACATACGAAAAAAGACGTGTGGTGCCACTACTGTTGGCACTATGTCAAACACACACACACACACACACACACACAGAGCTTTGAGAGAAGGTCTCATCAGCACCACAGTGTGATAGTACTCTCCGAGGAGTAGCGTGTCTGCAAAATCAGCTTCGACACCTGGAGCGCTAAAATACTGCTCTAAATAAATGAATTTCACACACAAAAAATCTGAGAGAGCGTTAACCTGATCTGAAGGACAAACCGAGAGAGGGAGAAAATGAAAGAGGGCGCAATGGGGGGAGAGAGCGAGAGAGAGAGAGAGAGAGAGAGAGAGAGAGAGAGAGAGAGAGAGAGAGCATAAGAACAAGAGAGCAAAAGACTGACAGAGAGAGAAAGAGGGCAAAAGAAAGACAGATACAGACAGAGCAGTAGAAAGAGAGCAAAAGAGAGAAAGAGACAAAAAAACAAGAAAGAGACAGAGCTAAAGAAAAATAGGGAAAGAAAAAAGAGCAGTAAGGGAGAAGAAAGACAGAGCAAAAGAATGAAGCGAGAGAGGCAGGGAGAGAGAAAGGGTGCAAGAGATACAAAGAGAGAGAAAGAGAGAAATAGAGAAAAAGAAAGAGAGAAAGAAAGGGAGAGAGCAAGGGCAAAAGAAAGATAGGAGAGAGAGTAAAATAGAGGGAGAAAAATAGTGAAAGAAAGGGAGAAGGAGAGAGGGAGAGAGAGAGAGAGAGAGAGAGAGAGAGAGAGAGAGACGGGATTCATTTAGCCAAAGAAAGGACCCAACAAAAGTGTTTCAGTCTTATTGTGTAGCAAAAATACCAAAACAGAAAAAAGTGTGAAGGAGGGAAAGAGCGAGATCAGAAATCCCCTGAGGACTCAACAACTCTCTGCCCATCAGCCAGGGAGCGGCACACATCCCCCTGAGAAAAAAAAAGGGGGGGGGGGGCTTCTTCGTAACACAACAATAGCCTGATAGATGGAGGGAAAAAGTAAAATAAAAAAAGAAAGAAAGAAAGAAAGAAAGAAATGGAAAGAAAGGAAGAAGGGAAGACGGGTTAGGTTGCCAGTGTTGCCGTTGTGTGGAGTGAAGGAGCTGTTTGGTGATCGAGAGCTGAAAATGCAATTTGCTTTCCGGGAAGTCATAAATTTAACTCTCTCAGGTAGCAGCAGCACCTCAGAGCACTCATCAAGCCATTCTCCATTAAGCCTGTGTGTGTGTGTGTGTGTGTGTGTGTGTGTGTGTGTGTGTGTGTGTGTGTGTGTGTGTGTGTGTGTGTGTGTGTGTGCGCGTGTGTGTTAGAAACACAGTCAGAGAGAGAAAGAGCAAGAGAAAGACAGTTAAAAACAGAAAGAGAAAGGAGAGAGAAGAGAGGGAGCGAGAGCGAGAGAGAGAGAGAGAGAGAGAGAGAGCGAGAGAGGGAGAGGGAGGGAGGGATGGAGGGAGGTGTAGCATCTGTCTGGCCTTTAAGCCACATTACGACTGATGGAAGACAAATCTAATTGTAAGTAAGGTTGCCATGGCGTAACACTGCTGCCTGATTATATTTTCAGGCACACCACACCCCACACAGCTCTTCATACCACACCACACCCCACACAGCTCTTCATGCCACACCACACCCCACACAGCTCTTCATACCACACCATACCCCACACATCTCTTCAGCCCACACTACACAGCTCTTCATACCACCCACACAGCTCTTCATCCCACACCTCGCACCACACAGCTCTTCATACTACACCTCACACCATACAGCTCTTCATACCAAACCCCGCCCTACACAGCTCTTCATCCCATACCCAACACCGCACAGCTCTTCATCTCACACCCCACAGTTCTTCATACCACACCCCATACCACACAGCTCTTCATACCACACCTCACCTCACACAGCTCTTCATACCATACCACACCCCACACAGCTCTACATACCACACCCCACCCCACACAGCTCTTCACCCCACACCACACACGTCTTCATACCACCTCACACAGCTCTTCATACCACACCACACACCACACAGCTCTTCATACCATACCACACCATACTCCACACAGATCTTCACCCCGCACCACACACTTCTTCATACCACACCACACAGCTCTTCATCTCATACCCCACAGTTCTTCATACCACACTCCCACACCACACAGCTCTTCATACCACACCTCACACCATACAGCTCTTCAGACCACACCCCACCCCACAGCTCTTCATACCACACCACACCCCACACAGCTCTTCATACCATACCCCACCCCACACAGCTCTTCACCCTGCACCACACACGTCTTCATACCACAACACACAGCACTTCATCCCACACCCCCACACCACACAGCTCTTCATACCAAACCCCGCCCCACACAGCTCTGCCTCCCATACCCCACACCACGCAGCTCTTCATCTCACACCCCACAGTTCTTCATACCACACCCCACATCTCTTCATACCACACCACACAGCTCTTCATACCACACCACACAGCTTTTCACATCACACCACACAGCTCTTCATACCACGCCCCACACCACACAGCTCTTCATACCACACCACACAGCCCTTCACACCACACCACACAGCTCTTCATACCACACCCCACACCACACCGCTCTTCATACCACACCCCGCACCACACAGCTCTTTATAGCACACCACACAGCTATTCATACCACACCAAACAGCTCTTCATCCCACACCCCCACACCACACAACTCTTCATATCACACCCCACACCGCACACATCTTCATACTACACCCCACACCACTCAGCTATTCATACCACACCAAACAGCTCTTCATCCCACACCCCAACACCACACAGCTCTTCATATCACACCCCACACCACACACATCTTCATACTACACCCCACACCACACAGCTATTCATACCACACCAAACAGCTCTTCATCCCACACCCACACCACACAGCTCTTCATATCACACCCCACACAGCTCTTCCTATCACACCCCACACCACACACATCTTCATACTACACCCCACACCACACAGCTCTTCATACCCCACCACACTACACACCACACCACGTAGCTCTTCATCCCACACACCACACCATACAGCTCTTCACACCACACTACACAGCTCTTCATACCACACCACACTACATACCATACAGCTTTTCATGCCACACTATGCTACACACCACACAGTTCTTCATACCACACTATACCACACCATACAGCTTTTCATACCACACCACACAGCTCTTCATATCCCACCCCACACCACACACATCTTCATACTACACCACACAGCTCTTCATACCACACCACACTACACACCACACCACATAGCTCTTCATCCCACACACCACACCATACAGCTTTTCATACCACACTATGCTACACACCACACAGTTCTTCATACCACACTACACCACACCATACAGCTTTTCATACCACACCACACACCATATAGTTCTTCCTACCACATCATGCACCATACAACTCTTCATACCAATACCACACCATAGAGCTCTTGAAACCACACCTCACCGCATTCCAGCTCATCATACCACACCACACCAAACTTTTAACCATACTACACTACTGGTTAATGGAGTGACGGCATGCTGTTAAATGCCATACAGATTATTTGAAAAATGATGCACAATTTATAGGGGCACAATCCACTAATAATGTTTTATTAATTTTTAGGCATGATTTGTGAATATTTCATTTTTTAATTAAAGACATTTGGCAGTGGTGGCCTGGTGGTAAAGGTGATGGATCAGTGATCCCAAGGTTGGGGGTTCAAGCCCCACTGTCAATAGATTGTCACTGTCTCCCCAGTGCACCTAACTGGGTTATCAAAGGCCACCCATGTCTCTCACTGTCTATGTTGTGAGATTCATGTAAAGGAACCATTGCTGACTTTCTTAACGAGTAGCTTCTTAGCCGTCCGCGTGTTTCTGCCTGGCGATGGCCTGGCGAACCGTCCAGGATGTACTCTGCTCTTGCCCGGAGTCGTCTGAGATGGACGCCAGCCTCCCCGAGACCCTAATTAGGATTAATTGGTTCAGAAAATTAATGGAATGAATAATGAAAGACATACTCTTCATATCACACTGAAGACATCCTTGGCATGCTCAAAAAATTCTAAATTTTTACATCATGACTTCACTGTAACTTTAGTGGTATGTAAAAATAGATTTTTAAATGGTTATGATTGTGTATATGCAATTCAAATAGAGTATAAGCACAAATGCATTACTATAAATTACTGTCTGATTATAACTTGACCTCCTGTCAGAGGTGCTTTTAAATAGGATATGAATCACCACCATTGGACCAATTAGATTTAAGATTTCAGAAGTGCTATGGTATTAAAAGTCTTATTAGACACCTTCTCTAAACCCCACAGCATTACAGAGCTCCAGGATAAGCATCATCATGAATTGGTTAGCAGTGTCTTTTACGTTATCTGCTAATATTATGCATATCTGGAGGATTAAAATCTATAACCAGTAGAAGGCAGTGTAGAGTCAATTGATCAATTCTTCTGATTATACCTCTAATTAGGATTAAATGGTTCAGAAAATGAAAGAATGAATGAAGTGTCGCCCTCCCTATCACACGACCACCACCAACCAGGCAGGGTTGAAAGCATGCACATGCCCCCTCGGTGACGTATAATGCTGCCACTCGCCTGCGGCGCATGCGTATTTGGAGGTGATCTAACATACTCAGACTGAAAACGCTATCCGCCCCTAGGACGAAAGAACTTCACATGAGAGTTCGGCCAATTTTACTCCCGTGTACTCCCGGTCGTGGATGGCTGCGGCTACTCCGGAACCAGAACTATAATAAGTTGCTCTGTTATGTGTGCACATGTGGACCTCACCTGCCACTGCCATGCTCAATTTAATTTGAATAAACCACAAAAATACTGTTTAAGTATGCTTTCTGCTCATGACTCCAAGTGGTATACTGCATACGATAACAATTGTTTGCCTTGGACTTGATGGAAGATGCTGTGAAATTCCTTTTTGGAACCATTTATTCTTAATTAGGGTTGCAGTGAGCTTGGCACCCATCTCAGCTGACTCTGGGTGAGCGCAGAGTACACCCTGGACAGCTCACCAGGCCATCGCAGGGCAGAAAAACACTGATGGCTATGCCCTCGAGTCAGCAATGGTTCTTTTAAATGAACCTCTCAGCATATACAGTGAGAGACATGGCCAGCCTCTGATAACCCAGTGAGTGCACTGGCAGGACAGTGACAACCATTGACAGTGGGGCTTGAACCTCCAACCTTGGAATCAGTAATCCAGCACCACTGAGCCACCACTGCCTGTTGAATTAAACTGTTCTCTTCAAGCGCCATCTCAGGGACTATTTTGTGGAATCTATAATTTTTCGATATTCATTATAACATGTGCATAATAAATACTGCACATATAGACCTGCCTCCATGTTATGTTTGTTTTTCTTTATTTGCTTCCTTTCTTAGCGATACACTACATGGCTAAATACTTTGATGAAAAGCATCGGATTTTAAATCTCAATCATTCTGTTGACTGTGACAGAGCAGGACAAAAACAAGAAAATGTGCTGTACTCTGGAGCACTCAACCTCAGAACCAATCAAACAAGATGCCTGCTGGATGAATATTTGATGTAACGATGTGATGTGGGCTCTCACCCTGACAGCACTCCCAGAACCAGGTTGAGCATGAAGAAGGAGCCAATGATGATGAGGGGGATGAAGTAGAGCCAGTTCCAGATGTTCCCTGAGGCATCGTTGGCCTGCAGCAGAAAGAAAAACATTAACGCATATAATCACTTCGGGGCAATGAAACTCTCGTTTTAAACGTTCACCGTGGTTCAATAACAGCGAAGATCATTTCAGACAAGCCCTTTACTTCTGCAGAAATAATCTTCAGAAAGGGGGCTCGGCTAATTGTTTTACAGCGTAGTCCTTCGTTCCAGATCAAACATGATTAGAGAGGAAAGAAGACTGTAATTGAATGAGTAATCTCTCTCTTTCTCAGCATTGAGCAGAAACTCTCTGAAACCGAATCATGGACTTCGCCCCTGTACTTCAGCGCCATCATCATTCCATCATTTATGACCTAATTAACCCAGAAAGAATGAAAGAAGAAAAAAAAAAACGATACACAATCCACAATATTGCAGACTTGCACTTTTTTCTAGGGCCTGATTTTTCAGCTGAATCAGCAGATAGGAACATGGTACAGTACCATACACCGTTTTCACACACACACACACACACACACACACACACACACACACACACACACAAAACCCTCCTCCTCTTCCTCCTCCTCCTCCTCCATCAAGCCTCCTGTTTCTACAGTAACCAGATCACCTGATCTCGTCACTTTCCGTTTTGTATCAGGTTTGCTCACATATTTTTCATTTTAAAATTTCTGTCCCATAAAGCAATCAGAGCAGAAGTAGCTTCTTTTAAACCCGAGGCTTTCCCCCCTGTGTTCATTTTCCATGAATATATTTTCATCCATTAATTTTTACTTGCCATTCCATGCAGATGAGAATTGAAGTTGTACTGCAGCAAACTAAAGGGACATTTGTACCTTCAATGTTAAAATGCTGCACTAAAAAGAAAGAAAATAATAATACCAACTAATTATATTTAAGTTGCAGCGAGGCTGAGCACATTTTAAACAACAATGGGCGAAGGCATGATACCCCTCAACAGATCACCAGACCATTGCAGGCCAACACACACACACACACACACACACACACACACACACACACACACACACACACACACACACACACACACCATCGAGTGTGCCATTCTTCTGTCTTTGAGAGATGATGATGTAACTCCAAAGAAATAGTCTATCTCCATTTTCAAGAGTGGCTGTGCAGTCCAATTCTCAAGTGGCAGTCTCTTCTGCATCTTCTGCAGGTGACCGATGAAGCAAGCTGGGGTTGCTTCATCCTTTCTCCTGGTCCTCTACGCCACCAAATTCTTTGTTTCTGGCCTCCTCGGCTTTCTTGATACCCTGTTTGACAGTGAGGCACCAGACTGAGGGGTTGTTTTGAGTAACATTAACAAATGTCGCTGTTCATTCCTGTTAGTTTCATGTCTCATTTGCAGACATCCTTGCAGCGCAGCCAAGGGCATCCAGTCTGTCGAGAGCCCACAGCAAGCTGTCCATACAGCAAATCCTTGAGGATGCAGCCTGGGTCCATCCTACGGATATGGGCGAGCCACCAAAGGCGCCTCTCGCTGAGAACGGCTGGTATGCTGCACATCCTGGCACATTCCAGAACCTCTGTGTTGGGCACTCTGTCCTGCCACTAAATGTATAGGATGTGCTTTAAGCATCTCAGGAATATGTGTGTGTGTGTGTGTGTGTGTGTGGGGGGGGGGGGGGCACACAAATATGTTGCTGTTCTGCCATTAGCCTTGCTAACAGCACATAATTGTCATGCCATTGTTTCAACAGAGCAACATAGCATTTAAAATTAAAATTTTCAATAAGGTTAAGGTCTGGACTCTGGGGTGCCAATACATATGTGAAAATGGTTCCTCATGCTCCCTGAACCACTCTTTCATAATTTGAGTCCTCAATTTATATCCGAGCCATCAGGGAAGAAAAACGGCATTGATGTGAAAACCTGATCATTCAGTACATTCAGATCATCAGCTGAGAATAATGTTGCTGAGCCGACTCCGGCGAGGGCAGAGTACACGCTTGACAGCTCGCCAGGCCATCGCAGGGCAGAAACACGCTGGCGCCTACGCAGCTACTCTTGGTGAAAGTCAGCAATGGTTCTTTTACATGGACCTCACACCATAGACAGTTGGAGAGACATGGCAGGCCTTTGATTACCCAGTTAGCTGCACTGGGGGGACAGTGACAACCCGTTTATAGTGGGGCTTGAACCCCCAACCTTAGGATCAGTGATCCAGAACCTTTAACACCAGGCCACCACTGTTCACGAACGAAACAGTTGTCCGATTTTCAAAAAAGGTGAATGGTGGTCAATCAGAGTGAGAACTGATTGTCCAAAATGTTGGGATTCCTCTCATCACAGGCAACAGAGTGATTGTATGATCCACCAACAAAAGCAAGAAAATAACAGCATTCCACTCAGGTTGACTTGGGCTCTCTTACAGGCGTCTTCTGACTGCCAACCAAATTACTACAAGTAATCCCGGTTGTAAAGCCATCCATGTTGCTGAGAAACCTCCGTGTGCGGGACCGCCGTCAATTCAGCTACGATATGTATAATAGTCCTTCTCAAAAAATTTGCATATTGTGATGAAGTTCATTATTTTCTGTAATGTACTGATAAAAATTACACTTTCATATATTTTAGATTCATTGCACACCAACTGAAATATTTCAGGTCTTTAATTGTTTTAATGCTGATGATTTTGGCATACAGCTCATGAAAACCAAAAATCCCTATCTCAAAAAATTAGCATATTTCCTCCGACCAAAAAAGGTGTTTTTAATACAAAAAAAGTCAACCTTCAAATAATTATTAAATAATGATTCTTTCTTTACTTTTTTGCCAAAATTATCAATATTAAAACAATAAAAGGCTTGAACCACTTCAGTTGTGTGTAATGAATCTAAAATATATGAAAGTCTAATGTTTATCAGTACGTTACAGAAAATAATGAACTTTATCACAATATGTTATTTTTTTGAGAAGGACCAGCAATAATTATGGTTTTATTTACTTTTTTTTGTCGCATTATAAGATAAGATGAGAACCTCAACCATCCGGGAGGAGCTCGGAGTAGAACCACTGCTCCTCCATGTTGAGAGGGGCCAGTTGAGGTGGTTCAGGCATCTGGTCAGAATGGTCAGATCCCTGGTGTGGTGTTTCAGGCATGTCCAACTCGGAAGAGACCCCGAGGTTGACCTAGAACACGCTGGAGGGACTATGTCTTTCGGCTTGTTTGGGAACGCCTTGGTGTGCCCCCCCCCCCCCCGGAGAAAGTGGCTGGGGAGAGGGACGTCTGGACCTCATTGCTTAGGCTGCTGCCCCCTCGAACCGACCATAGAATCAGCAGAAGAAGATGAGATGAGTCACATTAGAATATTATACATATTTGGCGCCAGGTTTTTTTACGTTTTTTTTTTTTTTTTTTTTTTTTTTTGGAGGGAGGGCTTCTTTTCCCTGGAGCAAATATATTACATCACATAATTTTAAAAATAAATAAATAAATAAATAAAACTCTCAGTTCAGCATAATGCATTTAACGGACTTTAAAATGTGTTTTCTTTTCTCATAATGAAAGTTTGCCTTCAAAACACACTAACTGAAAGCATAAGAACTACAGAGTCTCAGCTTAAAAAAAGCACATAACGCTGAGGAGTTCATTAAAAAAAATGCTAAAAAGATAAATAACTTATGCATGCTAGTTAAATCCATGTAAGAAACATTTTATTTATTAGCATACAAATGAGATTTTAGGTTGTAAAAGTACCTCAAATAGTTTCATTACAGACAGATAGAAAATAACTGGGCTAGGGACGGGAATTCACATCATATGCTGGAACACTGCTGACCAGACAGTGTGGGAAACACCTCCTACTGTGGGTAGTGTGGTGATGGACAGCTCCTGATTGCTGCACAAAGGGTTGGTGATGAGTCGCTTATATTCCGGAAATCCTCAATGGGCATGGTGGCTCTACTCATGATTGGGTCATGATACCATTAATAATATCATGCCTTCCGTTCACGCTACTGTTCCCTTAGTTCATGCCACATGTCAGTACTGACACACACACACACACACACACACACACACACTCATACATACATACATACACACTCAAACTGACACCTGCGTGCAATTTAGAACAGCCTACCCTACTGTGCATGTTTTTGGTCTGTGGGAGGAAACCAGAGTATCCAGTAGAAACCCACACAAGCAGAGACAATATGCAATCTCCTCGCAGAAATGCCCATGCCTGGGAACCACCCCTAGCCCTTCTTGGTCTGAGGCAGACATGCTAACCACTGCACCGCTGTGCCGCCACATCACATTGTAATATAATTTAAAATACTAATTATGCCCGCTATAATACTGGAGTGTTTCAATATGCTTTTGGCATCACTGGCCCTTGCATGTAGCCGCTCTCTCTTAGCAAGGCCAGAATCCCTCCTGGACAGTTCACTGGCCTTCGCAGGGCAGAAACACACTGACGGCTATGGAGCTACTCTTGTTGAAAGTCAGCAATGGTTCTTTTACATGAACCTCTCACCAGAGACAGTGAGAGACATGGCCGGCCATTGATAACCCAGTTAGCAGTGCTGGGGGGACAATGACAACCCGTTGAGAGTGGAGCTTGAACCCCCAACCTTAGGATCAATGATCCAGCACCCTTTACCACCTGGCCAGAACTGCCACTCGATCGCTATAATATGAGTGTAATTAAACACTTCAATGAAATGCTTTTATAAGAGAATATTTAACGTCGGTGAGATGGTGGTGTAATGGTTAGCACATCCACCTAATAGCAAAAACGCCTGGGTTTGATTCCCAGCTCAGGCGTTTCTGTGTGGTTTGCATGTTCACCCCGTGCTTGCGCAAGTTTCTTCTGGGTACTCGGGTTTCGCCCTAAAGTCCAAAAAAATGCACAGTAAGATTAACTGGCTGCTCCACATCACCCCAAGGTGTGAGAGTCAGTGTGAACGGTTATGTGAGTGTTTGCCCTGCTCTGTTCTGGTGTTCTGTCTAGGGTGTTCCTCGCCCTCGCCCAGAGTCTGCTGAGATGGGTGCCAGCCTCCAAACAACCTTAATTAGGACTAAGCAGTTTAGAAAATGAATGTTGAATGATTTAACTTCGGGGTAGCAGCAGTAACTTCCCTTAATGTAATACAAATGACACCAACCTATTTATTAGTACAGTATATATTCCAGATGAATAGTGAAATCTGATTGGTTCACTATCTGGATTTAAAATAAATTATCCCGGGTAGCTATTGCTTGAATCAGTTAACAGACGCATGGTTTGCGACAGTGACTTCGAGCAGATTGAGTAATGATTATCACGCTTTAAAATGTAAAAATAAGTGACGTTAATTTTTTCTAAGGCTTTCCGGTAGTACATTACTAAAACTTTGAATAAGATGAGATTTTTCCAAAAAAAACACACTCAAAGCCGATATCCTGGTGAGCTGTCCACAGCGTATTATGCTCTCACACAGAGTCAGCTGACATGGGCACCAGCATGGGCACTTGACCCTAATCAGGATTAAGTGATTCAGAAAATGAATTAAAAAATCAGCTCTGCTTGGTAAAAACATCAGAAACTGCCTCAGACAACATAAAAACAACACAGAAAGCCCATGAGAGCTAATTGTCGAGTTTTAATGAGGCGAAGAGATGACATACATCCGTGACTTCCCGGTCACTCACATCTGTGAGCTCATTTATACAAGGGGGCTGATAAGCACTTTCCCTCCGAGCGTGTTAGACCGCTCCCAAATACGCAAGGTGATACAGTTCAAAAAAAGGCAGGTGTTTGAAATAACATGTCATAGAGTGGGCGTGTGCATGCTTTTGCTTTTTTAGAGTTGAATACATGGTAAATATAGATATGAAAGGCTCCCAAGTGGCTCTTGTCAATACTCACCCTGGAGATCATGTGTTCAAATCCAGTTTAATGCCAAAGCCAACTATGACTGGGAGGCCATGGGAGCTAATTTGCTGAGCTCTTATGGAACAGAGAGATGGCAAATGCTCACTTCCCTGTCACTCACAGCAATTGTCAGCCAATCACAGGTGTCTGTGAGCTCATTCGTACAAAGGGGTGGGCGGCATTTTCCCTGCAAGTGTGTTAGACCGCCCCCAAAATATGCATGCACAGCAGTTCACAAAGAGGAGGGAGCCTAGCATCACATGTCATGGAGAAGATTTGTGCATGCACGCCCCCCGGTGCTGGTGATTGTGTGATAGGGAAGGTAATACCTGATTGATGGGAATTGGATACGACTAAATTAGGAAGAAAACATGGGTGGGGGTTGATATAAAGGGCTGCTCATCTAGGTTGGCTTGTAAAACATATTTGTCCATTTTCATCTCAAACAGAAGCCACATTTCCAATTATATCTGACTAATGATAAAGAAAAGTGACAGCAATGCGAATTCCTGTGGCTTTGCCAAGTATAAAATCCATACTCGCCCTCAAACTTACTCGGGTCAGCACAAGTACCAGAACATCGTTCACCTCGAACTCAATTCATACATCTAATGGATACAGGAAATGAGAAGGATAGTTTTGAAATGCTGACCCTCGAAACAGCTGGGGTTTTTTGTTTTTTTTTTTAGGCTGTGGGTGCTTGGTTTGCTGCTCTCTGGGGGATTATGGGATTCAGAGAAGTGCTGAGAAATTAGCAAACATCAGCCACAATGCTTTCAAGCAAGGGCATCGTGCAAAGTAACAATAGGAACAGGATGTGTGAACCATGCAACATGCTAATCCCTATTCATTCAGTGCCAAAGAACCAATAATGATGATGTTGATAGCACTGCGGACCTCAACATGGGTTTAGTCTGATTAGTTGTTCAGATGTGGTGTACAGTGGCCTTGCGATAAATAAAGGTAAGCGTGCTGATTATCTCCAGCACACAATGGAGCTCTGGCAGAGATACTGTAATCACTGCCATTTGTTTGTGCATCCATCTGTTTATTCGTCCGAAATTCTGACCTCACCCATTCAAGGATTTTCACCAAACTTGGGAGGGAGACTACCCGATTTAAGTCCCAGGGATGATATGACTTTTGTACCGTCAAGGTCAAAGGTGAAGGTCAGATCAAGGTTACAAACTTTTGGAGCGTATGACTTTGAAACAGAAAGACATTCCATAATAATAGATAATAAATAATGGCATAGTGGTTATCATGTCCACCTCACAGCAGGTATGTTCTGGGTTTGAATCCCAGTTTCAGGTATTTCTGTGTGGAGTTTGCATGTTCTCCCCATGCTCTGCTGGGTTTTATTCAGGTACTCTGTTTTTTCCCAGTTAAAAGGCATGCATTTTATGCTAACCAGTTGTTCCGTATTGACTCTAGACGTGACTATGAATGGTTGTGTAGGTTTTGATCCTGCCATGGTCTGATGCGCTGTGCAGGGTGTACCTCACCTTTACCCAGTGTTGGCCTGGATTCCCGTAACCCTGATAGTAATAAACGTTTCAGCAAATGAGTATGATGACATTGCTGGCATCGTTTTGAACAAAATGTAACTTTTTCCTCTTTACAAAGACCATTTCCTCATAATGCATTTACTCATAACACTATTTACCCATAATGCATTTACTCAGCACATTAGGAGAGAAAACCGGTGCTGAAAAACAGCAGGAAATAGCTGTGGGAGACTCGGGACTGCTGCACTCTGACCTTTGGCATCTGTTCTCGGCTGATCATTTGCTTTCATTCTTTGTCTCTGGACAGTACATCTGTCTACATGTGAGATCTTACGCACAGAAATCGATAAGCAACATCAGAAATAAAGCACAACAGTCAGTTCAGTACCTTTTACTTTAAATATTTACATAATTTGGGAGATGCTGTTTATCCAGAGTGACTTATAATTATCCATTCATTTTCTGTAACCGCTTGATCCTAATTAGGGTTGCAATACCCATCCCAGCCGACTCCAGGCGAGGGCAGAGTACACCCTGGATAGCTTACCAGTCCATCGCAGGGCAGAAACACGCTGACGGCTATGTAGCCTACTCTTGACGAAAGTCAGCAATGGTTCTTTTAGAGCCTCACACAGTAGACAGTGAGAGACATGGACGGCCTTTGTTAACCCAGTTAGCTACACTGAGGGGACAGTGACAACCCATGAAGAGTGGAGCTTGAACCCCCAACCTCAGGATCAGTGACCCAGCACCTTTACCACCAGGCCACCAATGCCCACTTAGAATTATCATTTTGTTTTATAAAACTGAGCAACTAAGGGTTAAGGGCCTTGCTCAAGGGCCCAATAGTGGTAATAATGGGGACCTTTGGATCAGTAACGCATTGCATTAACCACTAAATAAACAGAACCTCCCTCCAGTGCTGCGCGCCTCCCAATGATTGTCACGTTCCTATGCAGACATAATTATAGACAGCCCCACCCCCAAGTACTAACAATGAGGTCCATAGTCATGTTAATGTGGAGCCGGTGGCGTAGTGGTTAGGGTGCTGGGCTCATGATCAGGAGGTTGTGTGTTCGAATCCCAGTTAAACCCCCGCTGTGCTAAGACCCCTGGGCAAGGTTTTAACCTCAAGTGTGCCTCTGTTCACCCAGCAGTATAAATGGGAACCAGTTAAAATATACTGGGAGGGTAACCTGCGATGGACTCACGTCCCATCCAGGAGGAGTTGAACTCCTGGTAGCTTCACGCTACGGAAACCGGGTATAAGCAGCGGCCTGATGGGCCACTAGGCTCAGGTGTAAAAAACCCAACAGTGCTGTTAATAATATGACATGCATTATACATACTTAAACCTAGATACTTTATGTGCTAAAGGTGATGACACTGTTAGATAGAGTCGTTACTGAATGAGTAATCAAAGAGCTTTAGAAATGCTCTAGGCCTCAAGCTCATTATGATTCAGTAAGATTTCCAGCTTCCTCAAGTAGATTATTTTGCCACTAAATAAGAAATAAGGACCAGAATGAGAGCAATGAAAAAACAACACAGGCCCACAGTGCCAGCACACAAATCTTCGTTCCAGCTTCAGCTTGTACAGGACCTTATATAAGAGAGAAATACTATCATTATTACACTGCATGTCTGTAGGCTTTATTAAATCTTTCATCTCCAGAATGTCATCTGACTATACACAACAGAACCCCATGGAAAACTACGCCTCAGTTTATCCAGGGGATGAAAATCAGAACGCATGCAAGCGGTGGATAAAAAGGGAGTGGTCTTTGTACCGACCCAAAGTATGAGTGTACAGACATAAGCGAATTATGTGTGGGAGTGGTGAGGTCTGGCTAATATTCTGCTGCATTCATCTCCCCATTAGGCCTCCTCCCTGCTCCTCTACATCCTATCGTTATTCATCAAGGACCCTGGAGACCTGCATGAGCAACTCACACAGCAACACTTACAGATGAGTTCTGTGCTACGGCTGGAGGAAACGATTTCGTCTTCACCATCAGGAAAGAGCTGCTTTATGTTCAGTGATTTAGTGACTATGAGTAAATAAAGCTCAGAATTATAAAGAGGGAGTGGATTGGCTCCCGTAAATATTTCAAGATTAAACATGTACATTTAAGCACACATACAGAGGTGCTGATTGCATTGAATGGCTATGGTATCATTAGGCTTCACTGTCCTAACCTCAAGTGTTCATTGTTTGTTCATTTTCTGTAACCGCTTAATCCTAATTCGGGTCACGAGGAGGCTGGCGCCCATTCCAGCCGACTCCGGGTGAGGGCAGAGTACACCCTGGACAACTCGCCAGGCCATCCCGGGGCAGGAACACACTGACAGCTATCCAGCTACATGAAGCTCACACTGTCTGTCTGTCTGTCTTCCTTTCGGCTTTTTTCCCTTTTACTCAGGAGTCGCCACAGCGAATCATCTGATTCACACGTTTGATTTGGCAGAGGTTTTTACGTCGGATGCCCTTCCTGTCACAACCCTTTTAGCAAGGGACAGAAACATGCTGACGGCTTTGCAGCTACTCTTTACGAAAGTCAGCAATGGTTCTTTTACATGCCTCTCACCATAGACAGTGAGAGCCATGGCCCGCCTTTGATAACCCAGTTAGCTGCACTGGGGGGGACAGTGACAACCTTGTGGAGAGTGGGACTCGAACCCCCAACCTTTGGATCAGCGATCCAGCGCCCTAGACCACTAGACCACCACTGCCCCGAAGCTCACACTGTCTATGGCTTTGATAACCCAGTTAGCTGCACTGGGGGAACAGTGACAACCTTGTGGGGAGTGGGACTCGAACCCCCAACCTTCAACCTTGGGATCAGTGATCCAGCACCTTTACCACCAGGCCACCACTGTCCAACCTCAAATGCAAAAAAACAATGTATAATCCTTGCAAACTGCTAATACAGTATTGCACCAATTAATTGTGGTGTGTTTAGCAGATTTTCAATTTTTTATTTATTTTTTTGTTGTTCTGATTGCTGTTATTTTGTAATATTTATTAATATTTTATATGTGTGGGTGTAGATTGTTGTGTGTGTGCTGATCTGGCAAACTGTTAAGGGTACTGTCTTGCCCAGGATTGTCTAGGGTAGGCTCCAGAGAGATTAATTACTTTTTAGACATTTTTTCATTATAACTTCATTCATACATTTATTCATTTTTTTTGTAGACCTTTCCAAAACCACAGTATTGACGAAAGTTTACGAATAAAAGCATATTGTTTATACATTATGTATTATATATGTGGAAGAGGGTGGATAGCACTTTCATTGGAAAGTGATGCAGCATCAGCAGCAGTTTTGGGGAGAGAAAAAAAAAAAAAAGTATGTGTATCAAGGAATCAAGGATCAGGTCTACGTCATCAGCTGTTCGTAGCTTCTGTATGATGGGGGAGAGAGTTGGTGGGTGGGAGCTTCCTCTTGGAATAACTGGGAATTCAGGGTTCTGGGGAGGAGCTAATTTGTTCCTTTGAGCAATGTGTGAGAACTTACGAGCATAAACTTGTGGATGCATGACTTGTCAGTCTTCGTTTAAATCCAAAGACAAAAGTGGTGTAAACAAGTGTTGCATCTTTTGGCATAATTGTTGTTTCTTCCTATCAGCTAAATTTTATTGTTGCTTTGTCAGAACCAGAGTTGTTGATGGCGGCTGGTGATGTTCCAGTTACGATGAAACGTTATGTCATGAATTCCAAATGACACATCCATTCAATCACTGTGTGCATCAGAATAACGAGACAAACATCAAAGTTTTACGTAAGCAGATAATGTACTACGTGGCGGCATGGTAGCGTAGTGGTTTATTTTATTTATTTTTATTTATTTAAGGGACAATGTACAGGAACATTAAGCTCATAGAGACAGAGATGTACTGTACCAGATTATAGCTTAATAGCTAGTTTCCATCTGTAGTCCC
Source organism: Plotosus lineatus (assembly GCA_024760905.1). Classification (NCBI taxonomy): domain Eukaryota; kingdom Metazoa; phylum Chordata; class Actinopteri; order Siluriformes; family Plotosidae; genus Plotosus; species Plotosus lineatus. The sequence goes on from CM045734.1 coordinate 52,353,232, forward strand.
TAATTTAGAACGGCCAATTAACCTACAGTGCATGTCTTTGGATTGTGGGAGGAAACCGAGCACTGAGGAAACCCACAGAAGCACAGGGAGAACATGCAAACTCCACACAGAAACGCCCAGGCCGGGAATCGAACCCGGGCCTTCTTGCTGTGAGGCGGACGTGCTAACCACTACGTCACCGTTAGCACGTCCGCCTCACAGCAAGAAAGTCCTGGATCCGATATCCAGTTCGGGTGTCTCTGTGTGGAGTTTGCATGTTCTCTCAGTGCTTCTGTGGGTCTCTTCCCACAGTCCAAAAACATGCACAGGGGGTTAATTGGCTGTTCGAAATTGCCCCTAGGTGTAAGTGTAAGCCCTGCGATGGCCTGGGAAGCTGTCCAGGGTGTACCCTGCCCTCGCCCAGAGTTGGCTGAGATGGGCGGCAGCCTCCCCGTGACCCTAATTCGGATTAAGCGGTTCAGAAAACGAACAAAGATAACTCACTCCATTAAAAAATGTTCTGCTGATATTCATTAAATCATTCGTTTTCTAGACCGCTTAATCCCTGGCGCCCATCTCAGCTGATTTTGGACGAGGGTGGGGAACGCCCAGTACATCTCTCAAGTCCATCTCATGGCAGCCCACATGTAACCATTCACACTCACAGCTATAGGGTGATTCGGAATAGCCAGTTAGCCTACCCTGCATATTTTTGGACTGTGGGAGATCACAAGTTCGAATCCAGTTTAATGCCACAGCCATCCGTGGCCTGGAGTCCCTGGGGGCTAATTCTCTGAGCTCTCGCCGGAGGGAGAGCTGGCATATGCTCACTTCCCTCTCATAATGATCATGAGCCAATCATGGGCATCTGTGAGCTCATTAATACGAGGTGGCAGATAGTGCTTTCCTACCGAGTGTGTTAGACCGCCCCCAAATACGCATTGCCGCAGTTTGAAAAGAGGCGGGTGGCTAGCATTGCATGTCACAGAGGGGGTGTGTGCATGCGTTTTTTCCCCTTCCTGGTCATTAAATACTTCCGGGCTCTTTAAAAGCCAGGTGTAGATGCTAATGTGTACACAATCAGGAACCTTAAATAAACTAACTAAAGTTTATAGAAAACATCTTTCAAAGGTATTGCAGTCAATCTGTGATCGTCAAACTATATTTTGTTCCCCCCTAATTTTAGTCTTGGGCAGTGGTGGTCTAGTGGTTAGAGAACAGGAGCGCTGATCCTAAGGTTGGGGGTTCGAGTCCCCACAAGGTTGTCACTGTTCCCCCAGTGCAGCTAACTGGGTTATCAAAGGCAGGCCATGTCTCTCACTGTCTATGGTGAGAGCTTCATGTAACAGAACCATTGCTGACTTTCAACAAGAGTAGCTGCAAAGCCGTCAGTGTATTTCGGCCCTGCAATGGCCTCGTGAGCTGACCAGGATGTACTCTGCCCTCGCCCGGAGCCAGCTGGAAAGGTCCCCACGACCTGAATTAGGATTAAGCAGTGACAGAAAATGAACTGAACAACACAGGCATGTAAGCAAGAAATGCACAATTAAATGAAAATTTTGTTGTTTATTTAAAAATTGTTGAAGAATCATGATGGATGCAGAGGCAGCCCCAGGCTTGGGTGTTTCTACGTGCAGCTTGTATTTTCTCCCAGGCTTGTGTTATATAAGAATATAAGAATGCTATAAGAATGGGTTTCATTCGTCCACCTGTCTGTAAGTCACACTTTAGTTTCTGGATATTTACTTTCTGCGCACTGAAGCTGGGGCTTTCAAACTTGCTGTGCTTGTTCTATAGGAGCAAATAATGAAATGGTCCTTTTGCAGCAGTGTTTGAACCCTTGTCGTTTCTTTTTTTGTTTGATTTTCTTATCCTCCCCTGTAGTATGTAATAAATAATTATTTGCCCCAGGTACAGTGGATATCTGTTAAAAGGCACCTTCATGTACCATCTCTGAGACTATTCTGCAATATTAGCCTCGCCTTCAGTAAATAATTGTTGTATAAATAGTATGGCATTTTGTAATTGTAGTTCAATACACACAAAAAATAAATAAATAAAAAATTGCCAGTCAACAGATCTCCCAGTGCAGCTAACTGGGTTATCAAAGGCCGGCCATGTCTCTCACTGTCTATGGTGTGAGGCATGTAAAAGAACCATTGCTGACTTTCGACAAGAGTAGGCTGCAAAGCCGTCAGCGTGTTTCCGCCCTGCGATGGCCTGGCGAGCTGTCCAGGGTGTACTCTGCCCTCGCCCTGAGTTGGCTGGGATGGGCACCAGCCTCCCCGTGACCCTAATTAGGATGAAGCGGTTACAGAAAATGAACTGAACTGAACAGTTAACAGATTCTTCTTTTTCCACAACATCATCAATTGGCTGTTACTCAATAGAACAGCAGAGGTGGAGAAAATAAACATTCAAATATTGATTGATATTACAGATCGATATATATATTTATATATATTATATTATATATTATATATTTATATATTATATATTATATATTATATATGTATATATAATATACATATATTTATATATTTATATATTTTTGTTATATATATATATATATATATATATATATATATATATATATATATATATATATATTCAAGTCCCACTCTCTACAGGTTGTCACTGTCCCCCAGTGCAGCTAACTGGGTTATCAAAGGCGGGCCATGTCTCTCACCGTCTCTGGTGTGAGGTTCATAAAAGCACCATTGCTGACTTTTGTAAAGAGTAGCTGCAAAGTCGTCAGCGTGTTTCTGTCTCTTGCTAAAGGGTTGTGTCAAGAAGGGCATCCGACGTAAAAACCTACGCCAAATCAAACGTGAGACTCATTCGCTTTGGCGACTCCTGAAAAAGGAAAAAAGCTGAAAAGAAAATAAGAAGATATATAATAGTATAGTGGTCCCTCACTTTCCGTGGTTAATTGGGACCATGATCCCCCGCAACCACCACCAAATACATATTCAACACTATAAATGCTTATGATAACAATTAAACATTCAAAAATAATGCATAAGATGTAAATAAAATATAAATATTCTCACTGTCTGTGGTGAGAGGCACGTAATGAACCATTGCTGACTTTCGTAAAGAGTAGGCTGCAAAGCCATCAGCGCGTTTCTATGACCTGCAGAGGGATGGGCTCCGCTGGGCCAAATCAGCCCATCTCGCCATGAAGGCTCCCCAACGACATCCTTGGATGTTGAGGGATAAGTGAAGTGAAGTGAATTTTAGTCGTATCCAATTCCCACTCGTTTGTCGTTCTTTTTCATACAATCATCACGAACCAAGGAGGAGCATAAGCATGCACCCCACCCCCCAGCCTGTGACCAGCATTGCTGCAACTCGCCTCTTTACGAACTGCTGTGCATGCGTATTTTTGGGTGGCCGAACACACTCGGAAGGAAAGTGCTGTCCGCCCCCTTGTACAATAGGCTTGAGATCGCTGTGAAAGTGAGTGAATGTCATCCCTCCCTTCCCTCCCTTCTGTGAAAGCTCGACCAATTAACTCTCATGGACTCCCTGTTGCGAATGGCTGTGGCGTCAACCAGGATTCGAACTTGTCAAACTATTATTTTTGTAATAAGATCTAGTTCAACCCTCGCAAACAACAAGTTAGCTTGGGTTGTGTCCCGGATCTGTTAAAAACAAGAAAAGAAGAAATTAATTTGAAGTGAATTAATCACGTGCACAGGATTAGAAATCTACTCAGTGTTTATTTTGATCTTGGATTCAGCAGCAGGGACTGAAATGAAAGCAGCTTGGGACACATTGATATAGCCCGTCTCCCTGAGGGACTATTTTTAAAATGTTTAACGAGAAACTGATCAATACAGCCATCACAGCAGCACTGGAGCCTGCCAGCAAGATTCGTCATGCGACAGAACCGAGCCCTTCATCTATCAGCAAAGAGAATCTGAACAAGACCCAAAAGTGGCTCTGTAAACTGTTTAAAAGGAAAATGAACCCAAACTTAATAAAAGCTCTGCATTTGTCATTTGTAATAAAACATGTTACTTTATGAACCTCATTTCAAGCACGTAATAATAATAATAATAATAATAATAATAATAATAATAATAATAATAATAATCATCATCATCATCATCATCATCATCATCATCATCAGGGCAGTGATGGCCTGGAGGTAAAATGCTGAATTACTGATTCCAAGGTTAGGGGTTCAAGCCCCACTGTCAACAGTTGTCCCTGTCCCCCCCAGAGAAGCTAACTGGGTAGCAGAGAAGCTGAGGCCGGACATGTCTCTCACTGTCTATGGTGTGAGATTCACGTAAAAGAACCATTGCTGACTTTCAACAAGAGGAGCTGCATAGCCCTGGATTTGCTTCTGTCCTGCGATGGCCTGGTGAGCTGACCAGGGTGTACTCTGCCCTCGCCCAGAGTTGGCTGAGATGGGCACCAGCCTCCCCGTGACCCTAATTAGAATTAAACGGTTCAGAAAATGATAGAAGAAGAAAAAATACAGATAGATAGATGGATAGATAGATAGATGGATGGATAGATAGAGGCAGCACGGTGGCGTAGTGGTTAGCACGTCCGCCTCACAGCAAGAAGGCCTGGGTTCGATTCCCGGCCTGGGCGTTTCTGTGTGGAGTTTGCATGTTCTCCCCGTGCTTGTGCGGGTTTCCTCCGGGTGCTCCGGTTTCCTCCCGCTATCCAAAGACGTGCACTGTAGGTTAATTGGCCGTTCTAAATTGACCGTAGATTCTCTCCTGCAGCGGCACCGGAACCCAGTCGTATCGGCACTTGCCTTTCCATTGGATCCTTCCGGTGGCGCCGAGACAGGGGACTTGCTGCTTGGGTAACAGCCTGTCCCTCATTACTCCCTACCCAGGCTCTGTGCACTGGGGAGTATCACCAGCCGCAATACCAGCCAGAGCGCAGCCATAGTCCTTCGGGACTGACGGAGGCCTACCAGATAGATAGATATGTGCCAATTACCGCACGCATGGGGCCAACATTTTAAAATGGTTTGTATTTTGGGTCAATCTGACGGTGGACTTAGCCAGCAGGAGAAAGCACAAAACTTTAGCATTCCTCTTTCCGCAGTCAACAGACTGATTGTATAATTCATGAGCTGTTGCGGGTACGACTGTGAGGTATCTTCATCAACTTGGCTACTAAAATATACACATGATTTTCTATGTATAAATTTTAAAAATAATAGTGCTATCGATTTTATTTTGATGTATGCCGCATAAACATACAGGCTGACCCCACCCCCCACCCCAAAACAAAAAAACCAAAACAAAAAAAACCCCATATTTTAAAAGTAAATAAAAGAATTACATTCAAGAAACTTACTGTCAGACAGTGGTGGCCT
>CM045734.1:52363563-52373563 GCA_024760905.1 Plotosus lineatus
TAAACATTAAAAAATAATGCATAAGATGTAAATAAAAAAGTAAGTAGTTTTCTTGGTGGGGTTTGGATTGTTTTTTTGTTGTTGTTTGTTTAATTGGGTTTTTTCTTTTTTTTCTTTTTTTTTTTAGATAATTGGCCTTGTTTTGTAGCATTTTTCTTAACTTTTTCCCATATTCTTCCTTAATTTCCTTATTTTTTTTATTTTTCGATGAATATTATTGAATATTAAACTGAAGCCGTATCACTGTATTTTTGTCTTATTATTATTTATTATTAGTTATTATTCATGTTAGTGTACATGCATTATTATTATGAAATATTTATTGCTTTTACATGTTTATCTTTAATATATTAGGTCAAATATACGTGTTTGTGGCAGGTTATGTGAGTTTGGGAGGGGGTTGTAACGGATTAATTGGTTTTCTGTTATTTCTACTTCATAATCGTTTTATCTAACGAACTTTTTGGTTTACGAGCTCACCCTCGGAACCGATTAAATTCACAAGTCAAGGTACCCACTGTAGTTTGCTATGTACTGTAGTACATGCAGATCCTATTCCTCCTGTTGGAGATGTTAATACTCTGTGTTCCAGTTCACAGCACTGTAGTCAGGGATATAAAGTATAATCATGTATATACAGGTCAAACACTCTATTAAATCTTCAATTTAAACATCAGGGTGGGTACAAATGCCATCTGGGTAACTTTGGCATGCCGGGGCAGTGGTGGCTTAGTGGAAAAGGTGATAGGTCACTGATGAAGGTCAATGATTCAGTCCACGCTGTTACCACTGTTGGGCCCTTGAGCAAGGCCCTTAACCCTAACGTGCTCCATTGTAGAAAAATAATTGTAAGTCACTCTGGATAAGAGCATCTGCCAAATGCTGTAAATGAATGAATTGTTGGTTCCAGAAAGTGAGAGTTTCACATAAACCAGTTTCCAGAAGAATTTATACCGCATGGTGGGAAGAACTGAAAACAGTCAGCCAGGAAGCTGAGGATAGAACTGGTGCGTGTTCACCAAAACTGGAAGGTTTTACACCGGAAAAATGACTCATATTTTCGATTGTTGAAATGTGTTAGGGAAGCATTTTTATAGAGCATGTGGGCACACAGAGCTTCTTCTGACCTTGCGCAAGATGTTTTGTGCATTGGTCTGTTCGCAATCCGTGAGAACTGAACGTATACTCGTGGACTTCGGACAGACAAACACACACACAATTTTCTGTGGAACGGACATTGACGTGTCGCCGTGCCACCACATAGCTCAAGCATAAAGTAAAAGGGCCAATCCAAGAGCCACCACCTTCTTTCGTTCTTTTGGGAGTTCTGGGAGTCTCTGGTACTGGTTGCAGCTTGTTGATTTGGAAAGATTTTGAGACCTGATAAAGACATGCAACCAGAACAGAGCATAGCATAGCAGGTTTGCAATTAGATTGGAGAGGAGCAGGCGGCTGGAGGGATGCGGATCAGAGAGAGAGAGAGAGAGAGAGAGAGAGAGAAAGAATTGAATTACATTCAGTCACTCATTCATTTTCTATTCCGCATAACCCTAATTAGGGCCAGAGGAAGGCTGAAGCCAAGGCGGAGTGCACTCTGAACAGCTCGCCAGGCCATTGCAGGAACAATACACACAGACCCAAGAATTCACACTCACACCTAGGGGTGATTTGGAACAGCCAATTAGCTGATTGGGCATATTTTTGGACTGTACGAGGAGACCAGAGTACCTGCAGGAGTCCCACACAAGCACAAGGAGAATATGACGCCACATAGAAACACCCGAGCTGGGAATGGAGCCCAGGATCTTCTTACAGTGAGGTGAACGTGGTAAGCACTGCATAGCCATGCCATCCCATTGGAATTACAATCATACTGAATTGTATCATGTTCCCATGGGCTCATCGGTAACATTTTTCCAATCCTTTGCTGTCTAGTTTGGCCAAGTTTGTGCCTATAACAGCTTTAGATTTATAAGTCATCCATCTCCAGGTTTGATAGGTTGCGCTTTTCAGCCTACCATGGTTGCAGCAGGTGCATATGTGAACTTCTATAGACCCCTGACAGCCACAAGTCAGACTTGATTTCCCATATAAACAAGGTACGTCAGCCCGTAGACCATCCACACACTCTTTTGAGTATCACTCACCATTCTGTACAAACTCTAGAGACTGTTGTCATTCATTCATTTTTCATGGAGAGGCTGGTGTCCATCTCTGGGTGAGGGCGGGCTACACCCTGGACAGCTCACCAGGCCATCGCAGGGCCAACACTTTTACACAACCATTCACATTTACACTCACACCCACCGTGCATGTTTTTGGACTGTCGGAGGAAACTAGAGTACCCGGAGGAAACCCACACAAGCACGGGGAGGACATGCAAACTCCACACAGGAACACCCGAGCTGGGAATTGAACCCAGAGTGTGTGTCTGTATGTGTGTGTGTGTGTGTGTGTGTGTGTGTGTGTGTGTGTGTGTGTGTGTGTGTGTGTGTGTGTGTGTGTGAATCTCAGGAGATCAGTAATTTCTGAAATAGTCAAGTCGCATTTATTTATACAGCACATTTATAAACAACAGATGTTGTGTCAGAGTGCTGAAATATTCCAAGTAGTGAAATACTCAAAACAGCCCAACTGGCATCAACAAAAACAACCATGTCACGAATAAAGATATGACAATTTTCCTCCATTCAGATTCTTGGTGTGAACATTAAACTCAGGATTGTGACTTGTTTCTGCATGATTATAGAATATTACACTGCTGCCACATGATTGGTGATTAGATAACTTTTTAATGTGCAACTGAGCCTATCTCAGCCAACTGAGCAGCTTGCTTATTGCAGGGCAACACACACACACACACACACACAAAACCATTCATACTCATATTGACACCTAGGAGCAATTTGAAAAATTGAAATCAGTTAGTCTACTGTGCATGTTTTTGAACTGGAGGAGGAAACCCGAGAACCCAGAGGAAACCCATGTAAGCATGAGGAGAACATGCAAACCCCACATAGAATCGCCCAGGACTCGGATCTAAGACCTTCTTGCTGTGAGGCGGATGTCCTCAACAGGTGATATTAATATAGTGGAAAGTGAGGAAGATTTTGAAAATGAATAAAATCAGTAGCGACTGCGACTGCTAGACGGTATGAGTTAAAATTATGCAGCGCGATCACAGACTCATGTGGTAAGTTACACTTAATGGTGTCGACGTGGTTTGCTCTACATCCTCATCCTTTATACTCACAGCAAGAAGATCCTGCAGTTAATATCTATATTCAATGAGGGCGTTTTTATGAGTTTGTGTGTTCTCCGCATGCTTGTGTGAGTTTCCTCTGGGTACTCCGGTTTCCTCCCACAGTCCAAAGACATGCATCATGAGTCTAACTGTTCAGTTCATTTTCTGTAACCATTTAATCCTAATTAGGGTCGTGGGGAGGCTGGCACCCCTCCCAGCCAACTCCAGATGAGGGCAGAGTACACGGTGGACAGCACGGTGAAGGCTTTGCAGCTACTCGTGTCGAAAGTCAGCAATGGTTTTTGTACATGAACCTCACACCAAAGACAGTGAGAGACATGGCTGGCCTTTGATAACCCAGTTAGCTGCAATGGGGGGACAGTGACAAACTTGTGGAGAGTGGGACTCGAACCCCCAACCTTTGGATCAGCGATCCGGCGCCCTATACCAAAAGACCACCACTGCCCTATTAGGCTAACTGGCTTTTCCAAATTGTTCCTATGTATGAGTGTGAGTGTAAATAGTGATGTGTATGTTGGCCTTGTGATCGAAGACTGGCAAGCTGTTCAGGGTGTATACCGTCTTCACCCGAAGTTGGCTGACATAGGCTGTAACTTATCTGGGTTATCATAGGCCAGCCATGTCTCTTACTGTCTATGGTGCGAGGTTCATGTAAAAGAACCATTGCTGACTTTCGACAAGAGTAGCTGCAAAGTCATTGGTGTGTTTCTGCCCTGCGATGGCCTGGTGAGCTGTCCAGGGTGTAGTCTGCCCTTGCCCAGAGTCAGCTGGGATGGGCGCCAGCCTCCCCGTGACCCAAATTAGGATCAAGCGGTTACAAAAAATGAACTGCACTGAGTTCAGCAGCTTACTGATCACAGAGTTGCTGTTTCAAGCCCTAGGACCACCAAGCTGCTACCATTGGGCTCTTGAGCAAAGCTTTTAATCCTCAACTCAGGTGTATAAATGTGATAAAAATTAATATTCATCTGGAGAATGCGTTTAATGTCAATCTCCGTGTCGTTTGTGCTATTCCAGATACGAGGGAACATTTTCGCAATGATCTTGAAATTGTCCTGTTTTTTTGCTGAGGTGTTTATAGAAGCAAATGAAGAGAAATCACTGATCCAGATCGGCACGTGACATGTTAAAAGAAAGGCGTTCTAGATCTTGTGTGGGTGTGTTGGGCCATGGTGCCGGAGAACCTCGGAAATACATATCCGAAGTTTGCAATTACTTTACAGTCAATATCTTGCAGAAATAACTCAGTAGGAAATCCCTCTGCCTTAGCCACAATGTGCTCTGCTTCATCAACCCCTGCTTATAGGTCTAAAATATCACTGACCAGCTCAGGAAATAGTACATGCGCATTCTTGTTGAAGCCCCGCCCACTCACTTTGGTGAGGGTGAAAGCTAAAATAACTTCATGGTGGACTGCAGCGCAGGGACCATGAAACAATACATTAATTCATCCTGTTATTCATTTTCTGAACCGGTTAATCCTAGTTTGGGTTGCAGGGAGGCTGGCGGCCATCTCGGCAGACTCTGTGCGAGGGCAGAGTGCATCCTGGAAGGCTCGCCAGGCTGTTGCAGGGCAGAAACATGCTGACGGCCATGCAGCTACTCTCAAAGTCAGCAAAGGTCCTTTAACAGCCTCTCACCATACACAGTGACAGACATGGCCGGCCTTTGATAATACAGTTAGCTGCATTGGGGGGCAGTGACAACGCATTGATAGTAGGGCTTGAACCCCGAACCTTGGGGTCAGTGATCCAGCACCTTACCACCGGGCCACCATTGCCTGTCCAATAAATTAATTAATGAAATACAGTGGTTCCTCACCTTAAGAAAGACCCAACAAACGAAAAATCCAAGTTATGAAACGCATATACCTAAAATTTCCGTCTCTGGATACGAAAAAAATTCACATTACAAAACACGTCATCTGAAAAATTCAAACAATGCACGAGTTGCTCTCCCACTGGCTATCTCCCAACACCCTGCCTCGCTGTCTCCCATTGGCTAGGAGAGAGCTGTATCTCCATAATACCCATCATGCTTTTCGTGTACCTTCGACCCATTGTTCGTCACGGAGTTCTAACACACGTAAAGGACAGAGTTACTGTTGTTTAGTGAGTTTTTCAAGTGTGCTCATTGCAACTTTATTTTTTGGCTCAGGCTTTTAACCTTGCATAATCATTTGTAAGATTATAAGTCTGCTAAGAAGAAATGGTCAACACACACGGGCACATACACACGCGCACACACACACACACATACGTGCGCGCACGCACACACACACACACACACACACACACACACACACACACACACACACACACGAGTGCAGGTGTGATTCCGGGTCAAAGTGATACCCGGTGCGAGTGAAAAGAAGAAGTGGGCTCGTGGCATGCGGTTGAGTGATATCGCAAAGGAATATGGCCGAAATCCGTCTACTATCTGTACGATATTGAAGCAGAAGGAGGTCTTAAAAGGTATACTTTTATAATTTTTAAAGGGTTTTGGGGGTAGTATTGGGGGCCTTGGAACAAATCAGGCCTTTTACATGTAAAATGCGGCTCAACTTACGAAAAAATCAGGTTATGAAATCACTTCTGGAACGGCTTAATTTCATAAGGTCAGGTATGGGGTTGCTAATATTTTTATATATTTCAGCTAATATGCAGGTGCTATATTGCTCTAATATGGTAAATTTTAATCAAAATATTAGGATTAAGTAATTTTTTTTTGTCATCCCCATGTTACAAATTTGGGGTTCAGGTGGTGAACATGTTTAAAAGAAGCACAGATCAATGAGATTCCACTGCATCATCATCATCATCATCATCATCATCATCATCATCATGTTTCACTTGATCCGGGAGATCGGGTCAAGTTGCAGGGTCAGCAGCATTGAGGTCCAGACATCCTTTTCCCAGCCCCAGCAAGATTATACTATCATAAATTAATTGTTTATTTATTTATTATAATTAATTATTGACATGTTATGGTTACTGTTAATTATGTGTTTTTAATTTCATGTATTTATTTCCAAATTTGCTTAATCAATGATGCATTATTAAATGATACATTTTTTACTGGGTTGTGACACTTTTGCCCCCCCCCCCCCCCCCATGCCCCATACACTGGTATGGGGCAATCAGTAATCTCGTAGTTCGTTTGAAGCTAATATCGCTAATGTTTCAGTTGCTTCGCACGGGGTTTAAAATAAACTCTGTGACAAATTCTTATTCGTTTATTTTAATACTATAAGCATATTTTTAGAAAATTCAAGCTATATTTTCACAGTATTATACCCCATTTCTAACATTCTCAAGAAAAAAAAAAAACAAACAACACGCTGAATGCTGCACCCAACCAAACAGAAATGAGTATTCAAACAAACTGTGTAATAAATATAGCACAATGCTGTTGAATTCTTGAATTTAATTGGTTAAAAGATAACGCTATACTCACAGGTGTCCAGTGATTTAATAACAGAACAATGATAACGATAATAATAATGGAACGGTGACAGGTGATTTAATAAGTGAACATGAGACCAAGCATCACATGACTATACTGTATTTACATTTACAGCATTAGGCAGACGCTCTTATCCAGAGTGATTTAAAATCATCATTCTTTTATATAACTGAGCAGTTGAGGGCCAAGGGTCTTTTTCAAGGGCCCAACAGTGTTGATGGGATTGAACCGCTGACCTTTGAATCAGTAATCCAGCACTTTAACCACAAAGCCACCACTGCCACTCTGAATATGGACGTCATGTACATGACAATAGATAAGGCTTCCTGGCATGGGTTTGCACATCTCTATCCTGAGCTCATCTTTCATTTCATAAGCCATTAGCAGCTATAATCTGGGAATGATGGATGAAGTGAAGGAGTAGAAGAGTGGGGAGGGTGGGGGTTAATAGCAGGAAACGAGAAAGCCACTTTTTTTCCCCTCTTGATCCCATTCATCCAACTGACACACCGTTCATCAGACCTCCTGACACATGCCGAAGATCCTTACGCCAGTTTACTTGGCCGTCAGACGTCAGACACACACACACACACACACACACACACACACACACACACACACACATCATACACATCATACACATTCAGATACCAGGCACCGGCTCAGCATGATGAATTACACAGCAGACCAGAGATGACCCTCCTGCAGTGTTGAACTAAATTCTGCAGTAATAGCCTCCGATGACAATGTGATTAATCATGATATTTCTGGCATGGATGGGAGGAAGGAGCAGCGATGTATAATTAAGGCGGCAGAGCTAGAGATTATTCATGCCGCCCTGAAGTAGCTAAACCTGAACTCTTTAGGGCCATGGATCAAAAAACACATTGCTCCATTTCACTCTAATTCAAGAAATACTGGCTGTTCAGGTGGCATCCAAAAATAGGACAGTGGCCTGGCGATGTAAAGCTTCACCTTTTTCAAAGCATGACAAATATTTTCAAGTGACATCACTGGCACTTTGGGAGCAACTTCCCCTCTCATAAATTAGAAAGACATGATTCCTAGTAGAGAGCATTGTGCTGTGGCTTCGGGGGCGCTACAGGTTTATAGGGGTTACAGTGTGAAATATGCCTGGTTATCATCTCCTCTAAAAATAGCATGGACCTCTCAAAGGCTCTTAGAATTAATAAACCAAAAAATATCCATTCCAATAATAATAGAATCTGTAAAAACACTGGAAGTTGTGCAGGCAGAAGCTTTTTTATTAGAGATTGCAGAAGAATGGGTAGACTGGGATTACCATTCTTTCCACCCATAAATCGCTGCAACTCAGAACAACAGATCTTCTACATTACAACATCAGAACATCGCAATGGGTTCCAATTCTGTCAGCTAAAAGCAAGAACCTAAGGTTACACAGGGTACCATTCATTCATCTGCCGAACCGATTAATCTTACTGAGGTTGGATGCAGGCTGGAGCCTATCTCAGCCGACAGTAACCCAGCCCGGGAATCAAACCCAGAACCATCTTGCTGCAAGGTGGCTGTACTAACCACTACGCCACTCTGTCACCTCCTTTTCAGAACCACTTAATCCGAATAGGAAGGCTGGCGCCCATCTCAACTGACTCACAGACAGTGGCCTTTGATGATCCTGTCAGCCGGAGGGCTGTGCAGCAGTAACAATTTGGTGAGAGTGGGGTTTGAACCCCTGAGCTTCAGATCAGTAAACCAACAACCTACCACCAGGCCACCAGTGCCACTTAGGGAACAGGATCAACAAAACTGGATATCTTATTGGATAAAGATATCAGAATGTTCTATAAATATATTAAATATTAAATATATACATTAATGAATTATGAATCAGGGAATATTTTATATGTTTAAAAAGGAAAATGGTGTGGAAAAGGTTGTGCATTGAGCCAAAAATAATCTACGTTACAAACGTGCAGCACTGACTGCCTGTGCTCAGCCCAACAGAGGAAGCCATTTCCGTTTGCTATGGTCATCAACAATGGTGCCACAGCAGTACAGTGGTTAGCATCATAAACGTACAGCAAGAAGGTTCTAGGTTCAATTCTAGAGGTCGACTCTGGCCTTTCTATGTGGAGTTTGCAGTCTCTCTGTGCTTGAGTGGGTTTATTCTCGGTAGTAGACTATCCCAGTTTCATTGTACAGTTTAATTGCCCATCGGTGTGAATGTGAGTGTAAATGGCTGTTGGTTTACAAAAATAAACACTATCTTGGTGACCTGTTCAGGGTGCACTTCATCAGAGTTAGCTGGGACTGGCACCATCTTTCTCTGCAGGCCTGTTGTTTCAGTGGCAGCAGTAATCAATGTATAGATGCATGGATGAAAAAATATATGAAGACAGATGAATTGGTGGGTAGATGGATGGATGGGTGCATGGATGGATGAAGATTGATCAAAGGGTGATGCCCAGATGTATGTACAGAAGTGTAGAAAGATGGAAGGATCGATGGAACAGATGGATGAACAGATGGATGGATGGATGGATGGAAGGATAGATGGACAGATTGGTGGATAGATGGATGGATGGATGGACGGAAGAAAGGGACATGCCACACCAGATGTCTGGTCAGAATTATGGACGGATAGAAGGATAGATGTACAAATGGATGAAGATGGATGAACAGGTGGATAAACAGATGGAAGGATCAAGATTCAATTCAATCCAATTGTTTTATTTGTATAACGCTTTGTACAATTGACATTGTCTCAAAGCAGCTTTACACAGTAAAACCATGAACTAGATGGATAGACAAATGGATGTATGGAAAGAAGGATGGACAGATAGAAAAACAGATAGACAAATGGATGGGTGGACGGATGGATGAAGACGAATGAGCCGGAGGATGAACAGATGTATGGACAGAAGGATTGACAGATGGCGTGTGAATGGATGGAAGAATGAATGGATGGATGGATGATTAGCAATGCTTATCTTTTCTACGTGGGCATTATTTGCATCTAACTGGGAAAACATGATCCCGTGACAACCCTATCCAGGATTTCAACATCAAACATGTTCTGTCTGACAACTCGGGGTGAAAAGACGCTTAGCGTAACTGTATGATGTTGCCTGTTGCTGTACGATAATCTCCAGACTGCCAAGTAACAATCCAGAGAGACATTTGAGATACGAGCCCTGTATGAGGCTGCTTGCGCTCATATTTATTTTATTGACCAGCTTGGCACAAATGGCAAGTCTTATTACGAGTGGTGAGCAAATAAATTTGAAC
>CM045734.1:52378563-52528563 GCA_024760905.1 Plotosus lineatus
TGACTGCTGTCCAGAAGGACATCATTGACATCCTCAAGCAAGAGGGTAAGACACAGAAAGAAATCTCTGAGCGAATAGGCTGTTCCCAGAGTGCTGTATCAAGCCACCTCAGTGGGACGTCTGTGGGAAGGAAAAAGTGTGGCAGAAAACGCTGCACAACCAGAAGAGGTGACCGGACCCTGAGGAAGATTGTGGAGAAGGGCCGATTCCAGACCTTGGGGGACCTGTGGAAGCGGTGGACTGGGCTACAGGTGCCGCATTCCCCAGGTCAAGCCACTTTTGAACCAGAAACAGCGGCAGAAGCGGCTGACCTGGGCTACAGAGAAGCAGCACTGGACTGTTGCTCAGTGGTCCAAAGTCCTTTTTTGGGATGAAAGCAAATTTTGCATGTCATTCGGAAATCAAGGTGCCAGAGTCTGGAGGAAGACTGGGGAGAAGGAAATGCCATAATGCCTGAAGTCCAGTGTCAAGTACCCACAGTCAGTGATGGTCTGGGGTGCCATGTCAGCTGTTGGTGTTGGTCCACTGTGTTTTATCAAGGGCAGGGTCAATGCAGCTAGCTATTAGGAGATTTTGGAGCACTTCATGCTTCCATCTGCTGAACAGCTTTATGGAGATGAAGATTTCATTTTTCAGCACGACCTGGCACCTGCTCACAGTGCCAAAACCACTGCTAAATGGTTTACTGACCATGGTATTACTGTGCTCAATTGGCCTGCCAACTCTCCTGACCTGAAGCCCATAGAGAATCTGTGGGATATTGAGAAGAGAAAGTTGAGACACCAGACCCAACACTGTGGATGAGCTTAAGGCCGCTATCGAAGCATCCTGGGCCTCCATAACACCTCAGCAGTGCCACAGGCTGATTGCCTCCATGCCACGCCGCACTGAAGCAGTCATTTCTGCAAAAGGATTCCCGACCAAGTATTGTGTGCATAACTGAACATAATTATTTGAAGGTTGACTTTTTTGAATTAAAAACACTTTTTTTTTTTATTGGTCGGATGAAATATGCTAATTTTTTGAGATAGGAATTTTGGGTTTTCATGAGCTGTAAGCCAAAATCATCAGTATTAAAACAATAAAAGACCTGAAATATTTCAGTTGGTGTGCAAAGAATCTAAAATATATGAAAATTTTATTTTTATTAGTACATTACAGAAAATAATGAACTTTATCACAATATTCTAATTTTTTGAGAAGGACTAGTAGGTTAGACTTTCCTACCCGGTCACAACCTGCTGCTCAGTCACAGGAACCATTCAGTTAGAGATTGATACCTACTAAATTCTCTACTGAATCATCATCATCTTCTTCTGGGGTCGGGTCATGGGGGCAGCAACCTAAGCAAAGAGGTCCAGACGTCCCTTTCCCCAGCCACTTCCTCCAGCTCTTCCGGGGGAACACTGAGGCATTCCCAGACAAGACGAGCGACATAGTCCCTCCAGCATGTTCTAGGTCGACCCCGGGGTCTCTTCCTGGTTGGACATGCCTGAAATACCACACCAGGGAGGCGTTCGGGTGGCATTCTAAACAGATTCCTTAGCCACCTCAAATGGCCCCTCTCAATGCAAAGGACGTGCGGTTCTACTCCGAGATCTTTCCAGATGGTAGAGCTTCTCACCTTATCTCTAAGGGAAAGCCCCGCCACTGGAGGAAGCTCATTTCAGCCGCTTGTATCCGCAATCTTGTTCTTTCGGTCACTACCCAAGTGGAGGTGTTTAAGTATCTTGGGTAGTGCTCTACTGAATGACACAGGAAATCATTCCAACCTGCGGCCACCAAATTGTACATCTCCTCCACATAGCAACAGCATCCACTGTAATACATTTACATTCTACCGTTTATCATATTGATGATACTGTGCATACCACTCCCTGACACCATCCACTCTCCACCTGTTTATATACATATTACTCACTTCTCATTTCAGACTCGCCTATATATTTATATACATGTAATATTTATAGGTATACAGGTATACCTCACCCAACGTCGTTAACTGGTTCCAGGAGAGACGACTTAAGTCGAAAAACGTCTTAAATCGAATTAGCTTGTCTCTATGCTAGCCAAGGCTAGGCTACACCAAATTTACTTGTCTGGACTCAACAGAAAATAACCATTTCTAGTTCTGTACTTTATTTATGAATGCAATTTTCAATATGGTTAATAATGTTTCGCCTGGAGCATATGCATCAGACCCAAAGATGCTGGAGACCATGTAAGAAGTACGAAGGGTTGCGCTCTCTGAGTGATTTTGTTTAAAAAATACAGAATGACTACAGAAATTGTTCTGACATCATTAATTTTTTGCAGGCATAGAGAAAGACACTCTTAAGATTTCTTTTTTTTGTTATTCCTTTGATAAAGTTGAAGAATTTAAAAAGAAGGATCTCAAGCATTTTAAAGAAGTGTACCATAATGTTTTCTTGACAATGCCTCAGGCATAGAAAATTTGAGTTATCTTGTGTTATATTTAAAATTTTGAGTTATCTTGAAAATAAACTTAAAGAAAGATGTACGTACTGGTGTCTTTGCTGAAGCAGGCACGATGGAACTTGCCCATGTAGAAGTCCAGGCCAATAATGGCAAACATGAGAATGGCAAAGAAAAGCAGCAGGCCAATCTGAAGCAGAGGCACCATGGCTTTCATGATGGACTTCAGGACCACCTGAAGGCCTGTGTATAAAGAGAATGGAACTGAAAACCACTGTAGCCAAATATAGCCTTAAAATATATTTGCTAAAAAAATGTAATTAGTCAAAATGGTTCATCAAATCACATTTGCAGTAGCAAACAACAGGTGACCTTTCTTCTTTAAAAAAAATACACTACATGAAAGCAAGAGAAACATGACAACATACCATGTGACGTCTGAATAATTTTCAATACTAAAAAATTATGTATGACGATGTATGAATCAATCCAGACAACTGGCTGAAATGATTCGCTAAAACATATTTGTAAGTTGTAGGCTAATATTTCTTTCATTGTTCACTTACAGTTTGAATTCCTCATGGATACAGAAGCAGATTTTGGCCACAAAGGGAACTGGTTTGATACCTGAACCAGCACGAAAAATGTGTGTGTGTGTGTGTGTGGGGGGGGTTGAGCTGCACCTTCCCTTCCCTATAATGTGTGTGGCAACACACCACTCTGAGTGTATGCTCACTTTTTACTTGCATATGTGTCAGCTCATGTCAAATGGGTTAAATGCAGAGGCAATCATTTCGCTTGTGGGATTATTTTTTTATTTTTATTCTGTATGTATTCTGTCTGAATCCCGCAGGGGAAATCATTGCCTCTACACTTAACCTATCCAAAGTGAACACATACATTTTAAATTAGAGACATAAGTGGAGGACTAGACGTCAATACAATAAGTTAAATAGGGCTATATGATGTTATAATAAAGTTGTATTTTAGTTGAGGAAGACAAACACAACGCAGCTCTGTAAATTATACTGTAAAGTTTAAAGATTTTTTAAAAGAACTACTGTATAACTAATGTGAGATTTCCAGTTTTGATTTTAGTCCACATACACCACTAATAATTTGACAACACTTTGTCTGTTATCTGAAATATAGTCAAAAGAATAGATTGTGCTGATTGATCAACTCTTTTTTGCTTTTGATGAAATAATTTGTCGTACTTAATATTAACAAAGCTTATTTGACATAGGTATTGACTTGTGTTGTCAAACTTATAATTAAGAACATCAGTAATATTACCTAAATAAGTATTACAGGAAAAAAATACTGGTATCATCAGCAAATAATAAAGAGTTTGCAACAGTAGGATAGATGCACGGGAAAGATTATTGATATACAAAAAATAGAGGACCAAGGACACAGCCATGAGAAACCCCATGACATATTGTAAACAGTTTGTGAAATAACTTTTAATCCGTTCTAGAGCAGGTTGACAAATACAGTAGTGAACCAGTTTGGAAAATATAATATGGTGGTTTAAATATCAAAAGCTTTGGATATTTCGAGAAAGACACCAACTGTACTTTCATTTCTATAGATGACAGATGCAATTTTTTTAACAATATGAACAAGAGAAAGCATCGTAAGATGATTTTTGTGAAAACCAAACTGATACAAAAAAAACTTTAAAAAAAAAGTCTATGAGCTTTCAGAATCCAGCAATATGAATATGCATTACTTTTTTTTTCAAAAAGATTTTGTAAAAATTTGCCAAGAGACTTATGGACCTGTAATTATAAAATAATGGACATTATAGGCTTTGAACAATTCAAATAATTTAGCAGTTTTAATTTTGTTGGGAAACTCTGCCTTAGAAAAGAAACATTGATAACATGAATCAGTGGCCACAAAAAATGAACCTTGAATAAACATCCATTGTTATATTATCATGACCTGCACATTTTCCAGGTTTTGATGAATTACAAATGTTAGTTAATTGTAATGCATTGGAGGGTTCTAAGATAATCGACTCATCAATATGATCGCCAAGAAAAAATAAATTAAAAAGCAGATTGTGAGGTCACAGCAGTCAGTTATTTTTGCACCAGAGCAAGAATAGAATGTTGATTATGCCACTTACTAATGACTTAATTTATTAAATTCCAATTTTCCTTAATAGTATTATTATAAATTTAAATTTATCATCATAGCAGATACGTTGAACAATTCATATTAGGTAGGTTCAATTTATTCCTATATGAATAAATTTAACTTCCAGTGCATGACTTGAAAATCTAATCAGCTGTTTATATAGTTTATTTTTCTCGTTGATACAAAACAATAGAGACTTCGTGATCCAGGGAGAATATACATAATTATTATCATCTTGTCAGGAAACAATTATTGTACAACTGGGGATATTTAGCGAAAAATTTATTATTCGTTTTATTTGTGCCTGATTCATCTTATAGATCTGACCAATTTACTTGTGACAGTACAGAGCGATATTTATCTACATTTCCTGGAACAGAAATCCCTGGTGGTCAGATTGCGTCGACTGGAATTTTGCACCAAAGAGTCGCTGGATTCAAAAACATAAACCGGTGGACGATTGGAAAGGTCTTTGATAACATTAAATTCCATTAAAGTGTCCACGAACTAGATGACTCATTAAAATGTTATCGATAATCGTTGCTTAATGGGCTGTAATGGGCGTCAGCTCATCAATTAAGGGAACAAAAAATATTTAAAAAAAAAAGATTGTCAACAAAATCTTGAGTAGCAAAGTGATCAAAATAACACAAAATATCTAAATTATAATCACCATTTACACAGCAGCGTTTTCTACTTTGTGAGATTACAATTTTACAGCGACAAACAGAACCAACCATGATGTTTTTCTCTCAGTACATACTGATTTCAATGGGTAGGGACTTGAGCACTTCGGGATCTGAATAATTACCTTCAGAATAAATTTTAAACTGTAAACTGTCTTTTTAATAAATTCTTGTCCCACGGGAAGCTCTACTGGTGCAGTGACTCCCTAACCCTAAATCAAAATTACCTTCATTCATTCATTTTGTAAACCGATTAATCCTATTTAGAGTTACGGGCAGGCTGGTGCCCATCTCAGCCGACTCCGGTCGAGGGCGGGGTCGGACCATGTTTGGACCGTGTGAGGAAACCAGTGTATATGGAGGAAACATTTGTGCTCAGGGTCTTCCTGCTGCAAGATGGACGTCCTAATAACAGGTGATTTCTCAGATATACGTCATGAAAACAGTTTACAGCAAATTGTCGAAGAACTTACTGGGAATTCCAGACACCAGCTTAAGCGGCCGTAGGACTCGCACTGCCCTCAGAGTCCGCAAGTCAAAATCTGTTCCAACAGTAGTTAGCATCCTGGAAAAATCCAGAAAAAACACACTGTATTAGTAAAGAACACTTTAAATAGTGTAAATTAAAAAAAAAAAAAAAAAAAATGGAAGAGACGCGGTCAACGAGCAGCAACTTTTACAATTCATATCAACGTGAACTAACAACTTGAGCTTAAATGTGTGCGCGGTGAAATAAACAGCCAATAAAGAGTCGATCCAACATTAACCGTGGATGCCAACATTACAACAAGTTTAAAAGTAGCAATGGAGTTGATAGAATTGGCGATGAAATCTCTTCCTCGTCCGCACACTCACTGCGCTTTTCAAAGCTCAGTGTTCTCTATGAGGTGGCTTATCTTAGCCCTGAATGGTGAAAAGGATATTCTCCTGGGGACTTCCATATAATCGCAGCAATTCTGTTTAAAAGAGGCCTGGTGCAAAGAAACACACACACACACACACACACACACACACACACACGCGCGCGCGCAATTCTGCCTACACTCCTTTAGCTGTCATAGATGAGAGAAATGAAAGCAGCATACATTAATATATTTATTCTCCGTGCTTTACCTTCATCTCTCCTTCCAGCCTTGACCCTGGATGAACTCATCAATGCATTGCCATCTGCTGTAGCTTAGAACAAAGCTGAAGTCAATGGCATTCAGAAATGTCTACATTTTTACTGAAGATTTCGAAGTCCATCCAACCATCTATGATCCATAGTGCTTATTTAGAAGGGTCATGGGGGACGACAGAGCTAAGTACAGGTTACACCCTGAACAGATCAGCAGTCTACTGCAGGACTAACACAAACACAAACACCCAGTCACACTCACATTCACACCTACAGTCAAGATAGAGTAACCAGTTGACCTAATCTGCATGTCTCTAAAACAATCCATTTAAACAAAAACCAGCGTTAATTATTTCCTGAAATTATGCTTAAGCTTTTCCCATAAAAATATTTTCTATTTGAATTGTTGAATTGTTCTCTTTTGCTTTTCTTTTTTTCCCCGAGTTAGCTAACATGACAAGAGTACTTTTCATTTATTCATAAGTCATTCATTCGTTGGTTCATTCATTTTCTGTAACCGCTTAATCCTAGGGATTAGAGGCTGGTGCCCATCCCAGCCGACTCTGGGCGAGGGCAGAGTACACCCTGGACAGCTCGCCAGGCCATCGCAGGGCGGAAACATGCTGACGTCTATGCAGCTACTCTTGTTGAAAGTCAGCAATGGTTCTTTTACATGAACCTCACACCATAGTCAGTGAGAGACATGGCCGGTCTGTGATAACCCGGTTAGCTGGACTGAGGGGACAGTGACAATACATTGAGAACGGGTCTCGAACCTCAGGATCAGTGATCCAGCACCTTGATCCGGGCCACCACTGCCCCCTTTCATAAGTCATGTTCTCAGTCTGTATTTGAGGTCTGACTGAGATGGATTGGCTTGACGTGATTTCTGAGGAGTTTTTTAGCTAACGGAAGATTAAAAGATTAGTTAACACATTTGTAGGTGACAAAAGTTCTGGAAGGAATTTTAAATAATTTTTGAGGAAAAAAAAAAAGATTATACTTTGTTGTTAAAGTTATCTATAAAGTTGACTTGCACTTTGCTGAGTAAAAGGAGAACGTTTGTAAACTCGATGAGAATTTTTCCATCCTGAACCTATGAGCGTCCCGGCCTTTCAAAAACATTCTTAGGACCGAGCAGACAGTCAGGAGGACGAAACGCTGAACTCTGATTGGCTTCACCTTTTCTTTTACAAAAAATGTTCCCACAATGAAATGTATAAACAGAACAGATCACATGGAAAGGGCATCACATTTTCATTGTACTAAACATCCCCTCACACACACACACACACACACACACACACACACACACACACACACATACACATACACACACACACACACACACGGAAGTGACACAAACAGCAACAGAAGTTGATGTTACCTCACAAATACAGGGATCCCTCACTTTCCGCGGTTAATGGGGACCGAGACCCCCCCCCGCCCGTGACTGCCGATTTCCGCGAAGTAGAATCAATCCCCCTGACTGACGTATACGTACATGTATATGTGTGTATAATATCAAGAAATATATTTTTTTATATTCAACACTATAAATGCTTATAATAACAATTAAACATTCAAAAATAATGCAGAAGATATAAATACACACACATACAGATGCACGTCTCACATAAAAATGTAAGTAGTTTTGTTGGGGGGTTTTGGGTTGTTTTGTTGTTTGTTTTTGTTTGTTTGTTTTTTGTTTTGTTTTTTTTGCAGAATTGTTCTTGTTTTGTGGTATTTTCTTAACTTTTCACCTTTTTTCCTTAATTTCCTTATTTTTTTATTTTTCGATGAATATTCTTGAAAAACCCACAATGCACTGAAGCTGCAGAAGCTGAAGTACGAAGTAGCGAGGGATCACTGTATACACAGTTTGTATGTATATTTCACTAAAAAGAACTTTAATTTGCCCTTGTATGAATCTTATAGCTTAATGTTGCATGAATGTGAATATTATGATGAGATCATTACTGGAGAGTTTTCAGTTTTGACCGGTGCTGATTGTACACGTGTGGCACCGTCACGTAGTGGTTAGTACGTACACCTCACAGCAAGATGGTCCTGGGTTCAATTCCCAGTTTCCAAATTCTCCCTGTGTTTGCGTGGGTTTCCACTGGGTACTCTGGTTTCCTACCACCATCCAAAAATATGCACAGTAGGGTTAATTAGCTGTTCCAAATCTCCCCAGGTGTAACTATGAGTATAAATGGCTGTGTGAGTGTAGGCACTGTGATGGCCTGGCAAGCTGTTCAGAGTGTACCCCAGCCTTGCCCAGAGTCGGCGGTTCAAGGTCGACCCCGGGGCCTCTTATTGGTTGGACATGCCCGAAACACCACACCAGGGAGGCATTCACAAGGCATTCTAAACAGATGCCCAAGCCACCCCAACTGTCTCCTCTCAATGTGGAGGAGCAGCGGTTTTTAAAAAGAGGGACCGGAGGGTGTGTTCCAATTATCATGGAACCACACTCCTCAGCCTACCCGGGAAAGTCTATGCAGGGGTGCTAGAGCGGAGGATCCGACCGATAGTTGAACCTCGGATTCAAGAGAAACAATGTGGTTTTCGTTGTGGCACTCTAGACCAACTCTGTACACTCCACAGGATCTTGGAGGGGGCTACCGGAGTTTGCACAATCTGTCCACATGTGTTTTGTGGAATTAGAGAAGGCTTTTGACTTTGTTCCTCAGGCCATCTTGTGGGGTCGTGCTGCGGGAGTATGGTGTTCCAGACCCATTGCTAGGGAGTTATTAGGTCTCCGTATCACCAGACCCAGAGTCCGGACTGTATTGGGAAAACAACAGGT
Organism: Plotosus lineatus; assembly: GCA_024760905.1. Classification (NCBI taxonomy): domain Eukaryota; kingdom Metazoa; phylum Chordata; class Actinopteri; order Siluriformes; family Plotosidae; genus Plotosus; species Plotosus lineatus. The sequence goes on from CM045734.1 coordinate 52,387,763, forward strand.
CGAATTAGTTTCCGGGGAGAGTTGGAGTCTGCCAAGGTTGTAATATGTCACCAATTCTGTTCATAATTTTGATGGACAGAATTTCTAGATGCAGCCGAGGTGTTGGGTAGGTTCCGGTTTGGTTGCCATCGGATCTCATCTCTGCTTTTTGCTGATGACGTTGTCCGTTTGGCATCATGAATCCGAGACTTCCAGTTCTCGTTGGAGCGATTCGCAGTCGAGTCCGAAGTGGCTGGGATGAGAATTAGAACCTGCAATTCCAAGGCTATGGTTCACCCTCAGGGTCGGGAATGAGGTCCTGCCCCAAGTGGAGGACTTCAAGTACCAAGGGGACTTATTCCTCATTGAATGATAGCATCAAAAATACACATTTAATGCCTAGTCACATCACACTCAGACTCACAGTGAACCACACCTGTTTCCCCTTTCAGAGATCACTGCATTGTTATTAATATACTCTGTTTGCTTTAGCTGACTCTAAAGTATCGCTTTTGTTATTCTACCCCTGACATGACATGCCTAGACGAATCGCTATTCTGTGTTTGTTTTGACCCTCGTTTATGTCTGTTGCCTGCCTTGTGTAAGACCTGCCGGTTATTCTTGACCACATTATCTGGATTTTCCTTTTATAAACTGTACACATGATCGGGTTACGTTTGAGCGTTTTGTGTCTATTCTTATTGGGATTGCTTTTTGACTGTCATTAAATTACACATGCACACTCATATATAGAGTACATTTGGAAAAGGCAATCAGACCGATATGCATGTCTATCGACTGTGGGAGGAAACCAGAGTACCAGGAGGAAACCTTGCTGTCCATTGTGCACCCTGCACCCTCATCGGTTGAGACGGGCACCAACCTCTCACAACCCTATATATATATATGTATATATATATATATATATATATATATATATATATATATATATATATATATATATATAGCTATATATATATATATATATATATATATATATAACTATATATATATATATATATATATATATATATATATATATATATGCACAACACACACACACACACACACACAGGGATCCCTCACTTTCCATGGTTAAATGGGACTGAGATCCCCCTGCAACCGCCAAATTCCGCGAAATGGGATCAACCATCCTTGACTGATGTATACATACATGTATATGTGTATATAATATCAATAAATACATATTCAACGCTATAAATGCTTATAATAACAATTAAATATTCAAAAACAATGCATAAGATGTAAACAAAATATAAATACAGACACACAAATGCGCACCCCACATAAAAATGTAAATAGTTCTGATGGTCGCAAGAATTGAAGCGCAAAGTAGCGAGGAATCCCTGTATGTATGTATGTATATATATATATATATATATATATATATATATATATATATATATATATATATATATATATATATATATGTATGTGTGTGTACGTATTTATGTATGCATGTACAGTATATCTATAGGCTGATTGGCTTTTCCGATTCAACATGAGATGTGAGCGCGAATGTTTGTGTGTGTGACCCTGCGATGGCCAGCGTTTGCCCTACTATATATTTATATATATATATATATATATACATATATATATGTGTGTGTGTGTATATAATATATATATATATATATATATATATATATATATATATATATATATATATATATATATATATATATATATATATATATATATATATATATATATATATATATATATATATAAAGGGTAAAGTTAATTGCACTGGGGGGACAGCAGTGACTACCTACCTACCCACCTACCGATAGAACCGATAACTATATAAAATGGTAATGTAATTACCAAGGCCTTTTACTCTATATGCAATACATGTTATTCCCTTCACCTTATCCTTACTTCACACGACTGCACTTCACTTCACTGAGTATGCTTCATTTAAAATTATTTCTTCCCCAAAGTCTAATTCAAATTAGCTTGTGAAGGAAAGGAGAGTTCACACTCCCTTGGAGTTCCGCTGGATTATTAACGGTGTCAATGAGAATTGTTGTTTTGGCTGGAGCAGCCATTGAAAAGGCAGGAACGTGTTTTAGATGGTCACCAGGGAGCTCCGGCAGCAGCATTTTGACTTTGACTTCTGCTGGAAGGTTACAATGCAAGTAGAATACTTGATCAAATGCTACCCCATTAACTGTTTGAGGTACTGGTAACTAAACACAGAAATCACTACTGATTATGGGCTACATCCATAAAGTTGGTGAGTAAAATAGTGAAAGAAAAGACGAGGTATCCGTCTGATAGAAGGAGTAGCACGGTCATCATGTACACCTAGGAAACGTAAAAATGTCTTGGGGGAAGTTTTTACTTTCATGTTGCCAATGGCCCACCTGAAAGGAAAAGTGTACAAGACGGTGATGAGGCCAGCGATGTTGTACGGTTTAGAAACAGTGGCACTGAGGAAGAGACAGGAGGCAGGGCTGGAGGTAGCAGAGATGAAAATGTTGAGGTTCTCTTTGGGAGCAACGAGGATGGATAGGATCAGGAATGAGCACATCAGCGGGACAGCACATGTAAGACGTTTTGGAGACAAAGTCACAGAGGCTAGATTGAGATGGTTTGGACATGTACAGAGGAGGGATAGTGAATATATTGGTAGTTGGATGCTGAGGTTGGAACGACCAGGCAGAAGGCCTAGAGGAAGACCAAAGAAGAGATTTATGGATGTGGTGAAGGAGGACATGAGGTCGTTGGTATAAGAGAAGAAGATGCAGAGGACAGGGTGAGATGGAGGCAGATGTTTTGCTGTGGCGACCCCTGAAGGGTACAGCCGAAAGGAAAAGAACAGTTGTCAATGGCCAACCCTACCCTGGCAAGAGCAACCTCCCAGGCCATTATCTGAACCACTTAATCCTAATTAGGGTCACAGGGAGGCTGGCACCCATCTCAGCCGACTCTGGTCAAGGGCAAGGTACACCCTAGACTGCTTGCCAGACCATCGATGAAAATCAGCAATGGTAAGCCATTGATAACCCAGTTAGAGGTACTGGGGGAACAGCAGTGACAACCGTTGATAGTGGGGCTTGAACCCCCATCTTTGGGATCGGAAATCCAGCACCTTACCACCAGGCCATCTGATTAAATATTTGTCATTTTTCCTCATCAACACTATCTTTATCTCAGTCTTAATATGTATGGAGCAACTGTGTGCACACAATTTCCTCCGGGATCAATAAAGTTTTCTGACTCTGATATAACAGTGAATTATTCCTTCCATGACTTTTGTTTGTATAGTTTGAGAGCAATTTCTCTTTTGATTGCTTATACAAACAGCAAGTGTTCATTTATGCCCAGATAAATGGAGGCACTATTCACAACTGGATTATCAGAGAAGAAAAAAATGTGAAAATAATACAACAGCAACAACAAACAGCACACTTACACACGCAGGGCAATTTTCCTCAACATAATAAACGCTTACAGAAACTGCGGAGTAAATAATAAAAGAGCAGATAATGTGGGGTGTAAAGTATATGTTGAATGCTATAACACGTATTATGCATTAATAACCATTAGCATGTCAACTGGACAACATCTGCTTATGAATGGCCTTCATATACCAGACAGTTGTTCATGTATTTTCAGCCTGAGGTGGAAATTCTTTTAAAGATATTTATATTAAATCTGGGCAGCACAGTGAATTCGCACTTAGCACATCCACCTCACAGCAAGAACGCCTTGGGTTCGAGCGCCGGACTCAGGTTATTCTGTGTGGAATGTGTATGTCCTCCCTGTTCTTGTGTTGGTTTCCTCCGAGCACTCCGGTTTCCTCCTACAGTCCAAAGACAAGCGCATCAGGGTAACGGTTCCGGTTCACTAACAACGGCGCTTCCCGGCTGGGAGTGCCGCTTCTAAAAAGTTTTTCCAATAAAAAATTGCAAACTTGAACTGAAAATTTAGCAGCATGATTGTTGAAGCTTCCAGGATCATGGGCGGAACGTTTTCGGTGGACGAATCTACGTCAACAGCATGGACGATGGCCATTTAACAGTGAATGGTCAAGCTGGCGCTACCTAGAGGGCGACGTCGCGGAGTTCTCAGAGTCAAATTGTTTCTTTGTTTGTTTTAAATGTTGTTTTTGTTCGTGTGTTTTTTTGCACTATACTCGTCTATGACCGTGCGACCCTACTACAGCTATGACAGTGCAGTCCTTTTGGACATTTAGAACTGAGCACGCTCATCCCCTATCCTGAGCTAATATGCTATGGTAGCTCAATGCTAGCCGCACTCCAGATAACATTAAACCCAGGCGGAGACTTGGCAGGCGAGGAGGGGCTGAACGACGACTCCGGCGCTTGGTTAGCAGTGGAAGGTTAGCACTCCCGGTCATACTGCTTGAAAATGTTCAGTCTCTGCGAAACAAGATGGACGAGCTTCATGCTCGGATTGCAGCGCAGAGGGATCGATAGAACTGATCCATGCTGTGTTTCTGTGAAACATGGCTCGAGGAGAGTACACCAGACGAGGCGACTACACCGGCCGACTACACGGCCTTCAGAGAGGACCGGAGCGCAGCGGCTAGCAACAAGAACCGTGGCGGAAGAACGGCGGATTCTTGTTAAATAAACCTGGTGTACTGACTGACTGTAGATTATCTCTAAACCTTGCTCTGAGAATGGAGAACATTGAACTTTAATGTTGCGGACATTTTGTTTACCCAGACAACTGTTCATTTTTTTCCAACAAAACAATGGGCATAGTGCAATATAAATATAAATATAAATATAATCACAATATAATATAATATAATTTAGTGCAATTTCGTTATTGCGGTTATCTACTGATTTATTTATTCTTCTTCTTATTATTATTATTATTATCAATATCCTTTTCTGTTTGTAACTTGACTCCCTGAACAACCGCACAAGAATTCCTATGTGTGTAAAAACATAAATGGATATTAAAAAAATCCTGACTCCTGATTCCCGACTGATCCAAATTGCTCCCAGAGTGAGTGTGAACGGTTGTATGTGTGTTGCCCTGTAATGGTGTGATGAGGTGTTCAGGGTGTACTGTCCTCTCCCAGAGTTGGCTGAGATAGGCTCCATCCTCCCCATGACGCTCACTGGATTAAGAGGTTTGGCGAATCAATGGATGAGATGATAATAATCATTTAAAAGAGGATGCTTAGGATGCTTAGGGACATCTCGAATAATGAAGACTACTGCAGGGGCGGAGCTTTCTCTTACAAAACCCCACAGTTATTATAACCTTCCACCTAATGTTCGGGACTCAGACGCAGCCTCTGTTTTTAAGACGAGGCTGAAAACTTACGTACTTGATAGTGGATCATTTAATTAATAGCCTTTTATTAGCTAAAGGAGCAGATCTGGGGGTCTCAGGCATAGAAACTTCTGGTAAACTGTGATTTTGGGATGCTATCGCTCCCCCACGCTACATGCTGACCCAGGTCTGTTTGACAGTGAGGTGGCTGATTGCCCAGCGTCACAGGTTGGTGTCCTTATGTCTGCCTTCGTTTTGTTTCTCTCTCTTTTAGTTATGCTGCCATAACCAGTCATGTCGGAGTCATTGCTTGCAGTCAGCAATAATAAAATCTGTTTCCATTACACGATTATGAGTTTACCCTACATAAATTATGAGTTTCCCTATTGGGCCCGGTTCCTCTCAAAGTTTCTACCTCGCTATCTTGCTCATTAGGGATATGTAGGGGGTTATAGGAAATGTTTAAATTCCTTTATACTTTGTAAGCCCCTACTTTCACTGTTTTACTGTGTAAAGCTGCTTTGCGACAACGTCGAGTGTAAAAAGTGTGATACAAATAAAACTGAATTCAATTGAATATATTCAGATTGATTATACAACTGCATAGCTCAGGGTTCAGGGCTTTTCTAAAATGTTCAACAGGGCAGCCTGGTGGTACTGGGGCTTAAAAATAATGCAAAGAAAAGCATGGGACAAAATGGTTAAGTAAATTTATGCTTTCTGTTCTTTTCTCAGGAGCCTGGGAACCTTGTGGCGTTCTGTTTGTTGGTACTGACCATGCATGCACGAATGATATTCGACTAATTGGGTGTTACAAATTTAAAAAACATCTAAAGTCTTTAAGATTTAATCACTCACTCACACATTTGTTGAAATGTTTCATCATGTTACGGACGTGGGTAGACTGAAGCCTATCTTGTCTGATTCTGGGTGAAGACAAGGGTCACCTTGAACAGCTTGCCAGACCATCGCAGTGCCAACACACACACACACACACACACACACACACACACACACACACACACACACACACACACAGGGCAATCTGGAACAAGCATAATGTGTACATCTTTAGACAGTGGGAGGAAACCAGAGTACCCAGAGGAATCTCATAGAAGCATGAGAACACCATGCAAGCTCCACACAGATACGCCCAAGCCTGCGACTTGAACCAAAGACTATCTTGCTGTGAAACGGATGTGCTAACCACCACGCTACCATGCTTCCCTCTCTTAATATTTAGTGTACATGAAATCATTCATTCATTCATTCACTTTCTAAGCCGTTTAATCCGAATCAGGGTCATGAGAAGGCTGTAGCCTATCTTTGTCAACTCTGGACGAGAGTGAGGACATTGAACAGCTCGCCAGACAATTGCAGGGCCAACACAAACCATTGACACTAACACCTCACACCTAGGGGCAATTTGGAACAGCCAATTAGCCTACTGTGCATGTTTTCAGATTGCAAAAGAAACCGGTGTATCCAGGGAGGCCCACACAAGGGAGAGAGAACATGCAAACTCCATACAGAAAAGCCCTCACGGAGCCCGAAAAACGAACTCAGGTCTTCTTGCCGTGAGGCGGTCATGCCAACCACTGCGCCATCGTGCACCTTGGAGATTAAATTATAAAGGTAAAACCGAAAACTCCACCAAACCATGTAAAGCTCATCAGGTTGTACTCTTCGTTTTTTTATTATTATTATTTTCATCATTAAGAGCCTGGCCTATAAACAAAAGTGTCGAGAACCAACGAGTTCTAAAGGTTTGTAGCTAGAACATTATACAAAAGGTTTCAAGCACACCAGCACCAGAGATTGAGGATAAAACTGCGTTCAGTCCATTTACATCATACAGAGCAGGAAAAGCTTTCACATTCCCAAGTGTGGGTGTGAAAACAAACTCCCTGATCGACAGAAAAAACCCACAGCACAAATTCAGCCAACAGAAATGAACATTTTCTCTGGCTTTCTGCTTCCATCTATCAATTACCTGCTAGAAATCAGATCTTTCTCATAAGTGGAAAAATCTAAACTGTTTTCTCCAGGAGCACCTCTCCTGTAATGCTTCCAAAACAGCTGGCCTGCAGAGGATACTGCTCATCAACCCCTGCTGAGAAACATCTGGAAAGCCAGTAGAAAATCTCCAACAGACCCCTCCACTACAGGAGATTAGCTATCTAATGGACCTGCGGCAAACACACTGTTGATCAGCCAGCTCCATTCCTTCAAGTGCATCATTTCTAGCATCAATGCTAAATGCATCAAGATACTGTGAAGTAGGGTTTTCCATATCTGTTGATAAATGATCTAAAGACTTTTAGCTGCGTTAAGTTAAAATGAAAGGGGGCTAATGCTTCAAAAGCATTTTGGCTTAAATCAAATGAGGAAATTGTTAGCTAATACCAACCGACTTGGCAGGATTTTGGATCCATCCATCTAGCCATTATCTGCACCGCATCTATCAGGGTCACACAGGAAGCTGGAGCCAATCCCAATTGGGTTTTGGGTGAGAAGTGGAGGTACACAACCAGAAGAAGTTGCCAGTCTATTATAAGATTAACACAAAGAGTAATTTACACTCAATTTACATTCCACATTCTGGTGGGGCTGGAGCCTATCTCTTCCAACACTGGACAAAGCCAGGACACAACCTGATCAGTTCACCAGACCACTGCCAAACCAACACATACCTAGGGGCAACTAAATTAACTTAATGTGTATGTCTTTGGACTGTGGGGGAAACCAAATTACCTGGAGGAAACCCACGAAAGCATGTGGAGAACATAAAAACTTCATACAGACACACTTGAGTCCAGGACTCGAACCAAGGACCATCTTGTTGTAAAGCAATCATGCTAACCAACATGCACACTCACACTGAGGGTAAAAGAACAGCCAAATACCTTAAAATGCATATCTTTGGACCATGGATGGAATCCCGAGTACTAGGAGGAAGCACGGGGAGAACATACAACCTCCATACAGAAACACTTGTGTTTCGGGACTCGAACCCAGGACCGTCTTTCATGAGGCGGATGTGATAGCCACCATTTACACTTCACACTCACACCTAAGGTAAATTTGGAACATCTCATTATCTTGAATGCATGTCTTTGGACTGCGGGAAGAAACCAAAGTATGTAGAGGAAAGAGATGCAAGCACGAAGAGAACATGCAAACTTTAACTGAGAAATGCCCGAGCCCAGGACTTAAACATGTTTGCAAGGATCTTGGAGTCTATCTACACCAACTGTGGGTAAAGACAGGGTACACCCTGTGCGGCTCACCAGTCCATTGCAGGAACGACAAACACACACAATCAATCACATCGAGAGGCTATTTGGATCAACAAATTTGACAAGTAGAACTAGCAGGTAAAATGTTGATGAGTTTCACCTGTGTGTAATGACTTCCACCTACTCATACATGTTCTCTTCTGCTCTCACAAAGAGAGAGGTCTCAGGAGAGAGCCATGTTCGGTCAGGTGGCTGGGTATGAATGGAATTTAGTGAATGTTTATGTTCTAGTGTGTCTCAGAATGAGATGCAGTTAAAAAGTGCCTAGTCCATGCTAAGTTGGACTGAAAACAGATTGATTGAACTGCCTGGCCATGTCTGAGTCTTCAGCAAACCATAATTCACTGCCTGTCCAAAAAAAAGTCCAACACTCGAATATTTAATTGGACTGCCATTAACTTTGAGTACAGGGGCTCTGTACTCAACTTTAGCTGAAAAATGCCCTAGCCCAGGACTTAAACATGTTTGCAGGGATGCTGGAGTCTATCTAACCAACCGTGGGTAAAGACAGCGTACACCCTGTGAGGCTTGCCAACCCATTGCAGGAACGACAACCACACAACATCAATCACATCTAGCGGCTATTTGAAACAAATAATCAGCCTAATTTGTACGTGTTGTGACATGCCTTCGCCAAACCTGGGACTCAAAGCCAGGACCTTTTAGCTGTGAAGCAGACATGCCTACCATTTCGCTGCTAGATCCCCAGCCCCGACCAGTGTTATACAAGCTACAATAAACATTTTACCCTTTTTTGAGATCGAATATAAAATGATCACATAATCTTTCCAGTGCATTCTGACGCAATTACTTACAGTATTAAGGGCAAAGCTCTCTTGACCGTTGTGCCACTTTTACAAATGCAGTACAGCCGTCGTCCCTTACAGCCAGACTTTGAGTGGCAGGTTATTACACAAGCCTGAAAAACCTTCAACGCCGTTTATTGTTTGCCAGAAAACCAAACCTGCAAAATCGCACACCCTCAATGTCAGGAAACAAGATGGATCAGATCACCGGACTGGAAAGACTGAACATGAAAGAGCTTTGGAATAAAATGAGCAAAAGCAGCAGATTATTCAACGTAATTAATCCAGCACTGTCGAATTGTGTAAGAGGCATCAGGGTGACAAATAATGCATTGTGCATTGTCTGATGAATTTCTGACACGAGCAGTAACAGAAAGAAACAGTCTTGATTTGAGAAAACAATGCCGTCTTGTAGCTAAGATTTGTGCTTCCCATTTCCCCCAAGTTTGTTTCTTAATGTTTTAATCACATCTCGTGTTAATAATACAAAAGGCTGCATGCATTAATGTTTTATCTAAATCTTCCTTAAAACTGGCATAAAATCTCTGCCTCTCTTCCTGATTGCCTCCCTAAAGCACCGTGACAGTGTGAAGTCACGCCGATCACGAGAGAGAGAGAGAGAGAGAGAGAGAGAGAGAGAGAGATAAGAAGCAGGACTTGGACAGAATTCAGATCTGTCCTGTCACTCTGGGACTCCACATTCATCAATCATGAATGACGGAAAACTAGCAGTGACAGGAATATCATTCTGCAGTCAGATTATAAAGTAACAGGTTTGTATGAGACGTACTGTAGATGTTAGCAGCCTTCATGACTCCTTCCAGCTTTCTAAGCATCAGTGAAGACAAATACATATGCCACACATGTATCCTCAAGGTAATTTCTCTTCATTTTGATTGATAGAAACTCATTCATTTGCTGAACCACATAATCATAATAGATCACATGGAGGCTGGTGCCCATTTTAGTGGGCGAAGGCAGGATACACCCAGCTTAACAAACCATTTAAGGGAAAAACTACTCACACTTACACCTACGGTCCATTTGGAATATCCAATTACCCTCATGTGCACGTTTGGACTGTTGGAAACTGGAGTACCCAGAGGTAACTCATGCAAGCACGACGATAACATGCAAATTTAATATAGAAATGCCTGAGCCTGGGACTCAAACCCAGGACCCTCTTGTTGTGAGCCAGACTTACGAATCAGTACATCAACCTAGAAAGAAGCAACTAAACATTATTTAGCATAAGCTTACCACATGACTAGAACTTTCACTGGGCTCACATATCAGTATAGCATATGGAAACAACAATATATGAGGCGTGCCCTTGCCCATTCGCGGTTCAACAGACACGCCCACTCCTACTCGCATATTGGCGGCAAACCCGAAAGTAACTGGCATGTGATTCAATTTAACCAATGGCTGAGAGCTTTGGTTTCTCCCTCGCATACAAGTTGTCAACATGATTGCCTGAATCAGGAAGTAATTTTTTTTAGTGTGATTTTAATTATTATTTAAGCCCTGTGATGTCACTCAAACGCCCTGCATCTTCTCTAGCTTCTTGTCAGGAGTCTAAGTGCTTTATTTATTCATAAATATCATCATAGTACAAAATTAAAAAGTTTTTACTGAATCATGACGAAATTTTTCTGCATTATTCATTTATTAATGAGTAAAGCCAGCCTGACACTAGTATGCATTTTAAATCCTCAATGGCACTCATTCATGCGTACCATGGCGGAATGATTTTGTGTTTATATCACCTGTCAGTCAAACAGTTCGTGCCAAAGAGGAATAAGCTTTGCTCATAGCTTGCTCATCCGTACCATTGAGGATTTTCCGCGAGGTTCCACTCGATTCCTCACCATTGTGGTATTTTTGCGAATTGTTTGTGCTGGGGTGCTCCAAGTTCCTCAACATCACTCAATGGCAAGACAAGTTTGCTCCACGTCACGCTAAAAAGGTGACCACGCTTCCGTTTTATGACACTCCTTGTCACGCCTCACAAGTATATATATATATATATATATATATATATATATATATATATATATATATATATATATATATTGGGTAGCTGGATTCATCCACCATTCATTCTTGTGGTCGTCAAGATGATGAACTCTAGAGATGCCGAAAAAATGGCATTAAATCAACAAAGTGTGTTTCTTGCAGGTGCTGCTGCATTACTACTAATCGAAGACTATGCCAGTGACATATGTAAGCAGCTAGAATCCACACCTGATACTACCAGCAAATCAACTCGATCAAAGAACAGAAAAGCCAGAACAGTGTGGGTGAGGGAATGCTTGACCAGGAGGCAGCAGTTTGGCCACTATGACTGATTGGTTAACCGTTTTTGTGTGGTGTTGAGGAATCCAGTGGTTTAAGTGCTCACCCAAACTTAAAGGTGAGCAGCTTAGAATAGACTATGATTACCTTTGAGGAAACCGTGAGAAACACAGTTCTGTCCACAACTCACTCCCTGGTCTGCCAACGTAGTGTATAAGAGGAAACATTGAGCAGCCAATGAACACCATGGAGGACACAAAAGCACCATTGAGGATACAGGTGTAACGTTGCGCGGCATTGATTACCTGTGACGTGGTGGGCATTTACACGTGCCCTCACTGTTACCTCACAGTTTCCTTAAAGTTCGTGGAAAGGTACGCAAAAGAGTGCGTGACAAAATTAATGAACATGTTTCATTTTTTGGGTCGGCAATGCCCCTCAATGGCACTCATCTCGCTCATAGTTTCCACAATGTTCCCGTGATGGTGCTCATAATTCCCGCGAAGGTATTCACTTTGGTGTACCGTGGAGTACCATAAATGCGTACTAGTGTCAGGCTGGCAGAAGACTGTCATTAGAATGTGTTTAACAAGCATATTTTAGCGTATGTAATATCGTACATGCAAGGCCGGTGACGTAGTGGTTAGGGTGCTGGGCTCATGATCGGGAGGTTGTGTGTTCGAATTCCAGTTAGATCCCCACTGTGCTGAGACCCCTGGGCAAGGTCTCAACCACAAGTGTGTCTCTGTTCACCCAGCAGTATAAATGGGTACCAGTAAAAATATACTGGGAAGGTAATCTGCCATGGACTAGAGTCCCATCCAGGAGGTGTTGAACTCCTGGTCGCTTCACGCTATGGAAACTGAGGATAAGCACCAGCCTGATGAGCCACTAGACTTGGGTGTAAAAAGCCCAACGAAATATCATACATAGGGTTTTCAAACCGCATCAATAACATTTTCATGATCCACGGGAAACGCTGGAACCAAACCATTGCGAAAAACAAGGTCCTACTGTAATCAATGATGGGTGTTACCCTAACAATCCTCATGGGTGAATATTTTCATTTATTATTTGAACCGCATAATCCTAATTAGGGTCGCGAGGAGGCTGGCGCCCATCTCAGTCGACTCTGGGCAAAGGCAGAGTGCTCCCTGGACAGCTCGCCAGGTCATCGTAGAGCAGAAACACGCTGCTGGCTATGCAGTTACTCTTGACGAAAGTCAGCAATGATCCTATTACATGCCTCACACCATAGCCAGTGAGAGACATGGCTGGCCTTTGATAACCCAGATAGCTGCAATGGGAGAAATACTTTACTTTTTATCACAAAAATGCAAGTTGTCTTTTGTGGTGCTGGTGATGTGATCGAGCTTCCTTTGAAGACGGAGATAAGTAAATCTAGCAGGTCAAATGTTGATGAGTTTCACCTGTGTGTAATGACTTCCACCTACTTATACATGTTCTCTTCTGCTCTCACATAGAGAGAGGTCTCAGGAGAGAGCCATGTTCAGTTAGGGGGCCGAATATGAATGGAATTTAGTGAATGTTTATGTTCTAGTGTGTCTCAGAATGAGATGCAGTTAAAAAGTGCCTAGTCCATGCTAAGTTTGATTGGAAACAGATTGAACTGCCTGGCCATGTCTGAGTCTTCAGCAACCTATAATTCACTGCCTGTACAAAAAAAAAAAAAGTCCAACACTCGAATATTTCATTGGACCGCCATTAACCTTGAGTACAGGGGTTCTGGGGCAAAGTACACATTGGCATTTCATAATAATTCTGCAGTATGCTGTATAGTTTTAAAACTTTTATAAATGTTCTTGTAGTCACGGGACAAGCAAAAAAACTTGCAGATATAAAAAAAAAAAAAGATACAACAGTCAGACAGTACAGGGTACAACTAATAAACAGTGATATACTGTTACACATTTTTGTCACCTCAACTAAAATTTTATTTAATTCGGTCCCTTAGATAAAACCTCCTCCATGGCTTTAAAGGAGGTTCACGCAATTCTTATGAGTCACAGTATTGGTACCTTTCAAGTAAAGCTATTCATATTGTCAGACATGCTGTTATTGAGTTAAAACATTATCACTATAGCTATAAAGTAACGCAGGAGTCAGGAGTCACTTCAAGGATTCATACAAATAGATCTGGAAATGCAATAAGGTCTTTGCTCTGGGAGAAAGAAATCAAGTTATTCTGTACAGCAATTTAAATATAAAGTAGAGTAAACAACTGTCACTATGAGAAATACCTTTTTAAGGAAAGAATATATTATTATATATAATATATTTTACAGTAAGCCTTTGACCATTTGCGGTTCACCGCTCATACCCGCATACTATGGGATTGGCGACAAATCCGGAAGTAACTTGCCCATGATTCAAATTTAGCCAATGGCTGAGAGCTTTTGTTGAGCTTTTGAGAGCTCCCTCCTCCTGATTGGTTGCAGATGATGTGTACACCTTTTTTCTCCTTCACACACAAGTTAGCAACGTGATTGCCTTTTTCGTGTTTTTAATGATTCTTTAAGCTCTATAATGGCAATCAAACGCCCTGCATCTTCTCTAGCTTCAGGTAAGGAGCCTAAGCACTTTATTTAGTAATAAATATTATCACAGTACAAAATTAAAAAGTTTTACTTCATCATTAGTGCATTTTACTGCATTATTACTGTATTAATGAGTAAGAATGTGGTTAAGTGGTGGTCTAGTGGTTAAGGCGCAGAATCGCCAATCCTAAGGTTGGGGTTCGAGTCTCCACAAGGTTGTCACTGTCCCCCCAGTGCAGCTAACTGGGTGATCAAAGCCAGGCCATGTCTCTCACTGTCTATGGTGAGAGGCATGTAAAAGAACCATTGTTGACTTTCGTAAAGAGTAGGCTGCAAAGCAGTCAGCGTGTTTGTACGACCTGGAGAGGGATGGGCGCCGCAGCCCAAGTCTCGCCATGAAGATAAGATAAGATAACATACAGCTTTATTAATCTCACAATGGATAAATTCACTGTTACAGGCTCTTGAGGTACCATCAGTAGGGGGTGCAAAAATAGATACATATACAAACATACACACATACATATATATTATATAAATAAATAGATACATAAATAGTATAAATTAATAAACAATAAAAGAAAAGAAGGGAACAACTTTGTAGACTGGCCTATATTCAAGTGTACATGTATCTGAGGGCAGAGTAGATGGGTTGATATGGTTCACAGTCAGTGGGGTAGATGTGGTTGATTAAAGTGCACGGGGTTTTTATTGCACATAACCGGTATTTTCACAGACAGTTACAAAGCAGCGTTGTACAGTCTGACAGCGGTGGGAATGAACGACCTGCGGTAGCGCTCCTTCCTGCACTGAGGATGTCTCAGTCGTCCACTGAAGGAGCTACTCAGCTTCTCTACAGTCTGGTGCAGTGGGTGAGAGCTGTTGACCAGGATGGATGTGAGCTTTGCTACCATCCTCCTCTCACTCACCTCCTCCACAGAGTCCAGTGGGCAGCCGAGGACAGAGCTGGCCCTCCTGACCAGCTTGTTCAGTCTCTTTCTGTCCCCTTTCTTGTCCCTCTGACACTCTGCCCAAATCCAGACATGGTCTTTAATCCTCTCCAGACGTCCTGCACATTGTTTTGAGCGTCCCAAGGCGTCCCCGGATGTTAAGGGATAAGTGAAGTGAAGAATGAGTAAGACTGTCTATAGAATGTGTTTAACAAACATAGTTTAGTGCATGTAATATCATACATTGGGTTTTAAAACCGCGTCAATAGCTTGCAGATTTTCATGATCCGCGGGAAGGGCTGGAACCATTGCAAAAAAACGAGGGCCTACTGTAATATCAACACTGGTAAAATCAAGCATAATATATAATGTATAAAATATAATGAGTATAAATTATTATTCGTGATTCCTTTAACTAGAAGCAGGTTCCCCAAGGTTTGCCATCGTGGACGTGTACAAGTGTTGATTATGATAGGTTTTTCATTAAGTTATTGTAAACACAATAATTGTAGTACAGTGGAATTTCAACTAACGAAAGCCCCAACAAACGAAAAATCCAGGTTACAAAAAACATTTTCCTAAAATTTTTGTCTCTGAATACGAAATAAGTTCACATTACGAAAGCACCATCTCAAAAATTCAAACAATGCACGAATTGCTCTCCCAATGATTACATCTCCCAACATCTCACCCCGCTGGCCTCCTATTGGCTAGGAGGGATGAAGCAGTTCCCTCCCATTGGTTATCTCCCAACATCCCACCACCCTGGCCTCCCATTGGCTAGGAGGGATGACGCAGCTCCCTTCCATTGGCTATTATGGAGCACCCATAATGCTTTTCGTGTAAAGGATAGAGTTACTGTTGTTTCATGAGTTTTTCGAGTGTGATCATTATTTTTTTGTCTCAGGCTTTTAACCTTGCATAAACATTTGTAAGATTATAACTATGCTAAGAAGACATGATCAACACACGCGCGCGCACACACACACACACACACACACACACACACACACACACACACACACACACACACACACACACACACATGCGCACGCGTGTGATTCCCAGTGCGAGTGAAAAGATGAAGCGGGCTCGTGGCAGGTGGTTGAGTGATATCACAAAGGAATATGGCCAAACCCGTCTACCATTGGTACGAAACCACTTCCGGAATGGATTAATTTCGTAAATTGAGGTACCACTGTATTAAAGTTATTTTTGTGTAAAAGCAAAAGAGTGTTTATCATCCCATATGTCGATGTTTCATGAGTATAACTGGCATATTTATTCAATTATCAGCAAATGAAACAGGCTGTACTCGCCTTCTGACATCACGTCGACCCAATTGGTGAACGAAGACCTGAAAAACGTGATGGATTCTGATGGCTCACACAGTTTCAAATTGATCTGAATCATTCTGAAACACTGACAGATGGCTAGATAGTTTCTTTAGCTGCATTTTCATATAAAAATTATACCCATCACTCCGTCAGAGGTAGTAAAAATTCCGATTTAAAGTTTTCATTAGAATACCTAAATAAATGTGAAGCCCTGTCCTTTTCATATAAAAAAAACCTTGAAATTTGTGTATTTAAAAAAAAAATAATATAAAATAAAATAATTTGATGTGAAATTGCTTTGGATGTTTAAACGCAAGTCTACTTGCACTCGCCTGCGGATGTTTAGTCCGAGTCTACTCGCTCGCCCAAGGACAACTCGGGGCAAGCAACAGCGCAGAAGTGACACAAACCCCGAAACAGGTTCATGATCAAATGTACAAAGAATTCTGCATATATAGGTTAAAGACTTTCATTTTTTCCCCCTTGCATTAAACATATAGTTCAGTGTTGTACAGGTATTATTATGGGATATTTTATTATGTGATCAGTACCGGGGACCTTATCCACGGTGTAAAAGAAGGAAAATAACACTTTTTATTGTTAAAAAAAGTGACCGAATTCTCATTTCAACATGTTTGATGAAGTGTTTTGCCTTAATGGTCATTTCATATTTGAAAATGAAGAGAAATTTAAAACATGAATATTACACACACACGCACACACACACACACACACACACACATATATATATATATATATGTATGTATATATGTATGTATATATATATATATATATATATAAAGGCATAAGTATAAGTAGAGTTAAAAGCTTAAGCTTTTATTTATCCATTTATCCACAAGCTTTGTTTATCCATTTGGTTGTTCAAACATTTATTTTTGATTAGTAGAAGTTAGGAAATAAATTTATTGTTCATTAATTGAATGTGATTGATAAAAAGTGAGTTTTAAAATGTATAACCATTCAAACCTGATTTAACGGCACAAGTATTCATGAAATTGTGGCTGATTTTCTTTCGAAAGTCAACGAATTTGCCAACACGGCCATTTTGGCGAGTGAAAAAATTACACACACACACACACACACACACACACACACACACACACACACACACACACACACACACACACACACACACACACACACACACACACACACACACACCATATATTTTTCGAAGTTTATGAGTCAATTTTTTTTAATTAAACATGCATGCATGGATAGAGAGAAATAAATCTTTGTATTTTATTCCATTTCACAAGCCGGTTAGTCTAACATGGTGTCTCACAGCACCTACAGTTGCCATATTCTACTTACAATGCTCCCCCCCCAAGTCGCATGCATTAGATGAAGCTCAGGACTGGAGGCCTATTCCTTGCAGTAGGACCTAAAGTTATATATGATTGGAAGCAAAAGTCTAAATCTCTCATATTCTGAACCACTTAATTTGAATTAGGTTCACAAGCAGGCTAGCGCCAAACTCAGCCGACTCTGGACGAGGACAGAGTACACTCTGGACAACTTGCTATGCCATCACACGGCCATCTGCCATCACAAGGCAGAAACACTTGCAAGAGACACCACTGGCCTTTGATAACCCAGTTAGCCGCGCTGGGAGAACAGCAGTGACAACTTGGTGATAGTGGGAAGTCTAATTTTTGAAAAATTATATATATATATATATAATGCAGCCGTGAGGGGGGGGCACAAACCAGTGTCTCTCCCTCACGCCGGTCCCAAGCCCGGATAAATGCAGAGGGTTGCGTCAGGAAGGGCATCCGGCGTAAAACAAATGCCAAATAAACTATGCGAATCACAAGAAAGAATGACATACCGGATCGGTCGAGGCCCGGGTTAACAACGCCCGCCATCAGTGCCGTCAACCAACAGGGTGCTGATGGAAATTGGACTACTGTTGGTCGAAGACGTCGAAGAAGGAGAGGCGGGAGGCGCGTCCGTTGCCAGAGAGAGAAGAGGAAAGGCATGAGTCTAGGACTGAAAGTAGGGACTTTGAATATTGGAACTATGACAGGAAAAGGTAGAGAGCTGGCTGACATGATGCAGAGGAGGAAGGTGGACATACTGTGTGTTCAGGAGACCAGGTGGAAAGGTCGCAAGGCTAGAAGCATAGGAGCAGGGTTTAAGCTGTTTTATCACGGTGTGGATGGGAAGAGAAATGGAGTCGGAGTCATCTTGAAGGAGGAGTTTGCCAGGAATGTTCTAGAAGTGAAAAGAGTGTCAGACAGAGTGATGAGTCTCAAGTTAGAAATTAAAGGTGTGATGGTCAATGTTGTTAGTGCTTATGCCCCACAGACAGGATGTGAGCGAGAAGAGAAAGAGAGATTCTGGAGGGAGTTAGATGAAGTGATGCAGAGTACCCCAGAGGTGAAAGAGTGGTCATTGGGGCAGACTTCAATGGACATGTTGGTGCAGGAAACAGAGGGGACGAGGAAGTGATGGGTAGGTTTGGTATCCAGGACAGGAACGCAGAAGGACAGACGTTGGTAGATTTTGCAAAAGGATGGAAATGCCTGTGGTGAATACTTTCTTCCAGAAGAGAGAGGAGCATAGGGTGACTTATAAAAGTGGAGGTAGGAGCACACAGGTAGACTACATCTTGTGCAGGCGATGTAATTTAAAGGAAGTCAGTGACTGCAAAGTAGTAGCTGGTGAGAGTGTTGCCAAACAGCATAGGATGGTGGTGTGCAGGATGATGCTGATGGTGAGGAAGGCGAAGAAGGCAAAGGCAGAGCAGAAGACAAAGTGGTGGAAGTTGAAAAAGGAAGAGTGTCGGGTTGTCTTCAAGGAGGAGTTGAAACAGGCTTTGGGTGGTCAGGAAGTGCTTCCAGATGACTGGACAACTACAGCGAATGTGATCAGGGAGACAGGTAGGAGAATACTTGGTGTGTCATCTGGAAGGAAAGTAGATAAGGAGACTTGGTGGTGGAATGAGGAAGTGCAGGAGTGTGTACAAAGGAAGAGATTAGCTAAGAAGAAGTGGGACATTGACAAAACCGAAGAGAGTAAACAGGAGTACAGGGAGACACAGCGTAAGGCAAAGGTAGCAGGGTCAAAGGCCAAACAGAGCGGGTTTGATGACTTGTATGCTCGGTTGGAAAGTAAGGAGGGAGAAAATGATTTATACAGGTTGGCACAGCAGAGAAATAGAGATGGGAAGGACGTGCAGCAAGTTAGATTGATAAAGGACAGACAGGGAAATGTACTGACTGATGACAGAAGCGTGCTGGGAAGATGGAAAGAGTACTTTGAAGAGCTGATGAATGAGGAAAATGAGAGAGAAAAAGAGTAGAAGAGGTGACTGTTGAGGACCAGGAAGTAGCAAAGATTAGTAAGGGTGAAGTGAGGAGGGCATTGAAGAGGATGAAGAATGGAAAGGCAGTTGGTCCTGATGACATACCGGTGGAGGTATGGAAGTGTCTAGGAGAGGTAGCAGTAGATTTTCTGACAAGAACATTTAACAAGGTCTTAGAGAGCGAGAGGATGCCAGAGGAATGGAGGAGAAGTGTGCTGGTGCCCATTTTTAAGAACAAGGGAGACGTGCAGAGTTGTGGCAACTACAGAGGGATAAAGTTGATGAGCCATACGATGAAGTTATGGGAAAGAATAGTGGAAGCTAGACTAAGGGCAGAAGTCAGCATTTGTGAACAACAGTTTGGTTTCATGCCCAGAAAGAGCACCACAGATGCAGTGTTTGCCTTGAGGACGTTAATGGAGAAGTACAGAGAAGGTCAGACGGAGCTGCATTGTGCCTTTGTGGATCTGGAGAAAGCATATGACAGGGTGCCGAGAGAAGAACTGTGGTATTGCATGAGGAAGTCTGGAGTGGCAGAGAAGTATGTTAGAGTGGTGCAGGACATGTATGAGAGATGTAAGACAGTGGTGAGGTGTGCTGTTGGTGTGACAGAAGAGTTCAAGGTGGAGGTGGGACTGCATCAAGGGTCAGCTCTCAGCCCCTTCTTGTTCGCTATGGTGATGGACAGGCTGACAGACGAGGTTAGACAAGATTCCCCATGGACTATGATGTTTGCAGATGACATTGTAATCTGTAGTGAGAGCAGAGAACAAGTGCAGGAAAATCTAGAGAGCTGGAGGTATGCCCTGGAAAGGAGGGGAATGAAGATTAGCCTCAGTAAGACAGAATACATGTGCATGAATGACAAGGACCAAAGAGGAACGGTGAGATTACAGGGAGCAGAGATAAGAAAGGTGGAGGATTTTAAGTACTTAGGCTCAACAATCCAGAGCAATGGAGAGTGTGGAAAAGAGGTGAAGAAGCGTGTGCAGGCAGGTTGGAATGGTTGGAGAAAAGTGTCCGGTGTGATGTGTGATAGGAGGGTATCGGCAAAAATGAAAGGAAAAGTGTACAAGACGGTGTTGAGGCCAACGATGCTGTATGGGTTAGAAACAGTGGCCCTGGGGAAAAGACAGGAGGCAGAGTTGGAGGTAGCAGAGATGAAAATGTTGAGGTTCTCTTTGGGAGTAACGAGGATGGATAGGATTAGGAATGAGCACGTCAGAGGGACAGCACATGTAAGACGTTTTGGAGACAAAGTCAGAGAGGCTAGATTGAGATGGTTTGGACATGTACAGAGGAGGGATAGTGAGTATATTGGTCGTAGGATGCTGAGGTTGGAACTACCAGGCAAAAGGCCTAGAGGAAGACCAAAGAGACGATTTATGGATGTGGTAAAGGAGGACATGAAGGTCGTTGGTGTAAGAGAAGAAGATGTAAAGGATAGGGTGAGATGGAGGCAGATGATTCGCTGTGGCGACCCCTGAAGGGAAAAGCCGAAAGGAAAAGAAGAAGAAGAAGAAGAAGAATATATATATATATATATATATATATATATATATATATATATATATATATATATATATATATACACACACACACACACACACACACACACACACACACACACACATACACACACACACATTTTTTTTCCATCAAATACTTTATTAACAAATGTTGGTGTTTAATATGAAATACGTCTAAAATTAATTGAAAACTTCGCCATTTAGCATTAGCTGTTAGCTTAGCACAAGTCACAACCACTTCTACTTTAATTCTGTATTGACGTACCTACTAAACGTACATCCTAGAAGTGTCAGCCAATTGGCAAGGTGCGCAACTGTCAACCTGGAGATCATTGGTTCCAGATTGATGCCACAGCTCTCTATGACTGGGAGTCTATTTGAGTTCTTACGTAAGGAAGCGATAGCATTTACAGTACACACTTCCCTGTGAGTTTGCCCCAACTGTCCACATGTGTTTTGTGGATTTCAAGAAAGCTTTGGACTGTTTACCTCGGGATATCTTGTGGGGTGTGCGCTGGGAGTATGGTGTACTGAAAACGTTGCGAGCCAGATCTTGGTAACAACAGGTCAAATTTGTTTCCAGTGAGGTTGGAGTCCACCAAGGCTGTCCTTTGTCACCGATTCTGTTCATAATTTTTATGGACAGACTTTCTAGGCGAAGCCGAGACATTGAGGGGTTCTGGTTTGGTGAGGTAAGTGGCAGTTTGTAAAGAGGTAGGTGGCAGTATCTGGACATGTACTTGCTTTCACCTATCACTGGTTGTTGGTAGTCGTGTGAAAGGGAAGGCAATACTTGACAAGTAGGAATTGGATATAACTAAAATGAGGAAGGCACAGTATATTAGCCAATCAGAACGTGTGGGTATGCATAAAATTATATAATAATATATAACAAAGAGCAAATTAAAATAAAACATCTAAATTACAGCCAGAACAGCTGCCAAATCCCAGCTGTTACAGAAAATAAATCAACAATTTCTAACCAATCAGATTCAAGAATTTTCGACAGCTCTATGGTATCAAATCAAGAATAAAGTGTATAAACATGTTGCTCTGTCACTGAGAACATACAAGGGGTGGGATTGTTTCAGAAAATGTTGCAATAAATGATGCAATCGGTGAGAAAGCAGATCCTGCAGGAATAAAAGACAAGAATGCTCCGGGAAAACGAACCCTGCACTGGGACATTCCCTGAAGAAACTCAAGCCTACTATAGCAGGGTTACCATGGTTCAGCAGTTCTTGTTTCAAACAGCAGCGTTATTAATTAGCACAGAATATGAGAGATTTCTTTGAACGGGGGCATGCAAGCGCTTGTACGCACCAGCGCCTGCAGTGCATATCATTCTTTGGTCTTTTTCATACATTTCATTCGGCCTGTCCGCAGTCCCCTGTTATTAGCTTGGCCTGTGTTCGGCTCACGTGGTCTGTGTTCTCTCCACCATACAACTTGAGATAATAACATTCACTCTGTCAGTCATCAGTCAATTGACTCGCAGGGAGGCTGGCGCCTATCATAGCCAACAATGGGCGAAAGCAAGGTACTCTGAAAAGCTCGCCAGATCATTGCAGGGCCAACACCTACAACCACTCATACATACACCGAGAATCAAATTGAAACAGCCAGTTAACATAACGGTTGTAGGAGGAAATGGAGTATCCGGAGGAAACCCATGTTGGCACTGGGAGAGCATGCAAGCTCCACACAGAAATGCCAGAGCCCGAGAGTGAAACCTTGGGCCTTCTCACTGTGAACATTTGTAATTGGTTACATTCAGATGTATTAAAGGTGTACTTTGAGTTGTTAAAAGATTTCTACATACATCAATAATTTATGGATGTGGTGAAGGAAGACATGAAGGTCGTTGGAGTCAGAAAAGAAGATGCGGAGGACAGGGTGAGGTGGAGGCGGATGATTTGCTGTGGCGACCCCTGAAGGGAGCAGCCAAAAGTAAAAGAAGAAGAAGAAGAATCAATAATCATTATCGCAGCTTCCCCTAACACATCCATGGAATGAGTAGTGTCCATTTACTTTTGATATGTCTGTGTATTGCAGGACCATCACAGACACAGACTATCATTTAGACTTACATTCACATCTCTGGTTATTTTAGAGTTGCCAGTATAGCCTGTCTAAGAATCAAAATTCCAACCTTTCTGCTGTGCCACCCCATACATTTATTTATTTATTTATTTATTTTATAAGCCATTTAATCCTAATTAGTGTCCCGGGAGACTTTCGCCCATCTCAGCCGAAATCTGAGTACACCCAGAACGGCTCACCAGGGCACTGCAGAGTAAACACAACCATTTAAACTCAGTCTCATTCACCTAGGGGCAATTTGGAACAGCTAATCAATGTACAGTGCATTGTTTTGGACTGAGGGAGGAAACCAGAGTATCCAAAGGTAACCCATGCGAACATGGTGAGGATATGCAAATTCCACACAGAAATGCTCCAAGCCCAGGACTCGAACCCGGGACTTTATTGCTGTGAGACAAATGTGCTAACCGCTTCGCCACCATGTTGCCGCCCCCCCCCCACCACCAAACCTACAGAGTATATCAATCTTTTTAAAAGACAATTCAAATACAATAAATGTAAAATTTATTCCCATTATTGGCAATACATATCTGTAAAACTGCTTTGCAACAGTGTACGTTGCTAAAATTGAACTCATAATTTAGCCATTTATCCTAACTCGGAAATTAATGCGGATTTAATTTATTCAAGCAATATATTTTCTTCGGTCGTAGCGTTTTCTTGTGAAGCACCACCTTCAGAATTATTTCAGTGATTTATCAGACAAAGACAACAAACCTTCAAATGTGGTGATGCTTTGAAGAGTAATTATCATAATAATGGTCAACCAGCTCGGGTGCCAACACTTCTGCTCTCTACAGCACATTGTATTGTGGAGGAACTTCAAAATGTAATGCACCATGTTGTGGCTCATGAGGAACAGGATCAAGCGCTTTTGTAACAGTTCAATCAACAAATGTATGACATCACATCTATTGCATAATCCTCTCCATTGTTTTCTTTTCTTTTATTATTATTATTATTTCTATGTTTATCTGAAAGCGAGTGTTGACACAGCTGAGTGGAACCGAGGGCTTTTCCAGCACACACGGGAACGCTGGCAGGAGACAACGAGACTCATCTCCATAGAAACAGAGGCGGTTCCGCCGCCCTCGTCGGAATACTGTACAACGGTAGAGGAATAAGAGCGATCGAGAGGGCCGTAGAGTGAGATGCATCACAACACAATGAATACACGGATCCCTTGCAGGCAGGACGCATTACTCAGCGTAGTGTTTCACCAATGTATTAGTGTAAACAGGATTAAATCTCAGAGACAGAGCAGAAAAGAGGGAGAGAGACGTAGGAAGATGAACGAATGTCTTTAAAAACGTGTGTGACAAGAACGCACAGAACGGATCGACTGACAGTTTAACAGATAAACTAATAAGAGGAAAAGAGGTCTTGGATAAAGAAGATACATGTCTGTGAAGAGCTCTGTAGTCTGCTCTGGGCCTCAGTGATAAACCGAGACCGAAAACAAATTTATTTACCAACAAACCTAATCTCATGCATCACCATGGCAACAATCGTTTACCACCGATGATGGCATGCCCGTACCGACACGTCCTTCTTTCCTTGAACTAAAAAGTGATGCATAAATCACACAACACGGATAGAATGGAGCTGTTCTTCAGTTCAAAGCTGTTTCTCAGTGAAACACTAAAGTTATAACTAATACACTCAGTGTGCTGTGACGGTGAGTGATCCCACGACGACAGCATTTCAGAGCCGTCAGTCCAGCTAAAAGAAACAAAAAAGACGAGATAAGACGATGTCAGTCCACAGTCATCATTATGCTCGGAGATGGCTGTGAGTAGATGTGTGCGGCACAAGCGGGAGATGTCAGAGATAAGAGGCGGTAATCCATGATCCACTGTGTGTTTACTACGAAGGAAAAGCAGCACGACTTCTCCGAGGCAACATCCCTGCATCTCGCCGCCTGCGTGCTTCTTATTCCACTCATATTTATAATAGAACACACACACACACACACACACACACACAAGATCAATGATTGATATTTCAGATAAAATGCCCGAAGTTAAATCATTTATATGGCAGTTTAGACACTGAATGGTATATTTTCACTCGAATGTTGCTTAATTGCTACAATTGAAAGGAACAAAACACCTTATCTGAGCAATTTCTGTATTTCAGGAAACACTTAACATTTCAAACTACTGAAAATAATACAGAGACAAGGGTGGACGTCTCGATAGTGTCTAAAACAAGTAGAATTTGTGTCGAGGCAATTCGATTTTAAGGCGACATGTGACGTATCCATGCCAAATATTCGTTGCGGACAAAAGATGATTTTGAATTGAGAAATTTTTAATTTGTTTCAAAAGGAAATTTTCTCTCACTGATTATTTATGAGAGCACCTCCCTGGTGTTACAGTTCATCTGATCTGTAGACGTCTCGGTTTTTCATCATGAATATGAATGAATCGATGGCAATTCAACGCCACTGCGGATGTGCGCGGGTAAACAGGAGGTAAACATTGATGGAGGACGAGGTGAGCGTACTCACTTGTTTGCATTACAAAATCATATATACAGTAGTAGCTCACTTTACGAAATTAATCCGTTCCAGAGCCTTTTTCGTAAACTGCATTTTTTGTTAGTTGAACCACATTTTACATGTAAAACTTGTGATTTGTTCCAAGGCTCCCAAGACTACCCCATAAACCCTTTAAAAATTATAAAAGTACACCAATTTTGTATGAAATATGTGCTAAAAGAGAATTATTTACCTTTTTTAAATATTTCGAACCACTTATGCGACGCTTTAAAGTCTGGGGATTGCTGATCTGAAGAACCCTCATCCCACCCCCACCCTCCTTCACGAGGTCCTTAAATATGGCAGTTGCTTTTTCCGAAATAATCGCCTCCGTCACTGTATCTCCGCTTTTAATGCCTCCTTCTGCTTCAATATCGTCCCGATAGTAGACGGGGGTCAGCCATACTCCTTTGTGATTACATACTCAAAAAACCTCACAAAACTCACAAACCAACAGTACAACTGTCCTTCACACGTGTGTCGAACAAAGGGTCGAAGGCACACACTAAGCATTATGGGTACAGTACTATATTATGGAGATTCAGCTCCCTCCTAGCCAATGGGAGGCAAATGGGGTGAAGTGTTGGGAGACAACCAATGGGAAAGCAACTCACGCATTGTTTGAATGTTTGAATGGCGCGTTTGAATTTTGAAGATGGCACTTTCGTAACGTGAGCTTGTTTCGTATCCAGAGACAAAAATTTCAGGAAAATGTGTTTCGTAACTGCATTTTTCATTTAGTAAGACTTTCAGAAAGTGAGGTACCACTGTACAAGTTGTAATTGTGTGAATTTGAGGTCGATTGCAAAATCGGACCCCCAGTGCAGGAAACTGCGTTATCAAAGGCCGGCCATGTCTCTCACCATCTATGGTGTGAGGTTCATGTAAAAGAACCATTGCTGACTTTCGACAAGAATAGCTGCATAGCTGTCAGTGTGTTTCTACCCTGCGATGGCCTGGTGAGCTATCCAGGGTGTACTCTACCCTCGCCCGGAGTCAACTGAGATGGGTAACAGCCTCCCCCGTGACCCTAATTAGGATTAAGTGGTTCAGAAAATGAAGGGAAATTCAGACATATAGTTTGTAAGAATTCATCAATACGCTATAAACATTTGTGAGATTTGTTCATTTATTTATGTTCTAAGCTGCTTAATCCTAATTAGAGTCTCGGAAAGGCTGGGCCCAACTCAGCCAAATCTGGGTGAAAGCAGGGCACAGCCAGGATAGGTTGCTGTCACAGGGCCAACACACACACACACACACACACACACACACACACACACCAATTTGCCAAAGTTGCAAGTTTTTGGACTGTGGCAAGTAATGGAGTATCTGGAGGAAGCCACAGGAGAACATGCAGTCCTCACACAAAAATTTCCCGAGCCCTGGATTCAAACCCTGGCATTCATGCTGTGAGATGGATGTGCTGAGTATTGCACCACCGTGTCGACCTCTACTATCAGATATTAAATTGTTATTGTTGCATAACAGCCTTATTACTCTGGACCACAAACAAGAATGTGAACAGAAACTATACACACACCTGTGCAGCAGAAACCTGCAACTTCATAATTAAATATCAGGTTCAGCCTTTCACTTTGTTCCATCTCCCAAAATGCTTTCCATTTAAAATCTCTGTCTGACTGTCTTTTTCATCCTTTCCTTCATGACTCAGCACATTCTCTGGAGCCAGCTCACCAACCTCGTTTTTCTTGCCATCGCCGTTGTTGATGATCGTCCGATAAAAGTGCCATGTGACTAATTTTAGGTGGGTTTAAAGAGTTTGCATTTTTTTCCTCCAACTTGGAACTTAAAAACAAAATATTTGTTGTATATTTAAATATCTTTTGTTAGTGGCATATATATAAATGTGAGTGTGTAAACGGTGCACATAGTTAGATTCAGAGTGTGCCGTAACTAGTGTCACATGGTATGACTCCGCTGTAAGGGGGTCTGGAAACTTTGAGATGGACCTGGTTGCACATGCGCCCTGGTGGCGGGTCAGGTGATTCAGAAACTTCAAGAATGGAACTTTCCAGAACTTTGGAGAGGTTACATTAAGGACCTGGTGCCGACTGGCTCCAGCCTCTTCCCGTCTCGTGTAGCCTCTTCCAGTCTCTTCGAGGTTTTTCCAGTCTCTTCGGGTCTCTTCGGCACACAGATCCTCTAAGGAAACTCATCACGGCAGCTCATCTCATCCAAGGCGGATCATGGAAACTTCACCCAAGTTTCGTCATTAGGGACTTCATCGCCAAAGTCCATCATCCACGTTCACAAACAGCCAATGCGAGGATTTTAATCATTTGTTTCTGTCTAACACGGGATTACAAGTCTTTCCCCACCAGCGTGCGCGCCAAATTGACCATGCTGCAGGTGCTTGGTGACTATGGGACCCTTTGTTTAATTTGTATTTTGATTGAGCTTTAAGTTGTAAGTATTATTTTGCCTTGTCTTGTTTGTATTATTAAATTGTATATGGTTTATGTCGTGGTCTGTCGTGCTTTACTGGTTTCACGGAGCAATTTTATTCTTCTAAATTCCATACGTAACAAAATTGGGGCTCGTCCGGGATTGAATCCATTTGGCATACATGACACTTTGTTGTGCGAAAGTCAACGAATTCCAGGTCAACTGTGGAATTAGCACCAAAAGTTAATCTTTATTCCAAGTTCTAATACTGAAGAAATTATTGTTGTAACTTTGCTCACAAAAAAAAATCATCATATACTGTATAGTGTTAACAACCACCCAGAAAGTGAGTGGATTTAACAACCGGGGGGGATTCATTCATTCATTCATTTTAGGAGCAGCTGAATACTAATTAAGGTCGCGGGGTGGTTGGCGCCCATTTCAGCCGACTCGAGGGCAGAGAACACCCTGGACAGCTCGCCAGGTCATTGCAGGCCATAAACACGCTGACGGCTATGCAGCCGACTCTTATATTTACATTAGTAGATGCTCTTATCAGACTAAGTATGCCATCAGTGTCAAACTCAGTTGGTGTTGTGTGTGTGTGTGTGTGTGTGTGTGTGTGTGTGTGTGTGTGTGTGTGTGTCTTAATGAAAGTCAACAATGGTTCTTTTACATGCTTCTCACCACTGACAGTGAGCGACATGGCCGGCCCTTGATAACCCAGGTAGATGCACTGGGGGGAGAGCAGTGACAAACCCGTTGATACTAGAGTTTGACCAAACAACCTTGGGTTCAGCAATCCAGCACCTTATTGCCGGTCCACGAAAAAAATCCAAAAAAGCAACACAGATGTTTTTATGATGGGACACATCTGGATGTGCAGTTATATGTAGCGTGTGCTTTTTAATCGAGACAGCTGCTTTATTACACACATTAAATTAGCATTTCTCGTCTCATACACTCGCTCAGGCTATTCATTCGTTAATTTATTTACCAAACAGCTTAATTCTAGGGCGCAAGGAAGGCTGGAGGCTATTGGATTGCCATGACCTAATGGATGTAGAAGCGAGTTTGAGACCAAAAGGTTCCTGGTTCAGTTTGAAAATGGTTGGTGACAGGGAGAGAGCTGCAGCTTCCCATCATTCACCTTCATGGCTATACTGTCCTTGAGCAAGGTACCTAACCCCCAACTGCTCTCCAAGTGTCCAGGTGTGTGGCAGCCCACTGCACCGGGTGTTTGTGTGTGTGTGTGCGCGCTGACTGTGTACATGTGTGTACTCACTTTGGATGGCTGAAATGTAGAGGCAATAATGTCCCATTTGGAATTAATTTGGACATATGCCGAATGGAACAATTGAGGGTTAAGAGCATTATTCAAGGATCCAACTGTGGCAGTATGGTGTATCTGAGACTTTCACCCCCATCCTCTGTAATTCAGAGCCTCGACCACAGAGACACCACAGCCTTGTGTGTTACCCCATAGTGTGTTACTCCTCACAGTTCGTGAGAAGCACAGCACAGGAGTAGAATTGTTTTATTTTGCTACATGTTTATCATGCACATGATAAACATGTAGCAAAATAAAACAATTCTACATGTTTATCATGCACATGATCCATGAGCCCGAGTCTGCTGTTGCGTCCGTGCTCACGTGCACTTTGCAGCATTTTCTCTAACTTCATGTATCCATGTGTCTGTAAGCGGCGGTACAGTGGCACAGTGGTTAGCATATCCACCCCACAGCAAGAAGACCTGGGTTCGATTCCCAGGCTTGGCCGTCTCTCCATTGCGTTTGCATGTTCTCCTCGTGCTTTGCATGAGGGGTTTCCTCCCTCAGTCCAAAAACATGCACAGTAGATGGCTGGCGAGCGCTCCATGATTTCCTGGCATGGGCACCAGCCTCCTCTGATTAGGATTAAACATCTGAGTAAATTAATGTTTCTGTAAATATTTTTTCATTCATTCATCTTCTGAACCAGGTGATTCTAATTAGGGTCACGGGGTGTCTGGTGCCCATCTCAGCCAACCCTGGATGGCTTGCCAGGCCATTATAGGGCCAACACTCACACAGCCATTCATACTCACACTCACACCTAGGGGCGGGTTGGAACAGCAATTAACCGACTGTACATGTTTTGGGATTGTGGGAGGAAACCAGAGAACCCGGAGGAAATCCATGGAATCACTAGAACAAACAAGGAATTTACAGTGCATGGGTTCATTAATTCATTGCTGTGAGACAGACATACTGATGTGAGTGAATGGGTTCCTCAAAAGATTTGGTTTACGGAAAGAAACCCGAGAACTCACAAATAAAGAGAGAAGGCCACACACCATAATAAAGGAGAGAACCATTAGCTTCTGTGTCCTCCTCACACCATTCGTCCTTTTGGTAAATCACACTGCTTGTCTGTTTAATTGTCTCCCTGTGCCGCTTTAATATTCAGCCAAATACCTCTTAGCGTAGCACAAGTGACGCTTGGCTCACTAGAGAGCTGGAGGCAGAATACTGTACGTACACACATAACCCCCACCATCACCACCACCACACACACTTTACTTTCCAGACTCTCCTAATTTCAGCTATTCATCAAAACACACTGTATTAGAAAACTGTCAACTGATGATGGGCTATTGAGCCGCTGCTACCTCAACACCCAAACCAATGCACATTGATTTACAGAAATTCATTTAGATTTTTTTTTTTCAAAAGCTGTATAATAAAAAGCTGTCCCAATTCTTAAACAAGATAGAAGGAGAAATTAAATTTCATGTCATGGAGAGACATCAAGAAACTTCGGTTGTCTATCTTAGAGTTTATAATTCTCCATCCTTCACACATTTGGGTTGGTAACGCAGTAAGTTAACGTCATTGGCTGCTATATGGATCCTTCTTATCAGCTCTCAGTTGCAATAGTAAACAATGGAAAATGCAGCACGTTAAAGCCTGATGATTATCTGATGGTTGTAGGGAGGCTGGCCCCCATCTCAGCCGCTCTCGACAAAGGTATAGTACACCCTGGACAACTTGGCAGGGCAGAAATATGCTGAGTATAGCGAGTCAGTGGGGCCTGCTCTTTACAAACATTAGCAATGGTGCTTTTACATGTGGATACATGGGGTGTGTATATATATATATATATATATATTCAGTTCAGTTCATCATCATCAGTTCATTTTCTGTAACCGCTTAATCCTAATTAGGGGTCGCGGGGAGGCTGGTGCCCTATCCCAGCCAACTAGGGCGAGGGCAGAGTACACCCTGGACAGCTCGCCAGGCCATCACAGGGCGGAAACACGCTGACGGCTTTGCAGTCTACTCTTGTCGAAAGTCAGCAATGGTTCTTTTACATGCCTCACACAATAGACAGTGAGAGACATGGCCGGCCTTTGATAACCCAGTTAGCTGCACTGGGGAGACAGTGACAACCTTGTGGAGAGTGGGACTCGAACCCCCAACCTTTGGATCAGTGATCCAGCGCCTTATACCACTAGACCACCACTGTATATATATATATATATATATATATATATATATATGCTCTGGTGGAAGAATGGTAAAAAATGTGTGTGTGTGTGTGTGTGTGTGTGTGTGTATATATATATATATATATATGTGTATATATATATACACACACACACACACATTTTTTACCATTCTTCCACCAGAGCATTTCTGAGGTCAGACTCTGACGTTGGATGAGAAGGCCTGGCTCGCAGTCTTCACTCTAATTCGTCCCAATGGTGTTCTATCAGATTGAGGTCAGGCCTCTGTGCAGACCAGTTAAGTTCTTCCACACTAAACACACTTATCCACATCTTTATGGACCTCGCTTTGTGCAATGGTGCGCCATCTTTTGGTATGCAAAAGCATTCAGAGTTTCTTTCACAGAAATTAAGGGGTCAAGCAGAGATCCTGAAAAGCAACCCCACACCATAATCCATCTACCATTCTCCTGGCAACTGCCAAAGCCAGACTCATCCATCATATTGTTAGATGGAGAAGCGTGATTCGTTATTCCAGAGAACACGTCTCCACTGCTCTAGAGTCCAGCAGCGGCATGCTTAACAAAACTACATCCAACGCTATGCATTGTCCTTCGTGACATATGGCTTGGATGCAGCTGCTGAGCGATGGAAATTCACTGAGCTCCTGAGAGCGAGCCATTCTTTCATAAATGTTTGTTGAGGCGGTCTTCATGTCAAAGAGCCTGAATTTATATCCCTGTGGCCATATAGGTAATAGGAAGACCTGTATTCAATTATTGGGGTAGGCCCTTGTCTATTGTCTACAGTAGCCCCTTGACTATTCACTCAAATTCAGCCAATGGCTGTCCTCCTTCCTGCTGATTGGTTGAGATGATTTAATGCCCCTTTTTCCTCATTCGCGCATAAGTTTTCAATGAGACTCTTTTTTTAGTGAGTTTTAATTAACAGTTAAGCTCTATGATGCCACTCAAACGCTGTGCGTCTTCTCTGGCTAAGCGATAGAAAAGGTAATGACATAGGATGTCTCTTCTGAAGAAATAAGACTTTCTCCTGAAGTAACGACAGTTTCCTCTGAAGTACCAACAAGCAAAAAACAGCACCTGACAGAGAGAAGTGTGGTTTTTTGCTGTTATCCAATTGCCTCAGGGTTCAGAGCACTGTGTATCCAGCCTTGTGCACTGTAGCCTCTCTTTTAGCTCAAACCAAACTGGCCATTCACCTCTGAACCTCACTATCTCTTCAGACTTTTTATAGAAACTTTGGAAACTGTTGTGTGTGAACATTCCGGATTAGCAATTTATAAAATACTCAAGCTCAAGTATCTGGCACCAAGCGCTTGTGTTTTTTTCCAGAATCTCAATGTTTTAGAATCGTGAAATATAGCAGACATGTAGAAAATATTTTACATATTTCCCAGCTCCATGTCTCCAGTGGAAAAACTGTTAAGACCTTATGGATTGTCCTGATATTAGATAAGATAACTTTCTGAAGGTACTGGCATTATGTCAAAGAATGCTAAATTTGCTAATGGCATATTGGAAAACAACCAAGATCTTTCAGGAAAAAAAATAATTGCCAGACAGTAACTTTTCAGGTTTACACTAGCAAAAATATAGCATAAAATAATGCACACTGAGCCATAAAATTCCCCACAAAATACAGTGGTACCTTACTTTCTGAAATTAATCTGTTCCAGCGCCTTTTTCGTAAACTGCATTTTTCATGAGTTGAACCGCATTTTACATGTAAAACACGTGATTCATTCCAAGGCATCCAATACTACCCCATAAACCCTTTAAAAATGTTAAAATTACACCAATTTTGTATGAATTATGTATGAAATATGTGTTAAAAATAAAAGAAAATCATTTACCTTTTTTTAAATCTCTCGAACCACCCATGAGACGCTTTAAAGTCTAGGTTTAAAGTTTAGGTTGCTGGTCTGAAGAACACTCACCCTTCACGAGGTCCTTAAATATGGCGGTTGCTTTTTCCAAAATTACCACCTCTGTCACTGTATCTCCACTTTTAAGGCGTTCTGCTTCAATATCGTCCCGATTGTAGAAGGGTTTCGGCCAAACTCCTTTGCGATTTCACTCAAACGAATCCCACTTTCATATTTTTTTATCATCTCCTGTTTTACTTTTATTGATAACGGAGCCCGCTTCTTCTTTTCAGTCTCAGCGGGAATCACTTTCTTGGGGCTCATGATTAATAACAAAAAATAACGCTGTAATAAGCACACTCAAAAAAACTCAGGAAACTCACGAATTAACAGTGCAATTCTCCTTCACACGTGTGTGTCGAACAATGGGTCGAAGGCACACGAAAAGCATCATTGGTACAGTACTGTATTATGGAGATTC
Organism: Plotosus lineatus; assembly: GCA_024760905.1. NCBI lineage: Eukaryota > Metazoa > Chordata > Actinopteri > Siluriformes > Plotosidae > Plotosus > Plotosus lineatus. The sequence continues at coordinate 52,422,045 of CM045734.1, forward strand.
AGCTTCCTCCTAGTCAATGGAAGGCCAGCGGGGCGGGGTGTTGGGAGACAACCAATGGGAAAGTAAATTGTTTGAATGTTTGAATGGCGCGTTTGAATTTTTAAGATGGTGCATTCATAACGTGAACTTGTTTCGTAACCAGAGTACTGTATTATGGAGATTCAGCTTCCTCCTAGTCAATGGAAGGCCAGCGGGGCGGGGTGTTGAGAGACAACCAATGGGAAAGTAAATTGTTTGAATGTTTGAATGGCGCGTTTGAATTTTTAAGATGGTGCATTCATAACGTGAACTTGTTTCGTAACCAGAGACAAAAATTTTAGGAAAATGCGTTTCGGAACCTGAATTTTTTGTTTGGTGAGACTTTCGTAAAGTGAGGTACCATTGTATCTGAAAACAACTTCATACATAACACAGTTTATATCGTTTTATATTACTTGCATATAACAGTTATAAAAGTAAATTATAACTAAGAAATTAATCTTGATTAAGCAACTTTTTGACACATTATCACGTTTTTCCTTTAGAAATAGATTGTAAGGAAGCCACACCCCCTTTCATAGCACTTTGGCTACTTGGCTAACAAGCTGACATTCATTTGTATATTCCATCCATTCATTCAGTCTTAAATTAAGCCCGCTTAATCTTAATCAGGGTCACGGGAAGGCTGGGGCCCATCTCAGCTGATTCTGGGCGAGGGCAGAGAACACCCTAGACATCTCACCAGGCCATTGCAGGGCGGAAACACGCGGACGGCTACACAGCTACTCTTGACAAAAGTCAGCAGTGGTTCTTTTACAGGCTCTAACCATAGACAGACAGAGACATGGCCAGCCTTTGATCATCGAGTTAGCTGGGGGTTTGTATACTCCAATTAAAGATTTTTTTAATTAAAATTGGCCTGACGTTTTATATTAAAATTCATTTTTATATTAAATCTATACTCTTAAAAGTATACTGACCCATTTCCTCGAAAGACAAGCATGATAACTGTAAAATATACCACTACAGCTATCCTAAATATTAGCAAAATATACCCTCAGAACACAACTAAACCAATTAAATTATTGCACGAGTACTATACAAAAATAATGAGAATAATCCCTTTCTAATATAGAGGGAGTATATCCTTACAAACCATTTCTATTTCAATGAGACTGATAATAAAGCAGCGATTCAGAACTGACTGCGGAAATTGGAATATATAAGTAAAATTATGTTGCATAAGTATACATGACACCCTGAGAAATTCCAATGACCTTTGGCCAAAAAAAAAGTTGTAGATTACTGTTCTAAAGGTAAAAATATTTAAAAAAATAATGGCATTAAGTGGGGGGCAGTGGTGGTCTAGTGGTATAGGTGCTGGATCGTTGATCCAAAGGTTGGGGGTTCAAATCCCACTCTCAACAAGGTTGTCACTGCCCCCCCCAGTGCAGCTAACTGGGTTATCAAAGGCCGGCCATGTCTCCCACTGTCTATGGTGTGAGGCATGTAAAAGAACCATTGCTGACTTTCGTAAAGAGTAGGCTGCAAAGCCGTCAGCGTGTTTCCGCCCTGCGATGGCCTGGCGAGCTGTCCAGAGTGTACTCTGCTCTCGCCCGAAGTTAGCTGGGATGGGCACCAGCCTCCCTGTGACCCAAATTAGGATTAAGCGGTTACAGAAAATGAACTGGCATTCAGTGTATTATCCATTTCAGTGTGTATGTAAGATAATTAAAAATATTGCTACCTATATTTGTATTTGCATCTGACTTTAACTGGAATCCTGTTTTCAGTTTACACACTCAGATGTGCACCTCACATAAAAATGTAAGTAGTTTTGTTTGGGTTGGGGATTATTTGTTTGTTTGGGGGTTTTTTGGCGGGGGGTTTGCATTATTGGTGTTGCGGCATTTTCCTTAACTTTTTCCTTCATTTACTTTTTAATTTTAATGTTTATTTTTTTTCTGATTAATATTTTTGAATAACCAGCGATGCTCTGAAGCCACAGAAACAGAAGCATGATGTAGCGAGGGATCATTGTATTCCACTATTCTGGTTATTAGCCGCTGTTCCACTGTTGGCAAAAGACCTACGGTATCTAAAAATTCACTTTATATACAACTTCTAAAACATATTTGAAGGATCTTTTTGACTTACTTTTTTATAGATGCAATTTTATTTATTATACAGTCGGCCCTCTACTTATGAAAACCTCTGAATACAAAAAATCCAGGTTACGGAAAACATTTTCCTAAATTTCTGTCCTCTTTTTACGAAAACAACCTCTTTTTATGAAAAGCGCCAAACATGCCATTCAAAAATTCAAACAATGTGCGAGTTGCTCTCTCATTGGCTGTCACCCAACATCCCGCCCCGCTGGCCTCTCATTGGCCAGGAGGGAGCTGAACTGTACCCATACTTCCTGTACCCATACTTCCTGTTTGTCACACATGTGAATGAGAGTTGAACAGGACTGTTGGCTCATGAGTTTTTTGAGATTGATCATTGCAGTGTTATATTTCTTTATCCATCATGAACCCCAAGGAAGTGACTCCCAGTGACACTGAAAAGAAGAAGTGAGCTCCGTTATCAATCAAAGTGAAGCAGGAGATAATAAAAAAATACGAAAGTGGGATGTGGTTGAGCGAAATCACAAAGGAGTATGGCCGAAACCCGTTTACAATCGGGACGATATTGAAGAAGGAGACCTTAAAAGCGGAGATACAGTGACGGAGGCGATTATTTCGGAAAAAGCAACCGCCATATTTAAGGGCCTCTTGAAGGAGGGTGGGGGTGGGGGTGAGGGTTCTTCAGACCAGCAACTACCCCGGACTTTAAAGCGTCGCATGGGTAAAAAAAAAGGAAAGTCCGTTGGGCTTTTTACACCCGAGCCTACTGGCTCATCGGACCGGTGCTTATCCGCAGTATATTTTTACTGGTACCCATTTATATTGCTGGGTGAACAGAGGCACAACTTGTGGTTAAGACCTTGCCCAGGGGTCTTAGCACAGTGGGGGTCTCACTGGGATTTGAACACACAACCTCCCGATCATGAGCCCAGCACCCAAACCACACGCTGCATGGGTGGTTCGAGAGATTTAAAAAAAAAAGGGAAATAATTTTCTTTTACTTTTAACACATATTTCATACATATTTAATATAAAATTTGTGTACTTTTATAATTTTTAAAAGGTTTATGGGGTTGTCTTGGGAGCCTTGAAATAAATCACGCATTTTACATGTAAAATGCACCTCTACTTACGAAAACTCCAGTTTACGAAAAAGGCTCTGGAACGAATTAAGTTCATAAGTAGAGGGCCGATTGTAATTATCGATTTCTAAATCTTCTGTAAATATTATAAGTGAGCAAGTTTATTTCTTTACAAGTGTTATTAAATTTTCAGGAAGCATAGTCTATGGGATGAATCTAGGACCCTACTTTACCTCAGAAAAAAACCTGCTTAGGTTATATCACAATCTTGTCTATCTATAAGTGTGATACAGTAATAAAAAAATTAATCAACAATTCAGCACAAAAATATATTTTCTCATGTCTTACCTCATAAATAAACCCAGTTCATTCATTCATTCATTTATTTATTAATGACCACACAACCAAGTTGGTGGAATTTGCTATCGGTACAGCACTCAGCTATGACAAAAGTTACAAAGGACATTAACAACACATCATACAACAAAGACAGTACACATGAAAACAAATGATTACAAACATTTCAATAACAACTACAGTAATAATAGACAACAAAAGACAGACAAGGCTGTAATGTACATTCAGTGCAAAGAGTTCAGAGTCCTTTATGACTGTAGGGAAAAAACTGTTCTTGAAACGGGATGTTCTGGTGGTAGTTATCTTAGCTATAAAATTATTTATCTTTGAATGGTACACTTTTAAACAATAGAGAGTTTGGCACACAGGCAAATATTTATCGTGTTTTAGTTCAAGTAAGAAAACTACTTAGCTGAGCTTGGAAGCATATTTCTCTCCAAATTAAAGTTTCAAACTACACAGAATTTGAGGTCGAGATAAATATTCCACAAATTCTACCTCAGATGAGACCCAGGTAGCATAGCCAGAAGACTTATTTCTCTCAAATATTTTCAAAAACAACAGAGAGTTTGGGATTAAGGTAATTTTCCTCATGTTTTACCTCAGTAAAGAAGTACAGTTAGCTTAACAAGCATACATCTTTCCAAATGTTACATTTTCAAGCAACAGAGTTTGAAGAAACATAAATAAACTTGTTTCTCGCCAAATGTTGATATGTTTTAGTCAACAAAAGTTTATGGAATTGGTAATATTTCACCACTTTTACCTCAGGAAAGAAACATAAATATTCCTAATGTTTACCTCAGAAAAGTAACAGTTTCCTTATCTTGCCAACTTGTTTCTCGCCAAATGTTGATACGTTTTAGTCAACAAATGTTTATGGAATTGATAATATTTCACCACTTTTACCTCAGGAAAGAAACAAATATTCCTAATGTTTACCTCAGAAAAGAAACAGTTTGTTTATCTTGCTAACTTGTTTCTCGCCAAATGTTGATATGTTTTAGTCAACAAAAGTTTATGGAATTGGTAATATTTCACCACTTTTACCTCAGGAAAGAAACATAAATATTCCTAATGTTTACCTCAGAAAAGTAACAGTTTCCTTATCTTGCCAACTTGTTTCTCGCCAAATGTTGATATGTTTTAGTCAACAAAAGTTTATGGAATTGGTAATATTTCACCACTTTTACCTCAGGAAAGAAACATAAATATTCCTAATGTTTACCTCAGAAAAGGAACAGTTTGTTTATCTTGCTAACTTGTTTCTCGCCAAATGTTGATATGTTTTAGTCAACAAAAGTTTATGGAATTGGTAATATTTCACCACTTTTACCTCAGGAAAGAAACATAAATATTCCTAATGTTTACCTCAGAAAAGGAACAGTTTGTTTATCTTGCTAACTTGTTTCTCGCCAAATGTTGATATGTTTTAGTCAACAAAAGTTTATGGAATTGGTAATATTTCACCACTTTTACCTCAGGAAAGAAACAAATATTCCTAATGTTTACCTCAGAAAAGAAACAGTTTGTTTATCTTGCTAACTTGTTTCTCGCCAAATGTTGATATGTTTTAGTCAACAAAAGTTTATGGAATTGGTAATATTTCACCACTTTTACCTCAGGAAAGAAACATAAATATTCCTAATGTTTACCTCAGAAAAGTAACAGTTTCCTTATCTTGCCAACTTGTTTCTCGCCAAATGTTGATATGTTTTAGTCAACAAAAGTTTATGGAATTGGTAATATTTCACCACTTTTACCTCAGGAAAGAAACATAAATATTCCTAATGTTTACCTCAGAAAAGGAACAGTTTGTTTATCTTGCTAACTTGTTTCTCGCCAAATGTTGATATGTTTTAGTCAACAAAAGTTTATGGAATTGGTAATATTTCACCACTTTTACCTCAGGAAAGAAACATAAATATTCCTAATGTTTACCTCAGAAAAGGAACAGTTTGTTTATCTTGCTAACTTGTTTCTCGCCAAATGTTGATATGTTTTAGTCAACAAAAGTTTATGGAATTGGTAATATTTCACCACTTTTACCTCAGGAAAGAAACATAAATATTCCTAATGTTTACCTCAGAAAAGGAACAGTTTGCTTATCCTGCCAGCTTGTTTCTCGCCAAATGTTGATACATTTTAGTCAACAAAAGTTTATGGAATTGATAAATATTTCACCACATTTGCCTCAGGAAATAAACATAAATAAAGGGACCCCTCGCTATTTCGTGCTTCAATTCATGCGGCTTCAGTGCATCGCAGTTTTTTTTTTTTTAAATATTCATCGATTTAAAAAATAATGAAATTAGTCAAGAATAGGGGAGAAAGTTAAGGAAAATGCTGCACAAACAAGGCCAAACACAAAACCTCCCATCAAAACTACTTACATTTTTGTGAGGTGCAGATCTGAGTGCGTGCATGCGCATCTGTATGTGTGTATTTAAATTTTATGTACATCTTATGCATTCTTTTTTAATGTTTAATTGTTATTATAAGCATTTATAGCATTGAATATGTATTTATTGATATTATATACACAAATAAATGTATGTGTACGTCAGTCAGGGGGGTTGGGGGGTTGATCCTACTTTGCGGAATTCGGTTGTCGCGGGGGAATCTCCTTCCCAATTAACCGCGGAAAGTGAGGGATCCCTGTACTGTATTCCTAATGTTTACCTCAGAAAAGAAACAGTTTGCTTATCATGCCAGCTTTGTTTCTCACCAAATGTTGATACGTTTTATTCAACAAAAGTTTATGGAATTGATAAATATTTCACCACATTTGCCTCAGGAAAAAAACATAAATATTGCTAATGTTTACCTCAGAAAAGAAACATAGTTCGTTTATCTTGCCAGCATGTTTCTTGCAAATGTTGATATGTTTTAACCAACAAAAGTTTATGGAATTGATAAATATTTCACCACTTTCACCTCAGGAAAGAAACCTAGCTAGCATAGCCAGTATTAGTTCTCTCCGAATGTTATTAAATTTTTAAATAATAGAGAGTTTGGGATAGAAGTAAATATTTATCATGTTTTTGTTTTTTTTTTTACCTGGGGAAAGAAACACAGTTAGCTTAGTTAGCATACCTACTTTTCACCAAATGTTACATTTTCAACCTACAGAGAGTTTGAAGCGCATGTAAATACTTCTAATGTTTACCTGAGGAAAGAAACATGATTTGCTTATTTTTCTGGCTTGTTTCTTGCTAAATGTCGATACATTTTAAACAGAAAAAAATGTTTATGGTAATGATAAATATTTTGCAGATTTTACCTCAGGAAAGAAACCTAGTTAGCATAGCCAGCAAATCTATTTCTCTCCAAATGTTATTAAATTTACAAATAACACATAGCTTGGGTAGAGGTAAATATTTATCAAGTTTTATTTTTCTTTTATCTCAGGAAAGAAACACACTTAGCTTAGCTTGAAAGCTTATTTCTCTCCAACTGGCATTACATTTTCAAAGAAGAAATAAATATTTTATTTGTTTTACCTCAGGAAAGCAGTCAGCTAGCAAGGTTTTTTCATTCCCATACGTTATAAAAATTTCAAATAGAGACGATTATTTAGATAAACTTAGAGACATGGTTTACCTCCAAAAATATGTTTAGCTACTTGCCATAGCATCCCAAGTGTTATCATACTTGTTTAATCTTCTCAGAAAATAAGGAGTTAATATAATCTCTTCTGGTGAGCAATTCCATGTCTGACTCACAGGACATCGCAGGAAACATGTGAGCGTCTCGTAATTTTAAAAATCATGAGTTGTACAGAACTCTGACAAAGAAACTCCTAAAATGTTTTAAAATTGCTTTCACATCAGAGTAATGCAATCTGTGTGGGATAAGATTGTTCAGTGTATATTTTAAGGGGGTTTGTGTTTGTTTGTTTTTTTTTTGTTGTTGTTGTTTGTTTGTTTGTTTTGTTTATTTTTTGCTGGGGGATGGTGCAAAGACTTGCTCGTCTCAAATCCACTTCTAGTTTCCATTAATAATAATCTATAACATGTATTTCACATTCTTCCACAATTAACGTTCAGTTCAGTTCATTTTCTGTAACCGCTTCATCCTAATTAGGGTCGCGGGGAGGCTCGGTGCCCATCCCAGCCAACTCAGGGCGAGGGCAGAGTACACCCTGGACAGCTCGCCAGGCCATCGCAGGGCGGAAACACGCTGACGGCTTTTCAGCCTACTCTTGTCGAAAGTCAGCAATGGTTCTTTTACATGCCTCACACAATAGACAGTGAGAGACATGGCCGGCCTTTGATAACCCAGTTAGCTGCACTGGGGAGACAGTGACAACCTTGTGGAGAGTGGGACTCGAACCCCCAACCTTTGGATCAGCGATCCGACGCCTTATACCACTAGACCACCACTGCCCCACCCACCCACCCACCCACACACACACACACACACACACACAATTAACGTTCACATTTCTATTCAATTAGCAAATCTATTTGTCACATTTGGACAAATATATAAATTAGCTGAAAAAGCAAATTTCAAAGCACTAGCATATGTCTGAAGCCTACAAAATGTAACCTTCATCTCAACTCACACAATCTATTTGTTCTCCTCTTTGTTTATGACTCTGCGCAGCCCCCACTGCATTAAGCCATGTGCAGATGCTCCTAAGCCATTAGGTACAGATTGTGAGCTGCTTACTGGAAAAACTCAAAATTTATTCATACACTCAGTGAACAATTCAAAGCCCATTATAATGTGATTTTGTGTCTGGTGGCCTTCCTCGGAGGTATGCAATAATTTAATAATAGATATCTTTAATTCAGTGTGAGATTAAATTAAAGCTAGAGGAAAATGCTGCGTGAAAAGGACTGTTTGAAGAAAAACAAGAAGCTTTTAATTACCGGCGAAACTCCGGACATTCTTCTAACACTGTGGTCTGAGCCTGATCACGCTACACATCATTAGCCGTGAATGTCAGGGACAGTCTAATTAGGAAAACAGCTAAGTACAAGCATTTATTGTTTATAATTTATCTTAGAAATGTTCTTCTCTACAGTGGTTTTACAAAAATGCTGATTTAGAACAACCCAAATGAGGAGAATGCATTAGAGCTGACACATGCTACCATGATCAAAGAGAAACACAGTGAAAAAGTAATAACACCTGCTATAGAAAAGGCGCTCTTCTTCTTCTCCTTTCAGCTTTTTCCCTTTCTCGGGAGTCGCCACAGCAAATCATCTGATTTGGCATAGGTTTTTACGTTGGATGCCCTCCCTGTCACAACCCTTTAGCAAGGGACAGAAACACACTGACTTCTTTGCAGCCTACTCTTTACGAAAGTCAGCAATGGTTCTTTTACATGAACCTCTCACCGTAGGCAGTGAGAGACATGGCCCGCCTTTGATAACCCAGTTAGCTGCACTGGGGGGACAGTGACAACCCTGTGGGGACTCGAACCCCCAACCTTAGGATCAGCGATCCTGTGCCTTATCCACTAGACCACCACTGCCCTGCTATAGAAAAGGCACTATATTCTGTAAAATGGTGGCTGCTTTTAATTCAAAACAGGTCAAATCTAAATGTCACTCATTCTTTGTTTTCTAAGCCGATTAAACTTAATTAGGGTTACCGGAAGTATAGTGTACATCTCAGCCAACTCTGGGCGCGGGCAGGGTACACCCTGAACCCTGAAGGCAATTGCAGGGTTAACACGCGCATAAACAAACACACACACACACACACACACACACACACACAAAAAAAGCATTCACACTCACACCTAGGAACAATCCGAATTAACCAGTTAGCCTAATGAGCATTTCGGTGGACCACAGGAGGAAACGGGAGCACCCGGAGGAGACCTATTTAAGCATCACACAAAAATGCTTATGTTTACTGTGCAGATCAAGCCCAGGACCTTCATATAACAGATGTTTATAGTTATATATACAGTTGGCCCCCTTCTTATGAAATTAATCAGTTCCAGCGCCTTTTTCAGAACCTGGAGTTTTTGTAAGTAGAGGCACATTTTACATGTAAAACACGTTCCAAGGCTCCCAAGATTCCCCTTTAAAATTATAAAAGCATACTTTTATGGTACTTACTTCGTGTTGACCATGTCTTCTGAGAAGAGTTATAATCTTACAATGAACATGGCACCGGGAATCACTTTCACCGGGAATCACACGTGTGTGTGTGTGTGTGTGTGTGTGTGTGTGTGTGTGTGTGTGTGTGCACGTGTGTGTTGACCATGTCTTCTTAGCAGAGTTACAATTTTACAAATGTTTATGGAAGGTTAAAGGTCTGGGCCATAAATTGCAGTTGGAATGACACAAACTTAAACATGGTTCACACCAACTTGAACAAAGTTGGAACGACAGTGTCATCCCACCTAGCCAACGGAAGGCCAACGGGGCGGGATGTTGAGAGATAGTCAATGGGAGGGAGCTGCGTCATCCCTCCTAGCCAATGAGAGGCTAGCGGGGCGAGATGTTAGGAGACAGCCAATGAGAGAGCAACTCACGCATTGTTTGAATGTTTGAATGGCATGTTTGGCGCTTTTCGTAAGAAGAGGTTGTTTCGTATACAGAGGACAAAAATTTAGGAAAATGTTTTTCGTATACTGGATTTTTTGTATTCAGGGGTTTTCAAAAGAAGGGGGTCGACTGTATAGTAAAGAAATATAACAACTAATACTGGCACTAAAAAAATTGTGAAATGAGATTTAATAAACGAGTCTTAAAGGAAAACTCAATAAAAATAATAAAGTGCGCACTTCACTCACTCACCCATTTCGGGATTATTTACTCCTACTACTGTTGCAGGGAGGCTGGTGCCTATCGCACCCGGTACTGGCCAAAGGTGGGATACACGTTAAACAGCTTGCCAGACCATCACAGTACCGACACACATACACACACACACACAACCATTCACACTCACACCGTGGGGCAAAACTTGGAACAGCCAATTATCCTAATGTACATGTCTTTGGATTGGATTGGGGGATGAAACCCACGCAAGCTTGAGGAGAACATGCAAACTCCAATGAGAAACACCTGAGCCGGGGACTTGAACCCAGGACCTTGTTGCTGTGAGGTGAATGTGCTCAGCTTTCCTGTGATAATGGACTAAATGTTAACTTGTAAAAATAACTTTCTTTTATTTGGGGTTCATTTTTCTACCTCGATTTCAACTTTGATTGCTATACCACTTTGATGATGAAGATGAGGAAGCAACAGAAAGGTTCCAAAAGATAAGAACTACTATAACTATGGTGCAAAAGGGCATGGCATAGATGTCCTTTTTTCAGGATGAACTATAAACAGACTTTTTACATATGCAAATTAAAAAAAAAACAAACAGAAGCATCAGTAAGTCGACTTCGATGTTGTCTTCCAAGATGATGGCAAGCAGGAACACAACGGTGCAGTATTAGCTTAGTGGATAAGGTGATGGGTTTCTGATCCAAAACTCAGTGGTTCAGTCCCCATGATCACCCCATTCATCATCAGCTTACTCCCAGACCCAGAAAAACATGAGCACAGACATCTGCTTGTATTTTTAACCTGTTTCACCCCATTGAGGATGGGTTTCCATTTTTGAGTCTGGTTCATGGTCAAGGTTTCTTCCTCATATTAAACGAGGGAGTTTTTCCTTCCCAGCATCACCACAGACTTTGTTCAGAAACAAATGTTTAAAATCATAAGTTTAAAGTCTTTCCCTAATTTGTTTTACAATGTAATGCTGGTAGTGGAGTGGTTATCACATCTGCCTTGCAGGAAGAACTTGTTTCAGCAAAGGCAGCCTGTATCTTCTCCTCATGTATCTCTCCAGTTACAGCCAGTCCTCGAGTTACATGGTTCTCCGAATTGTGACGCTTCGACTTTACGACGCCACTAAATATATGCACGTAAGAAAATAGAGAAGGATTCGCAATTACGCCGCTCTGTTTGTAAGCTCCTACGACGCATATTAGTTTTTGATGCAGAGTGTGTATGAATGCACAGCTACGCAGTGCTACGCGGTGCTACGTGGCCATCAGCATCGTCCATTTTGTCTCGCGGCACATCATCGTGTAGATTGTCTGTGTTTGTGTTCCTTTTTCGCATCATGGCAACAAAAAAGAAAACAGGATCTTCTAGTAAAGCCAAGAGGAAAGCCATTATGATGGAAACGAAGATTATTAAAATTATTATTATTATTATTATTATTATTATTATTATTATTAAAAGTTAAGAGAAAGGCAAGAAGCTGAAAAACATTGATAAGGCATTAGGCTTCAGTAGGTCGACCGTGGCGACCATTATTGAGGACAGTATGAAGTAGAATACATCTATTTGGATAGTTATTTAGAGATTAAGGGGAATTTAGGGGTAAAAATCCAATTTACGCAGAATTCCAGGTTACGATGCGTCATAGGAACAGAAGTCGTGCGTAACTCGAGGACCACCTGAATTCTAGTTTTCTCCCACAGTCCAGACTGTCCATTAGGCTGTCCAAAATTGCCCCTAGGTGTGAGTGTGAATGTGAATGGTTGTCTGTGTTGGCCCTGCAATGGTCCGGGTGCCGTTCAGTAGGCACCGGCCTTCGTGCAGTGGCTGCACTAAAACTGCTTTGCGACAATATCAATTGTAAAAAGCGCTATGTAAATACAGCTGAATCGGTGATGAACCGCCTACTCAAAATTGCATGTGGAAGAGACTGTACACATTATTTCTTTAACCCAGCTATCCAATATTTTTTAAATTTTCAATACAGTCCAGATCAGTCCACCGCCACTCGATTTTGTATCACGCATGCTGGTCTAATAACTCACATTAGAACACACTCGGAAACAAAAACAACTGTTCAGCGTTCTCTTCCTGCAGTTGAGCTGAATCACACACCAGTTCACTCAGAAACTAAGAGACTCTGCATCAGGGTCTACTGAGAGATACTGCCATGGGGACGGTGTTGGAGGAGCAGCGCCACCTACATACAGGACTCTGTGTGTGTGTGTGTGTGTGTGTGTGTGTGTGTGTGTGTGTGTGTGTGTGTGTGTTGGCATGCAGTCACGAACTGATAATATACTGCAGATTCCATGATTCCTTTTCATGATGTCTCCAAAGTTTTCAGAGGTTTGCCAAACTTGATATTTACTCAGAGGTTTCCACGCTTATCCTAAAATTTTCTACCGAGTACATGATAGGGATGTGTTTGCATTATTTATTTAGTTGTTTACTTATTTATAGCCTGTATGTGTGAATTAGTTTAATAACTTTAATGTGTGAATATTTTAGTTTCTCTTGTTGCATACAGTGGTGTATTGATTAGCATGTCTGCCTCACAGCAAGAAGGTCCTGCGTTCATCTTCTGGGCTCAGGTGTTTCTATGTGAAGCTAAAAATGCTCTTCGCATGCTGGTGTGGGTTTCCACCAAGTACTCTGTTTCCTCCCTCAGCCCAAAACATGCATATTAGGCTAATTGGCTGTTCCAAATTGCCCCTTGGTGCGAGTATGAATGGTTGTAGGTATGCATGTTGGTCCTACAGTGTAAAGGGTGTATTCCAGCTTCACCCTGTAGTGGCTAAGATGGGCTCCAGGCTCAATGGGACCCTAATAGGATGAAGCGGTTCAGCAATGAGTGAGAGAGGGAGTGAGTGTTGCATTTTTTTTTTAAACTAGTACATACACTGTTGTTAATTGCCACCATACAACCATCAAATTATTTCCAGTTTTTTCTCATTGAAATGATAACATAATTATACAACACGAGCATTGATGCACGAGCAATAAATCATCTACAAACTGGTGTGTATCCACCTAGCAGCTTAACTGTTGGCTCTCTGCACTTTGTACTGCATGTTTGAGCAGCTTCATGAAAGGTATTTTGTGATTTTTTTTGAAGTGAAAAGGCACACATAAAATAAAGAGTTTACGAAGTCCCGCAAAGTATTCACTGCAAATCAGAAAGCTCTTGTTCATCACAGAAATGAAAAAGCGAACAGAATGCTACCAAATCCATCACAGCTATTAAGGATGCAGATAGCACTTCAGCCTGAATAAAAAAAAAAAAAGACATTGGGGCTCCAGACGCTTCAATAGGACCATTTCATAATTTGCCAATATAAAACAAACATGGCAAGTTTTAAGAATCCAAGCTTCAATGTGCAGCAAGTAAACATCCGGAAAACTAATACAGGAATCCCTCACCTTCCATGGTTAATTGGGACCCGCCGCACGCAACCACTGATTTCCGCAAAGTAGGATCAACCCCCCTGATTGACGTATTCGTACATGTATATGTGTATATAATATCAATAAATACATATTCAATGCTATAAATGCTTATAATAACAATTAAACATTCAAAAATAATGCATAAGATATAAATAAAATATAAATAAACACAGATGCACCCGCACACACTCAGATGCGGACCTCACATAAAAATGTAAATAGTTTTGTTGGGGGGTTTTGGGTTGTTTGTTTGAGATTTTTTAATAATTGCCCTTGTTTTGTGGCCATTCCTTAACTTTTCCTCTGTTTTTCCTTAATTTCCTTATTTTTCAATGAATATTTTTGAAAAATCCACGATGCACTGAAGCCACAGAAACTGAAGCACGAAGTAGTGAGGGATCACTGTGGACAGTTTTGCCTCTTATGACCTTGAACAGTAGGTCAAGGTCATTCACACACAAACTCATCCTCATACCAAGCCACAAGTAGCAAATAAATGTCCAGAAACTAAAGTGTGACAAACAGACCGGCCAACAGAATCCATTCCTATAGCTTCTGTCAGGTGGGAGCGAAAAAGTAACCATTTCCTGAAGTAAATTTAAAGAGGCCACCGTATAATAAAATACTTATTCCTACCATTTTCTTCATCTGTATAGAGATCTCAGCCCATGATCTCTCAACCTCAGGCTGAGATTAGTTTGTACAGATCTCACACTCGGGAAATAAGGAGTTTGCATTTAATATTCAGATAATAACTTCAGAATGTTAGTATACTTCATTTTCATACTTTTCCAGGAACTTCAAAGGCTTAAAACGTATGCAGGTAATTTTAATAATCTGAAAGGAAGCAATCCTGAAAATCAAGATAAGAACCTGCACGAAAACCCGAATTCAGATCATCGCCAATGTTCTTTTATCTTCTGGCATACTGTATCCTCTGAACGTATATTACACACCGCTGTAAGCAGCGAACAGTGGGTAATCTTTAGGTCTATTCTGGTTATGAATTCAGAAGAGGACTGGTTCAGTTGTGATATAAACGACACCTACGGAAAAAGATTGTGGACACCCAATCATCACAATCATATATGAGGTAAGTCTGTTGGGCTTTTTACACCCGAGCCTAGTGGCTCATCAGGCCAGTGCTTATCCCCGGTTTCTGTGGCGTGAAGTTCAACTCCTCCTGGATGGGACACTAGTCCATCACAGGTTACCTTCCCAGTATATTTTACTGGTACCCAGTTATAATGCTGGGTGAACAGAGGCACACTTGTGGTTAAGACCTTGCCCAGGGGTCTTAGTACAGTGGGGGTCTAACTGGGATTTGAACTCACAACCTCCCGATCATGAGCGCAGCACCCTAACCACTACACCACCGGCCCCACAATCATATATGAGTCTTCCCCAAACTGTTGCCACAAAATGAAAAAGTGCACAGTTTCACGGGACGTCTTTGGATACTGTAGCTAAGAGGCCCAACCCTATTCCAACATGACAATAGCCCTGTGCCAAAACTGAGTCCATTGTTGGGAGGTTGGCGCTCATTTGAGCGAATCTGGGCAAGAGCGGGGTGCATCATAAACAGCTACCCAGGCTATTGCATTTCCAACACGCACACAACCATTCACACTCACACCTGGGGCAATTTGAACAGCCTGCTGTGTATGTTTTTGGACTGTGGGAGGAAACCAGGGTACCCAGAGGAAAACCAAGGAAGTACGGAAAGAACATGCAAACTTCACACAGAAACACCAAGGCTTGGAACTCAGGCTTTCTTGGTGTGAGGCGGATGTTTTAACCACTGCGTCACTGTGTTGCCCTAAGGCAGTGCTTCTCAAATAATGCGGCGCGGTATGATGCCAGGGGGGGAATGCAGTGTGATGCAGGGGGGGGGGGGTGTTTACGTATGACCCTGGGGAACATCCTTTTCTGGAATAATGTAAGAGTATTAAGTGTAATTGCACCTCCACTCCAGTAGTTGGCAGTAGTGCTCTCATTGTCACGCTATGGTGTAGCGGTTTTTCGCACAAGCAAATAATATGAAGTGCAGTAAACAACCCTCAAGAACCAACACGGAAAATTTTCTAACAGGAACGAAGAGAAAGGTGGAGGGAGACGGAGATATTAAGACATAAATAAGTTGAATGAGTTTAAATAAGGATTTTTTAAATTAATTTCAGGCACATTGGTGCACTTTAAATCTTTTGTGGTTACAGATTAAAAACAATGTTAATGAAGTTTTTCTTTATTGTAAATTGAACTATATTTCTTTCTTTCTTTCTTTTTAATGTTAATAAAGATCCAATGTTATGCAGAGGTGTACTAATAACAATTTTATATACAAATAATACTATTTCAAGTCACTTGCGGGGCAGTGGGGGGGGGGGGGGGGGGCGTGAGACATTTTTTTCTTCCTAGAGGGGGCGCCACAGAAAATAATTGAGAAGCACTGCCCTAGGAAAAATTTAAAGATGTAAAAGAAATCATGTTGGTAAAGATGCCTTAATACTAACCAATATATTAATTGAAAACAACAGTGATCCCAAGAACCAATACGATGGCCACTTGGGACCTCGCAACAACAGAACTCAATTATGAAATCCACAGCACCAGCTAACTAGCTAGCACTCAATCACTCACTCATTCACACACTCTGACTATCCAGTTTATGTCGTTTTGATAACACCTAGGAGTTGTGCCTGACATTGCATGACTTCTTCACAGATTCCTTCTTCAGAGGTCACTATTGAGGGCATCCCTAGCAGTAGAACCCCACCCTTTCAGGTCTTGTGTTTCAAGTTCTTTCACGTGCACCTTTCAAGAAACTATGCATACGATATGTCAGGCTTCTGGATGACGGGAGTGATAACGCTCTAAACTTCCCACCAGTTATCCTGGCTCTTGTGGTCATAGCTACCTCACAATCTCCATGTGAGCATATTATGTCTCGAAGGTAACGGAATGAAATCACCAGAAATAGCCGACTTAATAGCAGAAGCCACTGGAAATAGCAGAGGAAGCCTTGAATACCCCTTCCTCAGCTGTAAAAGTACTACTAGCTCCACTGTACCCATGATGCAGCATGGTGCCCACCTGAGGCATATTTCAACATAATTTGTGTGAAGTTTTTCTGTTTTTTTTTTTTTATACTGTATTAATCCCACAAGGGAAATGAACGTTAGCATACATGTAAACACACACACACACTTGGAGCAGTGGGCTGCCACACACATTATGGTACCGGGAGAGCAGTTGAGGTTAGGTGCCTTGCTAAAGGGCACTTTAGCCATGAAGGTGAAGGAAGAGAAGATACACCTCTCTCCCACCGCCACCACTCATTTTTCATGCTGGTTTGGGAATCGAACCAGTGACATTTAGGTTGAAACCCGCTTCTTCAACATTAGGCCACGACTGCCCCAGGCCGTAGCTGCCTCACCTTTTCCTGAGTGGGTTCACCAAGGTTAGATCAAACCATGCAAGTTGACAGTAGTTGGAGCAATTTGGACTGGAAGAGCTGAAGTGTCTCACACAGAGCCTTGACCTCAATCCTACCAAACACCTGATCTAATGAACTAATTACACACCTCCTTACTCTACATCATTACTTAATTTCTCTCAGTCAAATCCTAACAGCTTTGCTGCAAAAACCCAATGGAGAGCCTTCCCAGGAGAGATAAGGTGTTAGGGGTTCCCATACTTTTTCCTCGTATACTATAGCAAACCTGATCCACTTATTTCCCAGAAACCAAAAGGAAGAGCGATGAATGGCTGGAGGCTGAGTATGAGGCTCCTTCTGAAGAAAAGAAGTGAACATACAGTGAGGATGAGCGGAAGGGAATCCCATTTTACACGCCTGAGTATCATGCAAAATTCCTCCATCATTCAATTCACACATCACTCCATCTAATCCCTGAGCCATGAAATGCACAATATTCTCTATTTCCATTACAAACACACACTTATCTTACACAAGCATAAACACGACTCCTCCTTTTTTTCTTACAAAGATGCTGCTGCTGTAGAGGACATGGGATGACAATCAGCACACACACTCCCTCTATATACTGCTCTTCATCCTCACTTAAGTGACATAATGCGCTTACAAACAGAGTCAGAGAAAGACACAGAGAAAGAAGAGATATAGGAAGCGGGATCAGGAGATTGCTCGAGGAAGTACAAATAGTGCAAAATCTATTTAGTGGAGCAGGAGGAGAGATGGCGTGGCCAGGAAGCCACATCCTTTTGATTAGGACAGTCACAAACACTGACGCACAAATGAGCTTTGGGATTTAACCCATTAAACTCACAGGACCTGTTGCTGTATTCAGACCAACAGTTCTCATTCATTCATTCATTTTCTGAACCGCTTAATCCTAATTAGGGTCACGGGAGGCTGGCACCCATTTCAGCCAACTCAGGGCGAGGGCAGAGTACACCCTGGTCAGATCGCCAGGCCATCGCAGAGCAGAAACATGCTGACGGCTATGCAGCTACTCTTGACGATAGTCCGCAATGGTTCTTTTACAGCCTCACACTATAGACAGTGAGAGACATGGCCGGCGTTTGATAACCCAGTTAGGTGCACTGGGGGGACGGTGACAACCTGTTGAGAGCAGGGCTTGAACCCCCAACTTTAGGATCAGTGATCCAGCACCTTAACCACAGGCCACCACTGCCCCAGACCAACAGTTCTCTCTGACATAACTTTGAATGTGGCACTATCCAAAAAAAAAATTGTAGGAATGTGAAAATACTGTATTCATCCGGTCATTTCTAAGCCACTTAAATGCTAATTAGGGTCATGGAAAGGCTGGTATCAATCTCAGCGGACTCGACGCGAGGGCGGGATACACCCTGGACAGCTTGCCAGGCCATTGTTGGACCAACACACACAACAATTTACACTCCCATTGACACCTAGGGGCGATTACTCTCCATGTTTTTGGCCTGTGGAGGAAACTGGAATATGTGACGGAAACCCACACAAGCATGAGGAGAACTCCATACAGAAACACCTGGACTTCTTGCTGTGCGGCAGACCTGCTAAGCTCTGTGCCACCCATGTGAAAATATATCCCATTTAAAAATGAATAGCACAGCCATTTGAGATGATTTCTTGGAGAAATAAGCAAGCCACTGGGGGTCACACAAGACAGTGGGCTCTCAGTGCCGGTTCTAAACTCAGGTAAATAAAGAGGGTTGTGTCAGGAAGGGCATCCGGCATAAAATCCATGCCAAACAAACATGCAGATTCGAAACAGGAGTGGCTGGAGTGATTTGTGAATGAAGGGTATCTGCAATGCACAAAGATAAGGATTAGTGTATAAGATAGTCATAAGGCCTGGTATGCTGTATGGTTTAGAGATGCTACGTACAGGGGAATTTTCTCTGGCAGAGACAAGAATGGACAGAATTTGAAATGTAAATATTAAAGGGACAGCAAAGGTAGACATGCTTAGGGATGAAGTGACTGAAGGCAGATTACCAGAGTTTGGGCGTGTCTAGAGAGAGTTTAAAGGTCTACTGGTAAAATGATATTGAGGATGAAAGATGAAGGACAAAGATTAGAATTATGGATGTGGTGAAGAAGGACATGCAGGTGATTGGTGTGATGGACAGGAATGCACAGGACAGCGCGACATGAAAAAATGATCTGCGTTGGCGACTCCTAAAGAGTAGCCAAAACAAGATGACCGGGCAGATCATTGAAAAATTCTTCTAATAGTTCACAAGTCCAAAGAAAGGCCAGATGTTTCCTGAGTAGACAAATCAAATGCAGAATTTCTTTGAGAATGAGTCACCAGTTGGGTGTGTGCACCAGAGACTGGGTTTCTTTATTAGCATATGACCTGAACATGCACACAAATGAACATTAGCATGAGTCGTTTCAATTAGCTATCAGAAGCACAGACAAATCTCTTTTGCTTCATTTCGTAAAACCACAGGAAGCAGGTCAGCACACTTGTTTCTGACACTCTTGGGAAATTCTAGCTGTGCTTCAGAAAGAGAAAAAACGAAAAACCTCCTCTTTGAAAGAGTGAATGGAAGGTAAACATCTGTCACAGCTTGATCTCCAGCCACATGTAGGTGGACATGTTTTTCCGAGCATTTCTGGTTTTATAGGGGCTATCCAGCAAAATCTCTGACATTCCAAGAACAGACCAGCACACATTTTCCATCTTTCCAAGATGTGAAAATAATATTTTGGATTTTTTTTAAAGGCATTGTTTGGGTTGAAGTTACTTATTATTAGTTGTTTTTTTGTATGGATGCCGAACAAAAAAAAAAAACCTAAGTGTGGTTTGAGTTGTAACGCTCACTTTTTGTAAGGTTGATATGTAACTTTCCCATGATCTACAGACTCTAAACGACTTACATTTTAGTTACGTACCGAACGGCCGAACATAAGGTGAAAAAAAAACGTAAGTTGATACTGTATGTTCCAGCAACGTATGACTGTTCATACTGTACTACCGTATGTCATAAAACACCCCTAAATCAATTATTATAAACATAACATTGTAAAATAATATCAACATTCATTTCAAATAAATTAAATTCCAGCAAAATAATTTCAAAGAAATAAATTTTAATCAAATTCACTTATTACCGCTTTTTCTGATTACCGCTATCACTAGTAGGCTTACACTTCTGACCAGCCATATTTGCTGAGGGTTACAAATAAGCAAAACAGTGTAAACACAAAGATCACGGAGACGACGTCTTAACACAAGGGTAACACTGAACTGGGAAGAAGCAGAGCACGTTCAGTCTGTCGTTTGTAAACAATGAACAACACAGCGCTATGTAAACAATGGACGCAGCGTCATGTGTAAGTAGCGTACTACGTCTACGTACCACGTAAGAACGTCTCGTACTACGGAGAGCGCGCTAAACTCAAAATGACTTACAAAAAAATAAGTAAAATCGAAAAACGTAAGGCGAATAAACGTAAACCGGGGAGCGTCTGTACACAAAAGTTAACTGAAAGGCACATGTGCAACTGATGACCTGACTCCATTACCCTCCAAACCAACCCCCACCCCACCCTCACACACATACACACACAAATAAACAAATAAATAAGAATCAGATCATAGAAAATGTGAACTGATTTTGCCTAATTGTTTAATGTTTTAGAAATAGTGGCCCTGCAGAAAAGACAGGAGGCAGAGCTGGAGGTAGCGGAGATGAAAATGTTGAGGTTCTCTTTGGGAGTAACGAGGATGGATAGGATCAGGAATGAGGACATCAGAGGGACAGCACATGTTAGATGTTTTGGAGACAAAGTCAGAAAGGCTAGATTGAGATGGTTTGGACATGTACAGAGGAGGGATAGTGAGTATATTGGTAGTAGGATGCTGAGGTTGGAACTACCAGGCAGAAGGCCCAGAGGAAGACCAAAGAGAAGATTTATGGATGTGGTGAAGGAAGACATGAAGGTAGTTGGAGTAAGAGAAGAAGATGCAGAGCACAGGGTGAGATGGAGGCAGATGATTCGTTGTGGCGACTCCTGAAGGTAACAGCCAAAAGGAAAAGAAGAAGAAGAAGAAGAGGTCCCATTACTTTTATTCATTCATTCACTCTGAGCTATGGCAGAGTTCACCCAAAAAAAAATCACCAGTCCATTGCAGGGCCAGTATGTACACAACCATTTGCACTCACCCCTAGGGGCACCATGGAACAGCCAATTAGCCTATTATATTACATTTACAGCATTTGGCAGATGCTCTTACCCAGGGAGACTAACAATTATAATTATTTTATACAACTGAGCAATTGAGGGTTAAGAGCCCAGCAGTGATGATATATGATAGTGAGAGTTGAACCACTGACCTTCAGATCAGTAAGCCATCACCTTAACCACTAACCCCCCACTGCCCATCTAACCTGATGTGTATGACTTTGAATCAATGTACCCTTAAGAAACTTACTCAAGCACGGAAACAACATGCAAAGTTCACACAGAAATGCTTTCACCAAGCCCAGGCCTCGAACCCAGAACCTTCTTGCTCTGTGCCGCCCTGCATTTTATTTTACTTCAAACTAATAGTTAATACCAATAACTTAATGTAGCCACAATATAGTAAATCGAGGTCATGAAAGCATGTGCACAACTACGAAGTAAACATGTTAAACATGTCCATCTGGCGAATAAAGAGTCCGCTCCTGGATTCGTCCAAGTCACAGCCACAGAGTGTGTCTCTTTTGGCTAGCGCGTCTTAACACCACAAAACAGTGATAAAAAAAAAAGCAGATAAAGTCTCCAGCAGGCTGCCGCAGATGGTGTGTAAAGCCCCAGCTCGTTTCCAGCAGCAGAATACATCGTTCCACTTGCACTACCCCGCTTTCATCAACACAGCATGTTCTTTCACCGAGTTCTTGCAGGAACCCTTCAAAATCGCTTCGCCTCAACCCGACGCCTTAATGAATTTTAAATAAGTGAAAAAAACAAAAACAAAACACAACTCCACACTCGCCGCTTTTAACTTACTGCAGCAGACCTGCACAGGTGTAGGTAATGGATTGGGTGGATTTATAGAAGAAAAGCTGGATGTAAGGCTGTAATAGCAAAGGAGAAGGAATCAGACTGGAGAGGCCGAGATCAAATCACACAAAATAACACTGAGGATTTTACTGGATAGATGTAGAGATAGAAATGCTGATTGTATAGCTTTTCATAAATTATATTCACACACACTATATACGTATGTATGTGTGTGTGTGTGTGTGTGTGTGTGTGTGTGTGTGTGTGTGTGTGTGTGTGTGTGTGTGTGCGTTTGCGCATTAGACAATATGGTGGTGCAATGGTTGTGCCTCACAGCAAAAAAGGTCCTGGGGTCCAGTCCCAGGCTCGGTATTTATTCGTGGGGTTTGCATGTTCTTCCTGTACTACTCGCGTTAGATTTCTCTGGGCACTCCAGTTTCTTCACACAGTCCAAAGACATGCACATTAGACTAATTGGCTAATTCCAAATTGCCCCTAGGTGTGAGTGATGGCCACACTTTTGCCCAGTGTTGGCTGAGACAGGCTCCAGCCATTCCTGCTATAAAATATTGGTTTGCTGTGAGAGTTCTTTTTGCTGTCGTTTGATGTATTTCGGGAAGCTGAAACCTGTAACTCTTATTCCTAATTTTCTGTCTTTGAATCTTCTCCTGCTCAGTTTTATAAAAACCCCTCCACAAATTCAGATAAAATATCAACTATTATTATATCCGCTACAGTCTATTAGAGACCGGGAAAAGAAAACTACTGGGCGTGTAACTTTCCAGTGAAGAACAAAAGCAGCTCATTAAAAGCAATCAATGGAAGAGAGAACACCCGCTGAGGTTCACCACAAAATCAACTCCAGCATGGAGAATTATACTGGCACTCCACCATCACCACCACGACCACCTCCTCCATCTCTATATCCCTGTATCTCACTCTTAACTGCCTCATGAGAAGGAAGGAGAAAGAAACAGAAAGCAAACTATTCTTTTTATTTTTCATATAACTTGAGTCAGGCAATTTTTTTCCCCAGCGCAGTCAGATGGTCCAGTTGAATATCGATAATTCTGTGTTATTCGTATGGAAAATGCAGTATGTAAAACATCTGAGAGGTCACGAGGCGGTCGATAGTAGTCGAAACGTATCTCATCCATTCATTTCCTAAGCCGCTTAATACGAATTCGGATCGCGAAAAGGCTGGCGCCCATGTCAGCTGACTCTGGGTGAAGGTGGGGTACAACCTGGGCCGCTTGCAGGGCCAACACACCAAGAAACATTCACACTAATACTCCAACCTAGGGGCAATTTGGACTAGCCAAATAACCTACTTTACATGTCTTTGGTTTGTGGGAGGAAATCGGGGTACTCTGAAGAAAACCCACATAAGCACGAGGAGAACATGCAGATTCCACACAGAACCAACCGAGCCCAAGTACTGAACCATGAACCTCTGCACCACTGTGCCACCTGAACAGTGTCTGGATGATCTAAAAACCTTAATAGAATGTGAAATTTTTCATAAATTACCCTACACTACACAACGGTATCCCATAATTCACCTGAAGCCTCTGATTATTTGAAAGAACATGGCAGAAAAAAAGCAAGGTAGACTCCAAGGGAGTCTTCTTAAAGTGATTTTCTAGAAGAACCTCACTCAGTGCCACTCATTTACCAAACAGCTCAAGGCTCATTGGAGGCTGGAACGTATCTCAGCTGACACTGGTACACCTTGAACAGTTCACCAGACCATCGCAGTGAAAACTCATACACACACAACCATTTACAATCGCACCAGGGACAATTTGAAAAAGACAGTTAGCCTAATGTGCATGTCTTCGGACTGTGGGAGGAAACTGAAGTACCTGGAGTAAAAAAAAAAAAAAATCTCACAAAGACAGGAGGACATTGCAAGCTCCACACAGAAATGCCTGAGCCTGGGACTTGGAAGCAATGACTCCTGAGTAGCGCATCGACAATCTCAATCCGGGTTAATGCCACAGCCATCCGTGACGCGAGTCCATGGGAGATAATTGTTTGAGCTCTCACCGGATGAAGGGATGACATACGTTCACTTATCTGTCACTCACAGCGATCACCAGCCAATCATGAGCATTTGTGAGTTCATTTGTACGAGAAGGAAGATAGCACTTTCCTCCAAGTGTGTTAGACCACCCCAAATACGCAAGCACCGCAGTTTGAAAAGAGGCAGGTGACTAGTGTTGCATGTCACAGAGGGCACACATGCATGCTTTTGTCTCTCTCTGGTCGGTGGTGGTCATGTGATAGAGAAAGGAATACAATACCTGAAGGGTGGGGATTGGATATGGCTAAAATTAGGGAGAGAATGGGGGGGGGGATCAAAATATTATAATTTCTGTTTATAAGATAGCTTAGCAAATGCTATCAGCATCCAGGTCAAAGGGCAGGTAAGATAGTGGTGAGGTACATCCGAGTTGTGCTTATTTACTCACTCACTCATAAAACGCGGCACAGGAATGGCCCCGTATTCTGTAGTTGATGGGGCTCTGTTACAGCTGGTACACATGTGAGCTGTCACACGATTTCATTAAGAAGATGTGTGTGTGTGTGTGTGTGTGTGTGTGTGTGTGTGTGTGTGTGTGTGTGTGCTCAGCTCACACACCAAGCTATGTATATATATATTTTTAAATTATTATTAAATCCTGATGCATGCTCAATGGCTGTGATAGATTTGTGTTTCAAGTGTGAAATATTATATAATTATAAATCAAATCGGACATGGTGTGCAAGCTCGGAGTACGAACACATCACAGACCGAATCGTGTGACAGATTGCACACGTGCAACAGATGTGCAAGACACCCTTTAACCGACATTAGAACATAATTTTACAGATTCCGCCAGTGTTTGCAGAAAAACAAATAGAGAGTAGAGGAAACTCAGAGAGAGAGAGAGAGAGAGAGTGAGAGAGAGAGAGAGAGTGAGAGAGAGAGAGAGAGAGAGAGAGAGAGAGAGAGAGAGCGAGACAGACAGACAGACAGACAGACAGACAGAGACAGAGGGGGGAGACTGAGAGAAAGAGATCGACAGAGGGGGATAAACAGAGAGAGAGAGAGAGAGAGAGAGAGAGAGAGAGAGAGAGGAGAGACAGAGACAGAGATAGAGAGAGGGAGGAGAAAGAGATACAGAGGGGGCGAGAGAGAGAGAGAGAGAGAGAGAGAGAGAGAGAGAGAGAGAGAGAGACAGACAGAGCGAGGCGGTGGAGAGACAGAGGGGAGAAAGAGAGTGAGAGAGAAAGGGGTGGAGATACAGAGACAAGAGAGAGGGAGAAAGAGAGACAGATAGACGGGGAGAGAGAGATAGAGAGAGAGAGAGAGAGAGAGAGAGAGAGAGAGAGAGAGGGCAGAGGGACAGAGAGTGGGGGAGAAAGAGAGAGGTGGTGGAGAGACAGAGACAGAGAGAGGGGGAGACAGAGAGACAGAGAGTGGGCAAGAGAGAGGGGGAAGAGAGACAGAGAGAGGTGGTGAAGAAACAGAGACAGAGAGAGGGGAGAAAGAGAGACAGAGAAGGGAAAGCGAGAGAGAGAGAGAGAGAGAGAGAGAGAGAGAGAGAAAGAGAGACAGAGACAGAGAGGGGGCGAGAGAGAGGAGAGAAAGAGAGACAGAGAGAGGGGAGAAAAGAGACAGAGGGGGCGAGAGAGAGAGAGAGAGAGAGAGAGAGAGACAGAGAGAGGTGGTGAAGAAACAGAGACAGAGAGAGGGGGAGAAAGAGAGACAGAGGGGGAAGAGCTACATAGAGAGGTGGTAGAGAAAGAGAGACAGAGAGAGGGGAGAAAGAGAGACAAAGGGGAGAGAGGGGGAGTGTGGAGAAAGAGAGACAGAGAGACAGAGGAGAAGGGGGGCAGACAGAGAGGGGGGGTGGGGGGTGCTGGTGGAAATGCAAAGCCATAAGAGAAGTGGTGTCATGAATCCATGCACTCAACTTTGGTTCAATATAATATTGATCAGGGTGTGAGGACGACGAGTCAGACCTATTCTCTTTTTAGCAAATGTCTTACTGGAGGAGTATTAAAGCTCAGGGAATGACTAAATGAGTTGTGTGTTCCCTCCTTGTTTCCCTGCATGCCTAATTACTCCATTCGCTGATTCTAAATTACGAAAAATATCTTCAGGGTCAGTTTCCTTCTGGTAACTGGTGTATGGAAGCAATTGTGAAATGGTCACTGTAGGATGGTGTGTTATTTATCTTTCTTTAGAACTACTGCAGTGGATTGGTGAGATCTGATTGGTTCGCGATCTGAAGATATTGACTGAATAAGGTGAAATATGGAGATTTATTTAATCGAGGCAATCGTATTCACGCTCTGAGATCGAACACTTGTCCATATTATACTAAAACTGAATTTTATTATTTTATTATTCATTTAAAATATTTTCAAGATACAGTATACATACATGTGGGATATGTGATAATTATCCTTGCCACTAGGTGAAGCGTGAAGACTGCAGGCTATCTTCTGAAAGAGCAAAGAAGAACAGAAGCGCTGGAGTAATAGTCACATTTGCTGTGTGCACTGACACACACACACACACACACACACGTATGATTTTTAAAAGTTGTATGTAATTGCATTTAGCGAATAAAGTGAATTAAAGTATTTTCATGCATCCTTTTCTTCACAGGCAGGGCAGTGGTGGTCTAGTAGTATAGAGCGCTGGAGCACTGATCCGAAGGTTGAGGGTTCGAGTCCCAATCTCCACAAGGTTGTTACAGTCCCTTCAGTGCAGCTAACTGGCTTGTCAAAGGTGGGCCATGTCTCTCACTGTCTATGGTGTGAGGCATGTAAAAGAACCACTGCTGACTTTCGACAAGAGTAGCTGCAAAGCCGTCAGCATCTTTCCGTCCTGTGAGCTGTCCAGGGTGTCCTCTACCCTTGCCCGGAGTCGGCTGGGATGGGCACCAGCCTGCTCGTGACCCTCATTAGGATTAAGCGGTTACAGAAAATGAACTGAACTGAACTTTTCTTCACAGAACACACACACATTGCTAAGTTTTTAGCTAGCTCGCTAACATCAGTGAACTTTACGAGATAGTATTGTTGCTTCATCGTAGACGTGGAAAGAAACAAAATATGGAATGAAAGTAATTGATAGTAAAAACCTATTTTCTAATTTAATTATTTAAACCGTTTTTCATGAAACATAACTTTACATTTTTGCAACTGAAAATCACTTGAGAAAATAAATAATTGTTATAATCCCATCAATGTTGATTGCTCTAATCTGATTGGCTAAAAAATGTTGATTATGTTTCATGACAGTACCAGTTAAACAGCAAATCATAGATTGTGTTGGTTTCCTCCTTGTACTCCAGTTTCCTTCCAAAATCCAAAAACGTGTGCAGTAGGCTAAATGTTTTCCAAATTAGCCCTAGTTTGTGAGTGTAAATAGTTGTATGAGTGTTGGCCCTCATAAGCTATCCAGGGAGTAACCCGGTTCAGCTGAGATGGGCGCTAGCCTTCCTGGGGTTGAAGAGACACAGTTAACCAATCAAGTGTTCTGCTTTTATTCATTCATTTGTCCATTTTCTGTAACCGCTTACTTCTAATTAGGGTCGCATTGAGACTGGCGCCCATCCCAGCTGACTCCGGGCAAGGGCAGAGTACACCCTGGACAGTTTGCCAGACCATCAAAGGGCAGAAACACGCTATGACGTCTATGCAGCTACTCTTGTCGAAAGTCAGCAACGGTTCTTTTACATGAACCTCTCACCATAGACAGTGAGAGACATGGCCAGCCTTGGATAACCCAGTTAGCGGCACTGGGGAGGGAACAGTGACAACCCATTAAGAGTGAGGTTTGAACCCCCAACCTTGGGATCAGTGATCCAGCGCCCTATACCACCAGGCCAGCACATCAGTACATCAGCTTCTGTAAAGGAGCCACACATCTCGAGAACATTATTCTCATTGGAGGAGGAGCTACCAGAAAGTAAGCCGTTGTTCAACACCGTATGAATGGAGTTATTCCTCAGTAGTTATCAAGCTCATGTCCATACTGTGAAATCATTAACTATAGTTTATCCAATGATGAAAATAATAGATGCGTGCTATAATTGACTGTAGCTCCTGCTCCAGTCATCACTTCATGCCATGGTAGTTTGGGCTGCAAACAGGGTGACAGCACTCTTCATGATGCCTGACACACTGTCAATCCCAATCTGTTAATACACACTACAAATATCAATAACACAATCAAGTCTTCTGTAGCACATCGCTATGAGCGGATCATCGATACACAAGAATAAGTCCAGTCTTCCTAATTACAAAATGAAGTACCATGATATATACTGTGTTATTTTTTGCCATTTAATTATAGAAATAAGGTGAAACCTGCATATAGTTTCATATTTTGACTCATTGCCTCGCACTATACATCTTTGACCTTTTTTTTCTCTTGCGTTGTTCCTACATAATATAGTATTCAGGCCTGTTCTTGGTGAATAATGTAAAGAAAGACCCTTTTTTCCTTTCAGGCTTTTCTCCTCACAGGAACAGCCACCACTCCTACTAAATCTGTTTATTTCTTGGAGGTGGCAGGATGATGTAAACCCTGGTGGATGGACTGCATAAATCTGCGAGCCATTAGTGAAAGGGAGCCAGAACCCTCCCATTTGGCGGCGGTGGCAATACAGGGATGTGTGCTTTGACACAAGACTAAATGTCACTGTTCACTCCCCCAGACCACTCTACATCTCCAAGCTGTGTCAGCTAACACTTCACTTTTTCTCAGTTCTCAGTCTCCTCAAAGCACCAGTTTCAAGATGTTATGAACATTATGTCTGCTTTCATAACTGTGTTCACCCTGCTTGTGCTCAAAAATACTCAACAGGTTTGTATTGATATATATATATATATATATATATATATATATATATATATATATATATATATATAGACACTCCCCGCTTTACGTTCATTCGTTTTACATATTTTTCGATTTTACGTTGGGGTTTTTTTATTGTTCTGTTTTTATTTATGCATGCTCTCTGTAGTACGAGACGTACCTACATAGTACGCTGATGTAATACGCTACTTACGCATGACGCTACGTCCATTGTTTACAAATGACAAACTGAACGTGCCCCTCCTTCTTCCCAGTTCACCGCGTGTTATCCTTGTGTTAAGACGTCGTCTCTGTGATCTTTGTGTTTACATTGATTTGTGGACTTTTGTAACCCTAAGCAAATATGGTTGGTCAGAAGCGTAAGCCTACTAGTGATAGTGGTAATCAGAAAAAGCGGCAAGCCATCAGAAAATTCGATGCTGGTGAAAAACATGCGACCGACTGTTGCACATTTCTTCCAAATGGCTCCGTCGACCATTGGAACCATTTACAAGCAGAAAGATCACAACACAGAGAATGTTAAAGGTTATATTTGATACTGTATTATTTTACAATGTTATATTTATAATAATGGATTTAGAGGTGTTTTATGAGATTCGGTAATGGTATTTATGGATGTATAGTACAGTATGAACGTTATACGTCACTGGAACATACAGTAACAACTTACGTTTTTTTTTTTTTTCACCTTATGTTCGGCCATCCAGAACTGAACTAAAATGTAAGTCGGGGAGCATCTGTATATATATATATATATATATAAGAATTCACAGAATTCAGTGATCGCAGGGGTCTCGGTCCCCATTAATTGCGGAAAGTGAGGAAGCCCTGTCTGTCTGTGAGGAAGCCCTGCACTGGGGGGACAGTGACAACCCTGCGGAGAGTGGGACTCGAATCCCCAACCTTTGGATCAGCGATCCAGTGCCCTGTACCACTAGACCACCACTGCCCCATATATAAATATATTATATATATAAATTATTGATACGGTTTTAAAACCTTATGTATGATATTACATGTGCTAAAATATGCTTGTTAAATATATTGTATAGACAGTCTTACTCATTAATACAGTAATAATGCAGTAAAATGTACTAATGATGAAGTAAAACCTTTTTAATTTTATATTTTAAATAATATTTATGAATAAATAAAGTGCTTAGGTTCCTTACCAAAAGCTAGAGAAGATGCAGGGCGTTTGAGTGAAATCAAAGCACTTAAATAATAATTAAAAACACACTATAAAAATTTACTTTGGAATTCAGGCAATCACGTTGATAACTTGTGCATGACTGAGAAAAAAGAGGTGTCTACATCGTCTGCAAACAATCAGCAGGAAGGAGAAACAAAAGTTCTCAGCCATTGGATAAATTTGAAACATGTGCCAGTAATTTCTGGGGTTGCTACTAATCTGCGAGTATGTGAACCACGAATGGGTGGGGGCCTACTGTATACAGACGCTCCCCGACTTATGTTCATCCATTTTACGTTTTTTTCGGGGGTTTTTTCCTCTCAAAAAAAAAGTAACATTTTGAGTTTAGACATACCTACGTAGCACGCTGACGTAATGACGCTGCATTCATTGTTTACAAACTACAGACTGAGTGTATGTATGTATATATATATATATATATATATATATATATATATATATATATATATATATATATATATATATATATATAAATCTGTTATATAGTGTGTTACCCTTGTGTTAAGACGTTGTCTCTGTGATCTTTGTGTTTACACTGTTTTGTGGACTTTTGTAACCCTAAGCAAATATGGTTGGTCAGAAGTGTAAGCCGACTAGCATGGGTTCAAGTCTCATACACAGAGATGAATTAACTATCTACTGAGATCGGCACAATCTACCATGCATACTCAGCTAAGCAAAGAGAATTGTACAATGAATGAAAACCCGAATCCACAAATTACAGAACAATTACAGATATTTATTATCTTTTAGCAGAATCCTAAGAGTGTATACTTATTTTTATATTAATATTCATTAGGATTTGTATTTGTTCTTTGTATGCATCTCTTGAATAAAGTTTACTTACTTACACAAAAGAAAGAACTCTCCGCTTTGCTGGGATTTACATCAGTGCAGGCTGTGTTCTAAACGAGTTCAACGGCACCCTTGTGCACTTGAAACACCGGAAGTCTGTATAACCCACAGCAAGTACACTACTTTTGCAAGTACACTACTTTCGGTATTGAGCGCTTCACATATTGTAAGCGTTGATTGGCTGTTTTAAGCTTCATGTAAAGTGATTCTGTATAAATAAGTGACTTATTTGAAATTAATGTTGATATTATTTGATATATTTGATATTATTTTACAATGTAGCATTCATAAAAATTGATTTAGGGGTGTTTTATGAGATACAGTAATGGTATTTATGGATGTATAGTGCAGTATGAGCGTCACACATCACACGTCATACATCACTGTAACAACTTACGTTCACTTTCAACTTACGTTCGGCCGTCCAGAACCAATTAAAATCGTAAGTCGGGGAGCGTCTGTCTACATATGTGTGTTTGTGTGTGTGTGTGTGTGTGTGTGTGTGTGTGTGTGTGTGTGTGTGTGTGTGTGTGTGTGCGTGTGTGTGTGTGTAAATAAATAAGACCTGTATTATTCAAAGACAAATTATGGAAATTCTTAGCAACTAGGTAAAAGTACAGTTTATTATGAATAAAAGTGTATGCTTGTATAAACTATGATTGACAGGTGAGCTGATATACATATAAGAAGGTATGCAAGGTTTCTGCACAGTGAGGATTTCTTCAAGGCACAAAAAAGTGCTGTTGCGATTTAACAATGCCATTTGTAACTTTTAATGACAGTCTCGGAAGAATAACAATATATATACCCCGCCACAGTGTTTGCGGGTCCTATGTGGATAGTAAGTGGGTTGAAAAATGGGCCCCATATGGGTTTGTCTGTCAGTTCAATAGTGGTTCCATGTCATCTTCTTACATTAATCTCGTTCCTATTAATAACCCAATTAGAAGACACATAAGGTACCCATCTGGACCTGCCAATGTGAGACCCACTGAGTAGGCCCATGTGGATCCAAGTCCTAACCAAAATAAGGCCAATATACACATGCAGGCAGTTAACATGATGCCATGTGGCACCCAGAAACAATCCCACATGGGTTTTACATATAAATCTATGTGTCTAGGTAAAGTCACAAACACATCACATACATTTATTTATTTGCTCATCTGTTTGTCAGTTTATGAACAAAATCCTGAACAGACCTTTGCAAGTATTTTCCCCAAAAGGTCCATTCATGTGAAATCAGCGATCCTCCCTCAGAGCCATCTCACATTTGGCTGAAATTTTTTTCAAAAGTTACATTTTTGTACCAAACGAAAAAAATCTAAAATTTGAGCTTGATCCCTTTAGTCGTTTCTGAGTTATGGCCCATTGAAATGTAGGGTCCACGGCCACTTTTCCAGAAACCTTAATTTATAAGCGTTTTTGAGAGACCATGACTTCGTAAAAATAGAACTAGGAAGCTCACACTAATACAAATTTTCAACTTCCTATCTCTATTTTTAATAAAGTTATGGACTCTCAAAAATGCTTACAAATTAATGTTTCCAAAAAAGTGGGCGTGGCCCCCAAATTTTAATGGGTCATAACTCAGGAATGATTGAAGGGATTGAGCTAAAATTTTAGATTCTTTCATTTGGTATCAAAATGTAACTTTAGAATTTTTTTCATCCAAATCTGAGATGAGTTATATCGGGGAGATTCCTTACAAACGGCTGATTTCATATGAACCGACACCAAACTTGGTGGGGACGCAGCCGGAGTCCAGAGGTTTATCTGATTTTGAAGTATCAAGGTCAAAGGTCAAGGACATAGCAATTTTCCAAAATTTTGGTGATAAACATCACCAAGTATGTGATATAGACCCATATATACAGTAAGAGACATGTAAGAAATGATTTACACAATAATTTTAAATGGCGTACTCTGGTTTTTTTGGCCTCAGGTAACATTGAAAGGTCAAGATCAAGGTTGGGTGTATTTGAGCTATTAGCACTAATAGCATTATGCAAAAAACACCCATGCAGTATAAAACATATAATAAGATGACCTCATGGGTAATTAAAACCAATACCCATATAGGGTCTATTTGCGAGATAATCTATGCTGTGTTGTGGAAGTACGTCATATTCCCCGACTAGATGTTTATATCGTCTTGCATTACACCACAGTGTGGTTGGTTTTGTTTGTTTCAGGCTCATTAAACATTTTGAAGGGAAGTTTTAGAAAAAAAAGGTGAAAGAGAAGGTTCGGTAACGTTTGCAATTTCCCCTCATACGTAGCACTCGAGATTACACACCGTTCCTTTAAGAATGAGTAATCTCTTGATTCAAAAGTAAGCAGCAACAAACTGCATGGACATGCTTTTTAAAGTGCTGACACAATCGTGCGAGAATGGCACTGTGTCACTGTACCACTGAGCACAAAGTTAGGAAATCTGTGGACTCACCCCGTCAGCACAACGACGAAATCCATTACATTCCAGCCGTTACGGAGGTAGGAGCCTTTATGAAACGCAAAGCCAAGTGCGATGATCTTAATCCCAGCCTCGAAGCAAAATATGCCAATAAAGTAGGGCTCTGTGTCATCCTGTGAGAAAGAAATTTTTAAAAAATTAACAGGGGAAATAAAAGAACGGAAGAGTTGAGAGGAGGAGGAAATTACGGTCTTGCGTCTTATTATAACAATTTTAAATGAAAATATTTTCTTTGTTGAGAAACTAAACGTATCACATGAACTTTAAGCCTCAATAATGAGCCTTTTAACAAAGTGGAGACATTAAGATTCTCCAAAAATGAAGCATTTTTAAAACGTTGTTCAAAAGCAGACTCTCTGGGCATTTTTTCGTTCAAACTAGTCCCGAAGTTCTGGAAATAGAATTTCATGTGGATTTATTAAGTCTGAAGAATTTCCCAATGGCAACCGTTTTATTGTGATATCTTCTAAACACTTTGTATTCTGACTGCATTTTTTTTTTTTTGCTGTCACACCATAACCAATACAGTGATCCCGCACTTTTCGAGGTTAACGGGAATGAGACCCTCTGCGAACGCTGAATTTCTGCACACATGTACATGTGTATACAATTACACATTCAAAAATAATGCACAAGATGTAAATAAAATATAACCACACACACACACACACACACACACACACACACACAGACAGATGTGCCCCTCATAAAAAATGTAAGTACAGTACTGTAGTTTTGTTGGGGGGTTTTGGGTTCTTGTTTTGTTTTGTTTTGTTTTGTTGTTTTGCATAATTGGCCTTGTTTTGTGGCATTTTCCTTAATTTTTCCCCTATTTTAAAAAAGTTCATTTTTTTTTTTTTTTGAAGAATATTTTTGAAAAACCCATGATGCACTGAAGCCACAGTAACTGAAGCGCGAAGCAGCGAGGGATCACTGTACACCCTGTGTAGCTCGCCAGGCCATCGCAGGGCAGAAACAGGCTGACGGCTATGCAGCTCCTCTTTACAAAAGTCAGCGATGGTTCTTTTACATGAACCGCACACCATAGACAGTGAGAGACATGGCCAGCCTTTGGTAACCCAATTAGCTGCACTGGGTTGCGGGGGACAGTGGAGAACGGGACTTGAACCCCCAACCTTAGGATCAGTGATCCAGTGCCCTTTACCACCAGTCCACTACTGAAGTAAGTGTAAAACTGAAAGCCAGAAAGAAGTTTTTTTTTCTGAAATCAAATTCAAAAAGTCTATTTGCAGGAAGCACACTCTGTTCAACATGTCAAAGTTGTGAAGGATTTGTCAGAAAAGAGCAATAAAGCTGATCACAGACTTTGCAAACAAAGGATGAAGAGCAAATACAATTTTTACTCCACGTTATCAAACACCAGCAAAATGCACCAGATGTGCAAAAAAAAAAAAAAAAAAGACTTTAATGAAACTTTGACTTTGTCACACAGGGGACCTTTGTTGTGATTTTAAGTTATTTACATTGCATACGTAATTGTTCGAGGAAGTAACTAATTGTTTTCCGCACAGTGTACATGCCGATCCTTTGCTGTAAGGCTTTAATATACAACAATACTATTATTGCTCCTTATAAGACTCACTTTAGGTGCAATTATAGACGAGTGCGAAGGTTAATTTCCCTCATCAGTTTGCTCTAACAAGAAATGAAAACAACGTCCTTGCCATAATACAGAGCGCCTGTAAACCCAAATTCCATATTTCAAAGCTAAATGCCAGAAAAACAATGCTTTGATATTGGCAAGGCTTAAACTCACCACTCAGTTCGTGTTCTCAATCCTAATTAGGGTCACAGGGAGGCCGGTGCCCATCTCAGCCGACTCTGGGCAAGGGAAGAGTACACCCTGGACAGCTTGCCAGGCCATCGCAGGGCAGAAACATGCTGACGGCTATGCAGCTTCTCTTTACAAAAGTCAGCAATGGTGCTTTTACATGAACCTCACACCATAGACAGCGAGAGACATGGCCGGCCTTTGATAACCCAGTTAACGGCACTGGGGGGGACAGCACTGACAACCGGTTAATAGTGGGGATTTAAACCCCCCCGATAATCTTGAGAATCTTGAGAATTTTTTTTTAGAGCACCATAGTTTAAATGTTTAAAAAAAAGTTTGGTTCCAAGACACTGAAGACCCCAAAAACTCTATATCGATGGATTAAAAAAAAAAAAAAAAAAAAAAAAAAAAAAAAACAACTCCTGGTTTCTCATCAGCGCCTACACAAGGAAATCTTTTTTGTTTGTTTTTTTCCCAAAAACTACACTCAGAAAAGATTAAAACGAAAAAAAAACAGGATTCCGTGATTATATGTTGTGATTGGTTTAGTTCTGGTTTCAGACCTCAATACTCCCCCCACCCGAATTTAGTCGTACTCAATTCCCACCCATCACCCCCCCTTCCGTGTCACATGAACACCACCGACCAGGGAGGGGCAAAAGCATGCACATATCCCCTCTGTGACATGCAACGTGAGCCACCAGCCTCTTTTCGAACTGAGGTGCATGGATATTTAGGAATGGTCTAACACACTCGAAGGGAAAGTGCTATCCGCCCCCTCATACGAATGAGCGCACAGACACCCATGATTGGCTGTGCGTGATAGTGAAGTGAGCGTATGCCATCCCTCCCTCCTGTGAGAGCTCGGCCAATTAGCTCACATGGACTTCCGGTCACGGGTGGCTGAAGGCTGTGGCTTTAAATTGGATTCTTGTGATCTCTGGGTTAATTGTCTCACACCTTGTCAATGCGCCACTCGGGAGCCCTTAATACATGTTAAATGCACGACTGCTCATTCTAGGGTGTTTCGCTTCAGTCACTTTACCTACATTTAGCGTTAAAAGCTTTTGAGCTTTGACTCATCTCATTTCTCTTAAAAAAAAAAAAAAACACATACTGCATTAAGGTTTTTAAAGCGTTTTGATGGGAAACCGGGACACTTGGCCTAACGGAAAATATAAAGATCATAAAGCTAACAATGACAACCACACAGGAAGAAGGTCTTGGGTTTGAATCTCACGCTCTGGTATGTGGCAATGTGGAGTTTCCATGCTAACCCAGTCCTTGAGCGGGTTTGTTTTGGGAAATCCAGTTTCTTCCCACAGTCCAAAGATATGCACATTCGGCTAATTGGCTGTTTCAAATTGCTCCAAGTGTGGCTGCGAATGGGTTTGTATGTTTGTCTGTGTGTGTGTGTGTCGAGACGCTATGGAGCAAATGATGAAGTGAGTAAGTGGAGGATTCCAGCATGTGAAAGTTGAAAAGCCATAATGGTGAAAAAACAATATTCAGTTTTATGGTGTTGTGAGATGAGGTTAAAGATATAGTGTAGGCAGGATTCCTGATCCTGATCCTGCCGCAAAGAATCAAAAATAAATAAATAAATAAATAGATAAGGCAACAATGACACAGAAGATGTGAGATATTTAAATGCATGGTACCCTTACAACCAGGAATGCAGCCTTCACATTTTTTCCTACTGCAGCTCGTACTGAGGTCCGAGAACTTGCTCAGAGGTTACAGAGTATTGCGAATGCGTAGCAGCCATGCTGTGTGCACGGACACATTTGGAGGGAATCAAATATACAGGTATACCTCACCCAACGTCGTTAATTGGTTCCAGAAGAGACGACTTAAGTCGAAAAATGACTTAAGTGGAATTAGCTTGTCTCTCTGCTAGCCTAGGCTAGGCTACGCCAAATTTACTTCTCTAGACTAAACAGAAAATAACCATTCCTACTTCTGTACTTTACTCATGAATACAATTTTCCATATGGTTAATAATGTTGCGCCTGGAGCATATGCGTCAGACCCAAAGATGCAGGAGACCATGTAAGAAGATTTTATTTTGCACTTTGGAAAATCTAAATCACTGGAAATAATTAATCGATGAAAACTGGTCGAGCACGAAGCAGGATACCAGGAGTCAGAGAGATAACAGGGAAACGGAATCACTGGGAAGGACAATCTTCTGACGTCGGAGGGAAGTGCGCCGCTCGTATTTATAGCTCGCTGATTGCTGATTGCTGAATGGAAACAGGTGCGCTTTCTGGACCTCGCCTGCAGGTAGCAGCCACGCCCCTCGCCAGCGCTTGCAATGAACGAAGAGAGAGTTAACGCCTCCAGCCAGCACAGACCATAACAAATAAGATCGATTTTATGAAACTTTATTTTTCTATACTTTTTTGAAAACCAAAGTATAATCGAGAACGACTTAACTCGAAACGACTTAAGCCGAGGTATACCTGTATACTGTATTCCGGGAATAAGTGTGGCAGGGATGACAAACCTTCTAATAATGCAGCTCGGCCACTGCAACGAATCAGTGATCGTAGCCGCAGTAACTCCGGTTCCTGTGACTGGGTGCCATTCCCTTTGACTCAGTTGAATTGCTCACCTTATTTTTTTTAATTTAAAGACTTATAATTTGTCATTAATATGAAATAATTGAGGGGCAGTGGTGGCCTGGTGGTAAAGGTGCTGGATCACCGATCCCAAGGTTGGGGGTTCAAGTCCCACTCTCAACGGGTTGTCGCCCCAGTGCAGCTAACTGGGTTATCAAAGGCCGGCCATGTCTCTCACTGTCTACGGTGTGAGGTTCATGTAAATGCACTATTGCTGACTTTTGACAAGAGTAGCTGCATAGCCGTCAGCGTGTTGATGGCCTGGCGAGCTGTCCAGGGTGTACTCTGCCTTCGCCCGGAGTCGGCTGGGATGGGTCCCCGTGACTCTAATTAGGATTAAGCGGTTCAGAAAATGAATGAATGAAATAACTGAGTTTCACAACATTTCACGTGATGCACGTGTGTCTGTCTGTCTTCCTTTCAGTTTTTTTTCCCTTTTACTCGGGAGTCACCACAGCGAATCATCTGATTCAGACATTTGATTTGGCAGAGGTTTTTACGTCGGATGCCCTTCCTGTCACAACCCTTTTTAGCAAGGGACAGAAACACGCTGACGACTTTGCAGCTACTCTTTACGAAAGTCAGCAATGGTTCTTTTACATGAACCTCTCACCATAGACAGTGACAGACATGGGCCACCTTTGATAACCCAGTTAGCTGCACTGGGGGGTACAGTGACAACCTTGTGGAGAGTGGGACTTGAACCCCCAACCTTTGGATCAACGATCCAGCGCCCTATACCACTAGACCACGTGTATAATCGATATAAATTAGCAGTTCCAACCTGGCAACGCCGTCAGTGATTCATGTTGTATCCAAATACACACATTTACACAAACCCAGGATCTCTTACAGGTTTTCCATAAGAACCCCACATCTTGTTCAAATGCTCCTGTGAACTATTTGTGAAAGAAATAAACTGATCGATGCTGATAATTCCAATCACACATCCTTTATGATAAATAGTGCACGATCCCATCTACAATTGAATGAAACGAACAAGAAGCGCTGAGCGAGTTTAATTTGATATCATCCCTTATAATAAACCATCAGGCAGACACTCACCCAGCTGAACTGGTTTAGCATATTGAGAAGGCACCCGCAAGGCCCAGGCGCTGAACAAGTGACATCTTGTTTTCATGAATGCTTTGCCTTTGGTGCCTGAAACCCCCTTCTGTGCAACACAACTCTGAACATTTACCTCTTTTAATGATGTGACATTACGGGTGCATTTAAAAGGCACGCGCCTAAGATGAGGTGTGAATTTAAGTGTGTGTGTGTGTATGAGTGTGGGGGGTGATGGGGAGGGAGTTTGATCCTGGTCGATTTACAAAGCAGCTTAAAGAGAGCCTTGCAGTTACATCACACACACACACACACACACACACACACACACACACCCTGCTGAGATGATTCTCACAAGGAGGGATTTCAGAAGGCTTATCTGGGGCTCAGACACAAACTGCTGCCGGACACTTGGATTATCATTATGATTTTCTTTTAGTACTAATTCAGTGATTATTTATGGTGTGTCTATATGCTCCTGAATATAATTAGCATTAATTCAGCTGCCCCCCCCAGTGCCGCTAACTGGGTTATCAAAGGCCAGCCATGTCCCTCACTGTCTATGTAAAAGAACCATTGCTGACTATTGTCAAGAGGAGCTGCATAGCCGTCAGCGTGTTTCTGCCCTGTAATGGCCCGGCGAGCTATCCAGGGTGCACTCTGCCCTCGCCCGGAGTCAGCTGGGATGGGCGTCAGCCTCCCCGTGACCCTAATTCGCATTAACTGCTTACAGAAAATGAATGAATGCAGGTATTTTCACCCGAATACTCACGCCTAACCTATGGTCTGGTCTGGTACCTTCCGAGTCATAGGGCAACTCTTGGCGACCTGCCATGAAGGATAACGAATTGATTATCATCTTCATGGAGGTTTTCTTGGCAAGGATAGTGCAGTGGTTTGCCATTGCCTTCTGCACGATGCGAATCTACGGGCAATTTAGAACGGCCAATTAACCTACTGTGCATGTTTTTGGACTGTGGGAGGAAACTGGAGTACCCAGAGGAAACTCACGCGAGCACACGGAGAACATGCAAACTCCTCATAGGAACACCCAGGCTGGGAATCGAACCCAAGCCTTCTTGCTGTGAGGCAGACGTGCCGACCACTACGCCACCGTGCCGCCACCTAACTTTAATCATGCAAAAAAAAACGCAGTATTACCTGAACATTAATGCCTGTTCACCGACATTGAAATTCGCCAAGCGAGTTAGCAAGCTAGTTCAACCCACTCATTTCGATCTAATTATTTATTTTGAGTAATCCTGGAGTCAAGTTTCATGGTAAACTGTCTCTTGATCAGGTGGTTCCTGACGGAGTTGCTGTGGCCTTCTTCATTCATGCATTCAATTTGTGAACTCACCCATCCAAGCCGACTCCAGGCGAGGGTAGAGTACACCCCATCTACTCAAGAGTACCAGGCCATTGCAGGGCAGAAACACGCTGACGGCTATGCAGCTACTGTTGACGAAATGGTTCTTTTACATGAACCGCACCTCATGGACAGTGAGAGACATGGCTGGCCTTTGATAACCCAGTTAGCTGCACTGGGGGGGGACACTGACAACCCATTGAGGGAGGGGCTTAAAACCCAAAACCTTAGGATCAGTGATCCAGCACCTTTACTACCAGGCCAGTACCGCCCTGTGGGCTTCTCTGGAGTCTTTTTTTTTCTTTTCTTCAATGTGAACTTTCTGTTTAAGGGAACTACTCACCGAGATTCAGTGAGCCTGAGGTGAATAAATGTAGTATACACTACACAGGAATATAAGAAAAGTAAACTCAAACAAGATCTTATGGTTAATTTTTGTATTATAAAACATGACAAAAAAAGAAGATGCCTGCTTGCTACATGACGACTTCTTTACAAAGTGTGATGTTTTTTGTTTGTTGTTTTTTTCCCCCATGTTTTCCTTAATCTTAGTTGTATCCAATTCCTACCTGCAACAAGTGTTGCCTTCCCTATCACATGACCTCCACCAAGAAGGGAGGGGTGAGTGCATGCACACACCCCCCTTTGTGAAATGCGATGCTGCGACCCGGCTCTTTACCAACTGCTGCACATGTATATTTGGGTGCGGTCTAACACAGTCGGAGGGAACGCACTGTCCACCCCTCCTACAAATGAGCTCACAGATACCCATGAATGGCTGTGAGTGACAGGGAAATGAGCATATGTCATCCCTCCCTCTGGTGAGAGCTCGGCCAATTAGCTCCCATGGACTCCCGATCACAGATGGCTGTGGCATCAACCCTAGATTCAAATCGGTCACCACAAGCACCACCCGACTTCCCGATCACCACTGACCATGGAGGGGGGTGAAAGCATGCACACGTCCCCACTGTGACATGCAATGTGAGCCACCCGCCTCTTTTCGAACTGTGAGAGCTCTGCCAATTAGCTCCCATGGCTGTGGCATAAACTTGGATGATCTCCAGGTTGATAGTCCGACACCTTTTTGATGGGCCACTTGGAAGCAAGACGGGTTTAATGTTTTTCTCCTGCGATACCAAACTGGAAAAAGCAGGGATCATGAGATGACACGGACCATTTAGGCTTTTAGTTCATCTCACCTACCTAAATATAAACTATAAACATCTCGTTTTCATTAGTTTTATACACCTTCACAAAGCACTGTTTACTTTTGTGTGGTTAACTAAACAAACAAGAACAGATGTTGGCTACACAGAGTCTCTGAGCCATGAGAGGAGTTTCAGCTTGGATCACCTGACCTGCTGCATCATCAAAAGAACATGTAAATATACTCGTACATAATGGAAGGTTGGGTGTGTGTTGGCCCTGCAATGGTCTGGCAAGCTGTTCAGGATGTACCTTGACTTCAGCCAGAGTTGGCTGAGATGTGCACCAGCCTTTCCAGGACCTAGATCTTGATAAAGCGGTTCAGAAAATGAATGAATAAACCATAGAAGTCTTGATTTACCGATTTAATTTTGTGTGTTTAAATGAAAACACTGAACAGACGCGGACAGACAGTTAGCTGGAGCCTCAGAGCTATCAAAGGATCCAAAGCGCGATCACCTGACCTGAGTCAGTGTTGTGGTTAAACTATGTAAATATAAACTATAGAAATCTTATTAGATTTGCTTTATATCATGTTTTTGCACAGCACCACTACAACTCTGTAAGTGCTTTAAATCAGGGGTCCCCAACCCCCGGTCCACGGACCGCTACCGGTCCGTGGATCATTTGATACCGGTCCACATACAAAATCCTTCCTGGTACAAAGTATAGTTTTCACGGGGAGAATCAGAGACTTGTTCAGAGATCTCTGTTTAGATGGAGTCTACTTTCTGTAGTACTTTATTCTGAACTGCACGCAGTTTTTATCTACTGATTTATTTATCTGTATTTAAATTTAGCTGTGAAGACCATTCAGTATGAAACGAAGTTCAGTAAATCCATGTACTCGAGTTACTACCCATCCCACATAATGTACATCTGATGTAGTTGTAAATAAACCTATATAAATAAACAAACGTGGACCCAGGCATCACATATCAGGAGATTATTCACATCAAAAAAAAAAAAAAAAAAAAAACCTGTGTGCGGTCCGACAGTGCAGGATATTTACACACGGCGATAATAAGCTGACGTTCCTATGTACTACGTATACACTACATATAACACTGCCTGGCTAAAAAAAAAAAAAACGTCATACATGCTAATATTTCCATGGAGGGCATTTATCCCTGATCACAGCATGTGATCTCCATGGCACTGTTGCTCCAGTTGGTCCAGTCGAGGCTCAGCAACATTAATGCGGCAATAAAATGAAGCAGCTGATGATCTGAATGTCGAGAATATGAGCAGGTTATCACCATCAATGCGCTTTTCATTCCCTGATAGCGCAGATATACAATGGGGACTAAAATAATGACAGAGTGGTTCAGGGGCAAAAGGAATCATTTTCACATACATATTGTGCCCCCCCACCCCCCCACCCCATGGGGCTGGTGGTGTAGTGGTTAGGGTGCTGCGCTCATGACCTGGAGGTCATGAGTT
The DNA here is from genome assembly GCA_024760905.1 of Plotosus lineatus. NCBI lineage: Eukaryota > Metazoa > Chordata > Actinopteri > Siluriformes > Plotosidae > Plotosus > Plotosus lineatus. The sequence continues at coordinate 52,465,214 of CM045734.1, forward strand.
CGAATCCCACTGAGACCCTCACTGTGCTAAGATCCCTGGGCAAGGTCTCAACCACAAGTGTGCCTCTGTTCACCCAGCAGTATAAATGGGTACCAGTAAAATATACTGGGAAGGTAACCTGCGATGGACTAGCGTCCCATCCAGGAGGAGTTGAAAGCCTGGTCGCTTCATGCTACAGAATCCGGGGATAAGCACCGGCCTGATGAACCACTAAGCGCGGCTGTAAAAACCAAACAGACTTTACCTAATGTGCCCCTCCCCAACCCCCCCAGAGTACTGACCTTAACCCTATTGAAAGTTTTCAGGATATGCCGGAGAAGACTTTATGGAGTGGTTCAGTTTTTCCATCATCGATTCCAGGCGTTGGTGAGAAATGAACCCGACACCAGATGGAAATAAATGTTATGTTGCATAAGTTTGTTGACCCTCGGTGCAGCGAAATGCGTTACCAAAGGTCGGCCATGTCTCTCACTGTCTGTGGTGCGAGGCATGCAAAAGAACTACTTATTGCTGACTGTCGTAAAGAGAACGCTGCACTGCTGTCAGCTTGCCTCTGCCCTCGACTTAGCGAGCTGTCCATGGTGTCCTCTGCCCTTGCCCAGAGTTGTCAGAGATGTGCGCCAGCCTCCCAGCGACCCTAATTAGGATTAAGCGGTTCAGAAAATAAACCATGAAGTTTGTTGAAAGAATAACATGCTGTAAGGAAAGCTAAAGGCGGAACAACATATTCGCATGTGGGTGACTTTTATTTATTTATTTATTTATTTATTGGCGGAGCAGTGTACAATATGCCAAACGTAAGCTAATAATTAATCCCTTATCCTTGCTAACCTTTTTATATGAACTCTTAGATAATTAAAACCAGGGATGCACACTTGAAGTTCAGCTCACATCAAGCTCACGTTACTGTGTAGTTTAAACCAGTTGCTAATTCTCCAACAAGCAACTTCGAATTGTTTGGCTGGCTAGTGTGGTTTTTTTTTGCTAATTTTGCTAAACTGTATTAATCTCCCAAGGGAAATAAATCTCTGCATTTAACCTGCATTAGGTGCCTTGCTCAAGTTCACTTCATCCATGAGGGTGAAGGAAGGGAAGGTGCAGCTGCCACGCCCTACACACTTTTCCTGTTGACTCGGGAAGTGAACCAGTGACCTTTCGGTCCAAACACCACTTCTCGAACCATTTGGCTATCGCTGTGATCTGCTGTCTCAGATTGAAGAACTTCATTGGGTGCAATTTATTTATAATAATTTGTGTTTGGTGGTTTTTATTCCTGGGAACAAATCAATTTTTAGCACATTGTCATGTTCTGGAAGGATTGAACATGGAGCCCCATCACGCTCTTTAAAGTTAGACAGCAAACATGTTATGCAGATTCAGATGATGATTTAAAGGTACATTTCATACATAGGATCTCTGGAGACAGTTTAAAGTCACTCACCAGTCGCTCAGACATCGGGGTTTTATCATCTGCTGGTAAATGCTGCTCCAAGGCCAGGACAATGCAGTTAGCGATGATGGTGGCGAGGATCATATACTCAAATGGAGTGTGACAGTCAAGAATGTAACACATGATTGAACATACATGCAGGTAGAAGGACGTATTTTGAGACAGAAAACAAAAATCTCTGTGCGCTGCTGATGCATACTGGATCTCTTTCAGCACTGCAGTCATTATATACTCTATCAGTCGTATTATATACTGTATCAGTCGTATGGCCATTCTGATGATTATTCTATGCAGCGGATATGTAGGAAGTGTGCTTTAAGTCAATTATGAGTCTTGCAGAGTCATTGCCTTTCTCATCGAGTCATTCGACATGGCTCATATGGCTCTCCGACAGCTTTAACTCAACATTTGTAGACGCGGTAACTGAGAGGTGACCGTGTTAATGATCGTCTCTCTTCAGTCCACCCAAGTGCTTATAGTCGGGATGGAAGATACGTCAGCATGAGACTAATATCATAATGTTTTATGTATTGCTGAATGCGAGTGATTTTCGAGATCTACTCTAACATTTTAATAAGTATCTGGCTGGGTGTTCATATCATTTTTTGTAATAAAACAGAGATCAAGGACATATAGCAAGTCAGGACAGTTTTCTTTTAGTTGTGGTGAGATTCTCTATGCTGATAGTTATCATTTGTTGTTGACTTTTTTTTTTTTTTTTTTTTACATTTTTGGAAAATTTAATTGCCTTTTTAATACCTAATATTAATCTCATGGTAGCACCAAGGCATTATGGTTAGCATGTCCGTCTCACAGCAAGAAGGTCCCCGGCTGGACGAGAGTGTTTCTGTGTGGAGTTTGCATTTTCTCCTTGTGCTTATAAGAGCACATCCTTGTACTTCCTCTGGGTGCTCCGGCTTTCTACCGCAATCCAAAGAAAGATATACCTTCAATGCTAATTGGCTTATCCAAATTGTCTGTAGATCAGTGATTCTCAATTATTTTCTGTGATGCCCCCTATAGGAAGAAAAAAAAAACATTTCACGCCTCCCCAGCGCCCCCGCACGCAGCTATAAATAGTGCTTACTACACTTCATATCATTTGCTCTGTGCTTTTTTCCCCCCTACACCATAGAAAACACAGTGAGACCTCCACTGCCACCTAGTGTAGAGGATATGCAATTATACTTAATTCTAGTACAGTATGGCAAAAAAAAAGCATGTTCCCCAAGGGGGGTGTGTGCCCCACTATTTGTGAAGCACTGCTCAAATGCAAGTGTATGTTGGCTCTGTGATGGGCTGGAGAGCTGTTCAGGGTGTACCCTGCCCAGAGTCAACTAAGGTAGTCTCCGGCTTCACTATAACCCAAGCAGGATAACGTGGTTTAGGAAATAAATGAATGTTAAGTGAACCATTTTGTTTATTTTCCTCTGTTTATTATAATTTCCTCTGACGGTCCAAAAGACAAGCAAATTAAGTTAACTACATTCACTCGCTTGCTGAACCGCTTGTTTCCACTAGGGTTGCAGGGAGGCTGGTGCCTATCTCAGCCAACACTGAGTGAAGGTATGACACACACTGAACAGCTTGCTAGACCATCGCAGGGCAACAAAGACAACCATTCACACTCACAATTATGGGCAATCTGAATTAGCCTGAGGTCTAAGCATTTGGACTGTGGAAGGAAACACACACAAGCACAGGGAGAGCATAGCAACTCCACACAAAAATGCCCAAGACCGGGAATTGAACCCAGGATCTGCTTGCTGTGAGGTGGACATGTTATCCACCATCACCACACCCCAGCTCAACTAGCTATTTCAAATAAATCACATTTGTGAATGTGAATGTGACTATTTGTTGTGTCTGTGTTAGCCCTGTGAGTGACACCTGTTCAGGGTGTACCACCACATCTTACACAGTCGGCTGGCACTAGGTCAAGTTTTCCCCTGATGGATGAACAGTACAGATATGTTAAAGCTGCAAAGCTATAAGAACCCAGTGTGCTTGACATTTAAGATAAAGGTCAGCATCAGACCCATCTTTGAGTCATTTTATATATATATATATATATATATATATATATATATATATATATATACACACACAATTGTGTTTTTTTTTCGGGGGGGGGGGGTTGTAAATAGGTATAATACTGTAAAGCCTGCTGGGAAGTACAGTTCAGTTTTGAATTGAGGTAAAATGCCTACTGTACAGAGCTTCACATCAGCTTGATATGAACACTGTTAAAAAAGTGTCTTCTCCGGAATGGAAACCATCCAAAATGCTGCTGTTACTGCGGTTAATAATATATAAAACCAAAGGTGTATGAAACCTTGTGGAAAATTTGTGGGATTTAAAAGAAAAATTCTTCTCCAGAAAGGATACACACTCACAGTTAAGCAGAACTATATCGCACTATTTATGCATTTTCTGACAGGAATTTATGTCGACTTGTTTCAGCAAGTTATGGGTTAAAGATTTTTGTCTGGACACTGAAAATGTTGAGGTTCTCTTTGGGAGTAACGAGGATGGATAGGATCAGGAATGAGCACATCAGAGGGACAGCACATGTTAGATGTTTTGGAGACAAAGTCAGAGAGGCTAGATTGAGATGGTTTGGACATGTACAGAGGAGGGATAGTGAGTATATTGGTAGTAAGGATGCTGAGGTTGGAAATACCACGCAGAAGGCCTAGAGGAAGACCAAAGAGAAGATTCATGGATGTGGTGAAGGAGGACATGAAGGTCGTTGGTGTAAGAGAAGAAGATGCAAAGGATAGGGTGAGATGGAGGCAGATGATTCGCTGTGGCGACCCCTGAAGGGAAAAGCCGAAAGGAAAAGAAGAAGAAGAAGAAGACACGTATCTAAATTTTAAACCTAAAATTTTCTCTTGAAAGCAGTATATAATGTACAGTAAATTTTCTTTCTGGACTGGTGTTAAGGCTGGAATTTAAAAAAAAGCAAAAAATTAAAATTATTCCCAGTTTCTCGTTAGCGCCCACATCCAGTAATCACCACTGCATTCAATTTTTTTTTAAACCACAAAAACTTCTGGCACGCTTGAGACAAGGTGAAACAAGACAGGTGTTCGATTCTGTGATTGTGATTGGTTTAGTTCCGTTTGAAATAATTATATTTTCTAAAGATATTTGAAACTGTAAGGCTGCTGCGCTATCAATTTGCTCAGAGTTTATTATATGTTAAATACACAGTGCATGTAAAAGGCTTGTCATCTACGGTGTTGTATATCTTCATTCATTCATTTTCTGAACAGTTTAATACTAATTACGGTCAAGAGGAGGCTGGTGTCCATTTCAGCCGACTCTGGACAAGTACACCCTGGACAGCTCACCAGGCCGTCACAGGGCGGAAAACATGCTGACGGCTATGCAGCTACTCTTGTCGAAAGTCAGCAAACCTCTCACCATAGACAGTAAGAGACATGGCCGGCCTTTGATAACCCAGTTAGAAGCGGGGGGGCAGTGACAACTGTTGACAGTGGGGCTCGAACCCCCGACCTTAGGATCAGTAATCCAGCATCTTTACACCAGGCCACCACTGCCCTATTGTATAGCTTTAATTACTTTATCTGCAGTTAGTGTCAAAGGCTTTTGGGCTTCAACACTCACCTCATTTCATAAACTTCTGATGGGGCGGTCATGGGCCAGTGGTAGGGTGCTGGATTACTGAGCCCAAGGTTTGGGGTTTAAGCCACACTATCAACAGGTTACCAAGGGGGAGAGACATGTAAAAGAACCAGTTGTCCATGTGTTTCTGCCCTGCGATGATCTTGCAAGCTGTCCAAGGTGTACTCTGCCCTCTCCCAGAGTCGGCAGAGATGGGCGGCAGCCTCCCTGTGACCCTAACTAAGATTAAGTGGTTCAAAATATGAATGAACACTTTATACAAATTATGCCAGTCTTATAAAGGTGTTTAGCAACAAGACTGTATAAAAACTGCTTTATTGTATATTTTGAGCTACTGCTGACCCTGTTATGTTCTCCCTGTCCTTGCAGAGGTTTCCTCAGGGTATTCCAGTTTTCCTCATTAAGTGCAAAAAAAGGTGCGCACAGTAGGCAAACTGGTGGTTCTAAATCAGGCTGAGGTGAGAATGTGAATGGTTGTATGGTCCTGTAACTGTCTAGTGAGCTGGTCGGAGCATCGGCTGAGATGTTCACCAGCGTCCACGCGACCATAATTAGGATTAAACGACTTAGAAAATGAATGAATAAATGAATGTGGATGCTGTATGTGAAACAGCCTGTATAATTTTATCATCATTATCATCTTATGCTTCTTCTTGGTTGGGTCACGGAGGCAGCAACCTATAATTTATATATATATATATATATATATATATATATATATATATATATATATATATATATATATATATACATATATATATATATATATATATATATATATATATATATATATATATATATATATATACATACATATATATATATATATATATATATATATATATATATATATATATATATATATATATATATATATATATATATATACACACACACATACATACATACATACATATATATATATATATATATATATATATATATATATATATATATATATATATATATATATATATATATATATATATACCAAATAAACTATAAGATAATGATGATCCCAGATTTCTGAGAAGTGCACTGAAGACACGGCCATGTGAATTACTTGTGTTTTTATTGGTTATTTATTTGTTGTTGTTTTTTTATTGACCAATCAGGTGAAACTTCCTCACATTTCTGGCCTCATGGAACCTTGGAAAGCTGCAGATTGGAAACAAGCAGCAAATGAAGACAAAAGATTATATGATAGTTGACCAACTGGAAGTTTGACCGAAATCAGTTGTCCCTCAGCATCATTCTGATACTTTTATTGAGGAAGCCTCAGAGTTTTATACAGCAGGTTGACAAGCTGTTGTCATTTCTTATACGAAACATGGCCCGGTAGCAGGGTGGAGAGTAGTAATGATGTCTTGGTACGATTAATCGCTGCATTTTAGGCACTCATTGCTGCTGTTCCCATGGGGAAATGTGAGCGGGTAATTTGGACAGCCTAATGCGAGAGAGCTCTGGTTGCTAGGAGCGACGGAGAGGTTCGCAGCATCCAAAAGGATCAATAGCGCATTGAATGAACAAGGAAGATGGAGACATATGTGGAAAAGGTTTATATGGAAGCCGGGAGTGTGAGAGGAATCACGGAAACCTCGCACTGCATTTAGTTCTCATATGTCTGAGAGTGGAGGCAGAGTGTTGGGCACAGGCGTCTCTGGCTGGTCGGAGATAAATCAACTGCTAGTGATCTACTGACCCTTTCTTTTGAGCCTACTTAATTCAGTTTAATCTACACAGTCAGCTCAGGCTGGTCTATTTCTAACCCCAAGCTGCACCACCTTTTTCCATTTCTGTTCTTGATGCTTCCTATGCTTCTCTCCTACTGCTTTTTCATTTACTCTTTGTAAGAGGTTTTTCAGACATCTGGGGTGTGGCCACCTTTGAAATTACCCTCACCATCTGAAATACACCTACGTCTGTTACTTCTATGCTATTCGTGTAGATGTGATGAATCACATCCACTTTGTGTTGATGGAAATAACCTTTAAGTTAAGCAGGTATTGACCATCGAGGGATGAATATGATAAAGCCATCAGACAGTAATTTCTTTCGCTCCAAGATACAGTCAGCTGTTCCGTTCCCCCTTATATAATTATATAGCGCCAAAAACACTGGAGCATCACTGGATTTGCAACCATCTAACCCAAATCTCCACCCTTCCTCACACCAGAAAGACCAAGCAGGTCATCATGGACTATAGGCGGATCAGGAAGACAGAACACATTTGTCTTTTGTATCGATGGGGAGGTGATGGAGTGTGTGGACAGTAGTAAGTTCCTGGGCATCCACATTTCATCTGACCTGTCCTGGTCTACCAACACCTCACACCTGGTGAAGAAGCCCAAAAAAAGGCTTTTCTTCCTCAGGAAACTGAAACATACTAGACTCTCAATCTCAGTTGCTCAAGAACTTCTACAGCACTACAATGGAAAGTTTTTCTCTGTCTCAGTGCAACAGTGTGGTACAGCAACTGCACTGCTAAGGACAGAAAGGTGGCCTGAGTGGTGAGAACTGCACAGGGGATCATGCGCTGCCGTCTACCAGATCTGGACACAATCTATGCTTTCCAGGTCCAGAACAAGGCCAGCCACATCGCAACAGATCCCACACATCCAGGAAATTGACTTTTTTTTTTTTTTGTACCACTTTCTTCAGAAATGTAGAAGGTACAGAAACATCAAGACCAGAACAACCAGACTCAAAAAGAGCGTTTACTCCAAAGTGGTGAAAGTCATCACCTCTCCACTGCACCCTCTTGCAATCAAGCACACACCCCTGGCCCACTGACACATAGTCACTCACTCACCCACTAACACAGACATTAGTTCTTTGTCAAAAGGACATTGAATCCACAAACTCTACGACTGTATTGCACTGCCGCACTTTACCTCGTTTACAAGCCAGTTTATCCACCTTGCTCCTACTATTTATTTATTTATTTATTCCATTCCACGACGCCTCAGTGTACATATTGTATATCACAGTGTTCAGTTCTCATGCATAGGTACTGAATTTACAGTTCTACTTTATATTTTTACTTAAACTTTAGTGGACAGAATAACTTGTGTTTATGGTCTGCTCTTGACAACATTAATTGCAATTTTTAGTCTATTTGCACCATTTAAAGCTGAGAGCCTCGTACGAAATTTTGTTACGTGTAATATAATGACAATAAAGACTCGTGAATCTCCTCCTCTTAGAAAGAAGTTCCCTTAACAGATCGAGAAACTACTCGTCATCCTTCCGTTATCCCGAAACTGATTTACTATTAAGGGGGTTAAGACTGAATGCAGCCAAGTAATGAGAAGAGTAGCAGAGGACCCTGCAGGGGTAGCTCAATGTTACGAGGATTTGAACTTAAAACCTGCTTCTGTCTTAACCGCTCAGTCCTCAGTCCATTCCCGATAGTGTGGTCTACTTCAAAGCCTCCTCACAGGGTCCTCTATAACGCAAAAACCTTTTAGGACAGAACAGTGGTGTCCAACCCACAACAACCATAATCCTGACCACCTGACCATCTAATCCAAACTTAAATTGATGAGTAAATCTGTCAGCTGAGCACTATTATCACTCATTCAACGCAATGCTTTTTTTATATTAGGGCTATAGGAAGGCTGGAGCCTATCTCAGCCGATTTGTGGCGAAGGCAGGGTACACCCTCAGAACACCTTGCCAGTCCATCACACAGACAACCATTGACACTGACACCTAGTTCCAATTTGGGATGGACAATTTGCCTTATCTGCGTCTTTGGGGATGGGAAAGAAACCAGAGTGCCTAGTGGAGGAAAACAAAACAAACAAAACAAAAAACAAAAAAAAAACAGGAGCATTAGGAGAACATGCAAACAACACAGAAACTCCTTCACCGAGCTTGGAACTGGAACGCATGACCTTCTTGTTGCGAGTCCAATGTACTAACCACTATGCCAAGGTGCCACTTGTGCACCATTATGGATCTTTAGTGTGGAAGGCAGATGTCTAGGAACAGGGTTGGACACCACTGCATTAGGAGGTACTGTACTGTCGAACTCCTTTCTGGTGCACCTGTAGGGTTCGGAGTCCAAAATGTGCACGTGATTAATAAAAGAATTAGAAAACAAAAAGTAACAGAAAGGGAAATAGATGTTTTTGATATTTGCACGTGCTCATTAAAGGGCCATGCAACATGCGTAAAAGGAATATGCGTAACGCGTAAAGGATATGGCCACTCCGTGACCTTCTTGGCGTATTTCCGAATCACGTTATCCTCGCTGAAGATGAAGAGTGATCGGTTGACAGTGAGGCAGTTCTGCTTGACAGGGATGGGGTTGTAGATGGCCATGGTGCGGGCTCGCTGAGCCATGGTCTGTTTATACATCCTATGGGTACCCGGGGGACCCTGCTGCCGGCTCGGCCCGCGGCCCGCACCCGACGGAGAGCCGCCTCCATAGCGGACCGGCAGGTCGTCTTCGAAACGGGCCATTCTAGAAACGCACAGGTCTGACCGCAGGAATAAGACTCGGTATCAAACTGGGCATGCAGAAGGAGCATCACAACGCGCGGTGTAGTCCCAGCCACCAGGTTGCATCAGGATGAGGTTCGGCTACAGAATCCGACACAGGAGCCCATTCAGCCAAGCATCAGTAAGGAGAGACAGACAGAGACGGAGAGAGAGAGAGAGAGAGAGGGAGAGAGAGGAAGGAAAAAGGCCCTGGTGTATTATTCCGCACTAAAAACTGCTGTGCGCATCTGTTCTCCTCTGTCCAGAACCCCGAGTGCTACAGATGCGTCTGAAGTTTATGTTCGCATGTTGCACGATTCTTTCACAAAGATCTGCCTGGGCTTCATTTCTCTCCCTTTCTTAAGTCAAACTGCAAAAGAACCAAAGCAAACACCTCTGCGATTGTCCTATCAGCTTGTGTTGCAAGGCGACTCCACCGAGCAGACACCTCTGATGGCTTCTTTTTTCCCTTCTTCTTCTTCTTCTTCTTGATTTTCCCCCCCTTTTACATTTTTTAAGATCCCGTGTCCATCCGACTCTTTGGAGATGCTTGGAGAAGGGTGGAGAAGATTCTTCAGTATCCGACTTTTATCCTTTCATCCCAGTGATGCTCCAGTGTTGCAGGATAAACCATCCAAGAACCTGGTCGGAGAGGAACATCTACTAGGAATAACACAGCCCGACACTCTGAGATCTGGCTTGAAGGAACAAGAGAAGGAGAGAGAAAAAAAAAAAAAAAAAAAACCCACCCCAGAGCTGGTTGATGCAGCCGCTGCTGTTTCTCCGAGTGGGTCACGTGACAGCACGGCAGCGCGTCAGTTTTGCCACGCCTGCGTTACAGTCTCCATGGCACCGGGGAGGGGAAAACACGGAAGCAATAAGAAATCACACGAGCTCCCACTGGACATCTAGAGCCCTAGACAGGATGAGCAAGGTATTCTGTTATACCCTATGAAGTGCTCTTATATAGGGAGTGAGAATTTATTTGGGATTGCACTCCTGAGTATAGAGGGGTGTGTGGGGGTGTGTGTGTGTGTGTGGGGGGGGGGGGGGGTCTCTCAGATTTGGTGGAGAAAACAAGTGGCAGATCGAGGGAATGTTCTTTATTGGCTGTATGAGAACTCAGGACAGGGCAGTGTCCCTGTAGGGAGCTAGGGGTGTAAATCAGGGCAGACCCTGGGGATTTTAATAATAATAAATTTTGAGTTCATCCACCTCAGCACTCAAGACATGATCTACAGTCATGCTGCGAATGAACCAATAAAATAGTGTCAAGTTTCTCTCCAATAATCTCCATTTCATAAACCACAGCATACTTAATAGCTTTTTAATTTTTTTGGGCCACAAATCTTCCAGGAAAGCACTGAAAAATTACTCACTCACATGCCGAACCGCTTAACCCTACTAGGGTCGCCAGGAGGCTGGCGACTATCTCAGCCGACACTGGATATCCTGTGAACAGCTTGCCAGACCATCGAAGAGGAACATACACAACTAGGTGCACTTGCATCTACTCCTAGGGGCAATTAGGAACAGCCGAATTAGCCTTAGGGGCATGTCTTTGGACTGAGGGAGGAAACCAAAGTTCCCAAAGGAAACCATGAAAGCACAGGGAGAACATTGCAAACTGCACACAAACACCCAAAAATTATATACTATTAAAATAATCGGTGTAATAGGGGTACACATAAATATGCTACAAAAAATTCTGGACAAGTTTCATAAAAGTACATTCACAGATGGAGGACTTGTTGCATATTAATTATGGCAGGCCCCTTGTGGATTAATGACAAAGTGCATGTTTTGGGACGGGAGTCCCCGAAAATGAATTTAATACAAAATATACAGTTGTGCACATAGAGTACAATGTTGGGGTGTATATATATATATATATATATATATAATATAAATATATTATATATATATATAAAATATGGTATGGTAGGCCTCCGTCAGTCCCGAAGGACTATGGCTGCGCTCTGGCTGGTATCCCGGCTGGTGATACTCCCCAGTGCGCAGAGCCCGGGTCGGGAGTAATGAGGGACAGGCTGTTACCCGAGCAGCAAGTCCCCCGTCTCGGCGCCACCGGAAGGATCCAATGGAAAGGCAAGTGCCGATACGACTGGGTTCCGGTGCCGTTGCAGGAGAGAATCTACGGTCAATTTAGAACGGCCAATTAACCTACAGTGCACGTCTTTGGATTGCGGGAGGAAACCGGAGCACCCGGAGGAAACCCACACAAGCACGGGGAGAACATGCAAACTCCACACAGAAACGCCCAGGCCGGGAATCGAACCCGGGCCTTCTTGCTGTGAGGCAGACGTGCTAACCACTACGCCACCATGTGTGTGTGTATATGTATATGTATATATATATATATATATATATATATGGGAGGCAATTTGGCAATGTATTTAGACAGACACACAAAGGTCAGCAATGACTCGTAAGGTCTTGGTTGTCTGGGGTTCGATGTGGCAGACAACAGCAGTGGGACCCCTTGGCCTCAGGATTTCTCAATTTCAAAACAGTAGCTTCTGATCGTTGTTGTTTGGTGGAATCTTTCCAGGAGTCCTTGGGATTCTGGGTGATATGCGCTGGAAGTTCTCTGTTTAATTCAGAGTTCATATGTCAAATTATGAAAGATGTCCGAAATGAATTTGATCCTTGGTTTGATTGGATCTCCTTTGATAAACCAAACAGTGTGGAAATGTTGATTAGGATTTTTGCAACGTTACAGGTACATTTTTTTTTTTTTTACAACATTGACATACACAGCCTGATCTGGTTCTTCTCGGCTTTCCTTTCCTGGGTGTCAGGCTTTCTATAATTACTGGTGAACTCGGGTCTTTGGCTGGAATTAGGCTTCGGCTTTCCATGGTCATCACGTGTCTTGACAAAGACCTTCTTTTGCCTGAGGATAAAGTCATTGGAGGGCACAGTGGCGTCCATAAGCGTATTGATGTTGTGCTGGCCCAGATGTGCTTTGAGGTCGTCGGTGATATATCTTTTAAAGTCCTCCAGCAGAAGCATTTCTTTAAGTTTTTCCAAGAGTATTGCTTCTGCTGGACCTGCACCATACCTGGAGGAGTGCTTTCTTCTCATGGACGAATTGTACGTAATTATCACCTAGTTTAGGTTCATGTTCATTTTCTGTAACCGCTTCATCCTAATTAGGGTCGCGGGGAGGCTGGTGCCCATCCCAGACAACTCAGGGCGAGGGCAGAGTACACCCTGAACAGCTCGCCAGGTCATCGCAGGGCGGAAACACACTGACGGCTTTGCAGCCTACCCTTGTCGAAAGTCAGCAATGGTTCTTTTACATGCCTCACACCATAGACAGTGAGAGACATGGCCGGCCTTTGATAACCCAGTTAGCTGCACTGGGGGGGGGGGGGGGGGCAGTGACAACCTTGTGAAGAGTGGGACTCGAACCCCCAACCTTTGGATCAGCGATCCGGTGCTTTATACCACAAGACCACCACTGCCCCCTACCTAGTTTAGAATGGTTCCTAAACTTCTTGTGGTGGGCCTCTGGCACCAGCTTGTAGATGTTGAAGATGGCAGTTCTGAGCAGTCCGTAACCCATCCTGTCTTCAGGCGGAAGAGAGCTGAGCACTTGTCGATTTTCCCTTTCAACACGCTTTGTACTAGTGATGACCATAATTGGCAGTCATCTTTTTCAAATTCTATAAAGAGTTGATCGACGGCTTCTTCATTAAATACAAGTAGTGCTCTATCCTCACCGAGGTTGAATCTTGGCATCAGGCCGTACCTAATAGGTTGAAACCTGGCTCCGTACAGGCCTGGCTCTATTCTCAGCTGGAGTTCCAAGCAGCATCTCTAAATTTCAGTTTCCATTCATATTGAACATGTAAAACTCTGGGAATTTTACTGTTTCAGATACAAAATGGGGCCAGTGATGATCATGATCAAGAGATTGTGGGTTTGAATCCCTGTTATACCCCCACCCTGCCAAGATGCCTGGGCAAGGACTGAAACACAGGTGTATCTCTTTCCACCCAGCAGTACATGGACGAGCGTTCCATCCATGAGTCGTCTGATGAGCCAGTCGGCAGAGATGTAGAAACCAAAGAGACTTTACCAGAGACAGAATTCTGAAGACAGTCTTCCATTCAGCGATTGTTTCACTACACAAAAACATACAAAGCAAGCTTTCATACTTTTTATTTTTCATATTTGAACCATGACAGAGGCAGATCATGATGAACTGTGCACCTAAACTAACAGAGCCGAGCACGATGAAACTAACAGCAGATGTTTTTTTTTTTTTTAAGAATTACACTACACATAAACATAAGTAAAAAAAAAAACAGAAGTAGGAAATTTTTATTATTTAGGTTTTTTTTTTTTTTTTTTTTTTTTGCAGCCAACACCACCTGCTCCAACTGTCAAATCTCATTACCCACTCAGGATAATGTTTTTTAATCTCCAGATATTGGACTATCAGGACTGCACAGTTCCTCAGTAGTATATACTACTATACTATATAGCAGTTTATACTGTTTTTGTCATCAGGGGCAGTGGTGGTCTAGTGGTATAGGGCGCTGGACCCCTGATCCAAAGGTTGGGGGTTCGAGTCCCACTCTCCACAAGGTTGTCACTGTCCCCCCCAGTGCAGCTAACTGGGTTATCAAAGGTGGGCCATGTCTCTCACTGTCTATGGTGAGAGGCATGTAAAAGAACCATTGCTGACTTTCGTAAAGAGTAGCTGCAAAGTCGTCAGCGTGTTTCTGTCCCTTGCTAAAAGGGTTGTGACAGGAAGGGCATCCGACGTAAAAACCTCTGCCAAATCAAACGTGCGAATCAGATGATTCGCTGTGGCAACTCCCGAGTGAAAGGGAAAAAGCCGAAAGGAAGACAGACAGACAGACATACTGTTTTTGTCATCACCTGTCCATGGTCGTATAATTCCGTGATCACGGAGCAACCCAAAGGGCAAGAAGGACGGAAGGAATTGAAAACCACCTCAAGAGAACCCAAGCAATCAGAACACATTTAATTTGCATAGTAAATCTGACCAGAGTTTCTGCCGCGTTCATGCTAATAAATTGTCTTTCTTATAATATCTCGCTGACAATGGGACTCATACAGCTGACGTTGCAGCCGAATTCTTTCTCATGTATAACTGTTCTTATTGTGAGATTTATCATGAGGAACACGTACATTTTCCAAGCTTTATAATAGTCTGAGCTAGTTTTCTACCCGAGAAATGTCTGGAGCATGCGGAAGGTCTGGCTTTCTGTTTTTTGCTTTTTTTTTTTTTTTTTTGTTCCTCCGTTTGACAGACTATATTAGTGTCGTCTTAATTTGAAGAGGGTTAAGTGTTACAAGGGCAGTAGTGGTCTAGTGGTTAGGGCGCAGGATCGCTGATCTTAATGTTGGGGGTTCAAGTCCCCACAAGGTTGTCACTGCCCCCCCCCCCACACACACACACACACACCCACACACACACCCACACACCCAGTGCAGCTAACTGGGTTATCAAAGGCAGGCCATGTCTCTCACCGTCTCTGGTGAGCGGTTCATGTAAAAGAACCATTGCTGACTTTCGTAAAAAGTATGCTGCAAAGCCGTCAGCGTGTTTCTACAACCTGGAGAGGGATGGGCACTGCCAGGCCAAAATCAGCCCAAGTCTCGCCATGGAGGCGCCCCAATGACATCCCCGCATGTGAATGGATACATGAAAAAGAAGTGTTACAACACACACTATTAAAGGAATTCATCTGTTTAACTCAGGGGTGTCAAACTCATGCCACACAGGTACATGTGGCTGCAGGTTTTTGTTTCAGACAGACAGACATTTTATTCAATAAAAGACCATTAGCCCAAAATACAGACAAAATGAATAAATTAAAGCATGAACTATTGTTGTAGACCAGTTGAATTTCTGATTTTCTTCACATGGATAAGAAATAAGCAGAGGTTTCAGATTGCATTATCATCAGTTGATGACATAATATTAATAAAACTGTTGTGATAAGGGGTACTTCAAATATTTACTTAATAATGTATTTCTTATACCTGTGTAGCCTTTGCAATAAAGTATTACATGGATTTCAATTTCAATTTCATAGATTTTGTTTTTCTCACATAAAGGACAAAATCTTAAATTATAAGGAACATTTTTATATCTACCAGTCTCAGTGCAAAGTTTGAAAGTTCCACATCGAAAATTTGCGAAATAGATTCTCAAATAAGGTTCTATATCTGAGTTAATGTCTGTTTCAACATTTAGAAGGGACTTGAACAGTAAATAACTAGAGGACGTAGATGTGTTTTGTAATGATGAATGCCAATTTTGGAAGAGATGATCAGATAACCTCGGCTTAAAAACTGAAATAAAAATATCAACATCACCAATATCCTGTGATACCCAAGTGAAACCAAACCACAGTCTAAACAAAATATTTTTAATATACGATGCCCATGTTGTGCGTCCAGACTCATCTAATGCCTTCAACATTAAATAGAACTGGTGAGGTCATCTAGAACTTGGAAGTCTTAAAAGTCAACACCAAAATTTACCAGCCCTTGTCATATAAGTAATTTGTAGGGGGAACCTGCCACATTCACCTAGAACCATATTATTACAACAATTTTTGCCAACTTTCAAGAAATATTTCCAAGTTTTTATTTGTATTTGCTCAATAATTTTACAATAAGTGGTACCCAAATTTCTGAACCATAACATACGGGTTTAACCATAGCATCAAATATTTTAAAAAGATCTACAAAAGCCAAAGCCCCTACTCTCTTTTGATATCTATGGATAGCCATAAGAGCTTTATTAGCTTCAGAGGCTAGAGTAGTCTGAGCCTTAGTCCAAACTAGCCGAGGTGTGAACACAATTCCCAAATACCTATAATAAGGAACAACCTCTCGCCTCTGACCACACAAAAACCATTTTTCATAATATCTCAGAGGTACATGTGGCTGCAGGGTTTTGTTTCAACCAAGCAACAACACACTTGACTCGGTTTATTCAAACAAACGATTTGAGTCTTCAGGCAGTTGATTGGTCAATCTGTGTGCTCTGTACATAGCCTGACCAATCAACTGCCTAAAGACTCAGATCAGTTGTTTCCATGAGCAAAGGCAAGTGTGGTGCTGCTTGCTTGAACCCTGCAGCCACATGGCTCGTTATGGCACGAGTCTGACACCCCTAATTTAACTGATAAATATGTTCATGTTCATGCTTCAATAAATAAAACCCGGCAATTACTGGCATTTCTTTAAGTAGGGAAACACCTCAGGATGTGCTGCTACTGGACAATAATCAATTCCAGAGATTTCACTAATAAGGATGTTTCATGTAGAGTTGCACTGCTGCCAAGCACAGGGTTCCTGATTATGTTCCTCGAGCTCGTGTTTTAATCCTCACACAACTACAGTGGCGATGCAGTAGATTTATTTCCACAAGCATTCAAATACTGTAATTATTTGAGCATCAAAAAGATCAACAAGGAGAAAAAAAAAAAAACATGATCCAGCTGGCAAGATGGCCGAGGTGTACCCTGCCCTCACCCAGAGACGGCTGAAATGGGTCCCAGCCTCCAGACTACCCTAAATAGGATTAAGCGGTTCAGAAAATGAATGAATGAAAGAAACCATGTGTGTAATATATTTAACCTCTGTTTTTAAAGCTTCGATTTTTTCCAGGGTATTTGTCTGTTTGTGACCAACTTTACTCAAAAATTTCTGAATGGATTTCTGTGAAGTTTTCATGGAGGGTAGAGAATGGGTCAAGAAACAAATGATTAGTTTTTGGTTTACCTCTGATAAGAAGAAGAAAATTTTGCTACATAAAGTTGAAACAAGCCAAGGGTTATCTGTCTTCCTTTCGGCTTTTTCCCTTTTACTCGGGAGTCGCCACAGCGAATCATCTGATTCGCACAT
This sequence comes from Plotosus lineatus, assembly GCA_024760905.1. Lineage (NCBI taxonomy): Eukaryota > Metazoa > Chordata > Actinopteri > Siluriformes > Plotosidae > Plotosus > Plotosus lineatus. The sequence continues at coordinate 52,482,723 of CM045734.1, forward strand.
TTTGATTTGGCAGAGGTTTTTACGTCGGATGCCCTTCCTGACACAACCCTTTTTAGCAAGGGACAGAAACACACTGACGGCTTTGCAGCTACTCTTTACGAAAGTCAGCAATGGTTCTTTTACATGAACCTCTCACCATAGACAGTGACAGACATGGCCCGCCTTTGATAACCCAGTTAGCCGCACTGGGGGGGACGGTGACAACCTTGTAGAGAGTGGGACTCGAACCCCCAACCTTTGGATCAGCGATCCAGCGCCCTATACCACTAGACCACCACTGCCCCTTTTATTATATTATATAATAAAATATGTTATATTAAGTCATATTCGGTGATCACCTTGCGCGATGCAGATTCGCGATTCATCACTGAATATGACTTTCATCCGGTCATCCACAATCCACAATTGCTTTTCCTTGGCCCATTATAACCTTGTTTTGATGATGGTTTTTGTTTAGCTTATCTGTATGTACAATCCCATTTCCTTTAGGCGGTTTCTTATGTTTCGGTCACAGACGTTGACTCCAGTTTCCTCCAATTTGTTTTGCTGTACATTTACTGTTTTCAAGACATATTACTTTATGTTTTGTCTTGATGCTTTTAATGTCTTCCTTGGTCTACCAGTATGCTTGCCTTGAGCAACCTTCCCATGTTGTTTGTACTTGGTCCAGATTTTAGACACCGCTGACTGAACATCCAACATCTCTTGCAACATTGCGTGATGATTTAACTTCTTTAAGAAGTTTGATAATCCTCTCCTTTGTTTCAAACGACATCTCTCATGTTGGAGCCATGATTCATGTCAGTCCACTTGGTGCAACAGCTCTCCAAGGTGTGATCACTCCTGTTTAACTGCAGACGAACGAGCAGATCTAATCTGATGCAGGTGTTAGTTTTGGGAATGAAACTTTACAGGCTGATTCCATAATTAGTCTGTTGGGCTTTTTACACCCGAGCCATAGCGGCTCATCAGGCCAGTGCTTATCCCCGGTTTCTGTATCGTGAACCAACCAGGAGTTCAACTCCTCCTGGATGGGACGCTAGTCCATCGCAGGTTACCTTCCCAGTATATTCTACTGGTACCCATTTATACTGCTGGGTGAACAGAGATACAGTTGTGGTTAAGACCTTGCCCAGGGTTCTTAGCACAGTGGGGGTCTAAGTGGGATTTGAACTCACAACCCCCCGATTATGAGCCCAGCACGCTAACCACTACGCCACCAAGCATATTGCCCCACATTCCATAATTACTTCCTCAAAATTGAGTGATTCCATAATTTATTCCCCTTGCTTGGTCTAAAAAAACAAAAACAAACTGTTACTACCACTTTTTTTTTTTCTTCTTGATTTCTTTAACGTTTCTTAAAGCCCGGAAGTTGGCATTTGAAATGATTTTAGTTGTAGGTTATGTCTGTGATCTTTTTTCCTGCAAAATTAAACAACTAAATGAACATCATCCGAGACTGGTGATTCCATAATTTTTGCCAAGGGTTGTACTCGATCATTGCTTGGTTATGGTAGTACCACGAATGATGAGTTTAAATTATATGGTTTGCTTTTATGGTACTTTCACTCATTTAAAAAAAAGCTCACATATCAATTCCCAGATTATTGCTTCTTAACCTATACGTAACGTAAGTGGAATGTACATCAACAGAAACAAGGGCAAAATAAGTTACTGGTAACACTCCCGCACAAAAACAGGAAGAGGTTTAGGGAATGTTGTACACTAGGGCTGTGATGTTTTGTCCTTTTTATCTTGAAAAGTGCTCAGGATTTGATGCAGCTGGAGGCAGTGGATTGTGCCAAATGCTGATTGAAAGAGTCTGAGAACTTGTTTGGCTTGTCGGAAGTGAGTTACAGGGAACACTGAGGCAGTTGCGCAATTTTCTTCTGTAAACCTCATGTTTCTCGATGAGCACAGGATTTAGCACAGGCAAAGCGAGTCTGTACTAGTACATTACATCATGAATTCATAGCCTTTATGAAACTTTTTTTTTTAATGAAAACATTTCTAGATGAAAAACTTACCTTGTGGTTCTGCTTTAAAGTGGAATTGAACCCAAACGCATGATTTAAGTCTGTTTCTATCTTTTCTTCATGTTAAAAGTAAAACAAGTACTAATCACACACAGAGGGATGGTATCATACTGCAAGAAGCAGGCAATTTCAAATGAAAAAGAGTCTGTTTAATACAGAAGTGCCTTTGTAAGACTGCATGGCTTATTTTTCATTTTGTTCATGTAAATGAGCAGACGCTTGTCTTCTTCTTTCTTCTTCTTCTTTTCCTTTCGGCTGTTCCCTTCAGGGGTCGCCACAGCAAATGATCTGCCTCCATCTCTCCCTATCCTCTGCATCTTCTACTCTTACTCCAACGACCTTCATGTCCGCCTTCACCGCATCCATAAATCTTCTCTTTGGTCTTCCTCTGGGCCTTTTGCCTGGTAGTTCCAACCTCAGCATCCTACGACCAACACTTACTCTCCATATCATGCAAAAACAAATTCTTTAATTATTATTCTCCTTTCGTCTTTTTCCAATTTTCAGGGGTCGCCACAGCGAATCATTTGATTCGCATGTTTGATTTGGCATAGGTTTTTACATTGGTTGCTATTCCTGACACACCCCTTTAGCAAGGGACAGAAACACGCTGATGGCTTTGCAGCTACTCTTAACAAAAGTCAGCAATGGTTCTTCTACATGAACCTCTCACCATAGACAGTGAGAGACATGGCCGGCCTTTGAAAACCCAGTTAGCTGCACCATGGGGGCAGTGACAACCTTGTGGAGAGTGGGACTCGAACCCCCAACCTTTTACCACCAGGCCACCACTGCCCTCAAAAACTAATTCTATAATTAATAATAAATAAATGTAATTCAGTAATTTCTGGGTATATTGTATACGATTCACTAGATTTTCGATTTTTTTAGTTTACCAGCTGTGTACTGTTATTTTTGCCATTATCTTGCCTTATCAGTTGTGTACTGTTATTTTTGCCATTATCTTGCCTTATTGTAACTGAGCTGTGCACTTCTCATAGGTCACAATTTCATACTCTCACGAGTAAAATCTACTGTAAATGGAGGTATATTGAAACAGGTGAATGCGGATTGCAACTTTGAAAATGTAATTAAAAACTACCTTATGGTGAAAACAGGTGTGGCCTGTGGTGTCGTGGTGAGGGTGCTGGGCTCATGATCAGGAGGTTGTGTTTTCGAATCCCAGACCCCTGGGCGAGGTCTTGACCACAGGTGTGCCTCTGTTCACCCAGCAGTATAAATGGATACCAGTAAAACTACTGGGAAGGTAACTTGCGATGGACTAGCATCCCATCCAGGAGGAGTTGAACTCCTGGTGGCTTCACGCTACGGAAACTGAGAATAAGCACTGGCATAGTGAGGCTTGGGTGTAAAAAGCCCAACAGACTACCTACCTCATGGTGAAAACTATATATAACTTCATATACAATTTCTACACGAGCCCACCTTTAAAAAAAAACAAAAAACAATTAACCCATTGTTTAAGGGAAAGTTTCAGGCTCTTAGAAGAAAATAGCCTCGATATCATGAACGGTGTTACCAAAGAAGACAGTCATTCATAATGATAGAAATTTTTTTCACAACACATACTAGTTTGCAATGTATGGCAATGTTGCAATGTTACCATATTTTATTGTTTTGGTTCCACTATGGAAAGTTGTTTTGCGACTTTTAAGACGTGCTGTATGAATAAAACTGAATTGAAATGACGCGATTGCAGTCTTGAAAACTGTTCACAAGATTTTATATCAATGTCCATAATGCGAGCTGGTTCTTTCCACTTGACTCCTTTTGATATGCATGTTGAAAGGCTGTTTAAGAAATATAAACATGTATTTTGGAGAGTGACTGCATATTTAAAGTGAAATTTTGGAGACTGAATTTGGGTTAGAATCACGACACAACTCCCTTAAACACACTGGAAGCCTAAACACATCCAGAAGAATCATCAGAAACATCTGCTTTTGCTTAATTTCACCATTCAGTGAGTTTTTCATTGTGTATTACTAAGCAATTCCAACTCCAATCGAAACCAAAATTACATAAACCCCAGGACGTTAAACGTTAAATGTCACATCCGAGGATGAATCGTGTAAATTTCCAATCAAAAAGATAAAAAAAGATAAAAAAAAAAGAATTAAGACAGCACATCAAGCATGTTATAGAAAATATCAACAAACAGACTTTAATCCGCAGCATCAATCTTAGAGATAAAATTTTGAATTACTAAAAAAAAAAATAATAATCACGAACTAAAATCCAGCTCTTTTATGATTCAAGCTTCATCTTAAAACCATCCAAAAAATTGAGGAAATCAGCGAAACATCTGTCCCGGCTGCTTGTAAATTGAACATTATTGATAACATATATATTGCATTGTCTCATTTAAAAATCCTTCCATCAAGTAAAAAGTTCTGTGGTGCGATTCTATCTGCATTTCTAAGAACCTCGCCTTTATCCATCCTACATAAGAATTAAAATACTCCGTGGTAGCGCATGGGAGTACCAAGACATCCAACCAAGAAGTGACACGCAGACAGGTAATCTTTGCGGTGTCCTCACAGAGGCAGGTCAGGGTTGGCTTGCTGCTTGTCCAGTGTTGGCTGAGCGAATGTGCCGAGTGCTGGCTACCTGAGAGGAGTTCCGGACGGTGGGCGTCTGAGCCGAGCTGTCCACATGGCTGTGTTCCAGACCAGCCCCCGAGTGCCTACACTTAGGAGAACTGCACTGACAGCTGAAATACTTCCTCTTAATCTCCCAATACTGATCTCCGTAATCAAACCTTTTGTAAAGAAGAAGAAGTCGTCAGAATGGGGGGGGGCCCACGTGGATAAACGGAGTGATGACCTAAAAGAAATTCTTACCCAAGCTCGTCTCCAGCCCGTATGGCTTTACAGGAGAACAGGGCGATACGTGGGAAGCGCAGGTCCTGGTGTTTGGTGAACACTCGTACAGGAAACAGATTGGGCTCACACAGGTGGTTCATAAATCTACTGACGTTGCCGTAGAACTGGGCATCGATGCAGTAGACCTCGCCAACCTGGAAGGGAACACAAAAAAAAAAAAAAAAAAAAAAACCCCACTAATTAAAAGCATTTATTCTACTCAAATAGGAAACTAGAGAATCTACAGCACAACCTGCTGGCCAGATGCAGCATAAAGCTCCTATGTCAAGCTCTGCCTGGACATGGTTTTTACGTCAAACTACAACACAGACCTTATTGTCCAGGTTGAACATGTAGGAGTCATTGTCTCTGATGTTCGCTTCGCCATCTGAAATGATCTCACCGGCAAACCTGCACAGGCAACAATGCCAGAAAAGAAGAAAACGATTTGGAACAAACAGCAGGAAATTAATCACGGATGAATTATTAATGATAACTATTATGGTTCCCTTTCTGCACTCCATTTCATATTCAATTAAAATCCCTTTTCTGGAAAGGGGACTATTTAAAGGCACACTGCAGCATTTTAAATATAAATCTCCATCAACAGTAATGTGCTGTATCTATACTGCAAGCGTGATCAATACCTACAAATAAATAAATAAATAAAGCCCACCATAAGGTTTCCAGGCTACTGAGGAAAAGAACAGAAAATCTATTCACTCTCTTAACCCTTTGATGCATGACCCTTTTCTTTGGATTATTTGCAAGCCCCAGTACCACCAAGCTGCCCTGTTGGTCCCTTGAATGGGGTCCTTAACCCAAAAATACACAGGTGTGTAATCACTCTGAATCAGATACCTTCATGACATAAGTACTGTAAATGTAAATCTCACTGATTGATAGGAAAAGACAGTATGAGCCACACCTCCCTTTCTGAGAAAACAACAAAGGATGCTGTGAACCAAGTGAACCACGGATAGCTACAACTTCGAAATTCAACTTCGCAGACTTAAGACAGTGTTAACAAATATTTAAAGCGTCAACCGTGGAACACAATTAATTGGAGTTAACATCACATGCTTATTAATTCAGTTTGTAGTTATGATTCCATACATCCATTCGCCAGAATGTTTAATCCAAGGTCGTGGGTCGGCTGGCGCCTTTCTCAGTCATCTCTGGGTGAAGGTGGCGTACATACATACGCGTGCACACACACACACACACACACACACACACCCTCACACCCTCACACACACACACACACACACACACACACACACACACACACACACACACACACAAAACCATTCAGAAACTCGCACCTAGAGGGCAATTTGGAACAGACAATTTGCTTAATGTGCAAGTTTATGGCATATGGGAGGAAACTGGAGTACCCGGAGGAAGCCTATGGAAGCAGGACAGATCTCACCAAACCTAGGACTTGAACTTAGGACCTTCCTGCTGTGAAGCAGACATGCTAACCATTCCAAACAGCAGCCCATTCTTCTTCTTCTTTTTATTGTTATTATTATTATTGTTTTTGTTGTTGTTGTTGTTATTATTATTATTGTTATTGTTATTGTACACCCCCAGTGCAGCTAACTGGGTTATCAAAGGCGGGCCATGTCTCTCACTGTCTATGGTGAGAGGTTCATGTAAAAGAACCATTGCTGACTTTCGTAAAGAGTAGCTGCAAAGCCGTCAGCGTGTTTCTGTCCCTTGCTAAAAAGGATTGTGAGAGGAAGGGCATCCGACGTAAAAACCTCTGCCAAATCAAACGTGCGAATCAGATGATTTGCTGTGGCGACTCCCGAGTAAAAGGGAAAAAGCCAAAAGGAAGACAGATTATTATTGTACTATCTTCTATGTTAAGTGTTTTATCAGGGTCAGACTGGCATTGGATCTAGAATTGAAGCTGGAATACATGAAGGGTCATAAAGTGTTAATAACCCATTATTAAAGTCTTGAACTTGTTTTTTTTTTTAATAAATGTTAGAAGTCTTACTCGCATATGAAGGCTCCTTCTGGAACGTCCTGCAGAGCTCTCACACCCCAGCCCATTTTAGCGGTGCGAAAGACTTGCAGTCGTACCCTAATGACACACAAACAACATGCTGTCGGTAATTAAGAGTCGAATGAAAAACTACTCATATACACTCACACGCTGCAGAGCACAAACAGCATCTACAAGAGCAAGCGTGTCATTACCGCAGTCGGTTTTGCACCACTCTGTTCCGGCACGTTCTCCAGCACGCACAAGCATGATTGCACTCAAACAGGAAGGGTGGGTCATCCCTACAGAACTCCTGCAGCAGACGGCCGTCCTGCACACAGCACAGATGAGAAGAGCAACCTCAGTGTGGTGATGGTGTAAAATGGTCGTGCAGAGGAATACAGCAGCGCAGCACTGACTGATTGGATTTTATTGTGATCATTTCAAATACTCTTGCAATAAAAATAAATAAATAAACACAATTAAAAACAAAACAGGAAAAAGATAGCTTACCCTATCATACCAGCAGCGTATGCTGAGCTGGCCACAGATGCAGTTGCTGGACGAACAGTCGTCTTTACACGTGCAGTGCTTCAACCCAGACACGATAAAAAAGATATATAGAAAATAAATAAATAAATATATAAATAAATAAATAAAATCTATATTTAAGTAGCGATAATGCCCGTGTTTTTTTTAAATAAGTAGAGGACCAAAATACAGTGTTGGTGCTAATGACATTTTATTTGATGTTCCTAATACAGATAATTAGTTTTCCATAAAATTATATTCTGATGTTTTTTTCATTGTTTTCATGTTGATATACTGTATTAATCCCACAAGAGAAAAGATTTCTTCTGCATTTAATCCATTCAAAGTGAGCACACAGACTTGATGCAGTGGACTACTGCACACATTGGGGACCTGGAGAGCAGCTATGGGTTAGGTGCCTTGCTCAAGGGCACTTCAGCCATTTATGTGGAGGAAGGGAAGGTGCTGCTCACTCCGACACCGAACAATCTTTGCCACTATTTTTTCCTGCTGGTTCGGGAATCAAACCAGCGTACTGTCCATTAGGCCATGGCTCTTTGTTTCTATCTAGAGTACTAAAATCTTACTTTTCTGAAAATTTCAAGATGCTAACATCAGCTATTTTGCAGATATGGTTTCATATGTCCCACTAAAAATAGTTTATCAGTGTTGTACTGTTTCACATGCAATTTTAATTGCAATTTATTCATATACCATCAACAGTACTGATGCTGAAACTGCTAAGATATTATAGACTGAATCTGTAATAAATACTTTTTGAATCGAAGAAAACCATTCAAAATTATGAATTTTATTATATATTTTACCCCAAAATTTATATTTATTCCAGCATATCTGCTAAAATGCTGCAGTGTCCATAACCACATCAAATTTATGTTGTAATATCTTAAAATTATACATCTTATAATAGTATACTTTTTCTGTATGAAGTGAAATCTGAATAAGCCAAGTTTCATTTGTATAACACATAAGATCCTTGAAATTTTTGAAATAGCAAAAGTTACGGATACTACATTAAACTAAACTCGTAAACAAACTGTATTTTTCTTCATCTCGATAAAATGTGTGATTCTCTGCAGTTGGTTCAACCCTGGATGATGCAATGTTGCATCATTCATTAGGCTGCAGAAACAAAGTATTACGAAAAATATCATCATATAATCCTACATGAAACCTCACCCAAATGAGACACTTTTCAGCACAAATACTGTGTTTAAGTCGAAAATCTTTGCAGGTATTTTTCTCTGATTTTCTCACCTGTAGGTGTTTGATATTTTCATCAATGTTCACTTGAGTGGTGAAACAGTTCTCGGGGACGTATTTGAAGTTTGGACAGGGTTCTTGGTCCACTCCATTCACACAGGTTACAGGGGCATCCTCGTAACCCCGAGACAAATCCCTAAGGTCACATCAGAAAAAGATCTGAACGTGACAATATTGCAAGAAGTTGCTGACTATATCATCATGGCTAGATATCACAAATTTGTTAAAATACTGTATTAGTTTATACATAACACAAAGACACCACTCATTAAGGTGGTAAGTGACTGGTGGCCTCCAACCATGGCTGTGCTGCTTGACCTTAGTGCCACCTTTGACACTGTTGATCATACCATCATCCTCCTTGACCGATTAGAAAATGTAAAAAAGAGGTTTATGTTCTACAGGGTTCTGTCCTAGGCCCGTTGCTTTTCCTTCTATACAGTCTACCTTTGGGTAATATCAGAGACATCAGCTTGATAAAGTTGAAAAATATGCAAAGGACATTAGACTTTGGATGCTGACTAACTTCTCTTATTAAACTCTGATAAGACACAGGTACTTGTAGTTGGATCTCAGGCAGCTACAAATAAGGTTTCTGATGATGTAGTAAGATTGGATGGTGTTTCAGTCTAATCATGCATAGAAGTAAAGAACTTTGGCGCTATTATTGACACTTGTCTTTCATTTGAAGCTCATGTAAATAACATTACTCTGGTATCCTTCTTTCATCGCAGTAATTTTGCTAGAAAAAGAAATATAGTGTCACCGCATGATGTGGAAAAGCTTGTTCATGCTTTTGTTACTTCGAGATTAGATAATTGCAATGCGTTGCTGTCTGCTTGTTCTAATAGGTGATTAAACAAGCTCTGGTTTGTTCAAAATGCAGCAGCAAGACTCCTTATTTACACTCCACTTGCTCCCAGTTAAATTTTGAATCAAATATAAAATACTACTTTTGAACTATGAAGCACTTAATGGTCTTGCACCACATTATCTTGGCGAATTAAAAAAATAAGGAAATTAACAAAGAACAGGTGGAAAAGTTAAGGAAAATGTCACAAAAACAAAGCAAATTATGCAAAAAAAAAAAAAAAAAAAAAAAAAAAAAAACCCCTAAACCAACACAAAAACAAAAAACAACCCAAAATCTCCCATCAAAACTGGATACATTGTTGCATCTGTGTGCGTGTCTGCGCAACCACACCTCCCTTTGCCAGAGCCAAGTATTACGTGTACTGCAGGATAATGTTTAATCATATTTCATACTTATATTTATGATCTATCTTTCTGTAGATTGTATCCATTTCTATTTTTACTTGTTTTTCAATTTCATTTCAATTTCACTTTTACTTTCGAGCTTGGACAGCTTGGTATCTCCGGATGTTTGCAAAACGAATGTTGCTTAGTTGGACAGCGTCTGTATTTATATTTTATTTACATCTTGTGTTATTTTTCAATGGTTAATTGTTATTCTAAGCATTTATAGCATTGGATATGTATTTATTGATATTATATACACATATACATGTACGTACATGTCACTCGGGGATGGGGGGATGATCCTACTTTGCGGATTTCGATGGTCGTGTGGGGATCTCGGTCCCAATTAATTGTGGAAAGTGAGGGATCCCTGAACTTGTAGTAATAATTAGGCTGAATTTGTAATTTATTGGTTAAATGACTGAATCAATCCCAAATTATTGGTTTCTTTAAATTCTACAATCACTATTAGTGATGTGTTACACATTGCACAGAAATTTTGAGTACACTTGAGAAAGTTTAAAATTGTAAAAAATATATATATATATATATATATATATATATATATATATATATATATATATATATATATATATATATATAAAATAATAATAATAATATAATAAAATAAAATAAATAAATAAATAGCCCTCAGTGAAAATGCTTAAAAATGTAAATAAACAAAACAGCCATCACCTTGAAACTTGCCATAGTAGTTACTGTATATTTACATTGCACTCAATATCACTTTAGTAAATGGTTTGTGGATCATTGTTTTGATGAATTAACTTACTTTTACATTGATTTTTATAAAATTTGGGGCATATTTATAAGGTTGAAAATTGTAAAAAAATATATATACAACAAATTGTTTACTGAAGTGACACTGAGTTCTCATTAAATATACAGTAACTATACTGATAGTCATTAAAAAGTCAGAGACATTTATGTATATCTGTGCTAGTGTGTGTGTGTTGGGGGGGGGGTTGGGTTGGTACATACCTCATAGCGTTATTGATGATGGTAGTTGAGTACTTGAGAAAATGGTGAGTTGTCATTTTCCACATGTCATTACACATGTGTAAGTCACTTTGAAAAAGTGGACAAAATGCAGTTTGAGCAAAACACTATGTGTATGTGCACATTCTGAGGACTGGTTTGGAGCCAATATAAAGACTCAAAAATGTCCACTATTATTAAATCTCATGCACGTCATAATGCCACGTCTATCATGAGAACAACATTTCTGGGCGATGGGTACAGTGGTGGCTGAATTGAGCAATGAAATGATGTAGCGAGGCGTACGAGTTTAACATTGTACACAACCCACCATCAAAAACCTGATTGGCCGTCACATCATGACAGGGTTAGTTGATGACAGGCCATGTCCAGGGCGAGAGAGGGTGACGACTCCCAAACAGGATCGCTACATCCAGTTGCAGCACTTGCCGAACCAGTTTCACCATGCTGTACCACCGCAGAAAGCAACCATACCCCGAAACCGATGGTTGTCACTTTAATTTTGGCAGGGGGCATTTTGTTTTGTTTGATATGCAAATTTTATTATTGACACTTGTTTGTTGGTTTTTTTTTTTTTTTTTTTTTGAAGCCAACATACAGCAAAATTTATTCAAAATACAAAAATCCAGTTTTGGGTACCAGAATAAAAATTGGCAAAAATGATGGTCTCACCCTCGGTGTACTATCGCAAATTTCAAGGTGATGGCTGCTTCGGTTATATCAAAAATTTTTAACAATTTAATGTGATTATTTCTGCCTTATTTCTTTTGTCAAACTTTTCATCTTTCTGAATTCCTGCATTGTTCCCTCTAGTCACCTTTTGTTTCTTTTTATTTGCTTTTTTTTTTTTTTTTTATTTCCATGCTTCAGTTTTTCTTTTGTATTCTTTCCCATAATTTTCTCTGACTTACTTTAATCATTTCAAATTTAGACATTATTTCATATTGTTGCTCTTAAAACTATTTAAAAACAACAAGAAAACAATGTATTAATTTAATTCATGTTTTCTTTTACTGTTTATCATTTCTCCTCCTCAAAAGAAGAGACTTTCCATTAATCTGAGCGAGCTGCTTCATCTACCTGCAGAGTAGCTGCTCTCCCTGTCTGTCTCTGCCTCTGCGGGCGTCCGTCAGCTTCTTGCTGGTGTTAAGGATACTCCACACCTTGGAGTTGATGCTACAGCAGTCTAAAGGAGTTTCTCCGTCCTTGTTCTTCAGGTTGACATCTGCTCCTCGGGAAAGAAAGAGCCTGCAAACAAGGTGGATTGTTCGAACTATGGACTGATCATTATGAAGACATTCAACATTCCTCTACACGCACTCACATAACACAGTCCAGCTGGTTCTGTCGGACAGCGATGTGCAGAGGTGTATCCCCGTGTATGTTCATAGAATGCAGGTCTGATCTGTTCTCCAGCAGCAGTTGAGCGATATCGGTAGATCCGGCAAACGCTGCCCAGTGCAGACAGATATTCTCCTCCTACAAATTCATTCAATGTCAGAGATCACAAGTGATAACTTATGAGTGAGGTCATGCTTTCTTTTTGTCTGACAGAATTTATAAGCACTTCTAATCAAATTCATAATAAGATTTTGATTATAAACGAGTTGATTGTAAATATTATGCTGAAACTGTGAAACACAATTCAGTGGAAACCCTGGTTATACTCCTGTATGGCGCATCAATAGGGTGCGCGATTATCACCCTACGATCCTGAATTAGAATCCAGGTTGATGCCACAGCCATCCGTGACGGGAAGTCCATAGAAGGTAATTGTCTGAGCTCTCAAGGGAGGGCAGGATGGCATATGCGCCACTGTCACTCACAGCGATTTTCACTGTTATGAAGAGAAATCCAGTCCTCAATTTATGAATGCTGGTGTGCATAACGTTTAAAATACGACATCTGATTGGTTTATTTTTCTTCTGTGTAATTGAGAAGATGTCTGCTACAGCCAATCAGAGCACATCTTACAAAACAGTCTAGTGTGTCTGTTTTCAATATGGCTGCGTGCTTGTAAACATGCAGTTTCAAATCACTTCATTTTCTATGATATTTTCTCGAGAAAGTGAAGAGAATTAAAAAAGCCAGGTAATCTAAAAAAATGACCAGAAAAGACCAAGAAGAGACTCTAATTGAAACAGAAGGTGTAACCTACAGTGCAGGGACATTTTAAATTGTTGGATGACAAACTGAAACATGTCAGGTGTGCTGAAACAGACTGTAAAAGTTTAAGTTGCGATTTCTCAGAATTGTATTTTTCTCTTCAAAAAACATGATGTCCTCACAATTAATTAATATTTTGCTATAATTTTTGGACAGTACGTCAATGATGGTGGTATCTATGCACTTAAACCAATAACATTTTAAAAATCTTAAATATTTATTGACCAAGGTGTGGTTTTGAATTACCAAAAATGTGGGGGGAGGGGGTTAAGTTTACAGCTGTTTCAATATTCAAAGTCTCTTAACAAGTTACATCTGTATATACAGGTGACGCGCGGTACAGCCCCCAACTTACGAAATTAATCCGTTCCAGAGCCCTTTTCGTATTGTGGGGATTTCGTAAATAGGGGCCGCATCTTACATGTTAAACGCCTAATTCGTTCCAAGGCTCCAGTCTTTGGGCTGGATAAACCCCATAAACCCTTTAAAAATGATAAAAGTACACCAATTTTGTATGAAATATGTGTTTAAAGTAAAAGAAATTTATTTATTAAACCATTTAAACATTTTGTTAACATATTAAACCATTTTCTTAACATATTTATTAATTAAACCATTATTAAACATTTTTTATTAACACACACACACACACACACACACATACACCTCTCTCTCTCTATCTCTCTCGCGCGCACTGCAGGCCACGCCCACAAGACATGGAATTCAAAGCGCATTCCCTGCTTGAGAAACTCAACTTTAATTTGATTCCTTAAGGGATCGGAATTCCAGATGAGCTCAAATGCGCCCACATTTATTCAACATTTACTGAATTAAGCAACTTAAAAATCTAAAAACTAAAGTATTATTCTCTCTCTCTCTCTCTCTCTCTCTATCTCTCATGCGCGCGCTGTGGGCCACGCACACAAGACATGAATTCAAAGCGCATTCCCTGCTTGACCATTTACTAAATTAAAACAACTTAAAAAACAAAACTAAAAATTTAGGTGAGATACACCCTGAAAGCTTGCCAGAGCAATTTCGGGGACAACAAACATGCAACCAGTCACACTCACATCTAGGGGCAATTTGAAACAGCCACCTAGACTAATGTGCATGTCTTTGGACTATGGGAGGAAACCCTCAGCAAAGCTGAAATTAATTCTCTCTCTTCATACCATGGACCCACCTTGTCTCTTATATGGATATCGGCTCCGCGGGCGATCAACAGCTTCACCTGCTCTGTGTGCAAGTTTTCAGTCGCCCAGGTGATGGGGGTCCAACTTCCGTCATCCTAACAGCAATCGGTTCACATTAATCCATCACAACACAACACCGTCTATTACAGTCTTACCGCAATTACCACATCAGCACTCTTAATTTATTAAATCCCTTTTTCACACACTCATTTTCTAAATAATAATAATAATAATAACAATAATAAAAAATGTGGTCATCTTCTGAGACACACAAGTCAAGAATTTCAGTGTATGAAGACCACTCAGGAGGAAGTGCAGATCACTGCTTACCTTACAGTTAACATCTACAGAGGAGGTGGATAAGAGATGCTGCAGAATCCCGATGTGGCCTCCTCGAGTCACCATATGGAGACACGTAGAGCCTCTTATATCCTACAAGAAGATAATCAGACAGCACTGGCTATTTACTGCAGCACTCAAGTGTATTAGTTACATATATTATTCTAACTTGGATAGGAGGAAGGATTCTCCTCAAACTAGTCCATTTATGCAGTAGTTTTAGAAATCAGTTTTATATATACGAGTCCTTCTCAAAAAATTAGCATATTGTGATAAAGTTCGTTATTTTCTGTAATGTACTGATAAAAATTAAACTTTCATATATTTTAGATTCATTGCACACCAACTGAAATATTTCAGGTCTTTTATCATTTTAATACTGATGATTTTGGCATACAGCTCATGAAAACCCAAAATTCCTATCTCAAAAAATTAGCATATCATGAAAAGGTACTCTAAACAAGGCTTTTAAAAACTCCCAGCCTGGTTCATTACTCAAAACCGCAATCATGGGTAAGACTGCCGACCTGACTGCTGTCCAGAAGGCCATCATTGACACCCTCAAGCAAAAGGGTAAGACACAGAAAGAAATCTCTGAGCGAATAGGCTGTTCCCAGAGTGCTGTATCAAGGCACCTCAGTGGGACATCTGAGGGAAGGAAAAAGTGAAAGAAGGGCCGATTCCAGACCTTGGGGGACCTGTGGAAGCAGTGGACTGAGTCTGGAGTAGAAACATCCAGAGCCACCGTGCACAGGCATGTGCAGGAAATGGGCTACAGGTGCCGCATTCCCCAGGTCAAGCCCGTTTTTAACCAGAAACGGTGGCAGAAGCGGCTGAGCAGCACTGGACTGTTGCTCAGTGATCCAAAGTACTTTTTTTTGGATGAAAGCAAATTTTGCATGTCATTCGGAAATCAAGGCGCCAGAGTCTGGAGGAAGACTGGGGAGAAGGAAATGCCAAAATGCCTGAAGTCCAGTGTGAAGTACCCACAGTCAGTGATGGTCTGGGGTGCCATGTCAGCTGCTGGTGTTGGTCCACTGTGTTTTATCAAGGGCAGGGTCAATGCAGCTCGCTATCAGGAGATTTTGGAGCACTTCATGCTTCCATCTGCTAAAAATCTTTATAAAAAATTCATTTTTCAGCACGACCTGGCACCTGCTCACAGTGCCAAAACCACTGCTAAATGGTTTACTGACCATGGTATTACTGTGCTCTATTGGCCTGCCAACTCTCCTGACCTGAAGCCCATAGAGAATCTGTGGGATATTGTGAAGAGAAAGTTGAGAGACACCAGACCCAACACTGTGGATGAGCTTAAGGCCGCTATCAAAGCATCCTGGGCCTCCATAACACCTCAGCAGTGCCACAGGCTGCTTGCCTCCATGCCACGCCGCATTGAAGCAGTCATTTCTGCAAAAGGATTCCCGACCAAGTATTGAGTGCATAACTGAACATAATTATTTGAAGGTGTATCAAAAACACTTTTTTTTCTCATTGGTAGGACGAAATATGCTAATTTTTTGAGATAGAAATTTTGGGTTTTCATGAGCTGTATACCAAAATCATCAGTATTAAAACAATAAAAGACCTGAAATATTTCAGTTGGTGTGCAATGAATCTAAAATATATGAACGTTTATTTTTTATCAGTACATTACAGAAAATAATGAACTTTATCATAATATGCTAATTTTTTGAGAAGGACTAGTGTGTGTGTGTGTGTATATATATATATATATATATATATATATATATATATATATATATATATCTCATAACTATAGATAATTGTGGAATACCAACCATAAAAGCAAGTATATGCTTCCTCTGAGACACGTCATGCCAGCCGACTGCAACACTGCACATACATATCAGTGGTTGCTTGACAATTTGAGAAAAGTGCCATCTACACCCTTGTATGCGTTGTGTATACAGGGCTCACAAATACGTAAATCTGCCATCACCACAGATATTATCCTTTCCCATTAGGCCACCAAAATGAAACACCAACCCCTGACGTGCATCCTGAAATTATAATATTCCAAGAGAATGAAATTTCCTTTTCTATGTGCTGTCCTAGCTGCTATTTGAATAAAAAATGAACACAGAACAAACTGGTAGACTTCACTGACTAGAAAGTTATTGGATTGCATCATAGCAAACAATATAATTTTTAAAAAAAATTTTCTCTTGAGCACTCTGCGTATGATGAGTTGGTGTCTCGTATATTTCTGTTTGGCAAACACAGAGAACACACTGAGTCGTTATGCGACTAAGAACCAATTCCATTTTTATACATACGAATGAGTTGATTGTGATTCAATTCATCAGAGTTTATTGAAACCAAAATTCCAACATAACCAACTGGCTAAGTATACGTGAGGTTATGAATTGGATTCACAATCATAGGAATCAGATGATGGTGACAATTAAGCCATTTAATGCCCTAACGTATTATACTTGACCTGTTACAGAAGTGGAATAATTAAATCTTTATGTAAAATGAATAGAACAGCCCATTGAATAGGTGCACATGCCTATACTGAGTGCATGTTTGCAAACAAGGTCATCATATGATCACTCTGTTAACACTCACTGACATTATATTCTCACTGAGCTGAGGCAGAGTACACCCTGAATAGACCATATAAGAACAACACACAACCAATCACACCTATACTTGGGGGCATTTTTGAACCAGTCAATCACCTTGCTGCCTTTAAGGAGATGAATTCATGAGCAGAACATGAAAACGCTACACAGAAATGCCTGAACCCGGGACTCAAACCCAGGACCTTCTTGCTGTGAAGCAGGTGTGCCACTGAGTATGCCGAGGTTCTGCCCGGACATAACATTAAATGAGTCCAAATGTGGAAAAATCCTTTCCCTACTCTTACCTTGTGTGACGTGGAGGCGCCAGCCTTCAGTAGGTACTCTACTGTCTCCATGTGGTTGTTCTCACAGGCGTCCATCAGGGGAGTGCGTTGCCTATCATCACAGGTGTCAAGGTTTGCTCCTGCCTTAAATGCGCACACACACACACACACACACACACACACACACACACACACACACACACACACAAATGCTTTTAAAAACATGCTCACAGCAAACCCCCAATTCAGGAAACTCTGCATATGGAGGAAACTGAGAGGATGCTGTTAGCCACCACATGATACATTAAAGTACCTGAACTAGGATGTGGCAGACCTCTTTGTGGCCCTCAGCAGCAGCTGCGTGGAGCGGAGTGCGCCTTCTCTCACTCTCCATCTGCAAGTTGGGGTCCGTTCCTTCCACTGATCACCATTTATATATAAAAAAAAGGGACGCAGGGTTTACAATATTGCTTCACACAGGTGATAGGAAAGTTCATGCAGTGTGTCTAAACACGCAGCGGATGCGACGGCGCAGACATGCCGCAGATGCCACGGCGTGAACACGTCTCGGATGTGATGCCATATATGTCACAGATACGATGGTGTATATATGTCGTGGATATGATGGTGTGTATATGTCGTGGATATGATGGTGTGTATACTGTATGTCATGGATATTATGGTGATATATGTCATAGATATGATGGCGCAGATATGTCGTTGATGTGATGGCGTGTATATGTCGTGGATATGATGGCGTATATATGTCGTAGATATCTTCTTCTTCTCCTTTCGGATTTTCCCTTCAGAGGTCGCCACAGCAAATCATCTGCCTCCATCTCACCCTATCCTCTGCATCTTCTTCTCTTACACCAACGACCTTCATGTCCTCCTTCACCACATCCATGAATCGTTTCTTTGGTCTTCCTCTAGGCCTTCTGCCTGGTAGTTCCAACCTCAGCATCCTACTACCAATATATTCACTATCCCTCCTCTGTACATGTCTAAACCATCTCAATCTAGCCTCTCTGACTTTGTCTCCAAAACCTCTTACATGTGCTGTCCCTCTGATGTGCTCATTTCTGATCCTATCCATCCTCGTTACTCCCAAAGAGAACCTCAACATTTTCATCTCTGCTACCTCCAGCTCTGACTCCTGTCTTTTCCCCAGTGCCACTGTTTCTAAACCATACAACATCGCTGGCCTCAACACCGTCTTGTACACTTTTCCTTTCATTCTTGCCGATACCTTCCTATCAAACATCACACTTTTCTCCAACCATTCCAACCAGCCTGCACATGCTTCTTCACCTCTTTTCCACACTCTCCATTGCTCTGGATTGTTGAGCTTAAGTACTTAAAATCCTCCACCTTCTTTATCTCTGCTCCCTGTAACCTCACCGTTCCTGTTGGGTCCTTGGCATTCATATACATGTATTCTGTCTTACTGAGGCTAACCTTCATTCCCCTCCTTTCCGAGGCATACCCCCACCTCTCTAGATTTTCCTCCACTTGTTCTCTGCTCTCACTACAGATCACAATGTCATCTGCAAACATCATAGTCCACAGAGATTCTTGTCGAACCTTGTCTGTCAGCCTGTCCATCACCATAGCAAACAAGAAGGGGCTCAGAGCTGACCCTTGATGCAGTCCTACCTCCACCTTGAATTCTTCTGTCACACCGACAGCACACCTCACTCACCACTGTCTTACATCTCTTATACATGTCCTGCACCATTCTAACATACTTCTCTGCCACTCCAGACTTCCTCATGCAATACCACAGTTCCTCTCTCGGCACCCTGTTATATGCTTTCTCCAGATACACAAAGGCACAATGCAGCTCCTTCTGACCTTCCCTGTACTTCTCTATTAACATCCTCAAGGCAAACACTGCCTCTGTGGTGCTCTTTCTTGGCATGAAACCAAACTGTTGTTCACAAATGCTGACCTCTGCCCATAGTCTAGCTTCCACTATTCTTTCACATAACTTCATCGTATGGCTCATCAACTTTATCCCTCTGTAGTTGCCACAACTCTGCACGTCTCCCTTGTTCTTAAAAATGGGCACCAGCACACTTCTCCTTCATTCCTCTGGCATCCTCTCACTCTCTAAGACCTTATTGAATGTTCTTGTCAGGAAATCTGCTGCTGCCTCTTCTAGACACGTCCATACCTCCACCGGTGTGTCATCAGGACCAACTGCCTTTCCATTCTTCATCCTCTTCAATGCCCTCTTCACTTCACCCTTACTAATCTTTGCTACTTCCTGGTCCTCAACAGGCGCTGCACGTCCTTCCCATCTCTATTTATCTGCTGTGCCAACCTGTGTAAATGATTTTCTCCCTCTTTACTTTCCAACTGAGCATACAAGTCATCATACACCCTCTGTTTGGCCTTTGACACCGCTACCTTCGCCTTACGCTGTGTCTCCCTGTACTCCTGTTTACTCTCTTCAGTCCTATGTCCCACTTCTTTTTAGCTAACCTCTTCTTTTGTACACTCTCCTGCACTTCCTCATTCTACCACCAAGTCTCCTTATCTCCTCTCCTTCTAGATGACACACCAAGTATTTTCCTACCTGCCTCCCTGATCACATTAGCTGTGGTTGTCCAGTCATCTGGAAGCACTTCCTGACCACCCAAAGCCATTTTCATCTCCTCCTTGAAGACAACATGACACTCTTCCTTTTCCAGCTTCCACCACTTTGTCTTCTGCTCTGCCTTTGCCTTCTTCACCTTCCTCACCATCAGCGTCATCCTGCACACCACCATCCTATGCTGCTTGGCAACACTCTCACCCCCTACTACTTTGCAGTCACGGACTTCCTTCAAATTACATCGCCTGCACAAGATGTAGTCTACTTGTGTGCTCCTACTTCCGCTTTTATAAGTCACCATATGCTCCTGTCTCTTCTGGAAGAAATTATTTACCACAGCCATTTCCATCCTTTTTGCAAAATCTACCAACATCTGTCCTTCTGCATTCCTGTCCTGGATACCAAACCTGCCCATCACTTCCTCATCCCCTCTGTTTCCTGCACCAACATGTCCACTGAAGTCTGCCCCAATGACCACTCTTTCATCTCTGTGGGTATTCTACATCACTTCATCTAACTCACTCCATAATCTCTCCTTCTCTTCTAGCTCACATCCTGCCTGTGGGACATAAGCAACATTGAACATCACGCCTTCAATTTGTAACTTGAGACTCATTACTCTGTCTGACACTCTTTTCACTTCTAGAACAATGTCGTGGATATAATGGCGTATATATGTCGTGGATATGATGGCATATATATGTCGTGGATATGATGGTGTGTATGTCGTGGATATGATGGTGTGTCTACTATATGTCGTGGATATGATGGCCTATATATGCCGTGGATATGATGGTGTGTACGTACATGTTGTGAATATGATGGTGTGTACGTACATGTTGTGAATATGATGGTGTGTATACTGTATGTTGTGGACATTATGGCGTATATATGTCGTGGATATGATGGTGCATATATGTCATGGATATGATGGTGCGTATATGTTGTTGATATGATGGCGCGTATATGTCGTGGATATGATGGCGCGTATATGTCGTGGATATGAGGCGTGTATATGTCGTGGATATGATAGCGTGTATATGTCGTGGATATGATAGCGTGTACATGTCATGGACATGATGCCGTTTATATGTCATGGATATGATGGTGTGTATATGTCATGGATATGATAGCGTGTATATGTTGTGGATATGATGGCGTGTATATGTCGTGGATAATTACCCAGCATGTGCATGACTTGCTGAAGCTCTCCTTTCTTAGCGGAGAAGAACAGCTCCTTGGGAGGAAGCTTTATCCTTTTATATCTGAGAAAGCGAGCAGGGAAATGACACTTCATCAAAATAACGTAAACATTTCACGACTGCTACAGGCAATGCCTCTTTAATCACCTAATCACGTACTACAGATGAAAAGCTTTTGATCATGAATAATGAATTCATTTTTGTCATGGTATTTCAATAATAAAATTGCTAACATGCTTATTCTTTTAATATGCAAGTGAGAATCTTTTTAGATCTCGACATGGGTGGCGCACTGGTATGACTGTTCTGACACATCCACCTCACAGCAAGAAAGTCCGTTGTTCAAGTCCCGGGCTTGGGTGATTCTGTGCGGAGTTTGCATGTTCTCTCCACGCTTGCATGGGTTTCATTAGGGTACTCTGGTTTCCTCCCGCAGTCTCTTATATGGAGATCAGGTCGGAGCCGATATCCATATAAGAGACAAGGAATGTTTTTGGTATGAAGAGAGAGAATTGAATTCTTGTTATATTTTTATGGATCAGTTTTGCTGAGGGTTTCCTCCCATAGTTCAAAGGCATGCATGTTAGGCTAATTAGATCAGGGGTCAGGAACCTTTTTGACTAAGAGAGCTAAAAAAGACATTTTTAAATCTAATCCTCTGAGAACCATATATACATATTAATACTGAATACAACTAAATTGAAAAAGAAGACCAAGAATTTGAGAGTATAATAAGACTCTGAATTTATTTTAAACAACATTGTAACAACGAATTTATTTATTAATAAGAGAAGTACTTGTTACTATTAATGCGAATTTTGCAAGACTCACACGCTGAAGTGTTTGGTATGTGACAGGAAGTGCGTCCCAAGTTTTGGCAATTAGCTGGTCTGCGAGTTGAAGTTTTTCCATGTCTGTCCATTTGTGTTTGCTTGCCAGCTGTGCTTGGCTTCATGGAAATGAGCCGATCAAAAACGAGGAAATTTACCTCTTTACTCAAAAACAATACGTGCAGTCTGTGGTTATTGTTATAATCCAATAAAATTAGACTTTCAAGATATCGGGCCCGCCCGCATACTGGAGTACAGAAAGGATTGGCTCTCCGCTGCGCACCACAGTGACATGGCATTGAAAATAAATTTATAGATTTAAATGCGTGAGATTTATTCATCTGTTTTTGTTTTATTTGATGTTTTTTTGTATTTTTATTTAAATAACAGTGCAATTATGTATTTGTTATTCTGTTAAGAAAGACTACCTGATTAATCTGAGAGCCAGATACAGTCATCTAAAGAGCCACATCTGGCTCACGAGCCATAGGTTCCCGACCCCTGAATTAGAAGTTTCAAATTGCCTGTAGGTCACGTGTAAGTGTGTGTGTGTGTGTGTGTGTGTGTGTGTGTGTGTGTGTGTGTGTGTGTGTGTGTGTGTGTGTGTCGCTCCAGCCTCCCTGTGACCTCAATAGGATTAAGCAGTTCATCAAATGATAATTGAGCGAAACACTCAACATTTCCAGCATTCCAGTAATAGCATTCCAGTTACATACTGGAAAATAATAAGCGCAGATATTTTTATAATCAATCCCTTAAAAGGTACTTAATCCTAAAAGCCTCCTTCCATAACAACCTGCAGGTATTGGAGCTTACGTTTCATCCTCCAGTGCTTCCAGTACCGTCTCCAGCGACTCTACGGCAGGTTCCGCAGGTGAACCAGTAGGTGAGGACTCGGATCTCTGTTTTCTACAAAATATTACTCGATCAACACTTTAATAATAAAAAAACGAGAATCCTGTAACAAACATTTAAATCACAGAAGTCATAGTTCTGAGCTTACTCTGCTGAAGAGGCATCTCCTTTGTGTCCAGGCGTGGCAGCTGCATTGACGGTAACATGAGTGGGAGTAATAGTGGGAGTGGCTTCAGGTATAGTGACCTCTTTCGCCTGGCTGGCATCCTCGCCGCAATGTGGGCAGAAGAGCTGACCACGAATCGTCGAAGCACAGCTCTTGTGGAAGCGGTGAGAGATGTGTCCGTCTGGCTGGCATTCCATAAACGTTCCCTGAACAAGAGCTTCATTTCAATCTTCTCATAAAACTTTCCTTGAATCATTTCATTGATTTTTTTATTTTTTATTTTGGCATCATCCTTTAATATTTTATTCTACAAGAACATTATGCAGGATGGATCAGAACTCATCGTCTCTATAAATATTTGTTCTCTTAATTTGAGTGCCAAGCCAGGCCTTGCCAATTAAATCATTTACTGTCAACAAAATCACAGACAGTAAAATGTATAACTGTATTCAGCTCAAAGTTATTGATTAGATTATATATTCATGGTGAATAATATACTGTGTACATCTCTAGGGAAGAAACTCACCAGGGACCACCTAATACGAGACTACCATTATACCGGTGTCCCAATTCAATTTGTATTGCGATTCTGTAAGGATTCTAGAAATACAGACGCTCCCCATCTTACGAACGAGTTACGTTCCAGACGGCTGTTTGTTTGATGAATTTGTTTGTAAGTCGTTACCGGGTGTTCTTTAGAGTGGAACGTACGTTTAAAGCTTGTATAAGTAACCGATTCAAGTTTGTACTGCATACAATCTCTCTCTCTCTCTCTCTCTCTCTCTCTCTCAGCAGAATCATGTTATTTCATTCTATTGAATTTATCATTTATTGGTCCAGGGTGCAAACCGAAATGCACCATAAATTATCAAGCTAATTGTGATGTCAGGAACTTTCAGCCGGACCCAAAATGCAGGAGACACTGAGACACTTTATTGTTACAGGGAGGCACGTGAGTGAGGGGGAAACGTAGTTACTGCTTGTGAGTGCGGAGCTGAACACAAGAGCCAGAGAGATCACAGGAAAACATGGACGTGAAGAGGGACAATCTTCTAGCACCGGGATGAGCGCGCTGCTCGGCTTTATAGTACATAATGGGTATAATAAACATCAAAATGCTGAAAAATTATTAAAATTATAAAATGAACACTCTGTACATTATCAATATCATTATGTCCCGTGTTTAAACTCCTGATTATTCTCAAGCTCTGATCAGATTTACAGAGAGTTTCACTCTTATCCAGTTCATAATAATACTGGAGTCAATTTGTTTCTTCTTTGAAAGTTTTGGCAGGAGTTCAGAAATGTATTGTTCTGCTTCTCTTCCCAGACCTCCCAGTGTAAAGCACGTGCCAGCCACGCCCCTGTGCCGGAGCCTAGTATTAAGTATACCTCAAGATAAAGATTAATCACAGTTAATAATTATATTCATAATATATCTTTGTATAGATTTTATTCCATTTCTATTACTACTTGTTCTTCAATTTCATTTCACTTTCGACCTCGGACAGTCTTGTTCTTATCTCCAGATGTTCGTAAAACGAATGTTTGTAAGCTGGGGAGCGTTTGTATGCAGGTTTTTTTCTGGTTTTCTTGATACAAGTTTAAAACCTTGAATCAATCACTCTCTTATTTGAAAAACCCCTTAAATCCTACTCTCAGGGTGTTGGGGAGGCTGCTGGAGCCGACCTTAACCAATATTGGACGAAGGTGGGGGTACACACTGAACAGCACGACAGTGCAAGGCATCGCACGTGCCTTCTCATACCTACGCCGACGTTCACATCGGGGGGCTAATTTAGTAATTAACGTGCTTGAGGAAACTCATGCAAACACAGTGAGAACATGCAAACTCCAAACATAAACAGTGATTTAAACCAAGTACCTTCTTGATGTGAGGTGGACGTGCTAACCCACTACACCGCCCTAATCGTGAACCATAAATAAAAAACTCTCCTTGAGCTGATATGGCAGTTAAATGCTCAATACGAAGCCTTCAAGTTGAAGTGAAGTACAGTTCAACAGCCGTCTTGACATTTCTTGGTTCTTTATTGAATAGTTCATTGACATATTGCAGTTATCCGTCAGACTCTACTCACAGCTCTGCAGAAGACGCCACAGCCTGGGCAGCTCTGGTGTTTCACCATACCGGCCCGGTGATCCTCACACAGCACCAGCAACGGAATCCGCAGAGATGGACGCATCATCTCCTGCTTATGGATTGGTCTTCGACATAAATTCAGCTATGTGTGGAGAGCGGTAGAAACAGGAAGTTAAAGAGAGAGAGAGAGAGAGAGAGAGAGAGAGAGAGAGAGAGAGAAAGATAGACAGAGAGAGAGAGAGAGAGAACAATACCTTCCCATCTACACCCTCTACAGCCATGCACTTTCCCTCTGCCAGCCTGACTACATCCTGGTTCCTGGGTGTCTCCATGCGGCAGCTGCACAGCGGCGGCTCCAACATCTCATCGGACTCCATATTTTCCTTATCCTCAGGCAGACCTGCAGAGCAAATGCTATTTCTCAGTTATTCTGGAAGAGACAAGTCTTAATCAACTGTTTATGGAAAGCCAAAACCGTCCTTGAGGTTAATCACAGTGATAACGGCTATGCTAATTACAAACTCATGATTGGAGCTTAACATGGTACCACACCATTGCTCGGTGTTTCTTAATGTTTTCACGTTAACTCTTATTTGACTGCGGGTCCGTTTAACATGGATCACAGGTCAAATACGAGTTAGTGTGGAGTGAAGCTTATCATTGGGATGTAAAAAGCGATGCGAGTGTCCACACCGAGTACCTGAGTGTATAGCAGTGAGGACGCTCTCCTGCGCCAGAGTGTGTATCGGCAGCTCTGTATATTCTTCTCTGTCAATTTCGGGAGCCTTCACACAGCTTCTGCTCTTGTTCTGCTGTTCGGCTGCGACTTCTTCAGCTGCCCTTCCGACCTGCTTCTTGTTGCTGTCGAGGTTTGATCGGGGTTTAAATGCCTCCTCTAAAGGCAGCTGTAGCCCTTTTATTCCATGTGACACTGGTTTCTAGTAAAGATATAAAATAAGCAGGGAAAACAGAGCGAAGGAGAAACTGATCCATCAAAATGCGTTATAAATCTATCAAAATGCATTAAATGTTTATAAAACCACCCACAATGTGTGTGTGTGTGTGTGTGTGTGTGTGTGTGTGTGTGTGTGTGTGTGTGTGTGTGTGTGTGTGTGTTACACAGAAGGTTAATTGTAGATTTTGGTGAAATTCCACCAGCTATGGTCAAGAAAGGCACATTCGGAACCAGGAATATTTTAAAGAATTACAACACCGAGACATTTGGAAAGTGTGGCACAACAGCAAGCCGGGGTGGGGGGTGGGGGGGGGCTGTCTGGTGTCTTGGCCAGTGTGAATTGCTGTGTTTGTGTGTTGGCCATCTGATGGTCTGTAGAGCTGTTCAAGATGTACCCTACTTTTCTCTAGCGTCAGCTACATAGGAACCAGCCTCCCAGCGTTGAAGAAAATGAGAGTAGGATATATATATATACACACAAATATATATACACACACATACACACACACACACATATACAGACACTCCATTCGTTCATTCGTTTTATGTATTTTTCAATTTTACATTAAAAAAAAAAATTATGTCAAATTTTGAGTTTAGCGTGCTCTCTGTAGTACAAGACGTACCTACGTAGTACATTGACGTAATATGCTACTTCCACATGATGCTGCGTCCATTGTTTTCAAACGACAGACTGAACGTTCCCTCCTTCCTCCCAGTTCACCGCATGTTACCCTTGTGTTAAGACGTCGTCTCTGTGATCTTTGTGTTTACACTGTTTTGTGGACTTTTGTAACCCTTAGCAGATATGGTTGGTCAGAAGCGTAAGCCTACTAGTGATATTAGTAATCAGAAAAAGCGGCAAGCCATCTCGTTAGAAACGAAGATGGCTATTATCAAGAAAATTGATGCTGGTGAAAAACATGTGAATGTTGCACGTTTCTTCCAAATGGCTTTGGTTGACCATCATAACCATTTACAAGCAGAAAGATCGCATCACAGAGAATGTTAAAGGCGATATTTGATGAGTTAATTTGATTAAAATTTATCTATTTGAAATTAATGTTGATATTATTTGATATTTTTGATATTTTTTACAATGTTATGTTTATAATAATTGATTTAGGGGTGTTTATGAGATACAGTAATGTTATTTATGGATGTATAGTACAGTATGAACGTCATGCGTCACTGGAACATACAGAAACAACTTACTTTTTTTTTCACTTTACGTTCGGCCGTGCGGAACCTAATTAAAACGTAAGTCGGGGAGCATCTGTGTGTGTGTTTATATATATATATATATATATATATATATATATATATATATATATATATATATATATATAGTCGACCCCCTACTTACGAAGAGTACGTACCCCAGGATACGAAATCCCCGAGTTATGAAGATCATGTTCCGAAGTTTCCGTCCCCGGGATACGAAAACAACCCCCCTCTTATGAAAAGAAATTCAAAATTCAAACGCGCCAATCAAAATTTCACACGATGCGCGAGTTGTCCTCTCATTGGCTGTGTCTCAACATCCCGCCCTGCTGGCCTCCCAGATAGAGACAGAAGGAAGCTTAACTCTAGTTTTTAGTTTAGTTTTTTTAAGTTGTTTAATTCAGCAAATGTTTAATGAATGTGGGCGCGTTTGAGCTTATCTGGAATTCCGATCCATCAAGGAATCGAGTTAAAGTTGAGTTTGAAGCTCCCTGTCAAGCAGGGAATGCGCTTTGAATTCCACGTCTTGTGGGCATGGCCCGCAGCGCGAAAGAGAGAGAGAGAGAAAGAGAGAGAGAGAGAGAGAGAGAGAGAGAGAGAGAGAAAGAGAAGGAATAACACTTTAATTTTTAGTTTAGTTTAGTTTTATTAAATTTTATGACATATCCGAGTGAAATTTTAGTAGTATACAAGATTTTGCATTGCATAGGCCACATTTATTAATTTATTGTGATTTATTGTGATTTAGTGATCTTATCGTGTTTGTGAACGTTCTGCACCGCAGAGAAGAGCTATTGTCAGTGGTGAGTACAGTACTTATTTATATATAAATTCTATTTAAATATTAATACATTACAATATTTACATATGCATAATGTTTAATATACACTTCTTGTATTGTATAGACGCGAAAACATATAGAAATGAGACAACATGGTTGAAATGAGAGGGGCGTTCCTACTTCGCGGTTTTTCGAATATCGCGACCAGGTCTGGTCTACATTATCCGCTATATTCAAGGGATGAATGTATATATATATATATATATATATATATATATATATATAGTGATCATTACAGGCTGCGCCATTGCGCCAATAGCGCATTAATTATGCCTGTGTCCCCACTGAACTACATGTCCGTGCGTCAGCCGGGCACATAGAAAATGTCTGGGGAAATCTAGTTTATCATATTGTTTAATTTTAAAAGTTAATATCGTTCAAAGAAATGCTAAATAAATCATGCCGGTGAGGACATTTGCACTTAGCAACGGTAATATGAAAGATAGCACGTGACTGGCCAGTGGCTCCCGAGCTGACAAATCACAACTGCTATTCCTTCGCAAACATGATGCAATGCACTTCATTCGTTTTGGGCACATGAGTCTAGAATCCACTTTTACAGAGTTCGCTTTGCTCCAAATTAACACACATGTATATAATGCGCATGCCCCAGTGCTTACCCACACTACCCTTGCTCGCGATCCGTGAAAATGAACCCAGCCCCTGATGTTTACTATGGAAACATAAAATGGCATCCAAAGCGAAAAAACATTGCTCACAACAGAGACATTTATTAACAATGTGGGGTGCTAGTAACCAAGTGTCAAAATGTATCTAATTCCGGTGATATCACTGATAATACTAGTTGCATTGCTACCGCTAGTGACAGTGGGGTACTTGTAGTGCTAGCACTGCTACTGCTAGTCATATTGAGACTGCAATCACTAACGTTAGCACTGAAGGTTTGGAAGGGAAAGAAAGACAGGGATTTTTTTTGTAGCAAATAAGGTGAAAATACTGTCAACAGCCTGAAAGCACAGCAGAAACTTTGAATTATAATATTGGAAGTCTGTTACTGTCGGTTAAAAACAGTTTGTGTTGTATTTTGTCAACTTCCAAGTATTTTTAAATGTTTGGTTTTGTTTAATTCTGCTATGTGCCTGATGTAAATTAAAATACAGACAGTGTTAAAAACAGTTTGTTCCACTTTTAAACTTGAAGTGTTGTTACCTTTAATCTGCTAAAATAAAAAATTACAACTTCAAAGCAATAAACTTACTTTACCACTAAATTTATAGAGTAGTATGTGATACATCATGTGAAATATTATTATACATTACATTGGAGTATTTACTAATTTAGGTCCAGTTTTTACCAGTGAGCTGTCAGAAAATAGCAGAATTAGTTTCTTGGAATAATGTAATATATAATAATTTGACCCGTTATTATGACCCCTAGTTTTTGCCAATGTCCCCAGGTTTTTTTTCTCTAGAGTCCAATTTGTCCCCATAAAAGTTTGATCTGTAATGAACACTGTATCTTCTTTTCCTTTCGGCTGCGCCCTTCAGTGGTCGCCACAGCAAATCATTCGTCTCCATCTCACCCTGTCCTCTGCATCCTCTTTTCTGACTCCAACGACCTTCATGTCTTCCTTTCCTTCTTTGACCAACAGTAGTCCAATTTCCATCAGCACCCTGTTGATTGACAGCACTGATGGCGGTCGTTGTTAACCCGGGCCTCGACCGATCCGGTATGGGAGTAATACTTCTGATTTGCATCATAAAAGTTTGGCTTTGGTTTTACGTCGGATGCCCTTCCTGACACAACCCTCTGCATTTCTCCGGGCTTGGGACCGGCATAAGGGGGAGAGACACTGGTTAGTGCCCCCCCCTCCCCCCTCATGGCTGCATTTAATGAACACTGTATATATATCAGGGATTGCTTGGCAGAGGTTTGCACTCTGTAAGTGCACTTGTGAATCCATCTTCAGATGAATTCCAATATTAATGAACTGAGTTAACCATAACCTCCTATTGATTATAAATAAGCACTCGTGTTTTATACATAATAAGATAAAAGCACTCACTGGACTGTTTGAGGTAGGTAAAGTGAGGTTCTGCTGAGTTGACACTTTGGTTTTCTTCTTGGGAACAAAATTATACAAGCCCATCTTCCTTTTTTTCTTCTTTTTCTTTATTACTGCACAGAACAAAGGAAAAAGCAGTGCGTTGTTGGCTCGTGTACCAGTTACCAATGGTTGGGTGAGAAATAGAAGAGAAAGAGGATAATGCTGACCTGCTTGTGTTTTCACCAAGTCTTTGGGTCTCTGTGGTAGTTTTAACTGAGTAGATGGAGTAATCTTTAACTCTGTGTCTTTCACTGCAGCTTTTTTTTCTACATTTAGGATCTTTGCATTGACAAATACACACAATAAAAACAAACACAAGGACCAACATGAACTTTTAGATGCTGAAGCTCACACAGAACTGAGAGAGTATGACATCAGCAGGTCACCCGTTCCTTGAAGAATAATGGCATTTTGGTAGCAGAACAAAAAAAAAAAAAAAAAGGTGTGATGTATAACATCTAGCTAACCTTGAGTGCATCTACAGTAGCTGGACTGGCCATGGTCTTCCACGCCAAACGTGATTGCACCAGCGTAGATCCTCTATTGCCCTCCTCACAGCCTTTTGAGCTTGTTTTGTCCGTCTCTGATCTCCAAGAACCCGATGTCCTGGATGAGCTCTGAAGAGTCTTACCCGCACGACTTGGTGCAACATCCGGACCTGAATTCTGATTCTTCTGAGGTGAGCATATGGATGGGACTGATACCGTACTGGCAGGAGAGGATGTGGTTTTGATTGCACTGTGCCCAGAAAGCAATTGAAGGTCTGCTTCTGTGTCTTTCTCTTTTCTCTCTGACTCAGAGTCTCCACCCTTGTGCTTACGTTTAGCTTTCCTCCCTCGCTTCGGTGCATCGCCAGACTTGGCCACATCTAGAAAGACACCTCATAATTGTTAAAGGCATGCACAGTCATTTATTAAGCTGTTAGATTTTTTCTTAAACCAATAAATTAACCCATTCTCAGAGCTTTATATAATGACACGATGACACTTTTACATGCCCAACATATCACACATAACCATGAGCATCTCTCTGATGTTGGATATGAATCTTAACTGAAATTTTTTGGCCTGCACTGGCATTAGTTTTTGCACTGAAATCCTGCAGTGTGATTGGATAATCATATGGTGGACATATTAAAACAACAGTGACGCTACTGCAGTAGCTATGTATGCACTCCAGACCTTTCAGGTCCAACCAGGTAAATCGGGTCTCCTGGTAACATTTGGTAGAGTCTCCTGTCAGAAGGGCCTTTAACTCTCACCTCTTGCAGAGCTACAACCACATGTCAAAAGAGATGGGGGTCATGGAATCCGAATGGGCCATGTTTCAAGCCTCCATTATTGAGGCAGTAGCCCATAGCTGTGACCGGAAGGTGCCAGTAATCCATGAACCCATTAGCGGACATTCGCAGTGAGAGGGGCCGTCCAGCTGAAGGAGGCCTATCGGACTCCCGAGACAGCAGACAGATACCAACAGGCCAAACGTGCTGCAGCTCGAGCTGTCGCCGATGTGACATCTTGAGCATCGGAGGAGTTTGGTGAAGCCCTGGAAAGCAACCACCAGCTGACCTCAAAGATTCTGGACCACCATCTGGTGCCTCAGTATAGTGAAGCAGTTCTCCACAAATACAGTTTACGGTAAAAGTGGGAGCTGCTCACCTTGACTGGGGAAGTTGTTGGGAGGTGGAAGAAGTACTTTGAGAACCCCCCTCAATCTCACAAACAGGCCCTCTGTGGAGGAGGAAGACCCTGGGGTTTGGGTGGGGTCCACCCATCAGTGGGGCTCAGGTCGCCGAGGTAGTCAAAAAGCTCCTCGGTGGTTGGGATCTAGGGCTGGATGAGATCCACCCTGACTATCTCAAGGCTCTGGATGTTGTAGGACTGTTTTGGTTGACATGTCTCTGCAACCTCACATGGTCATCTGGGCCGTACTTCTGGATTGACAAATTGGGGTGGTAGGGACCAGAGACCGGACCCAAGACCGGACCGGAGGGTGTGTTCCAATTGTCGTGGAATCACACTCATCAGCCTACCCAGGAAAGTCTATGCAGGGGTGCTGGAGAGGAGGATCCAACTGATAGCCGAACCTTGGATTCAGGAGGACCAATGTGGTTTTCGTCCTGGACGTGGACAGGATCCTAAAGGGGACTGCTGGAGTTTGCACAATATGTCCATATGGGTTTTATGGATTAGAGAAGTCTTTCAACCATGTCATTTGGGCTATCTTGTGAAACATGCTCTGTCAGTAAGACGCTCGGAACCATTGATACAGGTCATCTGGACTCTGTATCACCAGAGCCAGAGCTTGGTCTACATTGGTAATAACAGGTCTAATTCATTTTTCGGTGAGGGTAGGAGTCCACCAAGTCTGTGCCTTGTCACCGACTCTGTTCATATTTTCTATCTGACTGTGTAAAAAGTTCATTTTTGGACGCAAGAGTGGCTCACATATCCCAGTGTTCAGTTTCTATTCACACGTGGTCATAGTTCATATTTATATTTTAACTTTTAAAAGTTTGTATGTTGCTCTTGGTGTTAATTGTGGTTTATTGTCTTATTTGTACCTTTTTAAGGCTGAGAGTCTCATACAAAATACAAAAAAAGAACACAATCACAATAATGACCCAGATATACACATACACGTGTGTGTGTGTGTGTGTGTGTGTGTGTGTGTTTATAACTTCATTATAAATGTTACTTATACTTACTATGTCTTTTGGGTCTGCCCATGGCACTCAGAAGAACATACAGAAGAGATGTTGATAAAGTTTTCCAGTTTGAACACAGGAACCTGATTGGCTAAACAACTGTAACGACACGTCCATCAAATTATTCAGTACATTATAGTAAAACTCATATCCTCCAACTGACAGAGTTCATTAATTAACTGTACAATTAAGTGTTCTACAGCAACCCTATACACTAACAGACTATTTAACATAAAGACACAGTGTCAGTCGTGCCATGCAATACTCAAAAAACACCAGAATGCACGCGAATATTTGTGCAAACGTGTGTGTTTGTGTGTGGTTGGGGGTGTAATATCCAAAGTAGCTTCCTGTAAGCCCACCGCGCGAGTGCGGTTCAGCTAAGCTAAGCTAACGTTAGCGAAAACATCAGTCATCAAAACATTACAGTGATGGAGAAACAAATGGATGTTTTAAAGCCCGAAACACGACTCGGTGTTCAAGTCAGCTTCGAATGAGCGGACAGTTCTTACCTGTTAAAAGAAAATAAGCTTCATGCTAATAAGGAGATTAAAAACAAAGAAAGTTTCGAGGCAGCGCTTGTTTCACTTCCTCTGCCCGGAGACGAGAGCCGAGCCGCCGCTGTGATTAGCTCGAGCGGCTCCTGCTGGCTGCTTCCTCAACCGCCTCAGTCGCTTCACAACACTTTTCTGTCCTCCGATTTTAATTTCAGTTCAATTTAATTCAGTTCAGTTTTATTACCACAGCTCTGTGTATAAAAATAAATTAATTCATACTACTACTACTACTACTACTACTACTAATAATAATAATAATAAACCTTGTGAAAAATTGCAAAGGAATTTACTATACTATAAATTACTATATTACTACACATTAATTATTTATTTCTATTATTTCCTGGAAAAGCTGCAGTGTATAAACAAAACTAACTACAGTAAATAATGCAGGAACCATCAACAAGGCATAAAATATTTTCCGTAAACATTGACGCTATGGGGTGAAAGTCACTCAAACATTCACAGAAGCACCATATCACTATTACAGTAGCAGGGAGGCAGGAGCCTATCTCAACCAACATGCCCCCCCCCCCCACACACACACACACACACACAAGTTTAATCTCTTTGGGAGTAACGAGGATGGATAGGATCAGGAATGAGTACATCAGAGGGACAGCACATGTAAGATGTTTTGGAGACAAAGTCGGAGAGGCTAGATTGAGATGGTTTGGACATGTACAGAGGAGGGATAGTGAGTACGTATATTTTTAGTAGGATGCTGACATTGGAACGGCCAGGCAGAAGGCTTAGAGGAAGATTGATGGATGTGGTTAAGGAGGACATGAAGGTAGATGGTGTACGAGAAGAAGATGCAGAAGATAGGGTGAGATGAAGGCAGATGATTTGCTGTGGCGAGCCCTGAAGGGAACAGCCGAAAGGAAAAGAAGTTGTTCGCTTAATGTACATGTCTTTGGACTGTGGGAGGAATATGGAGTACTCAACACCCATGCTGAACCCATGGCCAGCTTGCTGTGAGACAGACATGCTTACCACTACACCACGGTGTTGACTCAGGCTTCACTCTTTATCTATACCACCTATGGGTCGGGGCCTACAGTGAAGCTAGTAGTAGAAGCCCAGTTGGCTTCCGGCACAAGGCAAGGTACATCCTGCTCACCAATCTACTACAGGGCTAAACACTGACAAAAACACATTAACATCAAAGGGCAATTGAGAGGAGCTAACTGGTTCCACTCACTGACTTCATGAAGATGTACACAAATACCTGGATCATACAGGTTCAAGGGTGGGAGGAGCCAAGCATTAGAAGAAGTGTGTCATGTGGTGTAATCATATCACTCACATCAGACAGCAGAAATGCATTGCATTTTGCAGGTATTCACTTACTGACCTCAGTCCATTTGCTATCACATACAAGTTATCACCCGTAATGCAGCCGTGAGGGGGGGGCACAAACCAGTGTCTCTCCCTCACGCCGGTCCCAAGCCCGGATAAATGCAGAGGGTTGCGTCAGGAAGGGCATCCGGCGTAAAACAAATGCCAAATAAACTATGCGAATCACAAGAAAGAACCACATACGGTCGAGGCCCGGGTTAACAACGACCGCCATCAGTGCCGTCAACCAACAGGGTGCTGATGCAAATTGGACTACTGTTGGTCGAAGACGTCGAAGAAGGAGAGGCGGGAGGCGTGTCCGTTGCCAGAGAGAGAGAAGAGGAAAGGCATGAGTCTAGGACTGAAAGTAGGGACTTTGAATGTTGGAACTATGACAGGAAAAGGTAGAGAGCTGGCTGACATGATGCAGAGGAGGAAGGTGGACATACTGTGTGTTCAGGAGACCAGGTGGAAAGGTCGCAAGGCTAGAAGCATAGGAGCAGGGTTTAAGCTGTTTTATCACGGTGTGGATGGGAAGAGAAATGGAGTCGGAGTCATCTTGAAGGAGGAGTTTGCCAGGAATGTTATAGAAGTGAAAAGAGTGTCAGACAGAGTGATGAGTCTCAAGTTAGAAATTAAAGGTGTGATGGTCAATGTTGTTAGTGCTTATGCCCCACAGACAGGATGTGAGCGAGAAGAGAAGGAGAGATTCTGGAGGGAGTTAGATGAAGTGATGCAGAGTACCCCCAGAGGTGAAAGAGTGGTCATTGGGGCAGACTTCAATGGACATGTTGGTGCAGGAAACAGAGGGGACGAGGAAGTGATGGGTAGGTTTGGTATCCAGGACAGGAACGCAGAAGGACAGATGTTGGTAGATTTTGCCAAAAGTATGGAAATGGCTGTGGTGAATACTTTCTTCCAGAAGAGAGAGGAGCATAGGGTGACTTATAAAAGTGGAGGTAGGAGCACACAGGTAGACTACATCTTGTGCAGGCGATGCAATTTAAAGGAAGTCAGTGACTGCAAAGTAGTAGCGGGTGAGAGTGTTGCCAAACAGCATAGGATGGTGGTGTGCAGGATGATGCTGATGGTGAGGAAGGTGAAGAAGGCAAAGGCAGAGCAGAAGACAAAGTGGTGGAAGTTGAAAAAGGAAGAGTGTCGGGTTGTCTTCAAGGAGGAGTTGAAACAGGCTTTGGGTGGTCAGGAAGTGCTTCCAGATGACTGGACAACTACAGCGAATGTGATCAGGGAGACAGGTAGTAGAATATTTGGTGTGTCATCTGGAAGGAAAGTAGATAAGGAGACTTGGTGGTGGAATGAGGAAGTGCAGGAGTGTGTACAAAGGAAGAGATTAGCTAAGAAGAAGTGGGACATTGAGAAAACCGAAGAGAGTAAACAGGAGTACAGGGAGACACAGCGTAAGGCAAAGGTAGCAGTGTCAAAGGCCAAACAGAGCGCGTTTGATGACTTGTATGCTCGGTTGGAAAGTAAGGAGGGAGAAAATGATTTATATAGGTTGGCACAGCAGAGAAATAGAGATGGGAAGAGTGATAAAGGACAGAGAGGGAAATGTATTGACTGATGACAGAAGTGTGCTGGGAAGATGGAAAGAGTACTTTGAAGAGCTGATGAATGAGGAAAATGAGAGCGAAAAAAGGGTAGAAGAGGTGACTGTTGAGGACCAGGAAGTAGCAAAGATTAGTAAGGGTGAAGTGAGGAGGGCATTGAAGAGGATGAAGAATGGAAAGGCAGTTGGTCCTGATGACACACCGGTGGAGGTATGGAAGTGTCTAGGAGAGGTAGCAGTAGATTTTCTGACAAGAACATTTAACAAGGTCTTAGAGAGTGAGAGGATGCCAGAGGAATGGAGGAGAAGTGTGCTGGTGCCCATTTTTAAGAACAAGGGAGACGTGCAGAGTTGTGGCAACTACAGAGGGATAAAGTTGATGAGCCATACGATGAAGTTATGGGAAAGAATAGTGGAAGCTAGACTAAGGGCAGAAGTCAGCATTTGTGAACAACAGTTTGGTTTCATGCCAAGAAAGAGCACCACAGATGCAGTGTTTGCCTTGAGGATGTTAATGGAGAAGTACAGAGAAGGTCAGAGGGAGCTGCATTGTGCCTTTGTGGATCTGGAGAAAGCATATGACAGGGTGCCGAGAGAAGAACTGTGGTATTGCATGAGGAAGTCTGGAGTGGCAGAGAAGTATGTTAGAGTGGTGCAGGACATGTATGAGAGATATAAGACAGTGGTGAGGTGTGTTGTCGGTGTGACACAAGAGTTCAAGGTGGAGGTGGGACTGCATCAAGGGTCAGCTCTCAGCCCCTTCTTGTTTGCTATGGTGATGGACAGGCTGACAGACGAGGTTAGACAAGATTCCCCATGGACTATGATGTTTGCAGATGACATTGTGATCTGTAGTGAGAGCAGAGAACAAGTGCAGGAAAATCTAGAGAGGTGGAGGTATGCCCTGGAAAGGAGGGGAATGAAGATTAGCCTCAGTAAGACAGAATACATGTGCATGAATGACAAGGACCAAAGAGGAACGGTGAGATTACAGGGAGCAGAGATAAGGAAGGTGGAGGATTTTAAGTACTTAGGCTCAACAATCCAGAGCAATGGAGAGTGT
Organism: Plotosus lineatus; assembly: GCA_024760905.1. Taxonomy (NCBI): domain Eukaryota; kingdom Metazoa; phylum Chordata; class Actinopteri; order Siluriformes; family Plotosidae; genus Plotosus; species Plotosus lineatus. The sequence continues at coordinate 52,520,390 of CM045734.1, forward strand.
GGAAAAGAGGTGAAGAAGCGCGTGCAGGCAGGTTGGAATGGTTGGAGAAAAGTGTCCGGTGTGATGTGTGATAGGAGGGTATCGGCAAAAATGAAAGGAAAAGTGTACAAGACGGTGTTGAGGCCAACAATGTTGTATGGGTTAGAAACAGTGGCCCTGGGGAAAAGACAGGAGGCAGAGTTGGAGGTAGCAGAGATGAAAATGTTGAGGTTCTCTTTGGAAGTAACGAGGATAGATAGGATTAGGAATGAGCACACCAGAGGGACAGCACATGTAAGACGTTTTGGAGACAAAGTCAGAGAGGCTAGATTGAGATGGTTTGGACATGTACAGAGGAGGGATAGTGAGTATATTGGTAATAGGATGCTGAGACTGGAACTACCAGGCAAAAGGCCTAGAGGAAGACCAAAGAGACGATTCATGGATGTGGTGAAGGAGGACATGAAGGTCGTTGGTGTAAGAGAAGAAGATGCAAAGGATAGGGTGAGATGGAGGCAGATGATTCGCTGTGGCGACCCCTGAGGGGAAAAGCCGAAAGGAAAAGAAGAAGAAGACAAGTTATCACCCGTCTCAAACCTGAGCTTCAGATCATCAGAACCACAGAAAAAGGGTGGGGCAATAATATCAAAACCAGGATGTGCTCCTACAGTGTTCTTCCTTTTTTGTCCAACAAGAAGTATTGTTTTGGTCTGCAAGTCATTTGCTGCTGTATGCAGTTCATCACTACACCAGTCAGCACACTAGGAAGGGCTGACCGCCCCCAACCCCGCCCCCTCCTTAAGTGGATGGGTTAAATGCAGAAATCAAAATTTCCCTTGTGGAACTAATATAGTTTAAAAAGTAAAAATAAGTTAAATAAAATAATGCGCCTATCTTTGCAAAGTGGTCGCGGTTAGCATATCTGCCTAACAGCAACGTTCTGGGTTCAAGTCCAAGACCCAGTGAAGGGGTTTCTGTGTGGAGTTTGTATGTTCCTACCCGTGCATGCAAGAGTTTCCTCTCACGGTTTAGAAACCTGCGCTTTTGGCTGTTCAAACAATTTCCCCTAGGTGGTATGTTGGCCCTGAGATGGTTTGGTAACCTGTTCAGGGTGTGTCCTTCCTTTTCCTGTGTCAACTGAGATCTTATTAGGCCTAGTTTAAGAAATGAAGGAGTGATATAATTGGTTGCGAAAGAAAACCAAAGTTTCAGGAGGAAACCCAAACAAGCATGCAAATCCCATACAGAAATGTCCCCACTGTAATTTATATGATGTATTTATAACAGTTCTTGAAAATCTTTTTTTATATTTCTGCATAAATAATACTGACATGACATATTTGCCACGCACAGAGATTTAACACCTGATCCCCAAATAAATCATATTAATACAGAAATCTAAACAATTCTAAAGGGTTCATGATCATACAGTCGATATCAGAGTAACTGACCATTATCAGCTCGAAACAGCTGGGCTGCTGACCTCTGGACTCTCATCAGCATGGCATTTTTCTGTCCCTGCTATATGTTGTTTGTGAAAATCTCACAAGATCAGGAACTTCAGAAATACCCAGATTATACTCAGTATACAATAATAATAAATTATAGTGAAGTGTTCACGATAAACAAAAAGTAGCATACAAAAAGAGATTTATTACAACAATGTAATAGTTTATTGGATTATGATGGAAATGATAGTATTCTTCTTGTCTGCTTGTATTTAAAAGACTGGAGAAGAACATTATTATTTATGCTTTCACAAATATCAACAGAAACACAGGGGAAAAGGAAAGCTAATTAAAAGCAAATAAGCATAATTTCCTTTATTTCTGAGAGGGGAAAAACAAGTCAAACTTTAAAAACATCTTAAAAGTGAAAGAGAAGCCATTATTAATATCAGCATAAAATATTTATGCACCTATTGGCAGGAAGAGGTGAAATCATAATGTCGGATTTTAATAGCAGCAGTTATTATTAAACACATTCAAAAAGGTAATTTTTACTTAGCTTTAGCTTTATACAATGAATACAAATGAACACAATGTCTCCCCACGAACAAGAACCACCGGGGGGAGAAGAAAAAGAACAACAAGAAGAATCCAAAAGCTCAGATAGTCAGAGTTTAGAAGAAGGATGGTGAGATACCACTCAATGCTTCCCAAAGATATTCTTTCAGTGAACCCGTTTGCACGGATAATGGACTTCCAAGGAATACAATGTCCGAAAACTGCAGGAACCGTGGTTATGAAAGGACAATTGATCCCACACTGAGTCCTCAGCTGTTGTTCAGGGCAGAAATCCTTTATGTGTTCAGGAAGTTGTCTTCATAAGCTGGTGGTGGCTCTGGGAACAAACGACAAACAAAAAAAAAAACAAACAAAACATTAAATCAATACAAAAAAAAACTACATACGACATATTCAATTGAGCCAGTGCTTCTCAAATAGTGGGGCGCGCGGCATGATGCTGGGGGGGTGCTTGGTGTGATGTCGGGGCAAACACTCCTCCTTCTTCTTTTCCTTTCGGGTTTTCCCTTCAGGGGTCGCCACAGCGAATCATCTGCCTCCATCTCACCCTATCCTTTGCATCTTCTTCTCTTACACCAACGACCTTCATGTCCTCCTTCACCACATCCATGAATCGTCTCTTTGGTCTTCATCTAGGCCTTCTGCCTGGTAGTTCCAGCCTCAGCATCCTATTACCAATATACTCACTATCCCTCCTCTGTACATGTCCAAACCATCTCAATCTAGCCTCTCTGACTTTGTCTCCAAAACGTCTTACATGTGCTGTCCCTCTGATGTGCTCATTCCTAATCCTATCCATCCTCGTTACTCCCAAAGAGAACCTCAACATTTTCATCTCTGCTACCTCCAACTCTGCCTCCTGTCTTTTCCCCAGGGCCACTGTTTCTAACCCATACAACATCGTTGGCCTCAACACCGTCTTGTACACTTTTCCTTTCATTCTTGCCGATACCCTCCTATCACACATCACACGGACACTTTTCTCCAACCATTCCAACCTGCCTGTACACGCTTCTTGACCTCTTTTCCACACTCTCCATTGCTCTGGATTGTTGAGCCTAAGTACTTAAAATCCTCCACCTTCCTTATCTCTGCTCCCTGTAATCTCACCGTTCCTCTTTGGTCCTTGTCATTCATGCACATGTATTCTGTCTTACTGAGGCTAATCTTCATTCCCCTCCTTTCCAGGGCATACCTCCACCTCTCTAGATTTTCCTGCACTTGTTCTCTGCTCTCACTACAGATCACAATGTCATCTGCAAACATCATAGTCCATGGGGAATCTTGTCTAACCTCGTCTGTCAGCCTGTCCATCACCATAGCAAACAAGAAGGGGCTGAGAGCTGACCCTTGATGCAGTCCCACCTCCACCTTGAACTCTTGTGTCACACCGACAACACACCTCACCACTGTCTTATATCTCTCATACATGTCCTGCACCACTCTAACATACTTCTCTGCCACTCCAGACTTCCTCATGCAATACCACAGTTCTTCTCTCGGCACCCTGTCATATGCTTTCTCCAGATCCACAAAGGCACAATGCAGCTCCCTCTGACCTTCTCTGTACTTCTCCATTAACATCCTCAAGGCAAACACTGCATCTGTGGTGCTCTTTCTTGGCATGAAACCAAACTGTTGTTCACAAATGCTGACTTCTGCCCTTAGTCTAGCTTCCACTATTCTTTCCCATAACTTCATCGTATGGCTCATCAACTTTAATGATGTCGGGGCAAACACATAAATGTTAATTAAGTTTGTGTTTATTGTAAGTTGAACTACAGTATATTTCTTTTTTGTTTTTAATGTTACTAAAGATATGATGTTATGCGGGAGCATACTAATAATTTTATGGACAAAGAATACCATTTATTGTCGCGCACAGGACAGTGAGGCTGAGGGGGGCATGAAAATGTTTTTTTCATTCCAAGAGGGGGCGCCACAGAAAATATTTCAGAACCACTGAATTTAGCACAGTCACAGCCAATAACAACGAGAAATACCACAATATTATAAATGTATTTGAATGTAGATGTGAGAAGATTTTAGATTGAACAGTTATTCCATAAAGTAAAGCCATATCTGATATACTATCCCCCACCTCCCCACACCACAATTTTAAGCCATATTTTATCCATATGCACCAGTCAGGTGCTGCCTGCCTATCACACATGACAACAACCAATCAAGAAAGGAGTATAAGCCCTCTCATGATGCTGAATCCTGCTTCTTTATGAACTGCTGCGCATGCGCATTTAGAGGAGGACCTAATACTCTCCGAAAGAAAGCGCTATCCTCCCCCTTTGTACTAATGAGCTGACAGATGCCCATGGATTGGCAGATGATCGCTACGAGTGACGACAGCATATACCATCTCTCCCGATTGATAGTCACCATCACTTGGGAGCAAATCACTTTGATTTTTTTCTTTTTTTTTAAACAACATTCAGTTTTTGGTTTTAATTTTTCAAGTTTTCATGCTCTGATGGCTTTTAAATGGATAAACTCAACTACACTAAAACAGAAACCCAACTAGAAATGCACTTTTGTCAAAGACCACTCGGTGCATCACGACATCAGGGTGACCCAGTTTCAATAGGCTTGAAAACCTTGGCATCCAGTATAACCGCTATGAACTGGAAAACGACCCGACAAAAAACTGCACGCTCAAGCATGTTTACAAGCATTTGTTTAATGAACTGACCTCTTTGACGTTGAAAAATATGTCAAGATGACCCAGTTTTGATAGGCTGGTAGGGTGCGTGAGAGAAGCTATTCGACATAAACATTAAAAAAAAAAAAAATCTCTTAAGACCTGTCACTGCCAGTGTGTTTACCGGAAAACATCTGCAGCTGTGGCGGATTTGGTCAGTCCCTGAAAACATAGCATCCCCTACGCTTCACGGGGGATTTAATTAATAAAATATAAAATAAGAAAATGAAGTGTGTGCATCCTCCAACAATAACCAAAAATGAACACAAACTAAAAAGTTAAATTATATAAAAGAATACACCTTGTTTTCGTTATTTATGTAAATAATTCCGAAAGCGGTAAGCCTCACCTTGTGGGTGTGGTGAGCTTCTGTATTCTGGAGGCATGATGAATGGGGACGAGGAGGTAGGCATGGGTGGGCCATTTCCATTAGTAAAGAAGGAGTTGGAAGCCCCGGTGGACTGGGGGAACTGAGGCGGTAAGGGCGTGCTGTTATTCTGAGGGAACACGAGACCTGGGGCGTAGCTGAAGGCGGTGGGAGACACAGGTCCCTGATGTTGAGAGTGGCTTTTAGCAAGCATCTCTTCGCTCTTTTGATCCCCAGCACTCAGCATGCCCAGTTCTGCTGGTGGTGCGCTCGGAGTGACACACATGCTGCGGGGTCGAGGGGTAGGGCGAGGAGGTAAACTGGGGCTGAAGGAGCGAGGCGGTAGACTTGGGGAGGCGGATGGAAGATGCTCGGCAGCAGCATGGACCTTGACAGAAGGAGGAGATGATGGGTTAGTCCTTGGTACTGGGGCTGGGGTTGTCTTGGAGGCCTTGGTGGCTTTAGGAGGAGGACAGAGACTCGGATCAAGCGCAACATGTCCAATTTGAATCGGCAGGGTGAGTGCCATTTCCGGATATTTCAAAGAAACCTGGTGCATGAAATGAAATAAAATAAAATGTTGATATATATTTTTTATTCAAGTTTAAATATTATAATAGATAAGGGTGCTGCTGGAATGCTCACCTGGACGAAATAACTGATCTCAATAAGGTTGCATCCAGCAAGATCTGACTGTGGAAGAGGAGGAATGATAATCTGATCTTTCCACTCAGTCTGTTTACCGCCCTTTACTTCTCCTCCCTCCACCTCCGCTATCGTTCTCAGGTCATTTGTCGCTTTTTTCGTGTGATACGTCACTTTCTGATAGGACACAAGTACAAGGCAGATACAGTTTCCAGGAAAATAACAAGCGTGAATGTTTACTACGTCAATAATAAATTGGTACCTGAATTAAAGAAGCCACTACATGGCCTGTGGTCTTCCCTGATTGGTTGTCGATCTCTGCAGAAACTTTAATGACTTGACCTGAGATATATCCACGCTTGTCTACTTTAGCCGCCAAGTTAACTGTCCCATTCTTCACCAGCATGTAGGTGAAATTCTTAGATACAGTTGCACAGTTTGGCTCCTGTGAAATAAAATAGATAATATCGGTACAGCATTTTATACTACCTCTGCCAAGAAGTGTGGAATCCTTTTTTGTTTTAGGAAAAGAAAAATGAAATGAATGAATAATAATAATAATAAAAAATATATATATATATGTATTAAAAAAAAAAAAAAAAAAAAAAAAACACCGTGTGGCTGAAAAAGCGGCATACTAATATCACAGAGGACATTTATCCCTGATCACAACATGTAATCTCCATGGCATTGTTGCTCCAGTTGATCCGGTTTGAGGCTCAGCAACATTAATGCGGTAATAAAATGAAGCATCTGATAATCTGAATATACTGAATGAGCAGGTTATCACCATCAATGCACTTTTTCTTTCCTGATGGCTTGGTTATAAAAATGGGAACTAAAATCTTCTTCTTCTTAAATAGTCAAATAAAGAGTGCTTCAGGTAGCATTAAAAAAATAATTTTCATGTATGTATTAGCACTCCAGAGTCCTGAGCTTAACCAGTGTCTGTAACGAGTCGGAATTTCCGACTTTTGTCGGATTTCAGCAAATTTGTCGGATTTTTATGTTATTTTATGCAGTTTTGCAATTTTCGTCGAATTAAAAAAAAAAAAAAAAAGTATATACAGTAAAACCTCCGCTGACGAACGCTTAAGCTCACGAACTTTTCGCCTCAAGAACATTAAATTTGCGAGCATATAGTCTCTGCTGACGAACTAGTTTTCGGCGGACGAATCAAACCACGCGGTCGAACAGCGCCACGGTGGCGGCCACGAGAAGCTGACGCACGCTCACGGCGTCACAGTTCGTCACCCCCTTTCTTTGAGTGCGGACGTGGTTTGTATTTGATAGACATTTTGGACCATATTGAGTGTACTTTTGCTATTATGGGACCGAAAAAGACCCCACCACAGGCGGAGATCATTGAAAAACACGAACGAGGTGTGCGTTTGTGTGACTCAGCGTCCCAGTACCAGTACGCTAAGTCTACCATTGCTACCATCCTTAAGAACAAGGAAGCTATTAAGGGTGCGTGTGTGGCTAAGAGTGTTTCCAAACAGTAGGCGTTTCCAAACACTCCTTCCAAACAGTAAGTCCCTCCCTCCCTCCTCCTCCCACTCCATTCCATCAAGCCATCAACTACCATCACAAAGGTAAATAAAACGACTTTATTATACAGTACAGTTTATTTCTTTAATTACAATACAAGAGCACATTTATTATACATAAAATAAGGTATATTTTTGTGTAGTTTTAAGGCTTATTTAGTAGAAAATTATGTTTTATGGGGACCTGGGAACGGATTATTCTCATTTTAATGGTTTCTTATGGGAAATAAATGTTCATAAGACGAACTTTTCGCCTTACACACACTTTCTGGGAACCAATTATGTTCCTGAGCAGAGGTATCCCTGTACTCAATACTGGAATTACAGTAAATTATGATTTTTTTTTTTTTTTTTTACAAAAAACAATACATAGTTTGATAAATAACACAAAGTAAAAGACTTCCTTAAAATTTGGAATATTCTTTCCATTTGTACAGTGTATATTGAATAAAATGTCTTGACTTAATTTCAATTTTCTGGTGGATGAATCTCTTATGTTAAAGTCCACGTACCTGCTGTCTGAATCTTTTATAGATCATTATACTGAGCAGTCAATCACAAATTCTCGAATTCTTGGCCTCATGCATCTCAAAGCTCCCATTTTGAAAATTTTTCTTGGGGAAAGCCCCCCAAACCCCACCCTTCCCACGCTACGACAGCTTGGCCGTTCGGAATGTGCTGGAGAAGACTTTATTGTGTGGTTCAGTTTTCCCCGCATTGATTCAAGACTTCGGTGACCAAATGAACCCGACACTGAATGGAAATAAATATCATGTAACAAATTCTAACATTTGTTTTTTACTTCTGTAAAACAAATAAATAAAGTTAAAACCGCTAATCCTATCTTTAGCATCTTTAAGCCATCTTAAATTTGGATAGATTCTATAAAAGAT
>CM045734.1:52536063-52593563 GCA_024760905.1 Plotosus lineatus
AAAATTGATGCTGGTGAAAAACATGTGAATGTTGCACGTTTCTTCCAAATGGCTCCATCGACCATCGGAACCATTTACAAGCAGAAAGATCACATCACAGAGAATGTTAAAGGTTATATTTGATACTGTATTTGATGAGTGAATTTGATTAAAATTTATCTATTTTAAATTATTTTGCTTGAATTTAATTTATTTGAAATGAACGTTGATATTTTACAATGTTATGTTTATAATAATTTATTTAGGGGTATTTTATGAGATACAGTAATGGTATTTATGGTATATAGTACAGTATGAACGTAATACGTCACTGGAACATACAGTAACAACTCACTTTTTTTCCACCTTACGTTCGGCCGTCCGGAACTGAACTCAAGCCCAAGTTGGGGAGCGTCTGTATATTAAAAATTATATATACATATATTAAAAAAAATCTAATATTTCCCTAAATTTGGAAGGGGGGGTCTATTTTCTGCAGTGGAATAAGGACCCCGGGTCCATATTCAGCTGCGGAAAAAATAGACCCCGGGTCCATGTTCAATACTACACCGTCCCTCCCTCCCGTGAGATGTAATTGTCTCGGCCAGTTAGCTCCCATGAACTCCTGGTCCCAGGATGCCTAGAGAAAATTCACACAAGATGCCATCCAACTTATTAGAATCAAAGTTATATCAGAATAGTCTTTCGTTTGTCCTCAACTTTACGTCACACCTGACTGCGATCCATTTCATTTCTTAAAACTTGGGCTGTTAATCCAGAAAGCGAGCAAAATATAAAAGTACCATCTTTCTCGGGCTCCGGCTCAGCCTTTCCCTTCCCTCAGGGTCACTTCACACACACACACACACACACACACACACACACACACACACACACACACACACACACACACACACACACACACACACACAGAAGGTTTGTACAAAGGTCATGCATGACCAAGGAGTCACAGAAGCGTTTGGATATTTCCCAGTGGACTATGAGATGGTGATCGTGCAGCGTTTTTGCAGGATCACGGCGGCCATACATGACGGATTTGCTTTGGAACTCTTTCACATCTCATAAGCTATTGATTGCACTCAATGTGTAAAAGCCATTTTAACCCAATATAAGTTTGTGCATATACCCCCCCATTGCGGCTAACTGGGTTATCAAAGGCGGGCCATGTCTCTCACTGTCTATGGTGAGAGGCATGTAAAAGAACCATTGCTGACTTTCGTAAAGAGTAGGCTGCAAAGTCGTCAGCGTGTTTCTGTCCCTTGCTAAAAGGGTTGTGACAGGAAGGGCATCCGACGTAAAAACCTCTGCCAAATGAAAATGTGCGAATCAGATGATTTGCTGTGGCGACTCCCGAGTAAAAGGGAAAAAGCCGAAAGTAAGACAAATAAGTTTGTGCATATAGCAAAAAAATGCAGCTTTATACATGTGTAGAAAAATTATAATATTTGTTCTTCACTAACAATATTCTCTGCCTTATTCCAGAACACATCCAGTTTTAACATATTAAAGTTCTATTTTTATAGTTAAATCCTAAAAATTAATTAATTTATTTAAGACTTCATGAAACCCTCATTTTTACCCTTTGACTCTGCCCAGTGTCACCTTGTTACGTTGAACATTTCCTCAACTTTGAAGAAGCACAAAGAGGAAGTCAGGAAGTGGCAAACGTCTAGAGCTGGTTAAATGTCACCTTAATCATATGCATTTCTTGCGATTGAAAGATGAGCCAAACATTCCAGAAAATTATTTATGAATTACTCACACAATACATTTTATTCAGGACTTGTTACAGGAAAAGTAAAATATAATAATACACTGAAAAGACTTGCTGCTTGTTGATGTTCGACCAGGAATTGGCATAGCCATAAAACTGTCATTTGATCCTGTTCGACTGTTTTCTGGCTTGCGCAAGATCAATGCTAATTTAACTCTATGCTCACAAAGCTGGCTGAATTCATTTACAGATTCTTCAGGATTAAGATCTTTAACTGCGAGTTTTTATCACCATGTCTCGTGCCAGCCTTTTAGTTTTTGTATCTCCACACTGTCTCTCAAATCAAGTTATTATTCACCGTTAATACATACGTTTAAATTCAGGACACAATGATGGCCTCAAAGCAAAACAAAAAAAAACAAACAAAACAAAACAAGAAAACAAGGTCCTGCGTACGAACTCCAGAGTATTACTGGGTGGAGTTTCGCATGCTCTTGCCATGCTTGAGTGGGTTTACTTCAGGTACACCAGTTTCCTTCCACAGTCCAAAAACATGCACATTACCATAACCGTTTGTTCAAAACGGAGACTGGATGCAAGTGTGAATGGTTGTGTGCATGTTGGCTTTGCAATAGACTTTGTGATCTGTTCATGGCATAACCTGCCTTTGCCCAGAGCTGGCTGAGATAGGCTCCAGTATCCCTGCTGCACTAGTGGGATAAAGCAGTTCAGAAAATGAATGGCTGAGTGAATTAATTAATGTTTGAATTTGAGGTGGTTGCTGTTCCTCTAAGAGCCTAAAGGTGGTGCATTCTGTGCGGTAAGAGGGAATTATTAATCCGTTCCAAAGCCCTGTTCGGAACCTGGAGTTTTCGTAAGTAGAGGCACATTTTACATGTAAAATGAGTGATTTGTTCCAAGGCTTCCAAGACTACCCCATAAACCCTTTAAAAATGATAAAAAATACACCAATTTTGTATGAAATATGAAATGTGTTAAAAGTAAAAGAAAATTATTTATTAAACCATTAAATTAACATTTATTAATTAAACCATTATCAAACTTTTTTTATTAACGCACGCACACACACACACACACACACACACAACACTGTATCTGTATCTCTCTCTCTCTCCCACACACACACACACACACAAAACTCTCTGAGTGGCGCGCTCTGCCGAATGCGGGCTCTGCCCACACGCAGCGTGCAGCCGACGGAGCTTTAGAGACGGGGTATTGTATTTAAAGCGGAATTAAATGTTTGAAAGATCTGAGGTCCGGATTCAATATTAACTTGCTTCCTTGCGAGATCGGAGTTCTTTCGTCCCATGGCGCATCCTGTGCATGGAACATTTGTGGCACCGACTGTGGAGCTTTTGAGACTGGGCGCGGCTCATCTGGACCTCCTCAAATAAGCTGCAATGAGTACTCTCAAAAAAAAACACCTCACGAAACTCACGAACCAACAGTACATCTCTTCTTTACGCATGTGACAAACAAGCTTATGGGTGCAGTAATATGGAGATTCAGCTCCCTCCTGGCCAATGGGAGGCCAATGAGAGGAGAGCGGTGCAGGTTGTTGGGAGATGGCCAATGAGAGAGTAACTCGCGCATTGTTTAATTTTTGATTGGCGATTTTGAATTTTTGAATGGCGCGTTTGGCGCTTTTCGTAAAAAGTGGTTGTTTCGTATACAGAGGGTGAAAATTTAGGAAAATGTTTTTCGTAACCTGGATTTTTCATATTCAGGGGTTTTCGTAAGTAGAGGGCCGACTGTATTTGATAACTTAGTAGAAATAACAATTAAATATTCTTTTGACTCTAATAAGGAAAAAATTGCCATCATGAATATTGTAATATTGCAATACAAATAAAAAAGGCATGTAAGGTTCATGATATGATATCATGATCATGATATCCGGGTAAATCCCATCCCTACTGATAAATTAAGCATGAGTGCAATACTTCTATTATGCAATCGGTGCTTGTACACGACCAGCAAAGCTGAATTTAGTATCTGTTTATGGTGAACTGGAATGTGACACGAGAACCAAACAGTGGACATGTTAAACTTCGAATTAGAATAATTCTCTACTCAGACAGTATGGAACTGCTTCATTTGAAAGTTGTCACTTCTAATAATCTTTTATTACTGGTAAGTTTAGAACTGAACATTTTGTTTTTAATGCATTTTTTCCCCTGCCTCTTTTCTCAATTAGACTCTATAAATGCAATCACCAAGCTTCAATATACTGTATACACACCACAGTGGGAAAAATAAAAATCTGATTGGTCCAGTGTCTATGAATTAAAAGCATGACCATAAAGTATAAACAATCACAACAACAAAAAAAAAGTAAATTGAATTGACATAATTTAACCTTTACAGAGTCAGGTCAGGTGATATTACTGCTTCGAGCCAAGAATCAGACGCTCCCCGATTTACGTTCACTTTCAACTTGCCTTTCGGCCGTACGGAACCAATTAAAAACGTAAGTTGTTACAGTGACGTGTGACGCTCATACTGTACTATACATCCATAAATACCATTACCGTATCTCATAAAACACCCCTAAATCAATTATGAACATAACATTGTAAAATAATATCAACTATATTAAATAACCAACATTAATTTCAAATAAATTAAATTCAAGCAAAATAATTTCAAATTGATAAATTTTAATCAATTCACTCCTCAAATATCAAATACAATATCAAATATAACCTTTAACCATCTCCATGATGCGATTTTTCTGCTTGTAAATGGTTCCGATGGTCGATGGATGGTCACATGACATGAAGCTTAAAACAGCCAATCAACACTTACAATATGTGAGGCGCTCAATACTGAAAGTAGTGCACTTGCTGAAAGTAGTTTACTTGCTTGAAAGAAAGTGCGGGTTATACGGACTTCCGGTCTTTTACGTGCGCAAGGGCGCCATTGAACTCGTTTAGTACTCAGCCTGCACTGATGTGAATCAACAGAGCAGAGAGTTCTCTTTCTTGGGTTTTCAATCATTTTACAACTCTCTTTGCTGAACTGAGTATGCATGGTAGATTGTGCTGATCTGAGCAGATAGTTCATTCATCTCGGTGTGTATATAAAACAAATATATATATATATATATATATATATATATATAAACAACTGGAAAGAAGGAGGGGCATGTTTGTAAACAATGGACGCAGCGTCATTACGTCAGCGTACTACATAGGCATGTCTAAACTCAAAATTTGACTTTTTTTTGAAAAAGCAAAAAAAAAAAAACAAAAAAAAAAACACGTAAAACGGATGAACGTAAGTCGGGGAGCGTCTGTAATACGCTCCACATAGGTAATAAAGCCAATTTAACAAAGCTGAGCTCCACATAGCTAATGGCGTCTTGATATTACTCATTCAGAGGGATCACAAATTAATCTGCGCACCTGAAAGCTGTGTTCTTTCAAGTAATAGATTATGATTATTTTAGTACATAATACACAAACACACACAAAAAACATTATTGTTAGATATACAGATTATAGTCTATCTTTGTCATTTTCAAGTATCTGTCATTTTGAATCAAGCACAATGTTTTTTGGGGGTTTTTAAACCCGAGGACCAATCAGATCACACTGTTCTCGTGTAGTATCCCACTCTGTTCTATTCCTGATAGGGATGAACACAAAAGTGAAGCTCATTATTCAAGTTATTGTTCAGAGCTGTCCTTATGGCAACTAAACAGAGCTGCAGGCTCAGGTGTGTTTGTATATGTAAGAATGTAGAAGAACAGGTGTGTGTGCGGCGGTACAGACGTACCTGGTATCAGAAACTTGAACGGGAAACTGTGTTCACCCTGTTTCAAAGTGCCTGGGAAATGAAACAAACACATCATCAGGCGTGACAGTCACGTGCTATATGATATCGTTAATAACTTCTGCCAGCTCAAGCAAAGTGCACCTCTACTAGATTAGATTCAACTTTGTCATTACACATGTATAAATACAGGGTAATGGAATTCAGTTTAGCATCCAATCAGAATTGCAGAGAGAAGAAAGTGCAGTGTATACAGTATGTACAGTTAGAAACAGTTATGTACAGAGTAAATGGGGGGGGAATAGTCATATACAGATTATGTAGTTATGTGAGCAGTTATGTACAGATATGGGCAGAAAAGGTAAGAATAAATTAGCATTAATTTACACAGCAACAATATACACGTTGTATATTACTGTACCGAAGAATAAAATATGCAGATGTAGTGTTCAAATATATAGTATGTATATATTATATGCAATTATTCAGATGTGCTATTAAGTACATATGCGTATGTACATATAAACAAACACACACAGTGCTATGTATGTATACACAGTAATTGTAGAAACGTCCTGTGAATAAACTAAAATAGCAGAAACATGTACGTGAATGGTACTGATATGGTGTAGTGCTGATTGGAAGGAAAGGTTCAACAGGTGACAGAGTTCAGTAGATGGACAGTTGTGGGGAAGAAGCTGTTCCCAAACTTGTTGGTTTGGAGCGGAGGAGCTGAAAGAGTCTGTTGGCAGGATGAGAGGAGTCCCTGAGAATGAATCTCTTCTTATGAACAACCTCAATAGCAGAAGCTGGAGTCTGTGTTTTCACCGCCCGCTGCAGTGCCTTGCGGTCCAGAGCAATTCCCATACCAGATTGTAACAGTTGGTCAAGATGCTTTCTATTGTGCAGCGTTACAAGTTACCCAAGATATCAGTAGACAGGTAGCTCTTCTTCAATGCCCTCACAAAAAACAGGCGCCGATAGGCTTTCTTGATCAGGCTGGAAGTGTTGGTTGACCAACACAGGTTCTCTGAGGTGTGGGTAACCGGAAATTGGAAGCTATGGACACATTTGACAGCCATGCCATTGACATGGATAGAGTCAGGGGTGTCCCCCTTTTCGAAGTCCACAACAAGCTCCTTGGTTATGCTGGTGTTCAGGAGCAGGTTGTTGCCAGGGCACCATGCAGCTAGGTACTTTACCTCTGCCCTGTCGTCAAACTCATCATCGGCACTGATGAGTCTGATCACCGTGGTGTCATCTCCAACTTCATGATGGAGTTAGATCCATACATGGGCCTACACTCGTGGGTAAACATGGTGTAGAGCAGGGGTCGGCAACCTGTGGCTCTAGAGCCACATGCGCCTCTTTAGCGCCATCCTAGTGGCTCCCTGGAGCTTTTTAAAAAATGGACGATAATGGAAACGCTGGGAAGGGTTTTTTTTAGTATGGTTCTCCTAAAAACTATTAGTCCAACATTTCAGAATTTCTGTCAACGAAGATTTGTGTCATATCCTGCGACACATTTCAGTGCGACGCTTTGCCAGGCAGGTAGCTGTTGTAAACAAACAGGTGAGTGTGTCGTGGGCCATGGATCCCAAAGGAAAAAAGTGAAAGATAGCTGATGAGAACAGAGGATTCAAGGAAGAATGGACCGAATCATTTGCTTTCATTGCCAATGCAGAAGGATTGCCTGCATGTTTGCTTTGTAATGAGAAGCTGTCAAAAATCAAAAAGAGTAATTTGGAAAGACATTTCCAGGGAAGGCATGTTAAATTTGCAGCCAACCACCCAGTTGGGATTGAGAGAAAAAGCGCGATTGCATTACCACTGGAGAAATTAGAGGAGCGCAAAGATATATTTAAGACGTGGATTACATAAGTCCACTATGGCTGCAAGTTTTGTTGCAACCCGAGAGATAATAAAGCATGGAAGACCATTCATACATTGTGATCACATGAAGGATTCATTCATTCAGATATCAGAGCACCTATTTTTAGACTTCAAAAACAAAGCAGCGATAATACAGAAATTTAAAGACATGCCTCTCTCCATAAAGACAGTGAAGGAATGGGCCATTAAATGGCAGGCAACATAACCAATCAGCAAATCAAGGACATTAATTCAGCTCCAGCATACTCAATTGCCTGTGATGGGTCATGTGATGTGATTGACATTGAACAGACATCCATAAATACCATTACCGTATTTCATGAAACACCCCTAAATCAATTATAAACACAACATTGTAAAATAATATCAAATAATAACATTAATTTCAAATAAGTCACTCATTTATACAGAGTCACTTTACATGAAGCATAAAGCAGCCAATCAACGCTTACAATATGTGAGGCGCTCAATACCAAAAGTAGTGTACTTGCAAAAGTAGTGTACTTGCTGTGGGTTATACGGACTTCCGGTCTTTCAAGTGCGCAAGGGTGCCATTGAACTCATTTAGAACACAGCCCACACTGATGTGAATCACCAACCATATTTGCTTCGGGTTACAAAAGTCCGCAAAACAGTGTAAACACAAAGATCACAGAGACGACGTCTTAACACAAGGGTAACACGCTATATAACTGATATACAAGGTTGAGGGTTTGCTTCCCCCACAGGGTTGTCACTGTCCCCGCAGTGCAGCCAACTGGGTTATCAAGGGCGGGCCATTTCTCTCACTGTCTATGGTGAGAGGCATGTAAAATAACCATTGCTGACTATCGTAAAGAGTAGGCTGCAAAGCCGTCAGCATGTTTCTGTCCCTTACTAAAGGGTTGTGACAGGAAGGGCATCTGACGTAAAAACCTATGCCAAATCAAATGTACGAATTAGATGATTCGCTGTAGTGACTCCCGAGAAAGGGAAAAAAGCCGAAAGGAAAAGAAGAAGATTATATATATATAAAAACTGAACTGGGAAGAAGGAGGGGCACGTTCAGTCTGTCGTTTGTAAACAATGGATGCAGCATCATTCCGTCAGCGTACTACGTAGGCATGTCTAAACTCAAAATTTGACAATTTTTTTTTGAAAAAACAAAACGTAAAATCGAAAAAAACAAAACAAAACGTAAAACAGATGAACGTAAGTCGGGGAGCGTCTGTATAACTGAACTGGGAAGAAGGAGGGGAACGTTGAGTCTGTCGTTTGTAAACAATGGATGCAGCGCCATTGCATCAGCGTACTACGTAGGTACGTCTAAACTCAAAATTTGACAAATTTTTTGACAAAAAAAACAAAATTGGGGGAAAAAAAAAAACGTAAAATGGATGAACGTAAGTCGGGGAGCGTCTGTAAACATTTAAATCATGAATGCTCATTATGTAATATGTAGTTAGCGTACTTAGTCATTATAATAGGAAGCTAATAATACACTTACAGCCTGTGTCGCCTTCATATAAAGCTTATATGAGGGTTTTTTGTTTTTTTTGCGGCTCCAGGCAGATTTGTTTTTGTTTGTTTTTAGGGGCAGTGGTGGTCTAGTGGTATAGGGCGCTGGATCTCCACATGGTTGTCACTGCCCCCCCCCCCAGGGATGTCTATGTCTATGGTGATGTCTCACTGTCTATGGTGAGAGGCATGTAAAAGAACCATTGCTGACTTTCGTAAAGAGTAGGCTGCAAAGTCGTCAGCGTGTTTCTGTCCCTTGCTAAAAAGGGTTGTGACAGGAAGGGCATCCGACGTAAAAACCTCTGCCAAATCAAACGTGCGAATCAGATGATTTGCTGTGGCGAATCCTGAGTAAAAGGGGAAAAGTCGAAAGGAAGACAGACAGACAGATTTGTTTTTAGGTTTTTTGATCCAATATGGCTCTTTGAACATTTTGGTTGCCCTGACCCCTGATGTAGAGGAATGGGCTCAGTACACAGCCCTGAGGTGTGCCAGTGTTAAGTGTGATGGAGGAACAGTTGTGGCCTGCATAAAACAAGCATAAAAGTCATTCAGCTCATTTAGGACAGATATGTTCATAGCAATTGGTGTGGAGTTACTGTGCTTGTAGGTGGTGATGGCCTGAATGCCCTCCCACATGCAGCAGGGGTTAGAATTGACAAAGCGTTATTCCACCTTCAGCTTGTGCTCATGCTTGGCCTTTTTGATTACCCCCCACCCCTCAAGTCAATGTCTGAGTTACAGCCCCAGGTGGCCTGAGAGGCAAACATACTCCAATCTGTGCCATTAACTCTGTCCTGAAGTACAGAGTCTACCCCCGCTGGCCATACCTTGATGGTCTTCACAGATTTTTTTTTTAACATGGTCAATGAGTCGGTGTATACTTGGGGGTGAGGGGGGGGGAAGAAAAAAAAAAGAGAGAGGTGATCACACTGTCCCAAGAGGGGGAGAGGGGTTGCCATGGAGGCTCCATTGATGTTAATATAAACATGCACAAAGGTTTTGTCCCCTCTTTTGTAGCAAGAAACATGGTTGACTTTTGTGAAGCACTGACCAGTTTCCCACTATCTAGTTGTGACCATCTAGCTTTTAGCCCGTGATTAGCTTCCAGATCACAATTAGTTTTTTTTTGTTTTCTTCATGGCAGTAATAATCTCCACTTTTCTGCCCTCTTGTTGCTTTCTTGCGGTTGTGAGTATAAAAATAAACATGTGAAATTATGTTCGCTATTATGACGAACAGAATTATATGTAATAATTTCACATATAAGTCACTCTGGAGTACAAGTCACATCTTCAGCCAAAGTATGAAAAAAGTTCCACTTATAGTCCAGAAAACACAGTATACAGGTCCTTCTCAAAAAATTTGCATATTGTGATTAAGTTCATTATTTTCTGTAATGTACTGATAAACATTAGCCTTTCATATATTTTAGATTCATTACACACAACTGAAGTTGTTCAAGCCTTTTATTGTTTTAATGTTGATAATTTTGGCAAAAAAGTAAAGAAAAACCAAAGATCCCCATCTCAAAAAATTAGCATAATTCATCTGACCAAAAAAAAAAAAAAAAAAAAAAAAAAAGTGTTTTTTATACAAAAAAAGTCAACCTTCAAATAATTATGTTCAGTTATGCACTCAATACTTGGTCGGGAATCCTTTTGCAGAAATGACTGCTTCAATGCGGTGTGGCATGAAGGCAATCAGCCTGTGGCACTGCTGAGGTGTTACGGAGGCCCAGGATGCTTCGATAGCGGCCTTAAGCTCATCCACAGTGTTGGGTCTGGTGTCTCTCAACTTTCTCTTCACAATATCCCACAGATTCTCTATGGGCTTCAGGTCAGGAGAGTTGGCAGGCCAATTGAGCACAGTAATACCATGGTCAGTAAACCATTTAGCAGTGGTTTTGGCACTGTGAGCAGGTGCCAGGTCGTGCTGAAAAATGAAATCTTCATCTGCATAAAGCTTTTCTTTTAAAGTGCTCCAAAATCTCCTGACAGCTAGCTGCATTGACCCCGCCAAAAGGATTCCCGACCAAGTATTGAGTGCATAACTGAACATAATTATTTGAAGGTTGACTGTTTTGTATTAAAAACACCTTTTTATTGGTCGGATGAAATATGCTAATTTTTTGAGATAGGAATTTTGGGTTTTCTTGAGCTATATGCCAAAATCATCAGCATTAAAACAATAAAATACCTGAAATATTTCAGTTGGTGTGCAATGAATCTAAAATATATGAAAGTTTAATTTTTTTCAGTACATTACAGAAAATAATGAACTTAATCACAATACAGTAAAACCTCCGCTGACGAACGCTTAAGCTCACGAACTTTTCGCCTCAAGAACATTAAATTTGCGAGCATATAGTCTCTGCAGTCGAACTAGTTTTCGGTGGATGAACCAAACCACGCGGTCGAACAGCGCCACGGTGGCGGCCACGAGAAGCTGACGCACGCTCACGGCGTCCCAGTTCGTCACCCCCTTTCTTTGAGTGCGGACGTGGTTTGTGTTTGATAGACATTTTGGACCATATTGAGTGTACTTTTGCTATTATGGGACCGAAAAAGACCCCACTACAGGCGGAGATCATTGAAAAACACGAACGTGGTGTGCGTTTGTGTGACTTAGCGTCCCAGTACCAGTACGCTAAGTCTACCATTGCTCCCATCCTTAAGAACAAGGAAGCTATTAAGGGTGCATGTGTGGCTAAGGGTGTTTCCAAACAGTAGGCGTTTCCAAACTCTCCTTCCAAACAGTAAGTCCCTCCCTCCCTCCTCCTCCCACTCCATTCCATCAAGCCATCAACTACCATCACAAAGGTAAATAAAACGACTTTATTATACAGTACAGTTTATTTCTTTAATTACAATACAATAGCACATTTATTATACATAAAATAAGGTATATTTTTGTGTAGTTTTAAGGCTTATTTAGTAGAAAATTATGTTTTATGGGGACCTGGGAACGGATTATTCTCATTTTAATGATTTCTTATGGGAAATAAATGTTCGGAAGACGAACTTTTCACCTTACACACACTTTCTGGGAACCAATTATGTTCGTGAGCTGAGGTATCACTGTATGCTCATTTTTTGAGAAGGACCTATATACACACACACATACATAAATATACAAGGATCCCTCACTTTCCGCGGTTAATGGGGACCGAGACCCCCCCTGACTGACGTATACGTACATGTATGTGTATATAACATCAATAAATATATATTCAACACTAAAAATGCTTATGATAAACATTTAAAAATAATGCATACAATGTAAATAAAATGTAAATAAACACACACACACACACACCTCAAAAAAATATAAAATAGTTTTGTTGGGGGGATTTTGGGTTGTTTTTGTTTGTTTCAGGGTTTTTTTTCATAATCGGCATTTTCCTTAACTTTTCCCCTATTTTTCCTTAATTTCCGATGAATATTTTTGAAAAATCCGCGATGCACTGAAGCCATAGAAACCAAAGCACAAAGTAGCAAGGGATCACCGTATATACAGACGCTCCCTGACTTACATTCATCCGTTTTACGTTTTTTTTGATTTTACTTTTTTTTTTTTTTTCAAAAGACAGCCAACGAGGGAGCAACTCGTGCGTCGTGTGAAATTTTGATTGGCGCGTTTGAATTTTTCATAACAGGGGGTTGTTTCATATCTCAGGGACAGAAACTTAGGAAAATGTTTTTCGTAACCTGGGGATTTCGTACACAGGGGTCTTTGTAAGTTGGGGGTCGACTGTATATCAGTTATATAGCGAGGTACTCTTGTGGTAAGACGTCATCTCTGATCTCGGTGTTTACACTGTTTTACGGACTTTTGCAACCCAAAGCAAATATGGTTGGTCAGAAGCGTAAGCCTACTAGCATGGGTGCAAGTCTCATACACAGATGAATTAACTATCTGCTCGGGTCGGCGCAATCTACCATGCATACTCAGTTTAGCAAAGAGAGTTGTAAAATGAATGAAAACCCGAATCCACCAAAATTCACTGCTGGTGATTCACATCAGTTAAGGCTGAGTACGAAACGAGTTCACTTGCTCTTGCTCACTTAAAAGACCGGAAGTCCGTATAATCCGTACTTTGTTTCAAGCAAGTAAACCACTTTCAGTAAGTAAACTTTCGGTATTGAGCACCTCACATATTGTCAGCGTTGAATGGTTGTTTTAAGCTTCATGTCAAGTGAGTCGGCTCAGCTTCATGTAATATGTGACTCAGCTCAGCTTCATGTAAAGTGACTATCCGTCGACCATTGGAACCATTTACAAGCAGAAAGATCCCATCATAGAGAATGTTAAAAGTTATATTTGATATTTGATGGGTGAATTTGATTAAAATTTATCAATTTTAAATTATTTTGCTTGAATTTAATTTATTTGAAATTAATGTTGATATTATTTTACAATGTCATGTTTATAATAATTGATTTAGGGGTGTTTTATAAGATACGGTAATGGTATTTATGGATGTATAGTATAGTACGAGTGTCATACTTCACCGTAACAACTTACGTTCACTTTCAACTTTCGTTCGGCCGTCCGAAACCAATGAAAAACGCAAGTGGGGGAGTGTCTGTATATATATATATATATATATATATATATATATACACACACATACATACATACATACACACATTTTATTTTCCTTTCGGCTTTTTCCTTTTATCAGGGGTCGTCACAGCAAATCTATGGTTCGCATGTTTGATTTGGCATAGATTTTTATGTCGGATGCCCTTCGTGACACAACCCCTTGCTGACAGCTTTGCAGCTACTCTTTACGAAAGTCAGCAATAGTTCTTTTACATGAACCTCACACCATAGACAGTGAGAGACATGGCTGGCCTTTGATAACCCAGTTAGCTGCACTGGGGGGACAGTGACAATCTTGTGGAGAATGGGACTCGAACCCTCAGCCTTCGGATCAGCGATCCTAAGAGGATCACCACATATACACATATCAACATATAGACACACACGGCCCAGTGTTAATGTGCTGGATTACTGATCCTAAGATCACGGGA
This sequence comes from Plotosus lineatus, assembly GCA_024760905.1. Taxonomy (NCBI): domain Eukaryota; kingdom Metazoa; phylum Chordata; class Actinopteri; order Siluriformes; family Plotosidae; genus Plotosus; species Plotosus lineatus. The sequence continues at coordinate 52,550,008 of CM045734.1, forward strand.
TCAAACCCTACTACCAACAGGTTGCCACCGAGTTTAAATCATTTCATTTTAAAGGGATAAATAAAAATCTGAAAATAAAAATCCAGATATTGTGATTGATCCTCAAATCATACAGTATGAACCTCTTCCCATGGTGTGAAAATGAAGACAGAGGAAAGAGTGAGACAGTGAATATTTTATTCAGCGAGCACCTTTATCAGCCACGGACAGCGAGCTGTTGAAGTATTGCTCCTCCTCATCCCAGCTGGTGTCGTGTACTTTGTTGGTCACACCGCAGAACCCGTGGCAGTTCACCTTGATTGCTAAACAGCATCAGAAAACACATTAATAAATAATAGGTAAAAGATTTGAGCCAATACAACAGTGCAGGAGGATTTCAGTGCCAGATTAAATTTCCTCTCACTTTAATAAGCACACAGCATTCCAAACCCTTGATTATGATGCTATAAAGCACTTGGACTTGTATGAACCGTAACTGCTGGAGGGATAAACAAAGAAAGTGCAGCATGGTGGTGCAGAGAGACGTGATCACATGACCATGGTGCTAAGGGAGTTACAGTAAACAATCTTCGCATGATGTAATCTAAAACCTCACCAAATACAATGACCTCAATGTGCTTGAACTGCGGTTCGTCTCTCCCTTTTTCTCTCCATCCATCTCCTTCCTCTATCCATCCCTTCCTCTATCTATCACCTTCCCTCCATCCAACACTTCCTCTCTCCTTTACCCCCATCCTGCCCTCCTTCATTCCATCCATCCATCCATCATTGCCTCCCTCTTCCCCTCTATCTGGATCCATCCCTTCCTACACCCTTCTTTCTCCCACATCCATTCCTTCCTCCCTCTTGCTCCCCTTTCCTTCCCCCTTCTCTCTCTCCTCCATCCATCCCACTTCCCTTTCATTAAAAAACGCTTTCTTCCATTCTCTCTCTCACGCCACCTCAATGTCTTCCTCTCTCTATCTATTTCACCTCCTCCTTGTCACCTCCATCCATCTCTATTCATCCCACAAATTAAAAATGGATGTTATTTCCAGGTCAGATATTACGGAATATCACATTTTTCCAGGTAACTTTGAAAATAATTTCTGACTTTTGAATATACAGGGGGTGGACAAAATAATGGAAGCACCTAACATTTTGGCATCATAATCTTTAAACATAATTTAAACAATCAAAACTTGTCATATGTATTGATTCATACAACTTGTAAATTGTTTCCAAAGGAATTTTAAGCCATTCTTCAGTTAGAATCCCCTACAACTCTTTTAGAGACGATGGCGAACTTGTGCTTTGCTGAGGACGTTTTTCCCTCTCTTTCAAAGGCAGTCATTACTTTTGGGACAGTACCTCTTGAAACACCGAACATCTGGGCAGTTTTTGTTACACTAGCGCCGACCATACGAGCACCAATAATTTGGCCTCTTTTAAAATCTGAGAGGTCTGCCATTATGGGGTATGATTAATGTTTTCAATATCTGAAAAAGGGGGAAAAAACATTTATTTTACATCAACATATCAAATAAAATTATTATACAAAAATAATCTTTGAGCATAATTTAAACAATCAAAACTTGGCAAAGATTATGATGCCAAAATGTTAGGCGTTTCCATTGTTTTGTCCTCCCCCTGTATATCACAGTGATTTGTAAACTGGACCAAAAACTAAAAAGAAAAAAAAAAAAAAAAAAAAAACAAAACAAAAAAAAAAAAAAAAAACATGGCACGTTTGGGAGCTCTGCCAACCTACAGCTCCATGATCGACAATCTGAAGCCTACTGCCCATATGTAGATAAGAGAAATACAGACCGAGAGATACAGATGAATGTAGAGATATAGACAGATATATAGACAGAGAGACCTGAAAAAAGTTGAGGATAACAGGTTTCATTCATCAGCAGGTGGACAATAAGTAATCCAAAATGGTGACGTACACAAAAAATTTGTGATGCCGCCCAAATACTTATGGACCAGGTTGTTATATGAACCTGATCAAAATAAAAATAAAAAAAAACTACCGATCCAACTCAAACCCATCACAGCCTGTAATTGACTGACAATGAGCCACACTGATCATGGTCTCATCGTGGTCAAGCTTGTCTGCCTCACAGTAAGAAGGTGCTAGGTTCGAGTCATGGGCTCAGGAATCCCTGTGAGGAGTTCTGCATGTTCTACATGTGCTTGCCTGGGTTTCCTCAGGGTATTTTGGTTTCCTCCCACATATTGAAAACATGCAGATTTGGCTAATTAATCTGTACCGATTTGTCCATCAGAAAAATGGTTCAGTGTGTGTTGGCCCTACAATAGTACGGCAAACTATCCAGCTTCGAGATGTCTGCAGTGAGAAAAGGCCTAAAGTGATATGCATGTGCACACAAAAACAAACAAACAAACCAACTCTTGTGTTTACTGACAGTCCAAGCAGCCAGGAGGAAAATATCTTAATAGCAATCGAGCAAACACACTTCACCCTACACCTTCTCAACTGCTTTCCCACTTCTTAGCATTTTTATTATTATTTGTTTTAATTATGCACAAGGTGGAGTCAGGCTCAAAGTGAAGTGTTACATTACACAGTTATCTGAAGAACTGTTTTTTTTACCCCCCCCCCTAAAATTCCAAACAAAACACGTTCCTCAATTTAACTGCTGGGACTACAACGAATATATGCAAGTGTGACCTGTTATGCAGTGTCACACAAACTCCTCGTAAAGAAACATGCCATACTCCCAGTACACGCAGTAACCAGCCTTTCGTAGTAACAGAGCTTGATACTATAGTATACTATAGCAGTTTTCATTCTCATCCGTTTCAAAGGCGTTGGAATGTCAACAAACCTGTTCTGCTCAGGCTACGTAAAGCTGCGAACTGGTTTCGCTTCAACTTTCCACAACAATACAGATAAATGACGACGCTTCCTGTTCACGTTTCCCCTCATAAAGGTGGCTCGGTTCAAAAAAAAAAAAAAAAAAAAAAAAAAACCCAGTAATACAGACACCAGGCTGATCCTTACTCATTCAATTTCAAAGTGCAATAGAGATGCCATTTATTCCAAAGCACTTGAGTCAAAACATGGGGTAAAACGACAACAGGTAGGACAAAGGCAGCATTGTGTGTGGCTCAAGTATCCTTTAAGAGTCACTCGCTCGCTTCTCTTAGGCCGGGGTTAGCGTACAGACAGCACTACAAATCAAACAAGAATATGATTTTAGCATATGTTTGTACATTGTATTTTAGTACAAGGGAAATTAAAATGTCCCTGCAGACTAATACATATCATTATCATTAGTACTGTATTTACACATCAATATACACCACAGACACCATGATATTAACTGATAAATTATCAAGAATTAAAACCTGTGAGGTTCCCTTGATTTTGAAGAACGTGTTTCATCGTTTTGTCTTAGATATGATTTATTTATTTAAATAATGTGTTTCTTCTTTTCCTTTTGGCTGTTCCCTTTTTTCTTCCCCCTCAGAGGTCACCACAGCAAATTATCGCAAGTTTGGTTTGGCATAGGTTTTTACGTTGGATGCCCTTCCTGACACAATCCTTAGCAAGGGGCAGAAACACGCTGATGGCTATGCAGCTACTCTTTACGAAAGTCAGCAATGTTTCTTTTACATAAACCTCTCACCATAGACAGACTACAAGCACAGAGACATGACTGGCCTTTGATAACCCAGTTAGCTGCACTTGGGGGGGAATGACAGTGACAACCTTGTGGAGAGTGGGACTTGAACCCCCAACCCTAGGATCAGCGAGCAAGCGCCCTTTACCACCAGGCACCACCATCCAATTTAAATAATGTCTTTAATATACTGATTTAGGCAATGGCAATACCAAAGCTCCCTATATGGTCTTAGTGAGCTGCGTTAATTAAATTACACATACAGTTGGCCCCCTACTTATGAAACCCCTTGGGTACGAAAATTCCAGGTTACAAAAAACATTTTCCTGAGTTTTCGTCCCCGGGATACGAAAATAACCTCCTCTTACGAAATGCGCCATTCAAAATTCAAACGCACTGGTACTGGGGCTAGAAACACTGACCTTCAGATTAGTAATCCAGAGCCAAAATTGTACAAATGAGGACCTTTAGTAAGCAGGAGTCTGTTTGTTGAAATATTAAGTGTAAAAAGCACTCTCCTTATTTTTTGTTTAATACAAATACAGTGGTACCTTGACTTACAAGTGTCTTTTATAACAAATTTTCCACGATTCGATCTCACCAAAAATCTGCCAGATTCAATGAGCAAAATTTTGATTTCCGAGCTCTGCTGGGGAAATGGCTTTTTCTGGCCGATCAGCATTGTATTCCTCCACGCTCCGAGAATTCCTTGTGCAGTGCTTCTCAATTACTTTCTGTGGTGCCCCCTATAGGAAGAACAACAACCTCCCCTCCCCCACGACTATAAATAGTGTTTACTGCACTTTATATCGTTGGGTCGGTGCTTTCCCCCCACCCCCTACACCATCACAGTGAGAATACCTCTGTCACCTAGTGTAATTGCGCATCCTCTACAGTAGGTGGCAGTGGTGCTCTGACTGTTCCCCACACCATATGGAACATAGTGAGAGCACCACTGCCACCTACTGTAGAGGATGCACAATTACACTTAATTCTAGTACAGTACAGCAAAAAAGCATGTTCCCCAGGGTCATACGCACCCCCTGGCAACACACCCCACTATTTGAGAAGCACTGGCCCCACTATTTGAGAAGCACTGGCCCCACTATTTGAGAAGCACTGGCCCCACTATTTGAGAAGCACTGGCCCCACTATTTGAGAAGCACTGGCCCCACTATTTGAGAAGCACTGGCCCCACTATTTGAGAAGCACTGGCCCCACTATTTGAGAAGCACTGGCCCCACTATTTGAGAAGCACTGGCCTTGTGGGAGCTCACCACGAGCCTTGCCTCATTGGCATTCGTAGTGTGCACATGCACAAAATTTTCCTCCTCCTCTGTTATGCACCACTTCGTGCCTGCCCACATGACATCTTCGCACCCACATGACATCTTTGTCATAGTCAATGATCGGAAGGGTTAGCTGACTTATTGTTTATTTTTGTTTTATTATTTATTATTACCGTATTCAACGTGATAAGCACCCAGGGCTCTTTAAAAATTGCAGTGGGTGGGTACTTATTAAAATGTTACCAGCGGAGAGGAAAGGTAAGTGCTTCTTACCATCAAGGTGGAAAACATGAATAAAAACAGAACAATAAAAGAGTTTTACTGGTATTTGTGTTATTCATTTTGTGGTATCAACCAAACTACTTACATGAAAGTTGAAAATAAACAGAAAACAGCATCTTTTCCTTTTGGCTTTATCCTTTTTTTTAACTTTTAAAATGAAGACCCATTACTTTTCCCTCCCAGTCTGCTTCTTTAAACATTTTCCAGGAAGTAAAATCGAGCCAATCAACACGAATCTCAACTGTAGCACATGGCACGTTGAACTCATCAACACAAACAAACAAAAGCACATGGTCAGGAACTTGCTTAAATTTATGAAGTTAGTGAGCAGGAGCATCGGGTGAAAAATACTCATCACTTTCTGATAGGTCCATATCTGGCTCATTGCTCCATTCATTCAGAGCATCCCATAGTTTTTTCCTGTAGCAGTTTCTAATGGTTCATTGGTTGTTGGACATTTATCAAGAGAACACAGCTAAATATTTTCCTGTTTTTTTTTAAAGCACAGCGAAACAATCAAATGTGTTGTGACTGATGAACATTATAGACAATCCCCAGTAGCAGGGGGGTCTTGAAATACCGTGTAAACTCACTTTTACAGGCAGTGAACGCCTCATTTTACCGTTACAGAGACTGATCGAATAAAATTGCTAAGTTTGATCGACGATTTTGCTCCCAGTACACATGGGCGGTTATTAGACGTAAAATCTGAAATATTTCTTGGGTGAGCCCCACTATCAACGGTTGTCACTGCGTCTCCCCCCAAGTGCAGCTAATTGGGTTATCAAAGGCCGGCAATGTCTCTCAATGTCTATGGTGAGGGGCTGTAAAAAGAACCATTGCTGACTTTCATCAAGAGTAGCTGCATAGCCATCAGCATGTTCCTGTCTGGCGAGCTGTCCAGGGTGTTCTGGCCCACACCCAGAGAATGAACTCTTTCAATCATACCTAAAATAATCTTACAATCACAACTTCTACCAATAACCTTCTGTCACATTTTCACCTTGTCTGAGGTGTTTAAAGCTTTGAGCATGGTTTATAATTTAAAAAACTAATTGATGCAGTGCTACTTTTAAGGTGCAAGCACATGACAAATCAGAACTTTTTCTTTTCCCAAGAGCTTCAAACAAAAAAAAAAAAAAATTCTTTTTACATCTGACTGAACATGGTAACAGTCAGGATAAGGTGTTACTGCAGAAACAAAAACATCTCAGTACAAGAAGACTTTGCTTGGTATTTTTATTTAACATGTAAATAGAGCAACACAAATGATTAAAAGGGGGTGGGGCTAATGACAAACCATAAACAAAAACACGACAAAAAAAAAACCTCTTTAATCCATTACAAAAAATAAAGGACTAAGAGCAGTGTGCAAAGCTATGGCTGGGTTGTCCCAGGGTGGAGAAAAAAAAACAAAAAACAAAATCATTAGGTGATGTCATAATGTGTAGGGTATGTGACAAAGTACTGGCAATTCATCATGACGAAGGTATATGGGATGTAGTCTTTGCATCACATGAGATGTCCTACAAGGACCACATAAGAATGTAAGTGTGTGTTAACAAGAAAAAAAAAAAAGTGTTAAACACACATGCGCACATACACGATTGCAAACAGTCATATTTCCTCAGTTTTTAAATACCCAAAGAACAGAAGAGACATCAGTATGCTTTAGCACAAAAGTCTAAAAAACTGATAATGCCCTTGCTTCACTGCTCCAGGCACCACACACACACACAACCTTCAGAAGAGCCGAAAAGTGGCAGAGGTGGGGCTCCGTGGTTCAAGCCCTGGCTTACTGATCAGAAGGTTGACGGTTCAAGCCGCATTACTACCAAACTGACATTGATGGGCTCTTCAGCAGCAAGGCCCTTAACCCTTGATTATGTAAATAAGATTTAACAAAAAGCAAGTCACTCTGGATAAGGGTGTCTGCCTAATCGATGCAATAAATGTAAATGAAATGATAATCAGGTCAGTTTAAGCAACAGTGTGAATGATTAACCTTCCAGAGCGACTTGTGAATATACATGACCCACCTGGAAAAAGCAATGAATACAACAGGGCAAGTAATAAAACTCCATGGAGACCATTTTACAAAGCAATCCCAAGTTTACAACCCCATAAGGGTTCCCAACATAACACTGTAGAACACCAGGAACATTGTTGCGGTGGTTTCACTTGACTTCTTCAAATGAAAAAAAAAATGAGATTCTGAATATATATATAAATAAAATACCCAAGTCACGTGACAGGTAGTCTGGCTGAACTGGAGTGAGTGGACCTATTGTTTGTGGAGCAGCCATGCTGCTGATGGACTTATTTGGGCCCTAATACAGGCCACAACAGGTTTATTGTGGAGTTTGTAAACATTGCCAACATGATGTATGTGGCGCTGTAACCCTCAATAGGTGGGTCTAAACAGCTATGAATGAAGCATAACTGTAGATAATACTATAATATGTGGTGTGTGTGTGGACACAATGCTACCCCCGTTTCAATAATAATAATGATAATAATAATAATGAGAAAAGTCTTACCTTTGCACTGTAAAGACTCAGTGGCGGAGATTTTGACCGTCCCGGAAATAGACTCACCGGGACTATAAACCTCTTTGTTGTTGTTTAGACTGATTTCAAATTGCTGGAGCTTCCCCATTTTCCTTCTCTTCTCACCACTTCACTCGGGTGGCTGAACGAAACTGAACCATACAAACAAAATCAAGGGACAAAAAAAAAAGGGGGGGGGTGGAGTTTCCACCTGCGCGTGCAGCGTCACAGGAAGGGCGTGACTAGGAACACCTGTGAAGCTCACGACAGGCGCTCGTGCGTTCAGGAGATTAGCTTGGAGTCTAAAGCTAAGTCATACATGTCAGTAACTGTTAGCATTTAGCAGTGAGCTGCTATTTGTGAATTTCTATAATTTTAATCTGTCGTTAATTGTTTTTTTCATTACATTATAATTATGTGTAAGAATTTCATAGGGAAAAGAAAGTTGTTTTGTTGTTAATATTGCTGATAACAGACTAAGCTAATATACCAAATACTGTACAAACACCACACCTAAGTCTCACAAATATATGTCCAGTATATTCTATATTTTGAGGTAAACACATGGTCTTCAATATGTTCAGAAATTAAACGTGTTTCCCTGAAAACATTAACAAAAAAAAAAAACAAAACAAACCTGTCCATTAATTGTGAGGGCAGTGGTGGCCTGGTGGTAAAGGGTGCTGGATTGCTGATCCAAAGGTTGGGGGCACGACCCTGTGGTGACCCCTGAAAAAGGGGAAAAGCTGAAAGGAAAAGAAGAAGAAACCTGTCCATTTATTGTATCCTATGTCAAGGATAGACGATTTCTTTCTTTCAGCTTTTTCCCTTTTATCGGGAGTCACCCACAGCGAATCATCTGATTCGCACATTTGATTTGGCATAGGTTTTTACGTCGGATGCTCTTCCTGTCACAACCCTTTAGCAAGGGACAGAAACACGCTGACAGCTTTGCAGCTACTCTTTACGAAAGTCAGCAATGGTTCTTTTACATGCCTCTCACCATAGACAGTGAGAGACATGGCCCGCCTTTGATAACCCGGTGAGCCGCACTTGGGGGACAGTGACAACCCTGTGGGGACTCGAACCCCCAACCATCGGATCAGCGATCCTGCACCCTATCCACTAGACCACCACTGCCCCCTAATGTCAAGGATAGACTACTTCACTATATTTTCAGGGGCTGTCCACTGCTGCCACAAATACTTCTCAACACCCTCAAAGTGCAGACTGATTATTTTTTAATTTATTTTTAAATGTATTTTATACTTTTATGTTGAATGGTCCCTCAGGCACGCCCTACCAGCCAATTGAGATTGGGTCACCAAGGTCGCAGACATCAATTCAACAAAGATGCCCATTAGCACTCTAGATGGTGCAGATGTTTTTGGTGTTGTTGGATTGGCTTCCAATACATACTTGTGATACCTGGTGTCAAGGTCCTCTAACCTACTTTCAAATTCATAGGGGCTATACAAAATATGCGAATGGTCTTTTAAAAAGTCAGATATGTCAAGGATTGGGTATTTATATCACGTATACCTGTGGCTATGAGGGCAGTTGTGGCCTGGTGGTAAGGTGTTGGTTCTGGGTTATCAAAGGCTGGGCATGTCTCTCACTCTCTCTGGTGAGAGGCATGTAAAAGAACTAATACTGACTTTCGTATAGGTCGCATAGCTGTCAGCTTGTTTCTGCCCTGCGATGGCCTGGCGAGTTGTCCAGGGTGTGCTCTGCCCTTGCCCAAGTCAGCTGAGATGGGTGGCATCCTCCCCATGACCATAATTAGGATTAAGCAGTTAAGAAATTGAATGAATACCTGGGGATATGTCTACAAACAGTGTGAAAATAAAATCAATCTAATCAAACTAAGTGTGCCACCTGGTGTTCTGTGGCAAGAAAGTAGGTTACTGATTACTGTCAACTTTTAAAAATGTTTTCAAGCACACCCATATACAGTAACAGACATCGCTGGTATTTTTACAATATGCACATTTATTTAATTGCCGAACAGCTTAATCCCACTTGAGTCAACTCTGCCAACTCTGGATGAAGACTTGGTACACCTTCCCCAATCCATCACTCAGGACTAGGGTAAATTTTAAATAGCTAGTTAGTCTGAATGCATGTCTTTGAAGTGGGGAGGAAACCAGAGTTCCTGGCAGAAACCCACACAAGCAAACATTTAACAGAAATGCCCTAGCTAAATGCCAAACTCAAACCCAGGCCTTTCTTGCCATGAAGCCAATGTGTTTAAAAAACAAAAAACAAGAATGATCTTTCATATTCATGGTGGCAGCATTGCATGCCACCGAGGGGGCTTGTGCATGCCTCTCCCAGGTTGGGGGTAGTCATTTGATAGGGAAGGTAGTACTTGACAGGTGGGCACTGGATCCAACTAAAGTTAGGGAAGGAAATTGGTAAAAATAAAAATATATCAATGAAAAATAAAATGAGGATTTTATGATTTAAGTATTATTCAGCAGCAATTCTTTTTTAAATCCTGGGAGCAGACAAATCAGATCACGCCATTCCCATGTAGTATACACGGATACCATATACCCTTTAAAATCTGACAAATACTTGAATCAATTACAACTTAAAAATAAATCATAAAAAGTACATTTTAAATGTATTTTTCTTATGTTCTGGTAAGTTTATCCTAAAATCAATCTACGCCAAGGCGTTCCATATCAGCCAAGAGACACTGTTCCTCCAGCGTGTTCTGGGTGGACCCCGGCTTCTCTTTTTGTTTGGACATCCCCAAAACAACACACCAGGTAGGCGTTCAGGAGGCGTTCTTACCAGATGCCCAAGCCACCTCAACTGGCTCCTCTCAATACAGAAGAGAAGCAGTTTTACTCTGTGCTCCTCCCTGATGGCTGAGCTTCTCACCCTATCTCTAAGGGAGAGCCCTGCCATCCTGCAAAGGAAGCTTATTTCAGCTGATTGTATCCAGGATCTTGTTCTTTTCGTCAGTACCTAAAACTCATGACCATAGATGAAGTTTGGAATGTAGACTGATTGGTAAATTGAAAGCTTTGCCTTGTGGCTCAGCTCCTTCTTTCCCCCGACCGACCGGTATTTTACAGCAGCATCAATCTTCCTGTTGATCTCCCACTCCATCCTTCGCTCATTTTTTAACAAGACCTCAAGATATTTCAACTCCTCCACAGGCAAGATCTCATTCTAGACCTGGAGGGTATATTCCACCCTTTCTGTCTGAGAATCATGGCCTCTGACATCAACGTGCTGATTTTCATCCCGGTTGCATCACACTCATTTACGAATCGCTCCAATTACAGCTGGAGGTCCCAGCATGATAAGGTCAAAAGGACAACATGATCTGCAAAAATCAGATGAGATCCTATGGCCACCAAAACAGAACTCCTGAACGCCTCAGCTGTGTCTACAAATTCTGTCTGTAAAAATTATGAACTGAATCGGTGTCAAAGGCCAGCCTTGGCAGACTTCAAACCTCCGAAAAAGAATTCTACCTGTTTTTACAAAAATACGACCAAGATCTGGCTCCAGTGGTACAGAGACCTAATGGCCCCAAGCTATGGTACTCCTGGAACGCACGCTAGAATATAATTCAAGGGACACAATCAAAAGCCTTCTGTAAATCCAAAAAAACACATGTGGACAGATTGGGCAAACTCCAGTAATGCCTCCAGGATCCTGTAGAGTAGGTAGGGCTGGTCAAGAATGCTGAGGCCAGGACGAAAACCACATTATTCCACCTGAATCTGAGGTTCAAGTGTTGTTCGGATCCTTCTCTTCTGTATTCCTGAATAGACTTTCCTGGGAAATTTCCATGATAATTGGAAAACACTGTTCGGTCCTTTTTTTAAAAAGGGGAACTACCATCCCAGTTTGCCAACCCAGAAATAAGGCCCCCAACGACTACACAATGTTGCAGAAACGTGTCAACCAAGACAGTCTTACAACATCCAGAGCCTTGAGATATTCAGAGTAGATCTCATCTATCCTCGGAGCAGACCACCACCAGGTTCTTCCTCCTCTATGGAGGCCATATTGGTGGGATTGAGGAGGTGCTTGAAGTATTCCTTACACCTCCCAACAACATCCCTAGTCGAGGTGAACAGCTCCCCACTTCTACTGTAAACAGTATTTGTGGAGAACTGTTTTCTCCTCCTGACCCTCACCGCCTCCCACATTCAAGATTTTGCACTGGCAACAGCCTGGACTGCAGCACTTTTGGCCTGCTGGTACCTGTCTGCTCCCTTGGGAGTCCCACAGGCCAAAAAGACCTGGTAGTTCTCCATTTTCGCCAGGCACCAATGACTTTCGGCCACAGCTATGGACTGCTACTTCAATAAGTAAAGTCTGTTGGGCTTTTTATACCCGAGCCATAGTGGTTCATCAGGCTGGTGCTTATCCCCAGTTTCTGTAGTGTGAAGCAACTACAAGTACAACTCCTCCTGGATGGGACGCTAGTCCATCGCAGGTTACCTTCCCAGTATATTTTTACTGGTACCCATTTATACTGCTGGGTGAACAGAGGCACACTTGTGGTTAAGACCTTGCCCAGGGGTCTTAGCACAGTGGGGGTCTCACTGGGATTTGAACACACAACCTCCCGATCATGAGCGCAGCACCCTAACCACCACACCACTGGCCACACTGCTGCTTCAGTAATGGAGGCACAAAACATGACCCATTCAGATTGCTTGTGCACCACCTCCTTCAGAATGTAGTTGTAGTTTTCCTGGAGGTGGGAGTTAAAGGCCCCTCTGACAGGAGATTCCATCAAACATTCCCAGGAGACCCTAACTACATGCTTGTGCTTCCCAGGTCTGGAGGGCAGCCTCCGCCACCATCAAAGCCAGCTTACCTCCAGGTGGTGATCGGCTGACAGCTCTGCTCCTCTCTTCACCCAAGTGGCCAGAACCTGCGGCTGCAAGGCCAAGGACAAAACTGCAAAGTTGATCAAACTGTAGCCTAGTGTGTCCTGGTGCCAGGAGAGAGCGTTCTCAAGCTAACAGCAAAGTCACGCAACGCAAACATGGCAGCTCCTTGCAGCGCTACACACTGCTAAGAGAGACAATAGCACGGTGGAGGAAAGTTTCCATGGATAAGAGGCTCCGGCTAGTTTTTGTACATCTGCCTGAGCTTGTGGACAAGGTGTGATGGGTCGCTGAGCACTGTGAGTGGTCTCCATGCCGGCGCTCTTTCCCCTAACTGTGTACACAACTGGTATATAACTGTTACTTCAGACTCATTTCGTCTGAGAAGTTTGAGGCTTTAGACTACTCTAACTTCATTTTGAGCTTTGAAACAGACACGGAAGTAATTTTTTCACAGCAGGAAAATAGGGAAATGTTGTAGTTTGGCTGATCAGCTTTGACTTTTAACTTCAGACTCCTGGCTGAACAAACTAAAGCAACACTTGTGTGTGTACTTGGCACTCTGTTTTTTGAGCTCCGCCATTTTTCTCGGTAAAATTATCTGAGCGGTGATAGATCTGAAAATTATTTCCCTTGAAGAAGTCAAGAAGCTCATTAAGAGTGAGTTAGTCCCGATTGAGGAAAAATTCCAATCTTGCAACACCGAAATTGCTGAATTTCGCAATTCACTGGAGTATCTCTCAACCAAGTACGATCAGCTCCTTGCTCAAATCCAAACTAAAACCTCGACGTCAACGAACTTACAGCTAAGGATCAGATAAAGGATCTACAATCATCAATGGATAAGACAAACCATGAAATCGATGACATAGCCCAATACCTACAGAGGGATTTTGTCGAAATCAGCGGAATCGACCCCGAGGAAACCGAGATGTCCTGTGAAAACATCGCCATTAAAGTGGCAAATGAAATGAACATCAAACTGAAACCCAAGGACATATCAATCGCTCACCCCTTACCCATATATAACCAAGAGAACAGGTCAGCTGGAAAAATCATAAATTCACTGGAAGGGATACAAGGGACAAGTTCTACGGAAATAAAAAGAAAGTTGCTGGCAAGAAAGTGAAAACCATGGCATCTTTTTTAGACGCGAGTCTACAAGGCAAAAGCTGTACATATCAAAATCGCTAATGGCCAAACGCAAGAAACTGTTTGGCCATGTAAACAAGCTGAAGAAAGCACTACAATGAAGGTTTATATGGACTAATAACGGAGGGATTTACCTTAAGGAATCTGAGAGAAGTGAAATTATCACTTTCAACTCTGCGAACGAACGATGTAGCAGAGTTTGAAAGCAAAATGAAGTCAAAACTTCCCCAATTCCAGCCACAGAAACGTCAAACTAGAAATAGTGCCAACACACGAAGACAAGTTCGATGCTGTTAAAATTTGTTGAATATGATCAGAAACCTAGCTATTTCAACTTTATTTTTAAACTTAATTGTATGTTCACATGAATGACCTGTGACTCTTGCCTTTCTATGGCTTATCAGAAGAAGATTTTCTAAAGGCAACTGGTGGCTGGGTTCACCAGACTAGTTTATCTTTGATCAAATCTAAAAATTTATTCATAGATATCATTGAATCTCCTTATAAATCCATCGATGATGAGAATTCCAGTATTATCAGTTTAAATCTTGAATCTAAATACTTTAGTGTTAAAGAGATTGGCAATCTTTTCCAACAGGCCAGTAAAAAAGGTTTCTTCATATTTCATTGCAATACACGAAGCTTGCCTAAGAATCTTACGCTCTTGAATGATATGCTACGAGAGGCGTTCAATAAGTAATGCCCCTGACCTAATTCCAGTTGTCTGATCTAGCTGAAATTTTGAATGTGCAATGATTTCTATATCTATGGATTATGTGGCAAATTACAGCTCTGAACTAATTCTGATTTCTGATTTATATGTTTTTGAACTGAGTCAGGTGGGAAATGGAGACTGTTGAGTGTCGCGCAGTGATCCGGTTTTTGTATTTGAAAGGACACACACTACAGGAGACTTGTGATGAAATGAAAGAAACTTATGATGATAATGCCCCATCATATGACCTTGTTAAATGCTGGCATCATGAATTCAAACATTGCCGGAAGTCTGTGGAAACCACTCCCAGACCTGGTCGCCCCCCTTCTGCCATTGATGAGGCATCTGTTGAGGCTGCCATTTTGGAAGATCGACACATTACTATTTGCTAAATAGCCCAAGAGGTCAAGATTAGTTCAGGGTCTGTGGAAACTATCATTCATGACCATTTGCATATGTATAAGGTGTCTGCCAGATGGATTCCCAGGCTGCTCACACCTTTCTAGAAGCGAGAACTCGTCAAGTGGTCGACGATGAATTTGGAGATGTGCCAAGAAGATGAATCAAAGTTTTTCAAAACACTGATTACACAGAATGAATCCTGAGTCTATCACTATGATCCAGAGACCAAAGCCCAGTCAATGCAGTGGAAGCACTTGGAGTCACCACCTTCAAAGAAGGCAAGGGTGCATACCCTCCACTGGCAAGGTCATGCTCACAGTCTTCTGAGACCAGGACGGAGTAGTGATGACAGATTTCCTGGCAAAGGGTACCACAATTAAACGAGCCTATTATGCTTCACTATTGAGGAAATTAATAGAAGATATCAAAATCAAGAGGAGGGGCAAGATCAGCAAAGGTATCCGCCTCCTGCAGGACAACACTCCGGTCCACAACTCGCATGTCGCCAGATCAGAAGCATGGGCGTGTGGCTATGAATTCCTCTCCTATCCTCCCTACGCTCTTGATCTTGCACCCTCTGACTATCACCTCTTCCCAGCCGTGAAGTTGTTTTTGAAAGGAAAGCGTTTTCCAGATGATGCAGCCTTGATTTCTGAAGTCACGTCGTGGTTGGAAGACCAACCTGGGGTGTTCTAAAAAAAAAACGGTCTCCAGAGCTGCATCAAATGATGGGAGAAATGGATAACTCTGGGTGGTACTTCTGTAGTGAAAGACTAATAACTGTGGCAAGTTTTGTTGCTCTACTGCTATGGGAAGTGGGTCAGGGACATTACTTATTGAACGCCCCTCGTACTAACCTTTAAGGACGTGCCTAGTGTTATTGATTTTTCTGAAACCACATTAGGCAAAAATACTATTTCTAACATCTCTATACCTGGTTATTATTTTCTAAATATTAACTCGTTGACTAATGCTGGAGGTGTGGGAATGCATGTGAATGATAAAATTAATTTCATCAGGAGGCAGGATTTAGAAATTGTTGCTCAGGAAGTTGAAACCTGTTTCTTAGAAATTGATAGGCCAAGACAGAAAAACATTATTGTCGGCTGCACATATAGACATCCTTCCAATAAACTTGAACATTTTCAAGATGTCTTGAGCCAAAAACTTAATCTAATTAACAACTGAGGCTGTGAAGTCTATATAGCAGGAGATCATCAGTTCATTTTCTGTAACCGTTTCATCCTAATTAGGGTCACGGGGAGGCTGGTGCCCATCCCAGCCAACTCAGGGCAAGGGCAGAGTACACCGTGGACAGCTCGCCAGGCCATCGCAGGGCGGAAACATGCCGTCGGTTTTGCAGCCTACTCTTGTCGAAAGTCAGCAATGGTTCTTTTACATGCTTCACACCATAGACAGTGAGAGACATGGCCGGCCTTTGATAACCCAGTTAGCTCCACTGGGAGGACAGTGACAACCTTGTGGAGAGTGGGACTCGAACCCCCAACCTTTGGATCAGCGATCCGGCGCCTTATACCACTAGACCACCACTGCCCTATAGCAGGAGATATTAATATTAATTTTCTTAATTACAGCTCTGATAAACCAACTTCAAAATAGCTTCACATGTTATTTGACCTGGGGTATTTGTCATTGATAACTAAAGCTACCAGGCCAACATATCGTACTAAAACCTTGAGTAACCATATATATACGAACTCGCCCGTTTTCCACATTAAAGAAAACACTGTGAGCCACAAATCTTTTTTTTTGACATTTAAAATCAAATAACACTGCATATAAAGTTTTTCCCTTTTTTCTTCATGTTAATATAAAATTTCAATTCTGCTTGTAACAAAAATATTTAGATTAAAAAAAAAGTCTCCAGCCTCCCCACGACCCTAATTAGGATTAGGTGGTTCAGAAAATGAATGAATGTGTTCGAGTCCTTGTATTTTTATAAAGAAAAAGAATGTATCTATCCCTCGGGTGCAGCCAGATATGTTAACGGGTTGGGTAGTCTACCTCACCATCCCTTCGTGGTATCTTCTTTTCTTTCTTCGTTATATTAATGTTGCTTTGTCATAGTTTTCATTTACAAAAACAACAGCAACACAGAAAAGTATATGAAGACTTATTTTAAGAAGGAGCCTGCTCAACATTCTTTTAAATAATGTTAATGCGTAATGCTGCACTAATTATTTTTAATTCACAGTTTGCATAGTATAAGGGGAACCTGAAAGCTACTTGGAAGCTTATTGGAATGCTCATTAATCGGAAGAGCAAATACTCATCTATATCTAAACTAATCTATATAAACAAATGTTATACTGATAAAGTGAGCATCTGCAACCGACTGAATGAAAATTTTATCCATATCGGTCCCAATTTGGCAAGCCAATTAGCAGCACATTATAATACTGACCCAAGCTCATAGACAGTATTGAGTGTTCTTTCCTTAATAGTTTCACCTTTAGGAGCATTTATGTCCATGAAACACGTGATTTAATTGATTCATTAAAAATACATAAATACACCATAGGAAGACCAGCTAAATGTTTAAAGTTAGCATCCAAACAGATTAGTGAAGCTTTAACATTACTTTCAATAAGATAAGATAAGATAAGATACAGCTTTATTAATCTCACAATGGAGAAATTCACTGTTACAGGCTCTTGAGGTACCATCAGTAGGGGGTGCAAAAAATAGATACATATACAATACAATAATACATATACATACATAAATACATACACACATACATATATATTATATAAGTAAATAAATAAATAGATACATAAATAGTATAAAGTAATATACAATAAAAAAGAAAAAGAAAGGAACAACTTTGTAGACTGGCCTATATTCAAGTGTACATGTATCTGAGGGCAGAGTAGATGGGTTGATATGGTTCACAGTCAGTGGGGTAGATGTGGTTGATTAAAGTGCACAGGGTTTTTATTGCACATAACTGGTATTTTCACAGACAGTTACAAAGTGGCGTTGTAGTCTGACAGCAGTGGGAATGAACGACCTGCGGTAGCGCTCCTTCCTGCACTGAGGATGTCTCAGTCGTCCACTGAAGGAGCTGCTCAGCTCCTCTACAGTCTGGTGCAGTGGGTGAGAGCTGTTGACCATGATGGATGTGGGCTTTGCTACCATCCTCCTCTCGCCCACCTCCTCCACAGAGTCCAGTGGGCAGCCTAGGACAGAGCTGGCCCTCCTGACCAGCTTGTTCAGTCTTTTTCTGTCCAGCTCTGTGCTGCCCGGGGCCCAGCAGATGGCAGCGTAGAGGATTGCAGAGGCTACCACAGAGTCATAAAAAGTCCTGAGCAGAGGTCTGCATACTCCGAAGGACCTAAGTCTCCTCAGAAGGTGGAAGTGACTCTGACCCTTCTTGTACAGGGCGTTGGTGTTGTGGGACCAGTCCAGTTTATTGTTAAGGTGAACGCCCAGGTACTTGAAACTGTCCACTATCTCAATGTCCTGTCCCTGGATGTTCACTAGTGAGAGTGTGTGTGTGTGTGTGTGTGTGTGTTAGAGTGCTTCTCCTGAAGTCGACCACCATCTCCTTCGTCTTCCTAGTGTTCAAGCACAGTTGGTTGCGCTCACACCAGTCCACGAAGTCAACGATGACTGATGACTCAAGGCTTGGTTCCTGACACTTTAAAAATATCAAAAGTAACTCCAGTGGATAACAGTGGAGAAGCCCCTGATCCAACATACTATTGCCCAATCTCAACTCTATCTAGCTTAACTCAAATATTTGAGAAACTAGTACACAAGCAATGAATCAATTATAATGATAAACATAACATTTTAAGTGAATGTCAATTTGGTTTTAGAAAGGGTAAGTCAACGGAGGGCAGTGGTGGTCTAGTGGTTAGGGCGCAGTATCGCTGACCCTAAGGTTCGAGTCCCCACAAGGTTGTCACTGTCCCCCCCAGTGCAGCTAATTGGGTTATCAAAGGCAGGCCATGTCTCACACTGTCTATGGTGAGAGGCATGAAAAAAAAGAACCATTGCTGACTTTCGTAAAGAGTAGGCTGCAAAGCCGTCAGCGTGTTTCTACGACCTGGAGAGGGATGGGCTCCGCCAGGCCAAATCAGCCCAAGTCTCGCCATGAAGGCGCCCCAACGACATCCTCGGATGTTAAGGGATAAGTGAAGTGAAGACGTCAACGGAACAAGCTATTACAGAAATTACAGATAACCTGACATACATTATTGAGGCTTTTGATAGAGTTAATCATAATATACTATTAGGCAAACTTGAAAAGTATGATATAAGGGGCACACCACTTAAGTGGTTTTCCAGTTACCTGACAAACAGACAACAATATGTGTCTTTTGAAAATTTTCAATCATCTATGAAAACAATGATCTGCGGTATCCCACAGGGCAGTACTTTAGGTCCTCTGCTATTCTTACTATATATAAACGGCATACCAAATTGATCAAGTAAACGCTCCTTTTGTATATTTGCAGATGACACCAACATCTTTGCTATCTCGACTATAATTAAAGATCTTCAAACCATCATCAATCAAGAGCTAATAAATGTGAAGAAATGATGTGACATTAATAAACTTTCCATCAATTTTGACCAAACCAAATTTATGATAACAAAATCACCAAAAAAGAGAACAACATCAGAAATGAATATAGACTTACCAAACAATGATTGCACAAAAAGCAAGCTAAAAAAAACTACCCATATAATATACCTTGATGTTATGCTTGATGATGAAATGAATTGGAATCAACATTTATCATTGGTCTCTTTTTAAATTTCAAGAAATACTGGTATATTCTATAAGCTCCGGCATTATGTCTCTCTCTCCCAACTCAAACAGCTTTATTATAACCTTATATACCCATACCTTTCATATGAAATATTGGCTTGGGGGGAGTATAAGTAAGTCACGCTCAAAAACTTTGCAAGCAAAACAAAATCATATTATTCGTTTTTGTTTTTTTGCCACCTTATATGACATCAATACAGATAGTGAACTTCCACTTATGAACCTCTTAGAAATCCTTAACATCCATCATATTTTTGAGTTTCATGTCTTGAAATTCATACATCGCTGACATAAAAATGAACTACCCTCTATATTTACGAATTACTGAACCTTAATTATGCAAAAAACATTCACTCACAGGCTTTACAAGATCATCTCTCCAAAACACACTTTAAAACTAATACTCGTAAACAGACCACAACAAGCATGGCAACAGAACTGGCTAACTTTACCATCTGAATTAAAAAATAACTTGGTTCATTTTTCTATGCGAAACAATTGAAGAAGTACTTGCTCTTGAAACAATTTTCTATCTAAGCTGTAATATATATATATATTTATTACAGATGATCTGTTCTTGAATTCTTTCTTTTTATTATAGTCTAATACTTACAGATTATAATAAATGATTTATTCTATATTTACAGATTATGATCCGTTTATTGTCTTTAATGTGTGATGTATGTGTGCATATTTGTGTTTTGTGCTGCTTTGCTATGATTGTTGATATGCTATTTGTATATTATATGCTTGGTATGCTGATGTGTTTTAAGCAAACTGCACTTACTTTCCTCACTTTATCTATCTAGTGTCTAACTCGGAAACCCCTTAAAGTTAATTTAGACTCCAGGCATTTCCTAATAATTCCTCTATATTTAGATAGTTGATAATTTGCCTATGAATCTCAATCTTTTCCTTTGAATATTGTAATTCTATTCTGTAAAACTTGTAGAGTGACGTTGTATTATATTCTATTGTATTGTGTGCCAAGTGCACTTATGGACACCCTTATGTTCGAATATGCTGTTCGGGGTGGATAAAATGTGACAGACTCAGAGGTACAACAATAAAACACCATTTGGTTCAGATTGGAGAGGTCATACCTACCAATCACACCCTTCCAATTTGCACTGTCATTGATCATATGGGTGTTGAAGTTTCTAATGACACCAAGGGAGCCCCCAGGAGGAACATTCTCATACACACCCTCTAAAGACTCTGAAAAGGGTGAATACACTGAGAACTGGGGGAACCCCAACATGTGGGCACCAAATCCAATCCTTGAATCGCCACCTTACCATGGTGGAGGGCTCTGTGTGTCCTAATGATCCTATGTAGTACATGACTCACATGTAGTAGTGTATACGTATACTAATAGATATTATTCACTCTACAAACTCCGAAAAATGCGAAAATCAATTTAAAACATATAAATAAACCACAAACCGTTTAGAGTAAATATATTTGAAGTTTTTAACCTTTTAAGTTAAGGTTAAGGTATCCTAAAAGCAGTGTGTCACATGCACTCACAGAAATTCAACTCAGATCTTTGGGGCATGCCACTGATATCACTCTCATTGATAAAAGAGCGTACTAAATCTATAGGCTGAGCTAGAAAGAAATCAGCCTAAGTCTTTCTTCTCCATATCATTCTGTGCATTTTATTATATATTTGTTCCTCAGAATTATGATGAAACATCTTCCTACTTTTCACATCTAAAATTTGGTGAGAAGGTCAGGTTGTGGTTGATTTATGTGTACAACAACAGAATTAACTTTACAAAGCTATATTAATTTTATACAGAAGCACTGAACGTTTTTAATCTGAGTTTTTTTTCCTACATTAGATAAATTCTGACCAGCTGCGAGTCAGCAGTCAGACCACGAGTAGACCATTTCTCAGTTGTGTACCAGGATCCTGGTTTCCATATTCCCACTGCTGTACTCAATTATTCTCTTCAACAGCCACTATTGATATGTTTTCAAGAAGTGAGAGGAAATCATAGATCTCATAGGAAACCCAAAGACTTGTGAGTGAGAACATGTGAAACTCTATACAAAAAGAAATCTGAGCCAGGAATCCTTGACATGTCAGGCAGCAATACGAGATCTGTTGCATCATATGAGTGTCCGCTGGGCTTCCTTCAGGTCCATCGGTTTTCCCTTGCTCAGAAAATGTGCCAGTTGGTGGAATATCTAAACTTTATTTCTCCTGGTTGGAATAAAGGTATGAATCCAGAGTGGACTGTATTCTTACTTTTATGGCTGACTTTCCAGTTATCAGCACCAGCTCTGCTGTAGCTCGAATCAAGATAAGGCAGTTACAGAAGATAATTCTTTGTTTTTAAGGACATGCTCTGTGTAAAAAGAGACTCCAAATAATTGCTTTTATTCAAGATATGTGTGCCTATTTGGTAAAGTAGATAATCAAAGTACCCCAAGTACCTATTTCTGGTACAAACATTTCATTTTATTCTATTTCATTTAATTTTCCAAATCATTTAAGTCTTTATTAGAGTCACAGAGAGGCTGTTATACCCTGGAGAGCTCAGCAGACCATATCAAATCCAACACATACCCATTTACACTCATGTTTACACCTAGGGGAAAATCGGAAGAGCAAATTGGGCTACTTTGCATGTCTGGAATGTGGGTGGGAACTGGAGCACACAGAGGCAATTCTTGCTAACTACTGAGCGATTTCCTTTCGGCTTTTTTCCTTTATCAGTGGTTGCCACAGCGACTGAGTCGCACGTTTGATTTGGCATAGATTTTTACGTTGGATGCCCTTCCTGACACAACCCGTTAGCAAGGGACAGAAACACGCTGACGGCTTTGCAGCTACTCTTTACGAAAGTCAGCAATGATTCTTTTACATGAACCTCTCACGATAGACAGCGAGAGACATGGCCAGCCTTTGATAACCCAGTTAGCTGCACTGGGGGGACAGGGACAAGAGAGTGGGACTCGATCCCCCAACCTTCAGATCAGCGATCCAGCGCCCTTTACCACCAGGCCACCACTATGCCTAGGTATTAACATTTCTGACATGGTTACTGAGTGACCCAAAAAAACTCCAACTTTTCCAAGGTAAATTAAAAAAAGCCCAGTCAGTGGTGGCCTGGTGGTAAGGTTCTGGATCACTGATCCCAAGGTTGGGGGTTCAAGCCCCATTCTCAACGGGTTGCCCCCAGTGCAGCGAACTGGGTTATCAAAGTTCAGCCATGTCTCTAGTGAGAGGCTGTAAAAAAACCATTACTGCCTTTCGACAAGAGTAGCCACATAGTTTCTCAGCATGTTTCTGCCCTGCGATGGCCTGGTGAGCTGTCAAGGGTGTACACTACCCTCACCCAGAGTTGGTTGAGATGGGCGTCAGCCAGTCTACGACCCTAATTAGGATTAAGCAGTTCAGAAAATGAATAAATGAATGAAAAGTCCTGAGATGGCTTAGTAAGCAGTCCAGGGTGTACTCTGCTTTTATCCGGAATTGACTGAGATGTGTGCCAGTATCCCCACGACCCTAATTAAGATTAAGCAGATCAGAAAATGATGAGATTAAAGATAATCAAATTTAATCATTTGCACACACGAAACATCATGCCATACGATGTTTATACATTATTATTTGTACACATGAAACTCAGTGTGGGAAGAGAAGCTGTGGCTGAGAGTCAGTCAACCTTCAGAAATCATCTCCAAGCATGAACACACAATGACGGCAACCATTTGTAAGATGTCATCTTTAAATCATGATGTATAAAATGTATTGAATACAAATAATAATTTGATTATCTTTAATGCTTTTTTATTTATCCTTAAAATATCTGAGGTTCGTTTGGGTCACCTGGTATGATGTCAAACCGAAAGGGTAACAAGAGCACTCGGAAGATACAATCCCCCATCAAGCCTGGTAATTTCCCATATTAAACAACATTCTAAACATGGTCATATTTTACAATGTTAAAGAATCCTTTAAAAAATTTCTTGACGCAGAACTTGAGGTCTAGCACCTCCTAAATTTAATGGAGACTTGCTTGTTCAAAGCCCCACAACTGGTATAAAAAAAAAAAATATAAAGATTTGCACCTACATTTTTGCATAATACAAACCAAATGTAAAACATCACCTCATTGGTTAAAGTAATAAAGCTGGTGTTACAGGGTTAACTTGCAATGATGATATCCATGCAACACTGTATTGTGTTTGTGCTCATGCTTTTGAATCTAATTCAGCAGCAAAATGGAAAACTTACTGACTCATCGAACACTGGAGGAAAGGTTTTTTTTATAAAACACTTGACAAGAGGTATACATTGAATGCATCATCCCACATAGCTTTGTATGTAATCTGAATACATCATATTATTATATACATCATATATATATGATATATATATATATATATATATATATATATATATATATATGATATATATATATATATATATATATATATATATAGATCAATAGATAGATAGATAGATAGATAGATAGATAGATAGATGAATACAGCTTTATTGACCTCGCAATGGAGAAATTCAATGTTACATGCTCTCGAGTACCATCAGTAGGGGGTGCAAAATTGCTCAGAAAGGTGCATCATTGAGCCATAATATTAAAACAGAACAATAAAATATAAAAATAACACACAAACAAACAGAATATTTTATATATATATATATATATATATATATATATATATATATATATATATATATATATATATATATATATATATGGGGCAGTGGTAGTCTAGTGGTATAGGGCGCGGGATCACTTATCCAAAGGTTGGGGGTTCGAGTCCCACTCTCCACAAGGTTGTCACTGTCCTCCCCAGTGCAGCTATCTGGGTTATCAAAGGCAGGCCATGTCTCTCACTATCTATGGTGAGAGGCATGTAAAAGAACCATTGCTGACTTTCGTAAAGAGTAGCTGCAAAGTCGTCAGCGTGTTTCTGTCCCTTGCTAAAAGAGTTGTGACAGGAAGGGCATCCGATGTAAAAACCTCTGCCAAATCAAACGTGCAAATCAGATGATTCGCTGTGGCGACTCCCGAGTAAAAGGGAAAAAGCCGAAAGGAAGACATATATATATATATATATATATATATATATATATATATATATATATATATATATATATATATATAGTCAAACTCAAGAAAATAGTCAATAGCTCAGTGTTTCTGCACTCTTGTTCCTTGTTGATTACATAACAGGAAATCTAATTGCAAAAATAAAAATTACAAAACAAATTTTACAGAACAAGAGTAGAACCAAACATACCTTCAAACCCTTCTGAAAATAAGACTGCGATGCTCTATGACATGGTTTACTATAACACCACTCCGTCAGAGAGTGTATAAATAGCATTTCTATTTGTACTGTAACTGGTTATCTCTGATTCCGTTTTGTCGTCTCTTTCCTGATTACCTCTCCATTTTTTCACTGATCTTCGTAATGTTTTATTAAAACTCTGTGAGCCAAAGAAATAGATGAGGGGGTCCAAGCAACAGTTTATTCCTGCCAGGACGTAGGACCAATAGTACGCCGTTTCCACTCGAAAAAGAAGTTGGCAGAATGTAGGGTAGTACTTTTTAACGACGACACCGGCAGTCCTGGTAACATTCATAGGGAAGAAACAAAGTCCAAAGATGACCAGACACATTCCTACCATCCTTCGTGACTTTGTCTTGATCGACTGACTTTGTGATGACTTGGCGTGTATCTGGGTTACCAATCGAGCCAGATAGCTGTAGCAAACCACAGCCACAGTGAAAGGTGCCAGAAATCCCAAAACAAAGAGTATAAAGTTGATAACGAAGTACACACTGGTAAGTTTGGATTGATGTATGGAAAGGCATCGCTTGTGCTCACCTTCCTGGGTAACAGGCAGCAGAATCCCATACACTGTGGCGCCAAGTAACAAAAAACACCACACACTGATACTCAGTTTTTTCACAAAGGATTTTCGTTTCATGGGTGACGAGCGCTTGAAGTGGACCACAACTACGTAGCGATGAACACTGATGAGGGCGAGGAACATAATGCTGCCGTAGAAGTGTGCACTGATTAAGCCTATCTTCAACTTGCACAGAAAGTCCCCGAACTGCCAATTATTCCCATTGACAAAATAGACTGCCATCAGCGGGGTGGCAGGAGATGCGAGTGCATCACTTATTGCCAAGTTGAACTGCAAAAGCGTGCCAGCGTTCCATTTACGAATCCGGAAAATGAAAACCCAGAGGCTGAATCCATTAAGAAGGAGACCTGTCATGTAGACCAGGCACAGGATGACAGTGAGACTGATATGCTGGGCTTCTGGAGGGCAAGTCTCAGTTTGGTTGTTCATCTTCGAGGTATTGAGGAAAAGTGAAAACTGTGTATTCATGTGGTGATATAGTAACTGCTGAATGATGGCAAAAATAGGAAGAAGAATAAGGTCAGTTCTTGTTTTCTTTTGTTTTTTTTAACTGACAGAGGATTGCATTAATTCAGTTTAAAAATATTCTGACGCATATTGATAAAAACTTCATATCTGCAAAATCCATGAAACAGGGTCAGGTTGGTATAATTCGAATTCATTGCCTCACCAAGAAAAAATTGGCACACTCTAATATTTTCATGCAGAGCATTTATCCTTGATTACAGTGTGGCATTGTTGCTCCAGTTGATCCGGTCGAGTCTCAGCAGCATTGGTAATGCCCCCATTTCACTGGAGCGCGGAATGCAATGATCATGGCGGAAAGGCGCGCAACGCACTCTACGGAATTTTTACACGGAAAATGGGTCAAAAACTTAGGGAAATTGTACCTTCGGAACACCTTTGGAACGCTCATGGAATGTGCGGAAAAGACACAGAAAGACCGCGGTACAATGTCAGAATACATGTGTAAAAGCGCTCGGATTACATTCGGAACCAGCGCGGATTGCAAAGGAAGACCTTCGGATAATTCACGGAACATTCACGGAAAGCACGGAACACTCGAGGAATGACTACGGCACTACTCCATTTTAGAAGAAAGAGCTACGGAATGATTGCGGAACAGGCGGAATGAAGGCGGAACGTTCACATTCAACACAGAATGACTAAGGAATGACTGAGGAATACCCGGCGTAACCACATTTCAATGAGGATAAATTGGCAAAGATCAAAGGTTTGCTCCTGATTCCGCCTATAAATATGCGGATTCGACCAAGGAAGCTCATTCTTTAATTGAACTACCATATTATCTGCTGGTTTCTGTTGTTTTTGAGATAAGTGTATGTTGTTATTGACTCTTGTGTGTATTAAAGTCTTTTTAAAATTTTAATATTAATATGTCAATATGTTTCTAATTTACAACGTTTATAATTTGCAATAAATTTAAAATTTAACACGTCTGTAATTTACAATATGTTTATAATTGACAATATGTTTATAATGTACTATATGTTTATAATTTACAAGATGTTTATAAAGTAGTATATGTTTATATTTTACAATATGTTTATAATGCACAATAAATTTAAATTTTAACATATGTTTGTAATTTACCATATGTTTCTAATGTACAATATGTTTAGAATTTACAATAAATTTAAAATTTAACATATGTTAATATGTTTAATATCAATAATGTCAATACATTCCTTTTATTTGCACCTCAATAAATCATTCCAGACTAAAAACCATGCACACAAGTCCAAACCACCATGATTATAACTTTATTACATGAACAGGAAAATAGAAAAAATAAAGTGAATAAATTGGAATATTTTAATATTTATAATGTAAGTGACTTCTGTGAGTGCAAGTCTTCCGTTTTATCCGCAACCATACCGCAAACCTTCCGCATGTATTCTGCAAACCTTCCATGAGTATTCCGTGGAGATCCGTGGATGAACGCAAACGTTCCGTGGCCCTTTTGACCATCTGGAAGAGGGGGGAAGGCTCGTGGAACGGTCACGGAACACTTGCGGAATAAAAGGAATGATCACGGAACATTTGCGGAAATGACGGAATGTTTGTGGAAGGACTGCAGAACCAAAGGGAACATTGTCGGAAGATTTTTCCGTGAACATGCTTTTGAACATGTTCAAAAGCACGTTCGCGAAAGATTTTGGCCTGCCGGAAGCGGATAACAAATAATTAAAGAATAATAATAAAATTGGTGACTCTATGGCTCCAACAAACAGCCGAGAAATACATCTAATGTGAACAAATGAGCCAAGGCCACCTCAGGAGATGAATGTCATCTTTCAGTTCTCATGTGCAACTGAAAACTTCGATGAAATGTTACATGCTCTCGAGTACCATCAGTAGGGGGTGCAAAATTGCTCAGAAAGGTGCATCATTGAGCCATAATATTAAAACAGAACAATAAAATATAAAAATAACACACAAACAAACAGAATATTATATATATATATATATATATATATATATATATATATATATATATATATATATATATATATATATATATATATATATATATATATATATATGGGGCAGTGGTAGTCTAGTGGTATAGGGCGCGGGATCACTTATCCAAAGGTTGGGGGTTCGAGTCCCACTCTCCACAAGGTTGTCACTGTCCTCCCCAGTGCAGCTATCTGGGTTATCAAAGGCAGGCCATGTCTCTCACTATCTATGGTGAGAGGCATGTAAAGGCTCATTGCTGACTTTCGTAAAGAGTAGCTGCAAAGTCGTCAGCGTGTTTCTGTCCCTTGCTAAAAGAGTTGTGACAGGAAGGGCATCCGATGTAAAAACCTCTGCCAAATCAAACGTGCAAATCAGATGATTCGCTGTGGCGACTCCCGAGTAAAAGGGAAAAAGCCGAAAGGAAGACATATATATATATATATATATATATATATATATATATATATATATATATATATAGTCAAACTCAAGAAAATAGTCAATAGCTCAGTGTTTCTGCACTCTTGTTCCTTGTTGATTACATAACAGGAAATCTAATTGCAAAAATAAAAATTACAAAACAAATTTTACAGAACAAGAGTAGAACCAAACATACCTTCAAACCCTTCTGAAAATAAGACTGTGATGCTCTATGACATGGTTTACTATAACACCACTCCGTCAGAGAGTGTATAAATAGCATTTCTATTTGTACTGTAACTGGTTATCTCTGATTCCGTTTTGTCGTCTCTTTCCTGATTACCTCTCCATTTTTTCACTGATCTTCGTAATGTTTTATTAAAACTCTGTGAGCCAAAGAAATAGATGAGGGGGTCCAAGCAACAGTTTATTCCTGCCAGGACGTAGGACCAATAGTACGCCGTTTCCACTCGAAAAAGAAGTTGGCAGAATGTAGGGTAGTACTTTTTAACGACGACACCGGCAGTCCTGGTAACATTCATAGGGAAGAAACAAAGTCCAAAGATGACCAGACACATTCCTACCATCCTTCGTGACTTTGTCTTGATCGACTGACTTTGTGATGACTTGGCGTGTATCTGGGTTACCAATCGAGCCAGATAGCTGTAGCAAACCACAGCCACAGTGAAAGGTGCCAGAAATCCCAAAACAAAGAGTATAAAGTTGATAACGAAGTACACACTGGTAAGTTTGGATTGATGTATGGAAAGGCATCGCTTGTGCTCACCTTCCTGGGTAACAGGCAGCAGAATCCCATACACTGTGGCGCCAAGTAACAAAAAACACCACACACTGATACTCAGTTTTTTCACAAAGGATTTTCGTTTCATGGGTGACGAGCGCTTGAAGTGGACCACAACTACGTAGCGATGAACACTGATGAGGGCGAGGAACATAATGCTGCCGTAGAAGTGTGCACTGATTAAGCCTATCTTCAACTTGCACAGAAAGTCCCCGAACTGCCAATTATTCCCATTGACAAAATAGACTGCCATCAGCGGGGTGGCAGGAGATGCGAGTGCATCACTTATTGCCAAGTTGAACTGCAAAAGCGTGCCAGCGTTCCATTTACGAATCCGGAAAATGAAAACCCAGAGGCTGAATCCATTAAGAAGGAGACCTGTCATGTAGACCAGGCACAGGATGACAGTGAGACTGATATGCTGGGCTTCTGGAGGGCAAGTCTCAGTTTGGTTGTTCATCTTCGAGGTATTGAGGAAAAGTGAAAACTGTGTATTCATGTGGTGATATAGTAACTGCTGAATGATGGCAAAAATAGGAAGAAGAATAAGGTCAGTTCTTGTTTTCTTTTGTTTTTTTTAACTGACAGAGGATTGCATTAATTCAGTTTAAAAATATTCTGACGCATATTGATAAAAACTTCATATCTGCAAAATCCATGAAACAGGGTCAGGTTGGTATAATTCGAATTCATTGCCTCACCAAGAAAAAATTGGCACACTCTAATATTTTCATGCAGAGCATTTATCCTTGATTACAGTGTGGCATTGTTGCTCCAGTTGATCCGGTCGAGTCTCAGCAGCATTGGTAATGCCCCCATTTCACTGGAGCGCGGAATGCAATGATCATGGCGGAAAGGCGCGGAACGCACTCTACGGAATTTTTACACGGAAAATGGGTCAAAAACTTAGGGAAATTGTACCTTCGGAACACCTTTGGAACGCTCATGGAATGTGCGGAAAAGACACAGAAAGACCGCGGTACAATGTCAGAATACATGTGTAAAAGCGCTCGGATTACATTCGGAACCAGCGCGGATTGCAAAGGAAGACCTTCGGATAATTCACGGAACATTCACGGAAAGCACGGAACACTCGAGGAATGACTACGGCACTACTCCATTTTAGAAGAAAGAGCTACGGAATGATTGCGGAACAGGCGGAATGAAGGCGGAACGTTCACATTCAACACAGAATGACTAAGGAATGACTGAGGAATACCCGGCGTAACCACATTTCAATGAGGATAAATTGGCAAAGATCAAAGGTTTGCTCCTGATTCCGCCTATAAATATGCGGATTCGACCAAGGAAGCTCATTCTTTAATTGAACTACCATATTATCTGCTGGTTTCTGTTGTTTTTGAGATAAGTGTATGTTGTTATTGACTCTTGTGTGTATTAAAGTCTTTTTAAAATTTTAATATTAATATGTCAATATGTTTCTAATTTACAACGTTTATAATTTGCAATAAATTTAAAATTTAACACGTCTGTAATTTACAATATGTTTATAATTGACAATATGTTTATAATGTACTATATGTTTATAATTTACAAGATGTTTATAAAGTAGTATATGTTTATATTTTACAATATGTTTATAATGCACAATAAATTTAAATTTTAACATATGTTTGTAATTTACCATATGTTTCTAATGTACAATATGTTTAGAATTTACAATAAATTTAAAATTTAACATATGTTAATATGTTTAATATCAATAATGTCAATACATTCCTTTTATTTGCACCTCAATAAATCATTCCAGACTAAAAACCATGCACACAAGTCCAAACCACCATGATTATAACTTTATTACATGAACAGGAAAATAGAAAAAATAAAGTGAATAAATTGGAATATTTTAATATTTATAATGTAAGTGACTTCTGTGAGTGCAAGTCTTCCGTTTTATCCGCAACCATACCGCAAACCTTCCGCATGTATTCTGCAAACCTTCCATGAGTATTCCGTGGAGATCCGTGGATGAACGCAAACGTTCCGTGGCCCTTTTGACCATCTGGAAGAGGGGGGAAGGCTCGTGGAACGGTCACGGAACACTTGCGGAATAAAAGGAATGATCACGGAACATTTGCGGAAATGACGGAATGTTTGTGGAAGGACTGCAGAACCAAAGGGAACATTGTCGGAAGATTTTTCCGTGAACATGCTTTTGAACATGTTCAAAAGCACGTTCGCGAAAGATTTTGGCCTGCCGGAAGCGGATAACAAATAATTAAAGAATAATAATAAAATTGGTGACTCTATGGCTCCAACAAACAGCCGAGAAATACATCTAATGTGAACAAATGAGCCAAGGCCACCTCAGGAGATGAATGTCATCTTTCAGTTCTCATGTGCAACTGAAAACTTCGATGAGGTTCCATCGTTTCGGTTGTTCACACATTAATTCACTTCAATATTGCAACCCACAAATGCATCAATAAAACTTCCTTTATTGGTTAATTGGTTTCATTCCAGTTTCTAAAAAGCAATAAGGCACGAAATATTTAATATTACAACACTATGAGCTAGCTAACAAATTCTTGAATGCAATGACATACAATAGAATACCGCTCAAAATCTTTAGAACACCTCCATTTTTTTCAGTTTGTATTACAGTACACGTCCTCCATTTTTAGTTCGGTTTGCCTGTTTGTTAGCAAAAATATACAAAATGTTACATGCAGATCTTCCACAGTTGTGAATTTGGACAGAGAAAACTCCATTAAATTTTGGAGATAATCGGGATGAAATTATGTATCTCGGAATTTTTAAAAGTATTCTTTAACATTGTGAAATGGGACAATTTTTAACATTTTGCTTCATATGGGGGTTTGCAGGGCTTGACAGAGGTCTGCACTCTTTGAAAGCTCCTATTGCCACTTTAAAAAATTGGCATCTAGTTAAATGTGCTAAAAATCATATTTATTTAACAAACGTTTATACATGAACTAAGTATATATATATATATATATATATATATATATATATATATATATATATTGTATAGCTTGGTGATACTGTACACGGGACGGCACTGTGGCATTGTGGTTAGCACATCCACCTCATAACAAGAAGGCCTGGGTTCAATTCCCAGCTTGGATGTTTCTGTGTGGAGTTTACATGCTGTCTCTGTGCTTGCATGGGTTTCCTCCGGGTACTCCGGTTTCCTCCCACAGTCCAAAACCATGCACTGTAAGTTAATTGACTGTTACAAATCACCCCTAGGTGTGAGTGGGACTGGGAATGTTGACCCTGCAATGGCCTGGTGAGTTGCCTAGTGTGTGTCCTGCCCTTGCCCAGAGTCGGCTGAGATGGGTGCCAGCCTTCCCGCGATTTTAATTAGGATTAAGCGGTTCAGAAAGTGAATGAATGAATAAGATACTGTACACAGCTGAGCCTTTGGCTATACAGTGCGATCACTGAAACTTGGTGGGTCACAACTCCTCAAACAAGATTTTCATGATGGCCGTTGGTTCAGATGGAGCTCATCCACCCTTCGACGGGTCTTATATTTCATTCTTCTGGGTGTCATGCCACCCTTCTCACCAGCTCAAAGATGGTGGGGGAGCCAGTATAGTCATCGATCACCCGAACAATTTAGGAGGTTGTACTGGGTTACAGTGTTACCCATACCAGAGCAAACTCTAACCTCATGTTCTTCAAATTGGAATACCTATTTCGAGGACGCAGGTACGCTTGGCTTGCTTGGCAAGGGTTTGCACTTATGTTGAAATTTTAACAAGTATAGTCAGGATTCAAATTATGGAATGTTAATCACAGTCTCCAGACTTAAACCCTATCGAGCTGGTTTGGGATGAAGTGAACACCAGGGTAGAGACAAAGCAACCAACAAGTGCAACACATTTTTGTGGAAACATCTGCAACGATGTTGGGAAAAACATTCAGAACTATATTTCACTTTGATTATTTAAAAGAATGACACTAGTGTGTTCAGCTTGAATATCTACCAAAGGCATTACTGTAGGTTGATACTTTAATTTGAGAGTACATTGAGAAAACTGAAAAAAAATCGAGGTGCTCTAAAACCTTTGACCAGCAGTTTACATTACAACAGCAATAAAATACCAAGCAGCTCTCTGATTTTTTTTTTTTTTACAAAACGCAAAGCTGTTTGTAATTCACACTAGTATATGGCATAAGCATTATTTTTTCACGCATAATTCACAATACTCAAAAAAATGGAGCATTCATTCATTCATTTTATGAACCACTTAATCCTAATTAGGGTCGCAGGGAGGCTGGCGAATATCTCAGCCAACTCTGGGTGAGGGCAGAGTACACCCTGGACGGCTCGCCAGGCTATCACAGGGCGGAAACACACTAAACGGCTACGCAGCTCCTCTTGACGAAAGTCAGCAATAGTTGTTTTACATGAACCTCTCACCACAGATAGTTAGAGACATGGCCGACCTCTGATAACCCAGTTAGCTGTACTTGGGGGACACTGACAACCGTTGATAGTGGGGCTTGTAACCTGACCTTGGGATTAATAATCAGTCACCACTGCCCACTGTATATACAGGGATCCCTCGCTACTTCGCGCTTCTATTCTTGCGGGTTCAGTGCATCGCGTTTTTTTTTTTTTAAATATTCATCAAATTTAAAAATAAGGAAACTAAGGAAGAATTGGAGAAAAAGTTAAGGAAGGAAAATGTCACAAAAACAAGGCCAGTTATGCAAAAAACAAAAAAACAAAAACCTAAACAAACACAAAACAAAAAACAACCCAAAACGTCCTATCAAAACTAGTTACATTTTTGTGAAGCGCACATCTGCATGCGTGCGCGCACACGTGCCTGTATGTATGTGTATTTATATTTTATTTACATCTTATGCATTATTTTTAAATGTGTAATTGTTATTATAAGCATTTATAGCATTGAATATGTATTTATTGATATTATATGCACATATACATGTACGTATATGTCAGACAGGGGTAGGGTGGGGTGGGGTGGAGGGGGGGGGGCGATCCTACTTTGCGGAATTCGGTGGTCGCTGGGGAATCTCGGTCCCAATTAACCATGGTGAGTTGTCCCAGTGTGTGTGTGTGTGTGTGTGTATATATATATATATATATATATATATATAGATATATATATATATATATATATATATATGATTTTCTGAGTAGATCCTTCCGTAGGAGAGTGCTCAATACTTTTTGGTAGAGCAAATAATAACCATCCTCTCTTCAGGTGATTATAGAAGAATTATATTCTTCTATAATCACCTGAAGAGAGAGGATGGTTTCACCACCCCTCGAAACAGATCTGTAGTGATAAATGGAGTTTCAATAGAAAGTCTTTGTCCTGTCCTTTTGTTTTTATATATATATATATATATATATATATATATAAGCATGAAATCAGTGATATGTCAGAAAAAAGTTAGCATTTTAGCATTGTGGTGCATAATTACTAGCACTAAGTATGCTTCATATCACCAGAGTGATGGTCCATGAAATAAGAACCCTCTATAATATTTTCCTTTCCTCCTGCTTACAGAGTAATGGAAGTGCCAGCAGTGAGGTAACGTCTGGCTTTTCTACTTGAAAGAAACTCAAAAGTCTGTTGCTTTTTTTTTTTGTTCTTGGTATGTATCTTCTTTGGCTGATTGATTCATTCATTCAGTTACCGAACCACTTAATCCTATTATGGTCACATGGAGACTTTTGCCTATCTCAACACTGGGCAAAGGCAGGGTTCACCATGAACATCCAGTATGGGGCAACATACAGAAAACCATTCACACTCAAATCTATGGGCAATTTGAAACAGCCAGTTAGCCCGATGTGCATGTCTTTGGACTGTGAACGGAAACCAGAATACCCGGAGGAAATCCAAGTATATACAAGCGGAACGTGGAAGCTCTGCACAGAAACAGCTGAGCCCGGAAATCAAACCCAGGACCCGTATCCAGCATGCGCAGTATCTTATAACAAGGAATTTGTTTCGCTATTAAAACAACACAAATAAGTTCTGAAACACTTGGTGCTTGTAGATTATTAAATGCAATAGAATGATAAATATAATCATTCATTCATTCACCGAACTGCTGAGTCCTATAAGGGTTGCAGGGAGGATAAAGGTAGGAGACACCCTGAAGAGCTCACCAGTCCATTTCAGAGCCAACACACACACACACACATATACACAAAACACATCTCAGTCACACCTAAGGACAATTTTGAACAGCCAGTTAGCATCATGTGCATATTTTTGGACTGTGGGAAGAAACCAGAGATCACCGAGGAAATCCACACAAGCGCAGGAAGAACATGCAAACTCTGCAAAGAAGCCTTCTTACTGCTAACCACTATGCCAGCGTGCTACTCTAACCAAAGTACCTGGAGGAGACTCAAGCAAGCCTGAGCAGAACATGCAAACTCCACATAGAGACGCCCAGCGCTCGCCATGAGGTGGTTGTTCTCATCATACGCCATTGTGTCTCCCTGGTATAAATATTTTATTTGAAAAACCTATCTAAATTCTCAAATGCTCAATAAATAATTAAATAAGTTTAGGAACAAATATCCTCTCTGTGTCCCATTACTTAAATCATCTTAATGTCATGTGTCCGTGACCGAGCTTTTTCTTTCATTCAGGCCGACTGGTTCTCTTTTCTGTCTTTTCCTTTTTTTCTGTTTACATTTCTTTCTTTCTATTTCACTAGAAATTTTATTTACTCTTGCTTGTCTAGCACTGGCTTTTCTAAAAATCCCCAGAGAAGTGAAAGTGCACTAACATCCTGGTGCAAAAACAAACAAACAAACAAAAAAAAACCAAAAAAAAAAACCCCAAACCCAGCCCATCAACAATTATAATAAATAAATAAACCATTTTAATTTTGAAGTAAATATATGAACCAATTAAAATTTTGAACATAAGAACAAAAACATGAAATAAAACCTGATTATCTGAATATTATAGAATAATGCACAACGGGTCTCAGCCTTAAAGTTACACTCTCAGTGTACAAGCAATATCCATGTGAGTGACTCGTCCAGTCTTTGTGTGAGACAGGTCCATCTGGGGTGCATAATCAGGTAGAGGAGTTATAATTGAGTTCTGAAAATACTTTCTCTCCGATTCAACCTAGGGGTGCGGACGGCGTGCGTGGTCAGAGCGCTGTCGTGCTCGATATCCTGCCGAGCTGTTTGGAACCCGACACCGATTTTCCTCAGCGAGTTGCGTAAGGCTGCTGTAAAGCTCTGCGAGGCAAAGCAGTAGATCAGCGGATCGAGACAGCAGTTGGTTAAAGACAGGATCCAGGACACGTAATACGACGTTTCCAGAAGCGAAATCAGACGGCAGTGTTCGGGGTAGAATTTCCTGGTCCCTAGGAGTACAGTACGTATGACACCCATGGGCGTGAAACACAGTCCAAAAATCATCAAACAAACCACCATCATCTTGTGTGACTTCCTTTTTATGAGCCTTCCTTTCTGATGGCAGATGTTGATGCTGGATATGGATCTCGCCAAGTGGCTGTAGCAAACAATCGAGATCGTAAAGGGGATCAGGAATCCTGGTAGGAGTAGCGCGAAGTTCAAAATAAAATACGTCTTGAGGTATGTATTCTGATGGATGCTGAGACACAAAGTGTGATTCCCCACTTCGCTCGTACCCAGTAGCAGACTACACACCGTCCCTTTACTCAACACGACGGCCCAAACTCCTACGCAAAGCTTCTTCACAAAGCCCTTTTGTTTCATACGGAAGTCCTGACTGTGATACACCACGGATATGTATCGGTGGATGCTAATGAGAGTAAGAAAGAAGATACTACCATAAAAGTGGCTGAACAGCAGGACGATCTTGAGCCGACACATCAGATTTCCGAAAGGCCAGCGTCCCAGGGTGAAGTCGACGGCTAAAAACGGGGCCAGAGGACATAAAATGAAATCGCTCACGGCCAGGTGGAACTGGAGGACCGTTCCAGACTTCCACTCAGGAGCACGGTACTTGAAGACCCACATGCTGAAGATGTTCAGAAGAAGGCCAAGAACGAGGACCAGGCAGATTAGTACAGAGACGAAGACAGGTTGGGGTTCCACAGAACATGTGATGGAAGAAGCATTGGTGTGATTCATCTCGAGAGAGAAGAAGAAAAAAAATAATAAATCCCAAGAGAATAGAACCTGTCAATATCTTTATTCATATACATTAGGGTAGATATTACATTGTAATTACTAACAGCATGAATTAGTCTACAAAATATGGGGGAAAAAAAAATTGGGGGGGTTACTTACTTTCTGACAGGGCCACTCTCAGAGACAACCGTCTGTCGCAAGTCAATTCACAGCGCTCAAGAATTAAGCTCGCAACCTATGTGCGACTTTGTTCCACTTCCTGTCTGTTCATCTAGTCATAAATAGCATCCAGAGGATGTCCTTAAGAAGTAAACCTCTTCGAAGAAGCATCATGGTCTGAACCATACAGTGTATATAGATAGATAGATAGATAGATCAGGCTGTCTGAGTCATGCTCAGACATGTAATAATCCACCAATAAAATGTCTGTTGTCAAAATGTCTCGTCACAGTGTCCTTGGCCTTCCTGCCCTGCCTGGAACCTAAAACATATGAAACCAGATATTTTACAAAGTGCATAACATTTCGCACCATGTTGGCATCAGATCTGCGATATTTATACAGCCCCTATTCTCGATTTTGATTACACTCACCCATTCAATTTCTTCTGGGTAGGAAATAGTTCAAATTAAACCGACTGAGGTCATTGAACACCTAAGGTCAGGGTAGAGGACAAGCAGATGAGCAAAATGCAGTAACTGTACACCTACACCAGGTACACGGAGAAATAACTCAGCATTTATTTTTCCATTTCCCGAAACACTTACCAACCTACCAGGGTCCCAAGGAGGGCGGAGCCTATCTCCACTGACTGGACTAAGACCTTAAAAAAGCTTTCTGGTTCGTAGCATGGCAACAAACACAACCATTCATTCACATTTACTGTATTAGCCTAATTGCATAGATTCGAACTGTTGACAGAATCCCGAGCCCCTGGAGAAAACCCACGCAAGTAAACT
Organism: Plotosus lineatus; assembly: GCA_024760905.1. Taxonomy (NCBI): domain Eukaryota; kingdom Metazoa; phylum Chordata; class Actinopteri; order Siluriformes; family Plotosidae; genus Plotosus; species Plotosus lineatus. The sequence goes on from CM045734.1 coordinate 52,588,413, forward strand.
CCTCACAGAAACATCCTCGCACAGCCTGGGACTAGAACTCACACCCTTCTTTCAGTGGAGCAGACATGCCAACCACTACACCATTGTAATTGGCAAAAATATATCTACTGTATATTAAAATTAAATACAAAAATATAATATACACGACAAGAAGGTGTCAAAATATTTACCCAATGTGCTTATCTCCACCGATAATTATTAGCGATGTCATGAATTGTGTCAGATCTGTAATGTGGCATTGTGGCACTACCATCTCCTCATGCTTGTGTGGGTTTCATCAGGGGATTATGGTTTCGTCCCTCATCCCAAGGATATGCACTTAAATTAAATGACTACTCTAAATAAAATCCTCCCGAGGCGTGAATGGTTGTTACCTTCATCAAGGAGGCCATGCTGTATTGTTATTGTTGGCATTGGTTTGTTTAAGAACTTCATGCAAAAAAAAAAAAAATAAGAAGAATGTTTGAATGGATTTTGCTAAAATGTTTTTGAAGGGGCGGAGTACGGAACAAATATCACTCCATTAGATTTTGGAGAAAATGAAACTGGATCAATTCCTGGATCTAGGAATTATTTTTAAGATTCTTTAACATGGTGAGACATGATGTTTGGTATCACAGCAGACCCCGCCTCTTGCCTGGAAAGTCACCTAGGATTGGCTCCAGCTTCCTTTGATATTGACAATGGATTATTATTATTATTATTATGATTATTATTTAATGAATGGCTAGATTGAGATGGTTTGGACATGTACAGAGGAGAGAGTGAGTATACTGGTAGTAGGATGCTGAGGTTGGAACTACCAGGCAGAAGGCCTAGAGCAGGGGTGTCAAACTCGTGCCAGAAAGGGCCATGTGGCTGCAGGTTTTTGTTTCAACCAAGCAGCAGCACACCTGACTTTGCTCATTTAATCAACTCATCTGAGTCTTCAGGCCACTGATTGGTCAATCTGTGTGCTCTGTACAGAGACTAACCAATCAACTGATTAAATGAGCAAAGTCAGGTGTGCTGCTGCTTGGTTGAAACAAAAACCTGCAGCCACATGGCCCTTTCTGGCACGAGTTTGACACCCCTGGCCTAGAGGAAGACCAAAGAGAAGATTCATGGATGTGGTGAAGGAGGACATAAAGGTAGTTGGAGTAAGAGTAGAAGATGCAGAGGATAGGGTGAGATGGAGGCGGATGATTTGCTGTGGAGACCCCTGAAGGGAACAGCTGAAAGGAAAAGAAGATGAAGAAGAAGAAGATTATTATTTAATTAATGCTTCCTGTGATGGCCTGGTGAGCTGTCCAAGGTGTACTTTGTCCTCGCCAAGAGTCGTCTGAAATGGGAACCAGCCTCCCCGTGACCCTAAGCGGATGAAGCAGTTCAGAAAATGAATGAATGAATGAATGCTTCATACTTATTCTCATCCTGAAAGCTCACTCTCTCCCTCATTTGCAGGTCATGGTATCTATCTCAACACTGACCGAAGGCGGGGTACACTCCAAACAGCTTGCCAGAGCATCACAGGGCAAAACAAACAAACAGCAATTCAGTTCTACACCTCAGGGCATTTTTAAACTGTCAGTCAGCCTAATGAGTCCTTCAACTGTGGAAGGAAACTGGAGTACCCAGAGGAAACCTACACAATCATCCAAACTCCACACAGAAATGCCCGAGCCTGGGAATCAAACCCAGGACCTTGGTGCTGTGAGGCAGACATGCTGACCACTACACCACAGTGCCCTGAAAAGTATTTCTGAAAAATAACGCCAATACAATATACTAGTCCTTCTCAAAAAATTAGCATATTGTGATAAAGTTAATTATTTTCTGGAATGTACTGATAAACATTAAACTTTCATATATTTTAGATTCATTGCACACCAACTGAAATATTTCAGGTATTTAATGGTTTTAATACTGATGATTTTGGCATACAGCTCATGAAAACCCAAAATTCCTATCTCAAAAAATTAGCATATTTCATCCGACCAATAATCATCATCATCATCATCTTCTTCCGCTTAGTCCAGGGTCGGGTCGCGGGGGCAGCAACCTTAGCAAAGAGGTCCAGACATCCCTCTCCCGAGCTACTTCCTCCAACTCTCCCAGGGGGACACCGAGGCGGTCCCAGACAAGCCGAGAGACATAGTCCCTCCAGCGTGTTCTAGGTCGACCCCGGGGTCTCTTCCCGGTTGGACATGCCCGAAACACCACACCAGGGAGGCGTCCGGGGCATTCTGACCAGATGCCCGAGCCACCTCAACTGGCCCCTCTCAATGCGGAGGAGCAGCGGATCTACTCCGAGCTCTCCCCGGATGGCGGAGCTTCTCACCCTATCTCTAAGGGAGAACCACGCCACCCGGCGAAGGAAGCTCATTTCAGCCGCTTGTATCCGTGATCTTGTTCTTTCGGTCATTACCCAAAGCTCGTGACCATAGGTGAGGGTTGGAACGTAGATCGACTGGTAAATTGAGAGCTTCGCCTTGCGGCTCAGCTCCTTTTTCACCACAACGGACCGGTACAGGCACCGCTTAACAGCGGAGGCTGCAGCGATCCGTCTGTCGATCTCTCGCTCCATCCTTCCCTCACTCGTAAACAAGACCCCAAGATACTTAAACTGATACTTAAACTCCTCCACTTGGGGCAGGACCTCATTCCCGACCTGGAGGGTGCATTCCACCATTGTCCGACTGAGAACCATGGCCTCGGACTTGGAGGTACTGATCTTCATCCCGGCTGCTTCGCACTCAGCTGCGAATCGCTCCAATGAGAGCTGGAGGGCCCGACTTGATGAAGCCAAAAGGACAACATCATCCGCAAAAAGCAGAGACGATATCCGATGGCCACCAAACCAGAACCCCTCATCGCCTCGACTGCGCCTAGAAATTCTGTCCATAAAAATTATGAACAGAATCGGTGACAAAGGACAGCCTTGGCGGACTCCAACTCCCACTGGAAACGAATCCGACCTGCTGTTACCAATACGGACCAAACTCTGGCTCCGGTGATACAGCGACCGAATCGCTCGTAGCAACGGATCCGGAACGCCGTATTCTCGGGCACGCCCCACAAGATCTTTCGAGGGACACGGTCGAAAGCCTTCTCCAAATCCACAAAGCACATGTGGACAGATTGGGCAAACTCCCATGCCCCCTCCAGAATCCTGTGGAGCGTATAGAGTTGGTCAAGAGTGCTGCGGCCAGGACGAAAACCACATTGTTCCTCCTGAATCCGAGGTTCGACTATCGGTCGGATCCTCCTCTCTAGTACCCTGCATAGACTTTCCCAGGTAGGCTGAGGAGTGTAATTCCCGATAATTGGAACACACCCTCCGGTCCCCTTCTTAAAAATTGGGACCACCACCCCAGTTTGCCAATCCAGAGGTACAGCCCCGATGACCACGCGATGTTGCAGAGACGTGTCAACCAAGACAGTCCTACAACATCCAGAGCCCTGAGATATTCCGGGCGGATCTCGTCCAACCCGGAGCTCGACCACCGAGGAGCTTTTTGACAACCTCAGTGACCTCCACTCCAGTGATGGGCGGACCCTCACCCGAACCCCAGGGTCTTCCTCTTCCACGGAGGGCGTGTTGGTGGGATTGAGAAGGTCCTCAAAGTATTCCCTCCACCTCTCAACAACATCCCCAGTCAAGGTAAGCAGCTCCCCACCTCCACCGTAAACAGTGTTTGTGAAGAACTGCTTCCCCTCCTGAGGCGTCGGATGGTGGCCCAGAACCTTTTGAGGCCAACCGATAATCACTCTCCAGGCCCTCACCGAACTCCTCCCACGCCCGAGATTTTGCATCTGCGACAGCCTCGGCTGCAGCACGTTTGGCCTGCCGGTACCCGTTTGCTGCCTCAGGAGTCCCACAGGCTAATAAAACCCGATAGGCCTCCTTCTTCAGCTGGACGGCCCCTTCACCGCAGGTGTCCACCACCGGGTTCGGGATTGCCGCCACGACAAGCATCGGCGACCTTACGGCCACAGCTATGGGCTGCCGCCTCAGCAATGGAGGCACGAAACATGGCCCATTCAGTTCCATGTCCCCGCCTCCTCCGAACGTGGTTGTAGCTCTGCCGGAGGTGGGAGTTAAAGGCCTCTCGGACAGGGGCTCCGCCAAACGTTCCCAGCAGACCCTGATTACACGCTTGGGCCTGCCAGGTCTGGAAGGCAACCTCCCACACCACCGAAGCCAACTCACCACCAGGTAGTGATCGGTAGACAGCTCAGCTCCTCTCTTCACCCGAGTGTCCAGAACATATGGTCGCAAGTCCGATGACACGACTACAAAGTCAATCATCGAACTGGTGTCCTGGTGCCAAGTGCACTTATGGACACCCTTATGTTCGAACATGGTGTTCGTGATAGACAAACTGTGACGAGCACAGAAGTCCAACAACGACACACCATTCGGATTCAGACTGGAGAGGCCGTACCTACCGATCACACCCTTCCAGGTCACACTATCGTTGCCCACATGGGCGTTGAAGTCTCCCAAGACAACGAGCGAGTCTCCCGAGGGAGCGTTCTCCAACACCCCCCCCAAAGACTCCAAAAAGGGTGGGTACTCTGAACTGTCATTTGGTGCATAAGCACAAATAACAGTCAGGACCCGTCCCCCACCCGAAGACGGAAGGAAGCTACCCTTTCGTCAACCGGGAGAACCCCAACATTTGGGCACCGAGACGGGGGCAACAAGAATACCCACACCGGCTCGCCGCCTCTCCCCATGAGCAACTCCAGAATAGAAGAAGGTCCAGCCTCTTTCGAGATGGATGGTTCCAGAGCCCAAGCTATGCGTTGAGGTGAGCCCGACTATATCTAGTCGGTATCTCTCCACCTCACGCACCAAATCAGGCTCCTTCCCGCCAGAGAGGGGACATTCCATGTCCCGAAGGTCAGAGTAAGTAGCCGAGGATCAGTCCGACAGAACCCATGCCTTTGGCTGCCACCCAACTCACACTGCACCCGACCCCTAAAACTCCTCCCACGGGTGGTGGGTCCATGGGAGGGCGGACCCATGTCTCCTTTTCGGGCTGGGCCCGGCCAGGCTCCATGGGCATAAGCCCGACCACCAGGCGCTCGCCTTCGAGCCCCTCCCCTGGGCCTGGCTCCAGGAGGGAACCCCGGTGACCCGCGTCCGGGCAAGGGAGACTGATT